>CM033722.1:32075741-33275741 GCA_019671005.1 Hibiscus mutabilis
TTCAATATTTGAAGAATTGAACCTTACACAAAACAATTCTATTGTTCGCAGGTTGCCTACGAGATCGTACGAGGAATCGGATCGAGTAAAAGAGCAAGTAGGCAAAGAGGCCTACAAAATATAGTGGCTGCCAAAGCTGCAAGAGGACCGTACTACCCACACTAACTTACCCAAGCCATTGGACGAGGATGTCAATGACCTGGAGAGGAGTAAGCTAAGACGAGCATGGAGTGGAGCAAAGGTCTCCTATGACAAGGAGACGTCAACCATCCCGACAGACCGAGCACCAGATCCTAGCCCAAGGCACGAAGGCCTTGCCATTTGGAAGAGACTCCCCGAAGCCGAGAGTAAGGGGGAACCTACCAAAGAGCCGCGATAGTTTGAGGATAAAACTATTGAGATTCATCATCAGCAAGTGACGAGGACGTCGCTAGACCTAGTGGGGGAGAATGTCACCAGCTACCATCCCATGACGAGATGGCCACACATCTAGGGGTCGAGACTAGCACCCCATGTGCTGCCCGCAACTAGAGGAGCCAAGCTAGTACCCTTCACGCACACCATGGGGTCGAGCCAAGTACTCTATGGTCTGCCCATGAGAAAGAGACCCGAGAGAGCACACTCCAAGCACCCAAAGGGGGCCAACCGAGCACAGTCCATGCTACCCACCCCATAGAGCCCGAGTCAGCACCCGTTGTGTACATCTGGGGACCTAGACGACTCACATCCGAGTTGCCCATGACCCTAGGGCCATATTCAGCACCCAGTATGCTACCAAGATGGTTTTGGACAAGCAAACCGGGCCAATGCAAGCCCAATCCGCCCAAGAGACCAAGACCATGGGAAGGTGATCATCTTTTGACCAACACACATGGAAAGATATCATCCTTTGAGCCACACTTGGGTAAAGTATACTTGCCACCTAAGAATAATATCATTGAGTGATTCTTGCCCTTTTAATTTTGGAAATAGTGTATTTGAGTTGTCTAGTTTCCATAGTTAGGAGATGCCAATCTTGGGGATTGATCCTTAGCCCTTGGATCAATCCAATCTAGACCGTTAGATGCTTGGAGGTGGGCCTATCAATAGAGGCTTTCCCTTACCTTTGTAATTCATTCCATCATTTCAACATTTCTTAAGTAAAGAGTTTAGAATTTCTCTCCACATTCTCTCTTTGTTTTCCTTGCTTGCCTTGCCTTAGCAACTTTTCCAAAGAGCTTCTGCTATTCTAAGCATTCAAGCTTAGTGATTTGAAGGCTGACTTAGTCTTCGACTTAAGTTCATCGACTAAGGCCGCACGGATCAGCTAGTTAGACTCTAGCCTCATGACAATAAGCTTATATGAAATTTGAAACAAATGGCAAAACAAAAATAAAATAAAAATGAACCCAAGTGTCTTAGTAGAAAAGCGGATGATGTTCATACTAAGAGACACTGATACGGGTTCAAATCGCTTTGTCTACAAGGTGTATGACAT
This sequence comes from Hibiscus mutabilis, assembly GCA_019671005.1. Classification (NCBI taxonomy): domain Eukaryota; kingdom Viridiplantae; phylum Streptophyta; class Magnoliopsida; order Malvales; family Malvaceae; genus Hibiscus; species Hibiscus mutabilis. The sequence goes on from CM033722.1 coordinate 32,077,219, forward strand.
TGTCAAAGGGTTAAGAATATGTATGAAAAGATGCTACCTTATAATCACCTTTAGACCATTCAAAAAATAAAATAAAATTCAAATGTTACAATAGAAATATAAGAAATCCTCCCCAGTAATTCATGATTTGATTTCAAGGTTAATGTTTTAGAGGATATTTTATGGAATAAAAAAGTGATTGAAAAAATATATACAATCCCTAAAGAGAACAAAGTAAAGATTAAATTAAATTTATTTTTTTAAAATTAAATTTATTATACATTTAAGTTATATTATGTATAATAAATTTAATTACATTATGTATAATAAATTTAATTACATTATAATATATTCCAGTTATAAACCGACTCTAAAATATTTTATGGAATAAGTTAGTTAATTAATCGATTGTCATATAAAGATTATTAAGTTGTTAAATATTCTACAATTACATATAATATTTTATTTATTAAAAATATTAGATTTTAAAGAGTTACACTTAAGTGATTTAATTAATTAATAGTAAAGTTCACTCAATTAATTGATTGTAATAATTATATCATGTGTTGGCGCACTTACAGTTATCAATTATTGTATACAGTGATCGATGAATCCTAAATTTCATTATAAGTTACACCTCAATATTTTTTTTTGATTTTTCAAATTAGATTTTTGAGAGTCTCTCAAAACTCATGAAACTACTGAAAAACTTTCAAACCTTTTAAACTTTGATCTATGTTGTTTATCATTAGACAACCTTTATCTCGTGATATGTTTTTTTCTCTTATCAATGACAATGATAATCTTTCCACAGTTTGAATGCTGAATGGAGCGCATAATCTTTGACAAGCTTAAAACTTAAATGAATTTTCTTTCGAATTAATTGAATGACTCTCTTGTCGTGACATTTTTAAATGGAACACAGGTGCAGTGAAAGAGGAGGCAGGTTGAGTATCTGGTTCCACACCAACACGTGTCTCAATCTCCAGTCATTCCCCTAAAAATGTTTTAACGGTGTCGCTGGTCTTCTTCTCCCCCATTAAATTTTTTAGCCTCCCATTTCTCTTTTTAGACATTTTTCCCAAATTTTTTTTATAGCTCCATTTCTCTGAATTTCTTTTCCGATCTAATTCTTTCCTTTTCCCCATTAACCAAATCCGATTCAAATCGGATTCAAAAATGGCGGCAACGAGACGGTTACGCAATCTCCAATCGCAGCCAGGTAATACAACTTGCGTCGATTGTAACCAAAAGAATCCCCAATGGGCTTCGGTTTCCTACGGTGTTTTCATGTGCTTAGAATGCTCCGGGAAACACCGTGGCTTACGTGTCCACATCTCATTCGTCCGATCCGTTACCATGGATTCATGGTCCGAGATCCAGATCAAGAAAAAGGTAACGAGAAGCTCAACGCTTTCTTGGCTCAATACGGGATCCCTAAAGAAACCGATATCTTCAACAAATATAACTCCCATGCCGCCAATATTTATCGCGATCGTATCCAAGCCCTAGCCGAGGGCCGCCCGTGGAAGGATCCACCCATCTCAAAAGAGACTCTCAACGGTGGAAGTAGTAGTAATAATAATAACAATAATAATAATAATAATAATAATAATAATAATGAAGAATGGGTAGTTGGGATAATGGCGATTCTTTTAGATCCTCGAATGATTTGAGGAGGAAGCAATCGGCGACTGATTTTAAAGGAGGGAATAAGAATGGCGAGGAAGCAGGAGGTGGTCCCATGAGGTCGAGGTCCACGGAGGATATATACACGGCATTGGAACTGGAGGCTTCGGCGGCGAACAAGAAGAGTTATTTTGCGAGGAAGATGGCAGAGAATGAATCAAGGCCTGAAGGGCTACCACCTTCCCAAGGAGGGAAATACGTTGGGTTTGGATCGAGTCCTATGTCTTGTCTACGCCGAGGAGTAGTGATCCTCAGGCCGATATGCTCTACGCTGTATCTCAGGTTAAGAAATTATATCTTGATTTTCATTTCATGATCATAAGAGTTATTGGTTGAATTTGTTTGTGGTGCAGGGGATTGGGATGTTATCATCAGTAGCAGCATCAGCAGCCCAACTGCTGCAAGTGTTATCCAAGCAGGAACCAAGGAGTTAACCATCAAGGTATTTTTGGAGTTCTAATAAAATTCAAACTAGTCTAGATAAAATATGATCTTATAAGATAAAAGATAAATGTTATCTAAACTACTTAGTAGATAAGAGTTATATGTTATCTAAACTACTTTAAGAGATTAGAGTTATAGGATATCTAAATTACTTAGATATTTACAAAAGAATTATCTCTATTTACATGACAATTATCTACACTCTCCCTCATACTGGTGAATACATATTGTAGATTCCCAGCTTGGATTTAAGATTGTCAAGAACCACTCTTGGAAGAGCCTTGGTAAGAATATCGGCTAATTGTTGCTTTGTAGGAACATAGCCGAGTTTGATAACTCCATTACTGATTTTTTCAGCGATAAAGTGTCTATCTATCTCCACATGTTTGGTACGATCGTGTTGAATAGGATTTTTCGCAATACTAATAGCAGTTTGACTATCAGTTTGCAACTCAAACTGCTTGTAGTGATCTAATCCCATTTCGGTCAACATTCTCTATAACCACATGCCTTCACAAATCCCAAGTGCTAGTGCTCGATACTCGGCTTCTGCATTGCTTCTAGACACCACGGCTTGCTTTTTACTCCTCCAAGTGACCAAGTTTCCCCACACGAAAGCACAATACCCACTAGTTGATCTTCTATCAGTTAACTCACCAGCCCAACTTGAATCAGTAAAAATTCTTATTGACCTTTCTTCACTTTTCTTAAATAATAAGCCATGTCTCGGTGTCATTTTAAGGTACCGTAAAATTCTATATACGGCATCAAGATGCTCCTCTCTTAGATCATTCATGTACTGGCTAGCAACACTAACAGAAAAAGCAATGTCAAGCCTCGTAAGGGACAAATAAATTAGCTTACCAACCAATCGTTGATACTGCTCTTTGCTTACTGGAATACCTCCATCATCTTTTCTAAACTTTAAGTTGGGCTCTATTGGGGTTTCGGCTGGTTTACAACCAAGCATGCCAGTTTCTGTCAAAAGATCAAGGATGTATTTCCTCTGACAGATAACTATACCGGGTTTTGATCTTGCCACTTCCATTCCAAGAAAGTACCTAAGACTACCGAGGTCTTTGGTTTCAAATTCCTTGGCTAGTGAATTTTTTAGCCTCTTTAATTCTTCAACATCATCCCCAGTGATTATTATATCATCCACATAAACAATTAAAATTGTTCTTTTACCATTTTGATTTACCTTAATAAACAAGGTATGGTCGGTTTGACATTGTTTATAACCACTCCCAATAATTAACTTGGCAAATCTATCGAACCAAGCCCTTGGGGATTGCTTTAGGCCATACAAGGATTTTCTCAATTTGCATACTTTGTGAGCTGTCGAATCTCTCTTGATGCCCTCCGAAATTTCCATGTACACTTCCTCTGTCAAATTGCCATTCAAGAAGGCATTTTTGATGTCTAATTGATGAAGTTGCCAATCCTGGTTCACGGCAAGAGACAGTAAAACTCTTACTGTGTTTAGTTTTGCAACTGGAGCGAAGGTTTCTTGGTAATCTATACCATAAGACTATGTGAATCCCTTAGCCACTAACCTGGCCTTGAATCTTTCAATGATGCCATCCGAATTGTACTTTACTGTGAAAACCCATTTGCATCCCACTGGTTTTTTTCCTTGAGGTAGATCTATCAGAGTCTAGGTCTCATTTTTCTCAAAGGCATTTATTTCTTCCTCGACCGCCTTCTTCCACCTAGGATCATCTAAAGCTTCATCTATTGTTCTTGGAATCTAAATGTCATCAATCTTTGTCGTGGATGCCTTGAATGATGGCATTAAACGGCTATAAGCAACATACTTTTCTATCGAATGAGCAGTACACTTCCTCACACCTTTCCTTTGAGCAATCGGCAAATCATCAGTATTAACAAAAGGAATGGGATTTTCATTAAGAGGAGAATATGTACCTTCCAAGTTTTCCATGGTAATTGGACACAGTTCCAATTCTTGGCAGCGTCTAGGTTGCAAGGTGGACTTCTCTCTCCTTTTGTAGACGCTAAGTTCTCTCCCTTTTGGTTGGGTCTTTTGAGGAGTTTTGGAAGGTGATGGATAGGTTCTTTGTGGAGTTTTAACAAGGCTGGAATTTTGTCTAGTAGGAGAAGAATGAAGAGATGGTTGTAAATGAGATGAAAGCACGGGTTGTGGGATAAAAATGGATTGTGAATTAGAAGTCGGTTGTGATGATAAACTTGACGAGTTCTGAAAGTTATCAAAAAATTGAAATTGAAATTCATCTTGAATCTCCCCTTGAATTTCAGTTTTAGAGAAATAAGGTTTATTTTCAAGGAATGTAACATCCATAGTAATGTAAGTCTTTTTTGTAATTGGGGAATAATACTTGTAACCCTTCTTAGTGGATGAGTAACCTAAGAAAACACACTTGAGTGACCTTGGATCCAACTTAGACCTATGTTGTTGATAAACATGAACAAAAGTGGAACACCCGAAAATCTTTAGTGGAATATCACATGACATAGGTTTGAACCAAGGAAATTTTTTAAGAAGAACATCTTTAAGAGACTGGAACTCTAGTGTTCGACTAGGCATCCTATTTATAAGGTGAGTGGCAGTTAGGACAGCTCCCCCCCAAATATTTAGGAACATTGGAAGAGAATAAAAGAAACCTAGCTACTTCCAAAAGATGTCTATTTTTTCTCTCGAAAACCCCATTCTGTTGAGGACTATCAACATAAGAGCTAATATGAACAATGCCCTTTTTCTTTAAAATAGGATCCTAGACTCTTGGAGAAATATTCACTCCCATTATCAGTTTTAAAAATGTGGACTTTACTTTGAAACTGATTTTCGACCATATTGTGAAAGGTTTTGAAAATTTCACTAACTTCAGATTTTTCCCTCATAAGAAAGGTCCAAGTAGTCCTACTATGGTCATCTATAAAGGTTACAAACCATCTAGATCCACTAACATTTTTAACTTTGGAAGGGCCCCAAATATCACTATGGATGATGGAAAAAGGATGAGAAGGTTTATAAGTGGATGGATGGTATGTAGTTCTTTGATGTTTGGCAAATTGACATATGTCACAATGAAAGGATTTGATCTTTTTATCGGTGAACAAATCTGGGTACATCTTGGCCAAATAAAAGAAATTGGGATGACCTAGTCTAAAGTGTAGTAACATAATCTGGCTGGAAATAGGGTCTGATGTGGAAATAGATTCAGAGATACAGCTGGAATAGGCTTGTTTTGGTGAAGGCAAAGAACCTTGAAGAATGTAGAGTTCACAGTGCAACCTAGCATTGCCAATTATCTTCCCTGAATCCATTACCTGAAATTCACAGCCATGTAAACCAAATTTAGTATAACATCCCAAGTCACGGGACAATTTACTAACAGATAACAAGTTGCAAGCTAATTTTGGAACATAAAGTACGAAGTTCAATTCGATATCTTGATTTACTCAAATTGTTCCACTTCCTTCAATGGCTGCTAAAGAACCATCTACCGTATTTACATTGGATTGAGCCCCAAGCTGGTTGAATTCTGTAAATAAGCTCAGATCTCCTATATGTGGTCAGAGGCTCCACTATCAGCAATCCAAGTAGTGAAGTTTGTGTTGTCAACGGTATTTGCAAAAGAAAGATTACCTCCATGTTGCTTGCTAAATTGGCCGCTAATATTTCTTACATAGGTGACCAAATGTGATTGATTGTCCCTCTGTGGCCGTGGGGATGGACTAGCTTTTGAGCTAATCTCGAATGTTTTTTCGCCAGCCATTAACCAAGGATTTTTTTGGATAGGATCTAAAAAACCTAGACTGATACCATGTAGAAAATAGAGAAAAGTATTTTGGTCAGTGATCAATCTGATTCACTGTTTTTCCTTGAATTGATTTGAAGAGTACATACAAGTCAACTATTTATAGATTTAGTACAGAGAGTTCTAATAAAATTCAAACTAGTCTAGATAAAATATGATCTTATAAGATAAGAGACAAAGGTTATCTAAACTACTTAGTAGATAAGAGTTATATGCTATCTAAATTACTTTAAGAGATTAGAGTTATAGGATATCTAAATTACTTAGATATTTACAAAAGAATTGTCTCTATTTACATGACAATTATCTATATTTGTCTTTCGAAATCTCATCTTCAAGACCTTTGAGTTCGTTGACAATTGTGGAGAAACGGTCGAACATACTCATGATGTCTTCTTCTGGGTCCATCTTGAAGTTCTCATTAGTTGAGGTTGAGTAGGCCAATCTTTGTCTCCTTCACCTCGTTTGTACCTTCATAGATCACTTTAAGCTTGTCCCATACCTCCTTGGCACTCTCACAAGAAATAACTTTAGCATACTCTTCCAAGCCCAATGCACAAAATAGAATGTGCAAGGCCTTGCAATTAAGCTCCATCTTCTTGCGATCATCCGCATTCCATTCCACCTTGCTTCGTTGTGGTATGAATGGTCCATCTTCAACAATATCCCAAAGACCGTAGTCTTTGTCTCTCATGAAAAACATTATCATATTCTTCTAATAGGCATAATGTTCACTGTTGAAGAAGGGTGGCTTATCAATGGATTGCACCATGGAAACTGGCTGATTGATTGTTGATTGCGCTAGCCGGGATTACCTCAATAAGATGTTAATCCTTCTCGATTGAGTCTCGCTCTGATACCAATTGTTGGACTGATGAATCAATCGAAATATGTCGCCAAATGATGGAGAAGTGATTTCTTGGGTGTTGGTGGTGGAAGAAAAATGATAGAAAAAATTACACAACGGTTTAGAGTGGTTCGGCTTTCTAACCAAATCCTACATCCACTACCTTAGCTTCCACACTAAGGATTTCCCAAATTCACTATGAATTTCTTTCCCTTTTTACAAGGCTTAGGAGGCAACCTTTACAACCTAGACTCAAATACCAAGCCTAGCATTCAAAGCTTACAACCCAAGCTTTGGCAAACCTCTCTAACAAGAGAAAAATAAAGCAAACAATAAATCCCTCTCTTAGGTATGTGTTTGCACTCTTGCTCTCACCCAAAATCCTAATACACTTGAGCATACATAAACATTTTGGCTCAGAAGTGTAGTCTATACAAAGAATGAGAATTAAAGCACAAAAAACTTATTACAATCATAGAGATGTTGGCATGTTGATCATTAGTTGTTCCAGGTGCTAGAAGGGTCCTTTTATACTCCCAATTGAGTTCCTAGCCGTTAGAGACCGTTGGGATTAGATTGGAGCCGTTGGAGACTTTATTTCCCGCAATAAATGCAGTTCTAGAGATGTCCGTATCGGTGCACGTGGTAGCCATATCGGTACACGTTCTTCAGAAACTAGCCGTTATGCTCGCCACAGCCTGGGTGTATCGATACGCTTAGGAGCGTATCGGTACGAGGGTTTGATATGCCAAAGTCCATATCGATATAGGGGTCCGATACAGTGTATCGGTACGCTGCAGGGAAATAGCCATTGGGGGTTTAAAAACATAGGGTATCGGTACGCCTATACGCGTATCGGTACAACCCTTCTTCGTATCTATACGGCTAAACCTATATCGATACGGGCTTTCAGTTCAGGAAAAATCCTATAGCTAAAACCCTAAGGGGTATTGATACGGGATGTAACCGTATCGGTACGTGTAACACCCCCTTCTTATATCCGTACACCGAACACGAGTCAGAGATGTCACAGTAATTTAAAAATATTTTACATCCAAAAATCGGGACTATTTAAAGTTTTTAATTTACTTATAGATAATAACATCAACATATAAAATACTAACATAATACATAGAAATTATACATATCATATATCATTTAACATACATAAACAAAACCATTACAAGGCAAGTCGGTTTAAATAATTTAACAAAATAGACAGATTATTTCGTACATACCACTAATCTTATACAAAACCAGGATGTCATAAGTACCGAAAATAACATGTCGATGTAGAATCTCCTCCCACAAGAGATGCTGATGCAAAGCTCCGCTACTACTTTCCATTACCTACACATATAACAATATACACGCTAAGTATAACTTAGTGAGGCATAAGGTGAATAACATATAAAATACTTTATAGTGTATAATACTATTAAAAGCATGATATCCTTTTAAACATATAATCTGTTATGCGGGAATGTCTATGCATAAAAGCATACTGTAAACTTTATACTTTAAAAGCATATATTCATCTTGAAAAGTCATATCTATACTATAAAAGTACTATTCTTCATTATGAACATCGTAACTGTCAACTCGAAAGGTTGGATTTCGACACTATAAAGCATCGTTACTGCCAACTCATAGGTTGGATTTTGACACCATAAGGTAACTCAAAGGTTGGATTTCACACTATAAAGCATCGTTCCAACTTAAGGTTGGATTTCGACACCATAAGGTATCACTATAAAGGTTGGATTTCGTTACTACAACAACTCCAACTTATAGGTTGGATTTCGACACCATAAGGTATCATTATAACTGCCAACTCAAAGGTTGAATTTCAACACTATAAAGCATCGTAACTATCATTCTCAATATTATACTTCTAAGGCAACTCTAAAATCAATTCTTGCAATATGACAATGTAACAAATACCACATATACATTTCACATCATGTTAAATATCTTCATAGTGGAGTAGTTCATACTCCAATATATTCATCAACTTTTCATGGTATAGACCATTTGTAAACATAAAATTATACCATAATCTAAAAAAAATCAGTAAAATAATATATCATGCAAAAACATGTATGCATTCACCTTAGTTTTGTAATATAAATGCCTTCACTATTCGATTTCAATCTTGAGCTTTATCCTTTCCTTTTCTATTGAAACGATCTTGATTTATATCAGAATCTTTTCTTGGAACCTCACGGCAAGAAGAAAAAGATGATAGAATTCTCCAAACTTTTCTATTTCTTTAATTTATGCAAAATGGCATTTTATACACCAAATTAAATAATAAAAATTCTTTAATAGTCAAAAGACCAATTTATCCTTGAGTTATGACAAATCTCATGCCAAAAATTATATTTTCTTATCCAAAATAATCAATAATATTCATAAAGTAAGGGTGAAATGATTATTTTGCCCTTAATGGATCAATTTATCTTCAAAAATGCCATTTCCACCTATTTCACCAAATATTGCATAGAATCGAATTTAAATCGAATAAAAACGATTCAAGAAACATAATATCATATTCTTCAAGTCTTTCTAAGACTTCCATATAATTTTCCTAATTTTGGAGTTCGAATAATCATTCGAATTACTTTCCGAAACTTATCATTTTTATAGCTTTTCACACAAATCTCGTACCAAAAATTCGATTCCCACCAAAATTCTTATACTGGGATAAACTATTCATTTGCCATAAAAATAATTATTAGGAAAATTACCATGTTGGTCCTTAAACTTTTCCCAACTTTTCACTTTAGCCACCAAACTTTAAAATTTTACGTTTTAGTCACAAAACTAAAACCACTAACTTTTGATTCTTTGCATTTTAGTCACATGCAAATTTTGGGGTATTACAGTACGGGCATGCTGAAAACTTGAGTTTGGTTACTTTAAAACATTTTAAACCTTTTGAAAACTCCTCAAACATATTTTCAAGTTGTTTGGACTTGAAATCATTTTTGAAATCTTTTGAATTTAGTCTAAAACTATTTTTCAATTAGTATATCAAAACAAGAATCCTAACAATGGGCTTAAAACAAAGGAGGAAGTGAAGAAACAAAGAAATCATACAAAGTCGAGAGACTAAATTGCAAAGAGGAAGTTTGTTATCAAAAAAGAAATTGCAAAGAGGAAGTTTGTTATCAAAATATAATATAGATGTATTCTTACAACCCTTAATTGTTGAGTTGATACATTTATTGGATATAGGGGAGGTAACATATGATTTATCAACCAAGAAAAATTTTCTGCTTCATGCTGCCTTGTTATGGACTATTAATGACTTTCCTGCATATAACATGTTGTCGGGTTGGAGTACAGCTGGAAGAACGGCTTGTCCATATTGCATGGAGGAATTTGAAGCATTTACTCTTCAACATGGTGGGAAACAATCTTGGTTCGATAATCATCGTAAATTTTTACCTTATAATCATCATTTCAGAAGGAATACTACAGCTTTTAGAAAAGGTAAAAAGGTTTTGAACAATCATCCGCCAATTAAGTTTGGAAGAGAGATACTAAACGAGATTGATTATTGGGGTTTTCTGAAAGTGACTAATTTGGATGCTGTTGAAATTAATGGCCAATTAGCTCAATTATGCGGTTGGAAAAAACGTAGCATCTTTTGGGATCTGCCATATTGGTCTTTAAATTTGATCCGTCATAATATTGATGTGAGAGAAAAATGCTTTTGAGAATATATTCAACACAATAATGAATGTTGAAGGTAAGACAAAGGACAATGCAAAATCTAGAGCAGACTTACAACTAATTATTTGCTTTTAGTTTTCTACCCTCTGATGAATCATCCTCCACTTTATCCAGGATTCAATGGCATACAACCTCCTATGCATCCAACCTTCATAGTCTCAGGTAGCACATCGATGCATTTGCACCCACAAGAAACATATCCACCGAGAGGTAGCACACCTTTGGCACCTTTTGTCTAGCCACCCAACAATCAAGAAGAAGCTTATTATTTGATTCCTCCATCACCACAACAATGCAATGGGGAAAATGCATCTTGAATTTCAGACGATATTGATTTTTAGGTTTCTCATTTTACTTCATGTTTTTGAATATTATCTGATGTGTTTGTCGAACTGCAATGCTTCTATACTTTTATTTGCTTATTAATGAAAAGACAACAAGGTTAATGCGCATTTCCTCCCTTATGATTTAGAGGGAGATTTTTAGAGACAACTACCTTGTTTATTAAAAATATTAAAATTAATACCGCACTTTAAACATATAATATACAAAAAAATAATTTAGATAATACTTCTTGAAATTACAATTTATTACTATCGATTTTACTAAAATTTTAAAAAATAAACAAAGGGATAATTCTTTTATTTTTTATTTGATAACTTTAAAAAAACTGTTCTTTTTTCAAAAAGAATTTTTAATTTGTGACGGAACATGTAGACCCATCACAAATTTTTGACGGAATATGTGGACCTGTCACAAATTTCTAACAGATTCAAGTATTCCGTCACAAATTTGTGACGGGTCTACATGTTCTGTCATAAATTTTAGACCTTTTCCCGCCTCCTTCAATTCCCTCCATTAAGACATAAAATTTCAAACCTACCCGCTTTTTACCCTAATTTTCTCCTATTTAATCCTTTCTAAACTCATTTTCTCCCATTTCTTTATTCTCATTTTAGCTCTTCTTATTAACTTTTTTTCCTTATCAAAAGTTCTTCTCTTAATTCCATATTCTCTTTTATTATCATTTATCAATATTGATGTGAGTTTTATTTTTTATTTTATGTAATTTTTTGATATTTACTATGTTTATTATACTATCTTTATTTATTCGCTAACATCTTTCATTATATTTTGTAGGTTGCTTGGAAATTTTTAAATGATAACAATTATTTAGTATGTAAACTTTGTGTTTTGCTCTTTTTTATTATTGAATAATATATTTTTTATGTATAGTGTACAACCATATATTCATATTTGTTGGAAACATTGAATTGTGAAATATATGTAGTAAATCCATATTTAATCTTAGCTCATATGGTGAATTTAATTTTTTATCATATCTTATTATTTTCTTATTAAGGCTATCAAAATAGAATATGAACTTGTTAGTAGTATTATTATTCTCTGATTTTCAAATTTAGGTAATTATTGAATTATATTAATAATTATTTTTTGCTACATTAATTAATTAAATAAAAAATGGATTTATTATATTTTTGGAGGGAATGGAAATTTTTTCACGTAGAATCCCAAAAATTTTCCCTCTTTTTTTAAATTTAAGATTTTAATTTCCGACGGAATAGATGTAATCCATCGGTAATTGAGAAATTTAGATTTTTTTTATATTTTTTAATATACTGAAGAAAAAGATACTTTCGTCAGAAACATAAAATATTTTTTATATATAATTTTCGACGGGTTTTAAATATTTCGTCAATAATATACTAACGGATTTCTGTCGATAAACTCCTAACGAACTACCTTATTCCCTCGGAAATGTTGGTTTCGACCAGCATTTTGCTGACCGGTCTTTTCCCTCAGAAATTTCGTTAATAATATCAAATTCCTTCAGAAATTCCATCAGCAATCAAATATTTTTTGTAGTGACCGAGCACGGTGCATTCTTCAGGACCCATTGGTTCACCAACCTCCACCCGTGGCCCACATTTTCGATCGTCTCCTGGTCACCCTCTCATCTCCATTGTTGTTTTTGGAAAGGCAAGACGACCATCATCACCCTTTTGGTCTCTACGACGTAGCAAATATCCTCACGCATGGTGGATAATGAAGACAGAGCCGTCGTAGGCCTGACCGAGACACGACCGAGTTGACTGTAGGCTTGGAAAACCCGACAACTCGGTCGTGCCACTCGCCCCTACAAAACCTATTAATGAAAGGAAGTCCATTCCTTCGAGCCCGATAGACCATGATGATCGAAGAAGAGCGCTCAGTGAGTTCAACGAGGTGCATGATGAAATGTTTGAGTTTGGATTTTTTGGTACTTCGTGTTGACTCAATGAGGATGATGATTGAGGGTACGTTGCCAAGGCCATAGAGGCAATCCAGGATCCTAAGCTCATCTTTTGACTCATTTGTGTTGGTCAAGTCGAGTAATTTGCAGCGAGTAAGGGCGGGCCGGTTTGTAGATGGCCATTCACTACAAAAAAACATTTGATTCCTGATGGAATTTATGACGGAATTTGATATTATTAACGTAATTTCTAAGGGAAGAGAGCGGTCAACAAAATACTGGTCGAAACCAACATTTCCGAGGGAATAAGGTAGTCCGTCAGGAGTTTATCGATGAAAATCCGTTACTATATTACTGACGGAACATTTAAAACCCGTCGAAAATTATATATATATATATATATAATATTTTATGTTTCCGATGAAAGTATCTTTTTCGTCGGTATATTAAAAAATATAAAAAAGATGAATTTCTCAATTACCGATGGATTACATCTATTCTGTCGGAAATTAAAATCTTAAATTTAAAAAAAGAGGGAAAATTTTTCGGGATTCTACCCGAAAAAATTTCCATTCCCTCCAAAAATATAATAAATCCAATTTTTTGTTTAATTAATTAATGTAGCAAAAACTAATTATTAATATAATTCAATAATTACCTTATTTTGAAAATCAGAGAATAATAATACTACTAACAAGTTCATATTCTATTTTGGTAGCCTTAATAAGAAAATAATAAGATATGATAAAAAATTAAATTCACCATATGAGCTAAGATTAAATATGGATTTACTACATATACTTCACAATTTAATGTTTCCAACAAATATGAATATATAGTTGTACACTATACATAAAAAATATAATATTCAATAATAAAAAGAGCAAAACACAAAGTTTACATACTAAATAATTGTTATCATTTAAAAATTTCCAAGCAACCTACAAAATATAATGAAAGATGTTAGAGATTAAATAAAGATATTATAGTAAACATAGTAAATATAAAAAAATTACATAGAATAAAAAATAAAACTGACATCAATATTGATAAATGATAATAAAAGAGAAGAACTTTTGATAAGGAAAAAAAAGTTAATAAGAAGAGCTAAAATGAGAAGAAAGAAATGAGAGAAAATGAGTTTAGAAAGGATTAAATAGGAGAAAATTAGGGTAAAAAGTGGGTAGGTTTGAAATTTTATGTCTTAATGTAGGAAAATTGAAGGGAGGCGGGAAAAAGTTCTAAAATTTGTGACAGGACATGTAGACCCGTCACAAATTTGTGACGAAATACATGAGTCTGTCAGAAATTTGTGACAGGTCCACATATTCCGTCAAAAATTTGTGATGGGTCCACATGTTCCGTCACAAATTGAAAATTCTTTTTTGAAAAAAGAACAGTTTTTTAAAATTATCAAATAAAAAGTAAAAGAATTATCCCTTTGTTTATTTTTTAAAATTTTAGTAAAATCGATAGTAATAAATTGTAATTTCAAGAAGTATTATCTAAATTAATTTTTTTGTATATTATATGTTTAAAGTACGGTATTAATTTTAACTTTTTTAATAAACAAGGTAGCTGTTTCTAAAAACCTCCCTCTAAATCATAAGGGAGGAAAAGCGCACTAACTTTGTTGTCTTTTCATTAATAAGCAAATAAAATTATAGAAGCATTACAGTTTGACAAAACATCAGATAATATTCAAAAACATGAAGTAAAATGAGAAACCTAAAAAAAAATCGTCTAAAATTCAAGATGCATTTTCCCTATTGCATTGTTGTGGTGATGGAGGAATCGGATAATAAGCTTCTTCTTGATTGTTGGGTGGCTGGACAAAAGGTGCCAAAGGTGTGCTACCTCTCGGTGGATATGTCGCTTGTGGGTGCAAAGGCATCGATGTGCTAGCTGAGACTGTGAAGGTTGGATGCATAAGAGGTTGTATGCCACTGAATCCTGGATAAAGTGGAGGATGATGCATTGGAGGGTAGAAACCTAAAAACAAATAATTAGTTGTAAGTCTGCTCTAGATTTTGCATTGTCCTTTGTCTTACCTTCAACATTCATTATTGTGTTGAATATATTCTCAAAAGCATCTTTCTCTACATGCATCACATCAATATTATGATGGATCAAATTTGAAGACCAATATGGCAGATCCCAAAAGATGCTACGTTTTTTCCAATCGCATAATTGAGCTAATTGGCCATTAATTTCAACGGCGTCCAGCTTAGTCACTTTCAGAAAACCCCAATAATCAATCTCATTTAGTATCTCGCTTCCAGACTTAATTGGCGGATGATTGTTCAAAACCTTTTTACCTTTTCTGAAAGCTGTAGTATTGCTTCTAAAATGATGATTATAAGGTAAAAATTTACGATGATTATCGAACCAAGATTTTTCCCACCATGTTGAAGAGTAAATGCTTCAGATTCATCCATGCAATATGGACAAGTCGTTCTTTCAGCTGTACTCCAACCCGACAGCATGCCATATGTAGGAAAGTCATTAATAGTCCATAACAAGGCAGCACGAAGCAGAAAATTTTGCTTGGTTGATAAATCATATGTTACCTCCCCTATATCCCATAAATGTATCAACTCAGCAATTAAGGGTTGTAAGAATACATCTATATTATATTTTGGATTTCTAGGACCTGACATAATTATTGTCAAAAACATAAACTCATCATTCATGCATATAGAGGGAGGCAAATTGTATGGTGTTACTATAACCGGCCACAAAGAATATTGTTGTCCGGATTGACCAAATGGTTGAAAACCATTTGTGCATAACCTAAGCTTGACGTTACGAGTCTCATACGAAAATGTTGGATTCTCTTGATCAAAATATTTCCAAGCAAGAGAGTCAGAAAGATGACATATGAGACCGACATCATCAGTTTGATGCTCAGCATGCCACCTCATATGCTTAGCAGTAACTTCTGAGGCATATAACCTTTGTAACCGAGGAGTTAAGGGGAAGTAATACATCTTTTTGTATGCCTTTCTGTTACTAGATCCTTCGCCAGCATTATCCTTTACTGAGGATGACCACAAAACTCACATTCGTTCTATTCAGAATCACAACCCCAGTAAATCATGCAACCATTTCTACAACAATGAATTTTTTGAACCGGCAAACCCATATCATGAACCAACTTCTTCGTCTCATAAATGTTTTTGGGCATGACATTATCTTCGGGCATTAACCTTTGCATTATCCGACAAAGGTCATCGTAGCATGCATTAGGAATCCAATACTATGTTTTCAAGTGTATTAGTTCAAAAACCATTGATAACTTGGACTCGTTGCTACCAGGCCATATCGGTTTAGAAAAAGCACCAAGTCTATCGTACAATATCTGCGTCGAAGCAATCGGTGGTTGATCATCTTCTGTCATATATGCATTTAATTCAGGACCAGTAACATCTACCTCACTGGATTCATGATTGTTACCACACGGATCATATGCATACTCTGGAACTGGAGTGTTAGAACCCGTCATATGGTTATAGTAACCAGTAAGAGAATAACGTGGCTCTCCATGATGCACCCAATTGTAATAATGCGGAACAAACCCTTCAGTGATCACGAACTTTAACAGTTTCTGGATCTCGAAAACTTTTATTTGCGCATTTAGGTCGATTACATGGACACCTAATATTTCCTCGATCCGCAAATCTCGGCTTACTTAATGCAAATGTGATGAATTCTAATAGTGGTCGCTCAAAATCAGGATTAATAATGTGACCATCTATTAGCCTATCAATATTGTACATCCAAGATCGATCCATACTGAATACCAAAACCTGTTTTATTGTATTATTAAATTAAGATACTCAAATTAGTAAACTTTTAAATAATAAATTTTAATTACTATTTTTCAAATTTCCTAAAAACTAAAAACCAAAACTTATGGTATTATTATTGTAAATTACATGCAAAAATGTTTTATTTACTCTTTATATTACTATTTTTTATTTTTATTTCTATATAATACAAGAAGTAGAACTTAGACAATATAAAATTATGTTACATGCAAAAATATTTTCTTTACTTTTTTATCTATTGTGCACTTTTTTAATTAAAAGGCTAATACTTATAAATTGATAGCATTATATTTAAAAAAAATAAAATTAAAACTTACCTCAGTTCACAAATTCGGTAGAAAATTTCAGAGTTCTGCAAAATAAAAAATAAAAAAAATCAAAAATAAAATTTAAAATA
Organism: Hibiscus mutabilis; assembly: GCA_019671005.1. Taxonomy (NCBI): domain Eukaryota; kingdom Viridiplantae; phylum Streptophyta; class Magnoliopsida; order Malvales; family Malvaceae; genus Hibiscus; species Hibiscus mutabilis. The sequence continues at coordinate 32,094,200 of CM033722.1, forward strand.
TTATTTTTTTAATGTAAAAAAAGCTATTTTATCAATATCATTACAAAGAGCTGGAACAACTAACAATGTTAAAAATAAGAAAAACAATAGAGATAAATTGGAAAAAAAAAAGGAAGAAAAAATGAATGAGTTTCATTATGGTGACGAGGGAAAATGCAAAGGGAAATGAATGGGTTTGATTTTGGTGAGGATTTCATACTTTTCATTTACATTATTTTTAGGCATAAGGATAATTTTAACCCTTAACGTTTACACTTTTTGTCATTTTGGCCCTTATTCTATTTTGAGGATAATTTTGGCCCTCAACCTATTTTTTGGATCAAGTTACTCATTTTTTAACTAGCATGTTAATTAAACCGTCAAATAATTAATGGTGATGACATGTCACACACATATTAAATACATTTCGAATGACATGGCTTTTACATACTTACCCATGAAAAATAATTCCATTTTAATCTAAACTATAAAAAATAATTAAAATTCAAATCAAATAAAAAAACTCAAAAAGTGAGAAAGAACCCTCTTAATCAAGGTTTTCGATGCCTTGATCATAATTTGTTTGTTACTTTATATCGTTTTCCAGTTTTTTTTTTGAAATTTTATAAAATCCCAATACTAAAGTAGTCAATTCAATTGATTTGTAAAAAAACTCATACTTTTGATTCATAAATAAATAATCTCTACAAAGTTCAATAACCACGCCAAATTTTCGTTACAATTCTTCATCCGTCTCTTGATTTAAAGTGGTTCAGATATTAAAGAATAAAATTTGATTTAAAGTGAAATCAAATCTCAATGGGTAAATCATATTTGTTTGTAGATGTTGAATTTTAGAAGAAATTTACTTTAAAAGTTTTCCGTTTGATTTATGAGTCTTTTAACTAGTTTATAATTTAGATTTTTTTATCTATCTCTTGATTTAAAGTGGTTCAGATATTAAAGAACAAAATTTGATTTAAAGTGAAAACAAATCTCAAAGAGTAAATCATAATTGTTTGAATAGAATGTGATGTTGAATTTTAGAAAGAAATTTACTTTGAAAGTTTTCGGGTTTGATTTTTGAGTCTTTTAATTAGAGTTATAAGTTTTCGGGTTTAATTTTTGAGTCTTTTATTATACTTTTATTATTTGATCTTTTCACTGCACAAAGGTCATTTTTCATTGGTTGGTTTGGACAATGCACTTTCTATTATAACTTCATTTATTATCTCTTTATTTTCCAATAAAATCAACTAGTTAACGTTGAAAAAAATAATAAAACATATTGGTGAAATTCGGGCCTAGCCTCAAAATCCTTCATGATTTCTAATTTGACTCAAAACTATTAGAGATCATAAACAGACCTAAGCTTTTCATAAATCACAAATGACCCTAAAATATATTATATTTTTCTAAGCTTTCAAATAATAATTTATATTATAATTACTTTGTTTTTAACCTAATAAAACTATATTATTTTATTTGTTTGTTTATATTATATTATTTTTTATTTTCATTTTATTTGTTTTTTATACTTAAATTAGTGTGAATAATATTTATACTACTTAATATTAAGAACATATGTTTTTAAATTTCATTTTATTTATTTGTTTATATTATAATTAGTGTTAGGGTTTATAAAATTGTATTTACTCTGCGAAAAGGGAAATTTACACATTGAATCCCCAAATATTCTACTACATTCAACTAAATTCCTACGTCTAAATTACGTTATAAAACTATCAAAATTACATCTTTTCTTAATTAAGTCTTTAAATCATTTCGAAAAAATTCAACCCTAATTTAAGGATGGGTACGTTTTCAAGTGGAAATATAAAAGAAAATTTAAAACTTTAATATAATATAAAATAAAAATACTTACATGAACCAGTTTAAACTCTAAAAATACATTCACCATAAAACATTAAGAATCTGCACACAAAAATGTAAGAAAAATATTTTATACAAATATATAATAAAAATAAAAAATATTAAAAAACACTAACAAATGGTTCTAAAGGGTCCCATACCATATCTTCAAGCAATACTTGTGGTGTGGTCCAAGGGGGCTGGTACAACTCCAAACAACTAAATTTGAGGTGTTGAGGAATGTTGGTAGTGAGAAAGTGCAGTAAGGGAGGTGAAGAATGGATAAACGGTGATGGAAAATTGTACGAGAGAATGGTAAAAATTTTGTTAAAATGTTTATAGGTGGTTTTGGGAGTTGAGGTAATTAATAAGTATTAAATATATAATTAATATTGGTATGTGGTTGTTGAGAAAGGGAGATGGACGGTAGTTGTAGATTTATAAAGTATTTATATATATATATATATTTATTTTCGACGAAATTATTCTTCCATCACAAATCAAGTAGGCATATTTTTTATTAAAATAAACATAATTTGCGATGGAATCATTATTCTGTCATAAATAAAATTAATATATTTTATCGAGTTTACCAAAATTTTTGATGAAAAAATAATTGGGTCGAAACTGTCAAACATTAATGACGGAATAATTTATTTTCATCGGTAAATTATAACGAATTTAAAATATGTCGAAACTTTTCCCTCGATAATTTAAACTTTTTTGTAGTGATTACGGTTGGGGTTGTGATAAAGGTGGTGAAGAGTGCCATGAGAAATAGTATAGCGAAAACCTCGTCATTCAGTACCTGCAAAACCATACACCTATTTTTTTAATCTACTTTTTGAAACTATTTTTAAAAAATGACGAATTATTAACTTAATTGAAATTAGTTTAGATAACTTAAATATCATAATATAGTAATTAAAGAAAATGTTGAATATGCAACAACGAGCCACCCAATCCACGTCCTTGCACTGGAAAATCTTATGGTCGCCAAGAAACGAAGGGACATGTTTGACTGTAACTTTTGGTATTGTTTTATTCACTCGCTGAGCATCACATAAATCTCGAATGTTTTTTTTCTCTCTCAAAGTACTAACAAGCACATGGATGTACCGAAGGGCTGGAGGGGTAAAAATTTAAAATTTCTATACTACTTAAATTTTTTTAGAATTTTTTATATATTTTTATTAAAAAATTATTTTCGCCCCCTAAATTTTTATAAGTTGTCCCCTAACTTAAAGTCCAGCGTCTGTTCCTGAACAAGCATATTAGAATAAAACATATCATATGAAAATTAAAAAGTTTGTTTATATTGTAGTTTTGGACATGTGTAATAGAAGCTACCACATAGGTCCTACAAAAAAGGCCTTAAAAATAAAATAAGTCAAATGTTTATAAGGGAAAAACAAAAAATTAGTTATAAACTAGTGGTAAAACATATTGGAAAACAAAATGTTATATTCAGTTTTATTCAAAAGTCAACAAAAAACGAACACACCAAGCCGACAAATATTAATTTTTTTTAAAATTAAAAACCTCATATTATTAAATTTGATAGACTCAAAATCTTTAAACCGCTCATATTTATAGCCACTAACATAAAAGAAACTTAGGAGTAAGTTTGATATCAATTGAATACCGGTCTTAAAGATTAACTCTCTATAATTAGAGACATGCAGAATTTTATGTGATAAATATGTTAAAAATTTTAAAATATATAACTACAAAAATTTAAAATTAAATTATCAATAAAAATACATAAACCCCAACACACCCTCGACCCATGTCCGTCTATTACTAACTACCGAAGTGGATAAATGTATAGGATAGCTGGTCTTTCACGTTTGTAAGAATCAGGGTTTGAAACTTCAGCGCTGTAGGAAGTGTTGGTCTAAAACGGCAATGGACGATACATAAGGACTAAGGTTGTCAATAAGGGAGGCAAGGAAAACTCAAAAATTTGAAGTCAGTCCCAGTTACGTGGGGCTTATATGAAAATAGACATGACATAATCATATATACTGACCACAAAAATAAATTAATTAGAATAATTAGAGTTAATCTTATTTTTTAATGAATAAAGACAATAGTGCAAAACTTCTCCTTGAAGATGTTGAGAACAATGAGCTCAACCAATCCCTTAGTATTCATCAAAAACCCAAGCGCAAACGACTCCCTCACCGCCATCCCAAACATCAACGCAACCACAAACGTCCCGATGATTTTGCCGGCGCAGGCTGCCGATATAACCATCACCAGTAAGCCCCAAGCCCTCCCGCCGCTAATTGCAGCCACGTTGGTTTTCAAGCCGCTGGACGCGAAGTAAAGCGGGAGGAGAAGACCCGTCACGAAATCTTCAATCCTCTCTATCAATCTCTCTGCGAATTCTCCTTCTTTAGGAATCGTCAGTCCAAAAATAAAGGCAACAAAGATCGAGTGGATCCCAATGAGGTCCGTGATGAACCCCGAGACCATTACACCGGCTAACGTCAAACAAATATAAGCCTCGTCCACGACGTCTCGTTCCAGTGAGCATCGGCGGGCGAACCATTTCATGGCGGGTCGGATTATTATCATCATAAAAGCGACAAAGGCAACACCCGAGAGGAGGACCCAGATTGATATCAAGGGGATTTTGTGTTCACCCTGGCCGTAGTCGACTAAAGCAACGGCGAGGGCTAATAAAATCCATGCAGCGACGTCGTTGAATGCGGCGGCAGCCATGGCGGTTTCTCCGACTGGGGTCGTTAAGAGTTTGAGCTCCGCTATTGATTCGGGCGAGTACGGGGAAAGCAGTGATGGAGAGTGCTACTCCCATGAAGACAAGAAACTGGCCGTACCCGACTTTGTCAGCGCCGTCAACTGTTTTTCTAATGACGAAAGCAACGCCTATGCCGGAGATGAAAGGGAGGGATATGCCGGAAAACGCTATGCCGAAGGCTCTCCTTCCGGTTTGACGAACGGAGGTTAAATTCAGCTCGAGACCTACAAGGAAAAGGAAGAAAAGAAGACCCAAGCTGGCCACTGATTCCAGAATCGGCATACTACATGAGGGGAATATCCGATGCAGGTAGTCTTGGTTTCGACCTAAAGCCGATGGTCCGAGCAAAATTCCGCCCTGAAAGTCATAGAACCAAGCCAATCATCGTCGGCATCATCAATTTGAATTCTAAAATAAAGATATAGAGTAGAATAATAGAATTACAAATACGTACAACAATTTTGGCAATGACTTTGGGTTGGCGGAGGGGTTTGAGAAGAAGGGCGAGGAAACGGGTAAGGGCAAGAATCAAAGTAGTTTGAATAATTAACAATGGGAAGGCAAAATCAAGAGGATTATCACCTTGCGAAGCTCCATTTGAGGAGGTTTTAATGGAGGTAATGTTAACAGCCATTTCTTCTTCTTCTTCTTCTTCTTTTGGATAAACTAGAATTAGTTTACCACATGAGGAAATGGTGGATGGTGGTGGGAATGAGAGAGGCGAGCAGGAATTTATAGCAGAGAGGTGAGGCGGTGTTCTACTGTGCTACGCTTGTGAAAGTTCAAATATAGTACTACAAGTAGTATATGTCACGGGGGTCTAAGGAAAACCTCAAAATATTGGATTTTTCATTTAAGATATTACTATGGCAAAACTAAACAGATTTTGCCACCACAGAACATTTAAAACATGTGCCATTTCAAAATGTTTGATCCAAGTCAAAATTTGATTTTTATTTGAATAATTACACATTTTATCATTAAACATTTTTTCTCGCTCCTATTTTGGTCACTACAATTTTATAAAATCTAAATTTAATCACTGAACATTCAATTTACTCATATTTTGGTCACTCGAGCATCAAATCAGAAATGAAATGGCTTAATGACAACCACATGTGCTGATGTAGACTACTTTTTGCTAACATGGCATCTACATGTCATCCACGTCATTCTCTTTTTTTTTTCCCTTTTTTATTTTATCTTCTTCCTTCAAAGATGAAAGTCTTACACTTTCATCTTTATTTCACGTCAACATTGCAATCACCATTCTCTGATATCTTCTTCGGCAACTCGAGATACCGACAGACTCATCTCATCATCTTTTACCCCTCTATTAGTTTTGTTGAACTAATTTATGTTGATTTTGATATATAAAAGATTTTAATGTTTAACTTGTTTTTGAATAATTTTTTTATGAAAATTGAAATAGCTCACAAAACATTTAAGTTGATCAAAATTGACTTGTTTTAATAAGCAAAATAATTCTAAGTCAATTGAAAAGGTTTCTAAATGTTTTTACAAGTTAAAATGTACTCAAAATGCCATGTTAGGCATAGAGTACAAGTACGGCTTGAGTGCATATCGATACAACCTTTAAAATTTGAGTACTAGTACGGCTCTTCGCGTAGTGCTACCCTAAGTTTTTAACAAAATTTCAGTAAGCTATTTCTATACTGGTACGCCCCATCGGTACTGGTACTAAAGGCATCGTACCGGTACTCCCTATTTGAGTATCGGTACCTATCTTATTTCACAACGGCCTCTTTCTATTTTGATCAGGTACCGATACACCTACTAGAGTACTGATATCGGCAGTTGCTGAAGTCTATTTAATGCGAGAAAAAAATTCTTCCAACGGCTATAATCAAGTCTCCAACTACCCAAACGGTTAGAAATCAATGAGAGAGTATATAAACAAGTCTCCAAAGCTTCTTGAAGTACGAGACAACAAATTCAAAGGGTTCAATCCAAATTAAAAGAGTTTTTGAGCTTTATTGTACAATCTTGCTAGAAACTTGTAAGTTTTATTTGATTCAATTTGATTCAAGTGTTTGAGGTGTGAGAGAGCTATCATTTATTGCAAACATCTAGCTACTGAGGTTTCTTAAGTTTTCTTATTTGTATTTGTCTTTGGGAAAGAGTCTCACAAGATTTTGGGGTATAAATCTTGGTGAGTGTTGTAAGGTTTCTCATTGTCCTCAAAGGAAAGATAAATTTAGTGAATTTGTGAAATCCTTAGTGTGGTAGCTAAGGTAGTGGATGTAGACTTCATTTAGAAAGTTGATGAAACTCAACCCAAACCCTAAAAATTGCAAAAAAATCAAATCACTCTAATCTTCAATATTTATCGTTCGATCAGTGTGGGATCAGAATATACATCTCGCTTCCTCCTTCTCCACCTACCCACCATTGGAATTTGAAAGAAGATTCTACATCATCAATGGATTACCTTTAATCTGAGGTCAGAGGGTTTCCCACAAAAAATGAAGAAGTTTTGGGGTCATTTCATATATTTTTAAAAGATAGACGTCCAATTATACTTAACGGCGGAATGTTAGCTCGATCTGTTAACCGAAATATGCCAAGAGGGGTTGAATTGGCTATAAAAAATTGTGGAAGAAACCAAAAAATATAAACATTTTGCACGGTGATATTAGAGTGGTTTGACTTCTAAACCAAGTCTACATCTACTACCTTAGCTCTCTAGACTAAGGATTTTCCCAAATCCACTAGATTTGCAAACCTTTAAGGACAAGGTGTAACCTTTCCCGACAAGGTGTAACTTTTGCAAAGAGAAATACAGATAAGCAAATAAGGGAAAACTCACAAGGAAAATGTTATGCACAATTTAAAGCTCTCACCCAAAGAACTCTTGAGCAAAAATTAACAATGAATGCTCACAAGTGTTTTACAATGGAAAATAAACAGTTAATCACACTAAGGCTTCGATTGCCATTGTTGTGGGCAAGCACCCGTTGGCTGCAACAGCCGTTTGGGCAAAAGTTGGATTTTCCAGTTGTGGGCAAATGCCCGTTTAAGCGTTAAATCCAGGCGGACAAGCCAAACCATTGGTTGTTTGGCAAGAAAATCATGGTTAAAAGTGATTTTAGGTTGCTAAACGCAAACAAAAACAAGCCCTAAGACTTTTTGATGTTGATATTTTCTTTCCAATATGTTTCTTGTTGTCGCTAAGATGCGTTGACCTTATTTTTATATCCTTTCTATGAATACTAGCCATTTAGGATGAAATAAATTCGTTACCTACAAAAATACAACATTTATAACACAAGGGATCGATCTATTTTCAAAAGGGATTGATCATTTTTCAAATAAACTTGATCGTTTGCAAAAGGGATTAATTCTTTTCACCATTGGACTGGTCCAATGGCTACTGTCCAAAAGGGGATCGGCCCTTTTTGCTTGTAGTGCGAGATATCTTCATTTTAAGGAGCAAACACGATCTTGAATTTATTTGAAAAAGTACGACAAAGTTGGAAAAAAAATTTAAAATGAATTTTTCAAGTTTATTTGGACTTTGAATTATTTTTGAGACATTTAAAAGAGTCGATTAAATCCAAAAACAATTTTCTTTTAATTTGGTATATCAAAATATTAGTTCAAGATGAAGTGACCAAAATTGGAGAAAATCAAAAGTTCAGTGGTTAAATTGAATTTTTAAACTCTAATGACCAAAACAGGAGTAAGAAAAAAGTTGAGTGATAAAATTTAGAATTTATTCAAAAGTTTAATATGACTTCTTCTAAAGTTTTAGAATTTTTTTTATGTTTCAAAAATTTTAAATAATTTCACTCTTAAATTTTTTAAAGTTCTCATTAAATTTTAAATATTTTAAAAGATTATTTAAACTCGTTTTTTTTAAATTTTAAGTAAACATCCTCAAATTTTATTTTTAAAATCCACCGCTAAATGTATCTCCAAAATCTGCGTAAACTATTGTTCTTAAATAATACATAAATAAATTATCAAATAATAAATATTTGGAAGATTTGGAAGATATTTAAAAACAATACTATATTTTCCTTATTTCCCCCTTTTTCTTTTATGTTTTTTTAATTCTTTCTCATTAAAAAAATCTTTAATATCCTCGGGCAAATGACATTTTCTCACAATTTTTCAAAAAGAAGAAGAAGAATCTATTTTAGTCATTTTCTACCTCATTAAGTCCTCAAACTTTTTATTTATTTAATTGAACCAACAGATAAAAAATAGCAGGCATGTTAAACTAAACAATAGTTATTTTCTCTTTTTGTCATTTTTAATAATTTTATTAATGTTACATTTTTAATAATTTAAATATATTTATTTATATATGTTTTATTTTTTTAATATTTTTTATACAAAATGACAAAAATAACTTACATCAACAATTTATTTAAAATTGATTTTCTAAATTATGACTCATCTAATCGATGGTTCAAACCAACGATTTACTTGGTTTTTAGGAATAATTAGAGGAATCTATTATATATATATATATAAATCTTTAATTAATTTAAGAAATAAAAAACATTATAAATAGTTAAAGTATAATATAAAATATTTTCTTCTTGTTTAAAATGTTAAAACATCAATACCAATGTATTAATTAAAGGTTAATTAAGTTTCATTAATGTTTAACTTAAGTTCAATAAATAGATAATTAATTTAAGTTATAACTTTAAAAGCTGATTAAAGAGAACGTGTGATTCTCCGTCAATAAAAGAAAATGTTTGTTTACCTTTTATAAAACACCGAATGAACAATAAATTAAGTGTTTGTTCTTCCATTTGATTTTTTTCCTTTCCTCATGTTGAGTTGATCAATCAATGGGAATGACTAAGAGGGGATGAATTGACAATTAAAAAATTTGATAGAAACTAATTGCAAAAGAAAGAAAATGACACAAGTGATTTATAGTGGTTCAACCTTCTCAACAAAGTTTACATCCACTTCCTTAGCTATCCACACTAAGGATTTCCATAAATTCACTAATTTGTCTTTCCTTTTCGGGTAAAGGAGATAACCTTACAAAACCTAGACTTATACCCGAAGTCTAATAATCCCTTTCCCTAAAGGATGAATACAAAGAAGCAAACTATGAAAAACCTCACAAGGTAGTTTGTTTGCACAAATGAAGTTCACTAAACCCCAACACTTGAATGAAAAAGAATTAAAATAAAAAACACTCAAGTGGATTACAAGAATTTGATAATTTGAGCTCAACGATGTTGGATATGTGCTTGAATATTTTAGAATGGTTGTCTTACTGTTGTAAAAGCTTTGGAAGCTTATTTTTATACCCCTCATTAATTTCTAATCGTTTGGGTTGTTGGGAAATTGGATAGAGCCGTTGGGCTGCAATTTTCCCACATTAAATGCTGCTTGGCAAGTGTGGGTATCGGCACACGAGCTTCCGTATCAGTATCTGCTCAAAATAGAAATAGCCGTTGCAACAAAAGAGTACCAGTACGCAGGTTATCGTATCGGTACGGAGTGAAGAATTTATAAAGGGTAACAGTACGCGTCGTACCATACTGGTATTGAATTTGCTTACTAGAATCCTTAGAAAACTTGGAGAACATATCGTATTGGTACGTGTATAGTCGTACGATACACATATACAAATATTTAAAGTTTGGCTCCAATTTTTAACAAGTCTTAACGGTCAAAAATATTTGAAAGATTTTAATCCCCGTACCAATACGCCAAAGGCCGTACCGGTACTCAAAGAACATTTTGGATTATAGTTTAAAAAATTCGTATCGGTATGTGTATAGCCGTACTGGTACTCATAGGCCAAAATGAATTAAAACTTTTCCAGTAGTGAAATCCGTATTGGTACGCATATAGCAGTATTGGTACTCAGTTACCAAAATGGTTGGTTTGAGTACCAAAACACTTAAAAAATTTTGGGGATTGAAAATATTAACTTAGAAAATTGTTTAAGTTTGAATGCTTTTCAATTTTTTGAGTAAATTGAAGTACCTTAAAAATTTATTTATTTGCAATTAAGTCTTTGTTACATCAAAATCAAATTTAGATTTAACAATTTCCCTTTTTGATATAACAAAACCAAATAAATTTGTAGTTCACTCCCCCATCTTTAAGACTAAAAGGCTATTTATTTTTTAAAAGATTTTAAAAATTTTATATACCCCACTTCTCCCCTTTTTGTTAGATCAAATTCAATAGGGTAAAATAAAACCAACATAACAATATAATCCAAAATAGTTCCAAAAATAATAAAAATCCATAATATTATAAAATTCAAAGCATAATATCCAAAGCATAAAATCCAACAAAATTAAAAAATATAAACCAAAGCATAAAGTCATAGAAAATATCAAAAGAGACATATGTGCATAAAATTCAAATAAGTCTAAATGATATGATATGATATGCAAAGACTAAGCCTAATGGGCATCATCACCGTCTTTGTCGACCGCTTCATCATCGCTATCTCCATGAATGTGATCGCGCCACTTATGATGAACGGCGGTAAGAGAGATGTCCATAGAAGATACACGATGCTCAACGGTAGTCAATCTCGCATCCATGGAAGTCAATTTAGTATCCAAAGAGTCGAACCTCAAATCCATTGCGACAGACTTCCCATCAAGATAAGTTATGAGAGCATCAAGGGAAGGTTGAGCAACCGGAGCCGTATGAGCATCCTCTACCTGAGCAATGTCTTCGGGGAGTTCATCACGAGCATTGAGATCTCAAACCCATTCACCATTTTGGAAGTGAAACTTGGCTTTTCTAAGGGATCTAGCATCTATAGGCTCGGTGAGGGGACACACAAGATCATAGGAACAATCTATGTGAAGCTTATGGAAGATATGAGTTAGGATAGTGTCGTGACCATTTTTGAACCAAGATAAAAAATAGCTTGACGATTAATTTTGTAAATTAGGGTTTTGCCTTTTAATTCAGTTTTGAAAATCATTTTTGGAGTCGTCACCGATCACTTCGAGGTAGACCGAACACCGTAAAACAACCAAACATTCATTCTTTAAAACTTAGGGTTTGTGAGTCGGTTACGAGTGGGGAAGGATTAACACCCCCACAAACTTCCGTTATTGGTACCTTTAATTTTATGCGGCATATTGGCACTTCGAATAATATTTTGAATTTAATTTAACCCTTAATTATTAACTAGATTTAAATTTCAAATGGAGATATTTCTTTTATAAAGAAATATATTTTATATGAATATGAGATTAAAAGTACCCTTTGTGTTTGAGGCACCCCATTCATATTCAAAAAATATATTTCCAACATAAAAAATTTTAATGCATGATTTATTATTGTCTTGTTTTTTTTAAGTTCTAACTTAAAAGGCTCTAATTAATTGTGTGTGATTTAATTCTACGAATATTATTTAATTTAAAGGCTTTTATGAAATAACACCCAATTGTTTGAGCACCATCCATATTTAGCCCCTAAATTATAGATAGTATTCCTAATCCAATTAATTAATCTAGTTGTTTAAAGTTCTAGTCCTAATTGAGTCTTCAATTTAATTAACTAGGTTATTTATTAATTTCTAGGATTATAATGGGCACTAAGTATTCTTCCTAAAACCCCATGTTGGATAACACCCCATTGCAAGCAATGGAACACCATCCAATTTTAGGACTTCAAAATTTTCTACTTAGTACTCATTAATTTACTATAATTGTCTCACCTAATTAATTATCAAATCCTAATTAAAGAACCTAAAAGTCTAAAGGCTCTAACAATTAATTAAAACTAAGTGATTAAATTGTCTAGTTACTAAAACTATATGCCCAATTTAAAATATGCATCAAACATACCATTTAATTGTAATTAAATTAAATAATTAAATTAAAGAATAGGGCTAAATTGAATAAAATTGAAAGCTGAAACTCGATTTTATTCAAGAGGGGACTGAATTGAAACAATCACAACATTTGCAGCCCAAAGTGTGAAAACCCAAGAGAAGGGCGCCAGTCACCAGATCCAACTCGATCAAATAGCTCGAGTCATCCTTGACCCAGTGCCAAAACAACATCATTTTGTTCGGCCCATAAAAGTCCCGATCCGAGTATAACTCGATCATTTGGTCGAGTCAAACTCTCTCTACCCTTTATCCTCTCGAATTTTCTCTTCTACAAACACACCCCAAACCCATATTTCTCTTGAAAATAGATCAAAATCCAATTTTTTAATGAGTGTTCTTCATGTTCTTCGATGAACACGAAGAACACAAAGAAAACGACAACAAACTACAGCGAGCTCCACCGATTGATCCTCACTAGACCACTTTTAACGACCTTCAGCTATTCGCCAACCACCATGCCACCCTTTTGGCCATCGCCCACATCCGTCTGGCTGTCGCAAGGCAATTTTTAGCCACCATTTGAAACCCTAAAACTTCCAATTTTCCCTAATATTCAACCCTAAAACCTAATCTAACCCCAATTCAACAAGATTCCCAACTTTCCCGGCCTAAATCTACATGTAACTGCTCTCATTTTCAACCCTAACGATCATACAAACACCGACCGTCGTGATTAACACTTATCACACTTGCACCTTTTTTTATTTTTTATACACGAACTAACATTTGTTTTCTCTTTTTTGCAGGAATTAAAGATGTGAAACGAATATACCTTTGTGACGGAGACCATGGTTGTTTTGGTGACTTCTCTGATGTCCTATTGACTTCTACAACGACTCTACTTCCCTAACGATTCGACTTCCAGTGGTGATTGGTCTCCCGAGGTATGCACTCTCATTCTTTATTATATTTATTTATTATTATTAGTTTTATTAGTGATGGGTATTAATAGTGGTTAGTTAATTTGACATCTTCTCTCTCTTGGGTATTTATCGGGTTGATCGAACTGATGTCATAGATGACGCCATCTTGATGATATTATCGTCAACTTTATCCAGCTAGAAACACATATCCTAGTGAAAGGGAAAAGGGCCAACTAGGGACTACCACGTGTCCTTTGGGCGGGAAAATTAAGTTTGGGGTTAAATTATGTTTATTTGGCTTGTAATCTGATATAATGAGTTGTAAGGGAATTGGGCTTTATTTTTAAAATGGGCTTTGTTTTTAAATATAGTGTAAATGGATATTTTATTGTATGGATGATATTTGGGTTAAATTTTAGACTGTAATGGAATTATTTATTAGGTTTTATTTATTTATTTACTTTTTATTTTATTTATAAGAAAATATAGTATATATAGGTATACCTGGATAAAATTCAGGTCTTATAGCTACCCCTCTTTGCTCGTTGCTATGGAACAAGAATTGGGCAAAGACTGAAAAAACACGAATTTGTCTGAACCATCTGGCTGTCATCGGTGCTTCAAGTTCTTCTTATTACTAAAATTCACTCATTCTTCCTCTCTAGAAAGCTTGAACAAGTTCTTCTCATTAGAAACTTCCCAATCCTTCTGTCAAGGCTAACCGCGATGTCTGAACTAGTTCTTCTCATTAGGAACCCATCCATTCCTCTTGGCCATACGGATCCACCTCTCTACATAGGTGTCGAACAAGCGAGCTCTTCTCATTAGGAACTCCCTTTAACACCCTCAACGTATACTCGTAAGCCGAATATACATCAAAGATGTTACGGAGTCATTGAAAGAAATCTTGACTTGTAAAATTATTTTTTATACCAAAATTCATCTTGCAGTTTAACCCTTTCTCGGTTTTAAATTGAAAACTATATCAGTCTATTGCAACTAGTTTTGATCTTGAATTGATTTATAAAATTCATAATTGAGTTGTTGAAATAAAAATATAATTCAGGGTGCAAACTATGTACACTGCCTAGACCCTTTCTTGATTTTCAAATTTTTACGCGATTAGGGTTAAACAACATTTAACTACATCAAAATTCATAGTTATTAATAGCAAACTATTTCTTTAAGTCCATACTTCCGCGACCATGTATAAATATGTTATAAACTTAGACTTACAAAATAGTTTACCCACTTAAAATATTACATGCCCACTAGTCTATCAAATTACGTTAAAGATGTACGTACTGTACTTACAGATTGTAACTTGATCTTCCCAATTAATGGCTCCTCCTTGCTAGTCTATTTTCGGAGAACCTACGCGTGGAATAAAACACACGCTAAGTACGAACTTAGTGAGACAATGATCTTATTTATCAAAACATAAAATAAAGCAATACATGTTATACATTAACCTATCATAGTTTCTGTCTAAGGTAGTATCGTACTAACAAGGTTTCCATAGTCAGTCAATATTCATGTGCAAGTCATAATTTTTCTTAGTCTAGTTTCCAATACTCCATCATTATCAAGTAAATCATATGAGTGGCATAGTTCACATACATAGCATATTTCATACACATGGCATAATTCACATATATGGCATGAATTATATACACGGAAGAATCCATATACGTGTCATAATTCATATACGTGGCATGATTCATATACTTGATATCATTCATATACATGACTTAATTCATATACATAACATGATACGTGTACATGGCATAATTCATATGCTTGGCATAATTCATATACGTAACATAATTTGTATATATGGCATGATTCATATGCATAGCATATTTCATATATATGTGACATTCTTCGTATATATGACATAATTCATGTACTTGGCATGATTCATATACTTGGCATAATTCATATACATAACTTTATTCATTTACATGACATGATTCTTTTACCTGACATGATTCATATATGTGATTTAACTCATATACATGGCATGTTCCGTATTCATGGCATGGTTCATATACATGAAATATTTCATATATATGGCATGGTTCATATTCATGACATGGTTCATATACGTAACATGATTCGTTTACATGACATGATTCATTTACGTGACATGATTCTTTTATCATTTTCCAAAGTACGATATATGAGATCGAGGTACGCGAGTCATCTTGAAATGACACCGTAGTGTCTAACGTGAACGTGAAGATGAGTACGTACTCGAGGACGCTCTTTGCTCCCCATAAACATGAAGCACCTCGACAGTGCACTTGGGCACAGTGGGCGTGGATCCCCAGGGTGCATGTGACACAATCATTTTGTCACAATATCTGTTTGATAACATGAACATGAGGGTGCAGCTGCTAAAGACTCTATGGCATGCCAACTATACCATGGACTCTCATACACAATACTTGGGCATTTTTTTCCATCATCAACTCAACATCATAATTAATCATATAAATAGACATTTCATATTTCATGCTTCATCATAAATATTCATGGTAAACATAGATCATCATTTATGCAAACAATAATTCGTACCTGGTATTCCATCAAGATTGCCATGTCGAGCAATGTATTATAGAGAAATGCAATGCCATTTTCAATATAATGCAAACATTTAAAAATGCACTCACCTTAGCCATTTATTATTATGCCTCACTAAGCTCTATTAATCATTTCCTTTATAGTACCTCGAACCTTCTTTTGATTCGGATCCAACTTCATTTATCACATGAATATAAATAAAAATTTGTTAGATTCACTTCTAACAATATTTCAATTAAGCTATTTAATCATTTAACATAAAAATTTTCCATAAATTTCTTTCCTTCCTTATACTATTCACAAACTCATTTTTGGTCCCTAATGACCATTTTGATCTTCAAATAATTCCTCCAAACTTGCTAACCAACTTTAGACACAAATTGTCTCATTTTCCATTTTCTGTCAACTTGCACTACCATCAAAGATTTACTTCTACATGACAGAATACATACTGAATCTTAATATCCTTTATACCGTAGAAACTATATTCGATAACAGTTTTAATGGTATAAGCCACATAATTTAATAAAATCTACAAAAATTATGAAAATTCATCAAACTCCCGTTTACAGGGCTGTTCTGACCGAAACTGTTCTGTAATTTTTCTGACCTTCATTCGATTAAAAATTAATATCTTTTAACTCGGAACTCGAAATCAGTTTCCGTTTGTTGAAAACGAAACTAGATTCGATAAGCTTTTCAACCATATAAACTAATAACCTAGATTCAATTTGTACGATTTATGGCAAATCTTCAAAGTCGAATTCTAGTATTGAATTTCGGAACAGACTGCTATTCTATTTTCTGACCTTTCATCACTTAAAAATTCATATATTTTGATATATGAATCGAAATCAATCACCGTTTGTTTTAAACGAAACTAGAAGAATAAATCTTTACATCGATATAAATTCACTATCTAAACATTTTTGTAGAATTTATGGTGAATTTTCAAACTTACTACCAAATCCAGTTTTCCTACACAACTTTCATAAATAACTTCAAACTTTATACTAATTTCTCCTTACTTTGCTATTTGTCAATTTGGTCCCCTTAATTGATTCAAACCACTAACATATCACTTTCTTCATAAAATAATTCTTCAAAAATAATTCCCTATAATTTTTCGTTCTTTCTGAAATAGTCACTAAAATGCAAAGATAAGGATTCAAGCTTCTTAACTTTGAAAATTAGTCCTCAAATCAAAATTACTACTCAAATTCTATTATTTCAACTAAAATAAGATTTAGTCCTTCTCTAAAACCTCATTTCCGAATTGGTCACTTAACTTTGACAATTTGTCAAATTGGTCACTAACTCGATTTAACATCGGTTTTGCATTCTAATTTCAATTTCACATCTCCAACATTAATAATAACATAAATACACTTCAAATCCTAAAAAAATCAGATTAGTCCTCTAACTTTCAGAATTTTCGAAATGGTCCTTATACCTTTAATTTAGGGTTTTGCTTCCAAATAACAAATTCAAGCTTACTAGATCATTTATCCAACATCACAAACCCTAAATCAAACCTGAATCCATACTAGCTTGATTTCAACTTGAATTTCATCGTGAAATCATAAAATTCCAAAAGCCCCAAACTTTTTCCATAAACCCTAAATTCTTCTCATGAAATATTCTCATCAATCAAGCATGTTTTCCATGAATTATTTACACCAAAAGTTAGAGCTTGAAGAGTAGAACAACTTTGTAGTTGATGAGATTACCTGAAAATCGAGTTTCGAGGCTTGAATCAAACTTGGAAAATTTTTCTCCATTTTGCTTTCTTTCTCCCCCTCATATTTCGAAATTTGAGGATGAAGAATGGTCTTCATCTTTTGTTTCTCATCCAATTTGGCCACTTGTCTTGTATAAATGAATTAGATAGTGAAATTACTAAAATGCCATTTTAATCCAACAGTTGAGATTGATCTTATCATTAATCAAGGGCCAAGATTTAATCTTCCATTTTCTTCTTCCAAAATTGTCCTTGTAACTTTTTAAATATTTAAAAAATGCCATTGGGGCAAAATGACCAGTTTGCCCTCCAACTAGTTTTTATTTACTAGTTTACTTCAAAAACGCCATTCCATTACAATCCAACTAAAATAGTTCATTCCCAACCGATCACTATTCCTTAAATATTATTTTATAACTTTTCCATGGCTTATGGAACAGCCTTTGAAATTTCGATTTGATCTGATCTCCTGATATTCATAAAATACTTCTACTGTGATTTTACCTTTTTCGAACTACCGGATTTATTCCAAAAATTCCATATTTCCATATTCCGGAAATAAACTCTATTATCTCATAAAAACTTCCTTTCCCAGAACTTAGACTGAATTTTCCTAACTCAGTCTACTATTCCGATAATCATCGAAAGTCTCCATAGAATAAAATTTCTCTTAGAAATCCTTTATCGATAATCCATTAGAATATTTTTTACTTTTACTGAGTCCAAATTATCGATCAGAAATACTTTTATAGGACATTCTCGAAGGTCACCCATCCTTGTATTTCTCTGGCCTGAGCACGCTTAATAATTTCATTCGATCCAAATTCGATACCTTTTTTTGCATCTTAATTCTTAAAACCGATATCAAGGTACCCGTTTCGATCCTGTCGCGACCATTTTTTTGGAAAATCGGGAATGTGAAAATAGCCCAACGATCGATCTTTTGGAAAATTAGGGTTTTCTGGCCATTTTTAATTTAATCTTAAAAATTTAGGGTTTTTCATATTCAATTGAATTTCCTTTATTTATCCTTTTATAAAAAACATTTGGAGTCGCCACCGATCACTTCGTGGTAGACCGGACACCAAAAAACAAACCAGAGATTCTGTCTTGAAAAAATTGGGTTCGGGAGTCGGTTACATGTAGGGAAGGATTAGCACCCCTACGTACGCCCGTTATCGGTACCTTTAATTTAAATGGCATTTTGGCATATCGAGTAATAATTTGAATTTAATTTATCCCATAATTATTAACTGAATTTAAATTCCGAATGCAGATATCCTTTTATAAGGAAATTCATTCTGTTCGAATACGAGATTAAAAACACCCCGTTAGGTGGCACACCCATTTGTATTTTAAAAATGAATTTCCAACATAAAATATTTTTAATGAATGATATTTTATTGTCTTGTCAATTTTAAGTACTAATCCCAAAAAGGCTCTAATTAATTAGTTATTTAAAACTATGAATATTAATTAATTTAATGGCTTTTATGTGAAAATGCCAATTTCTTGAACACCTTCCAGATATTTAAAGCCCTTAAATTAATCATATTCATAATTAATTAATTCCTCTAATTAATTAAAGTTCTAGTCCTAATTACGGCTCTAACAAATTATTTAATCAATTTTATAAGTGAAATGTATATCGAATATACACCTTTATGACCAAGGCTGAAATAACACCCCATTGTAAACAATGGAACACCATCCAGATTTGAACCTCAAAGATTCTATTCGATATACATTTAATTAACTACAATGTACTAATTATTAATTATTTGATTTTAGCTAAGAAAAATAAATTAATAATCAATTTTAAGTAAGAAATATATTAAATATAATTTAAAGAAATCCATGTGGTAACACCCCATTGTAAACAATGGAACACCATCCATATTTGGATTCTAAAATCATATTTAATATATTTTTAATATCTACAATTATATATCCTATTTAATTATTGAACCCTAATTAAAGAAACCTAAACTAAAGGCTCTATTAATTAATATCTAAGTGTATTTAATTATCTAACAAAAACATACTATATGCTATTTTTAAAATATGCATACATATAGATTAATAACATTTAATTGAAACAATTAAATAAATAATTAAAACAAAGCAAATTAAACACTAAAACTATTTTTTATTAATATAGGGACTAAATTGAGGAAATTACAACATCAAGGTCAAATTTCAATGAAATGGGGACCAAAATGAGATACACCCCAAAACTCTAAGGCCCCAAAACTGAATTAACCCAAAACAAGTAAAAACTCGTGGATCCTCTACCCGACCCGACTCAAATCACGTGGACCCATTCCCCCTAAACGACGTAGTTCCACGGTTGCTATATAAGACCCTTATTACCCAAAATTTGAACTCCTCCCTTCATTTTCTAAAAAGCCCCCTCTCTCTCTCTAACTCTTTCCTCTCTCTATTCCCTCTCATCCATAACACATCTTTGCCCAGAAAACACATGACATTGGATTGAAAACCTAGGTTTTAGAGCATGTTCTTCACATGTTCATCAAAAACAAGATGAACTCAAAGAGCTCCGGCCTAGTGCCACCGCATACTCTACCGTAGATCTCAAACCGCCACACCCCAACGACCCTTAGGTGTTCGCCGGCCACTATCGGTAATACTCCGACCATTCTTGACCTTTCTCCGGCCGCTCTCTAAAGTTTTCAGCCACCGTTTGGTTTCGACCGGCCACCGTGAGGCGATTTCAGGCCACCGTATCGGAACCCTAAAATACCCAAAAACCTTTATTTTCCTCTATTTTCGATCCTTAACCCTAGATCTACCAAATCTGATAGGATCGTCTTCTTCCCCGACCTAGACTACCCGTCCCAACGCTCATTTTTGACTCCACCGTGGCTCAAAACCATTTCGGCAACCGCAAATATATATCCAAAAATTCTTTATCTTTCATTTTTGTTTATTTCAGTTTTCATGCATGAATGCACTGATGATTATTGTTTGTTTTTTTGCATGAAATGAAATCGGTGAAGGCTTACCTTTTCGGTCGTGAAATTTCGGTAACAATCGCGGTGTTGTTTCAGATCTTCGGCGACTGTGTAACTTCCCGGCGATGATGCGGCTTCTTGGTGACGATTGAACTTCGGCGGCGACCGTCCAACTAATGGCGGTTTTACAACCGGTGACCGGTGGTTTTCTCGAGGTAAAACCATCTCTCTCCTCTTATCATTATTATTATTATAGTTTTATTAATGACAAATTATTACTAATAGTTAATGATCTGACATTTCTCTCTCTTCCCTATTTATAGGGTTGACTGAAGATGACGTCACCTATACCAGCTGGATCTAGATGATGAGGCAAAGAAAACCACAATCCGTGGTAAACTGCTTTGGCCAATTGAAACTTGCCATGTGTCCTAGTTTGGGCAGGAAAGACTGGTTTTGGGGCTATTTGTGTTTGTTTAGCTATAATGTATAGGGTTTTGGGAAGGAACCAGATTGTAGATTGGGAACGTGGGCTTTCAGTTTGGGCTTTAAACTTGTAATGGTCATTTGGGCAATTTTGAATGTAATTTGACATTTATTTTTGAACTGTTTATGGGATTTATTATATTTATTTATTATTTATTATTTATATTATTTATTTTGGCCTAGTCAAAATTCGGGTATGACAGCTGCCCCTCTTTGCTCATTATTGTGGAATAGGGATAGAGCAAAGACTGAAAATACACGAATTTTGTCCAAACCTCTTGGTCATCCTCTAAAAGGAAGGTCTTTCATTATGAGCAATGCTGAAGTTTGAAGCTGTTCTTCTTATTATGAAATTCTTCAATCTTCTGCCAAAATATGGAATATGAAGTTGTTATTCTTATTATGAAATTCTTCATTTTCCAAGGCTCGGAATTACTCTTGACATTCTTCATCTCTTGAGGTCTGAAGCTGTTCTTCTTATTATGAAATTCTTCATCTTCCAAGCTCTGAAATTACTCTTGAAATTCTTCATCTTCTGAGATTTGTAGTTAAAACTCTTCATCCCTCCATCAAACAATCCACATTTATGCAAGGGTATCAAACAAACGAGTTCTTCTTATTAGGAACTCTGGATTCTTTGCTGAGCCAATTCTTCTTGTTGCAAACTCCGTCTTTGTCGAGCAAACTTTTCGCATTAGGAATTCTTCATTCTTTGCTGTGTGAATTCTTCCCATTAGGAACTCTATCTTTGCCAAGTGAACTCTTTCGATTAGGAACTATTCGTTCTTTGCCAGGAATGCTAATTCATCTTATTTTCTGGGGAAAGACTGAACCTGCCACAAGAAAATATCATTGATTAATAAGAATTCATCCTGAAGCAATATGTAATATCCCAAATTCTTTTGAAGCATTGAGATCTTTGGTGTCATTGCTTCTTCTGCCTAAGATATCTCGATCTTTTAGTCTAAAGCGCACATGGAATCCCTTATTTTCTCTCCCTCTATTGATCAACCTTCTCTTATGCCTGCAAAAGTCAAATTTATCATTAATCTTCCATCATTGATTATAAAAATGTACAAGTTGATATACCATTAGGGAACTTCAAATGCTTCAACAGGAGACACTGAAACTATAAATCTTCCTCGTTTGAGACTGAAGTTTGTCTATCTTGCTTTCTGATCCGGCAACTTGAATCATTTCTATCTTCTTTTCTATTTTTCATGTTTTTTTCCTTCTTCTCTCTTTTTTCTCTCTTTCTTTTTTTCCTCTCTTTCTTTTCTTCTTCTTTCTTTTTCCCTTTCCCTTTTCTTTCTTTTTCTTTATTCTCTTTCTTTTTTTCTTTTTCTTTGTCCTCTTTTTTTTTTCTTTTTTCCTTTTTCTTCTTCCTCCCTTTTTCTTTATTCTCTTTCCTCTTTCTTTTTTCTCTTTCTTTTTCTTTTTTCTCTTTTTGTTTTTTCCCTCTTTTTCATTCTTCTCTTTTTCTCTTTTTTGTTTTCTCTCTCTTTTTCTCTCTTATTTTCCTTTATGTTTTGTCTCTTCTTTTTTCTTATTTTTTCTTTTCTCCTTTTGAAACTGAGGGCCCAAAGAATTAATATTTCTGCTGATCATGCCCCACCATCTTATTGTAATAACATTCGGAAAGTTCTTATCATTTCCAAAGGTATTGGCCCGAAGGACTTAACATCATGCCCGAAGGACTTATTGATGACCTGAAGGATTTAAAACTGTAATGCACTTCCTTTCTTGTGCACACAATTACATCACTCCCGAAGGTGATGGCCCGAAGGACTTGACATCATGCACGAAGGACTTAATAATGACCCGAAAGATTTAACATCATGCCCGAAGGACTTACTGATGACCTGAAGGATTTAACATCATGCCCGAAGGACTTACTAATGACCCGAAGGATTTAGAATTGCATTGCACTTCCTTTCCTGTGCAAACAATTACATCACTCCCGAAGGTGATGGCTCGAAGGACTTAACATCATGCCTGAAGGACTTACTGATAACTCGAAGGATTCAACATCATGCCCAAAGGACTTAATGATGACTCGGAGGATTTAACATCATGCCCGAAGGACTTACTGATGACCCGAAGGATTTAGAATTGCATTGCACTTTCTTTTCTGTGCAAGCAATTAGAATCTTTGCTGGAATCCTCCTCTGCAAACGAATTGAAATCTTTGCTGAGATCTGCCTCTATAAACGGATTGAAATCTTTGCTAAGGTCCACCTCTATAAACGGATTGAAATCTTTGCTGGGATCCGCCTCTTCAAATGGATTGAAATCTTTTGAGGTTCGCATCTTCAAACGGATTAAAATCTTTGTTGGAATACGCCTCTTAAAACGGATTGAAATCTTTTGAGATCCACCTCTTCAAACAGATTTAAATCTTTCAGAGATCTACTTCTTTAAGCGGGTTGAAATCTTGCTGAGATCCACATCTACAAACGGATCAATATCTTTGCTTCAAAAATGTGATTAAAATTTTTGCTAATCTTTGCTGGTTCTACTTCTTAAGTCTGAAATTGTAGATTGAAATCTTTGTCTATTCTTTGCTGATTTTTGTAAATTCATGTAAAAATGTACAAAAATGCTTTTGAATGCATGAATTAGTATGCTTCTATCTTATAGATTCCTAACTATATATGATGTATGAATTGTGATAACTGAGGATCACTCAGATGAGCTCTAATCTTCTTTGCCTCTTGCTTCAGTTACAACAATAAAATTGTTTTCCTTGAATCTTTCTTTGATTGATCTTATTTCTTGGCTTGATCTTCTTTCTTGACTTGATCTTCTTTCTTGACCTAATCTTCTTGAGATTTATCTTAAGCTTATGTCGTCAAAATTTGCCCCAGAATCTTTGTTGTTAGGCTCCTCTTCTTCCTGAGCCAATTTTTGACCTTTTTAGTGATCGAATTCTTTCAAGCTCTACACCCACTCTTGCCCATTCTGATTTGAACGCTTATGCACCATGATGCCCCACTAATCTCTTTTACTTGCCTCATTTCATAGAATTTCCCCTTCTTCCATCATCTGGGTGAACAAGTGCCTCGAGTCCCTGAACTTTTCTTTCTTTCCATTATCGTCTCCATGTCCCTTGATGGATGATTCCTCTTCTAACCAAAAGACTGCCGGACAGATAAGAGTCTCATTCCCGGTCATATATTTATCAAGAAAATCTGTTTGTTTGTAAAATGTCAGCTTGCTTATCGATATTTCAATGAAGGATACTTTTCAAGACCCGAAAAAATTTGGGTATAAATAAAGAAAACATAATAGGATGCCCTGGATACCAAGTGCAATAGCGTCTTTGATTCAACCCTCTTATAGTCCTTTGAATGTTGTGTCGATTTTTGAAGTTAAAATTTCTTCCAAATCACTCGGTTCACACCCTAGATTACCGCATTGCCCGATCTAGTCAGAACAACTCATTTTCCATTCTCCTCATTCATTTCCATTCATAAATGTATTCAAGCTTCCCGAACTTGTTTAACCAGTAGAGTGCAAAAATATCATTCTAAGAATAAAATTCTATACGTGCATGTGTGATTCTAATTATTAATAATTATTATTTTATCATTATAGACATGCTTCAAAGATACATCTCTAATGCTTGGGTATTGGACAAGTGAAACATAGCTCCTTTAGATTTGTCGACATCCCCCATAGCTCCATCAGAGTGTTCCGAGACTTATTTATTCAAATAATTTATTATTTCTCACATTTTCGTTTCTTTTCCATCTCATTTTCTTCTCTCTTTTCTGTTTCCCTTCTTTTTTTTCAACTTTTTTCTTTCTTTTTCTTTCCTCACGTTTTCTTTTCTTTTTTTTCTTCTTCTTTTCTTCTTTTTTCTTTCTTATTGTGCTTTTTAAGGTATAGAAAACTACACTTAGAACTTCAATTTCAAGCAACTCTACTTGGTTAAAATTGTCTAGTCCACTTCACTGTTTATGAATTTCAAAGATTTAAAATCAAACATCACCAAAGGCGTAGTGATCTGACCTTTTCTTGCCTTGCTGACCAGAGTAGACTAAGAAAGAAACTTCACTTCATCATCTTCACAACATCCAAATAACTTTTTTTTACATCTGAATTAGTGTCACATCTTGCAATTGGCATCTAGGGGCCCACAAGGATAACACATATATTTATTTCAAAAACATTCCTTCAATGAAATGAAAACCATCAAACATGACATATGACCTTAGAAAAAGACTTCTGCTACTTTCAGGCCAAGAGTAGCAGACTTATTTTTAGTATTATTTCAGAAATGTCCCTATATATTGTAACCACATGATACAACACTATGGGTAACACCGACTTCTTAGAATTCCAAACAATCTTGGAAGCACTCATCTTGATTCTCTAATTCCTTGAATGGTACAACGGCTTGCCCCACTCCTTGCCATTGTTGAACTAATTCTTGTGTCAAGATTCCATTACTGACTAGCTTCTTAATTTCTTTCATCAAAGGTCTACATTTCTTGGTAGCATGTCCTGGTACCCCCATATGAAAGTCACAAACATTGTCTGGATCATAGCTATGGGAAAATGGACTTGGCACCACTTTCATTGGCCTAGGAGTAATATACTATCCTTCAATAAGGTGAGGCAATAAGTCTGAAATAGACACTCCAAAGATCTCTAGATTTGCACTTGCTCGAGGAATTTTATGTGGTCGTTCTGATGAATTAACTAGCCTCTTTCTCTTGCGACTCTGAAAACTTTGAACATTACATTCACTCGCCTCTTTCCCTTGCTTTGCCTCTTAATCAACATGGTCTTCAAATCTTGATCTGATTTTCCCTTGTCGGATCCCCATTTCTATTTCTTCTCCAATTACCATGAGGTCACTGAAACTGCGCCTTGAATTCACAAGCATTTTCTCAAAGAAAAGAGGTGGAAGAGTTTGATGAAACATAAGCGATACTTCTTCCTCTATCAAGGGAGGTTGTACTTGGGCTGTTAATCCTCGCCACCTCAGTGCATAGTCTTTAAAACTTTCATTGGCCTTCATATTCACGTTCTGCAGAAAATAACGGTCTAAAGCCAAGTCTATAACATACTTGTATTGTCCCCAAAATGCTTTGGCCAAATCTGCCCATGATCGATTCTACGCTCGACTTAATCTATTGTACCACACTGTAGCAGGTCCAGCTAGACTATCATGAAAACAATGGATCAACAATTTATCATCATCCAAATACCCTTCCATTTCCTACAGAACATTGCCAAGTGGAGTTTAGGACAACTGGAACCATCATACTTCTCAAAATTAGGGACCTTAAATTCAGGCGGAATAACTAGATCAGGGGCTAAACAAAATTCTTTTGCATCAAATTTAGGATTATCGACGCCTTTCCTTTCCTTGATCTCTTCCTCAAGTTTGGCATAACGATCTTTCAGCTGCTCAAGTCTTGATCCTAGGATAATAGGCTTTACAGACCATGTCTCCATGCTTGGGTTAGATGCCCCGGGATAAATTGCAAACATGGTGTAGCAGTGTAGTTCTTCGCATTTGCTGATGCTTGGTCATCCGTTCATGTAATCCCTCTTGAGTATGTTCAATTCCCTCCATGTCTCCATCCATGATAATAGATTCTCAGACTTTCACTAATTCCCAGATTGCTTCTATTGAAACTCCGACCGCTCTAGATCATGAATGTTAATGCCATGTCATTACATGATAATGTTATATTGATAAATATGCAATGCATGAATGTATGAATGCAGGAGGTATTGATTCTAAAAGTAACCATCATAGAACAACTTTCATTGGAGTAAAAGGATTCAATACATCAGATATTAGATACTACAGATATTGGTGAGCTCTAACTCCTAACTTCCTTATTTCCTCTAAGAGCCAAGTCAGCTTTCCTCCTTGATCTAATGCTGGATTAATATTCTGACTCAGTGCCATTGCTACATCAGCTAGATCTTCCACTTGTTGAGCAACTTCTTTTGCCTGAATAACAACATATTTCATGTCGTTGTCCCTTTCTCGAATTTTCACTCTTGATCTCTGAGACTGGGTATATCGATTTTCTTTATTTTTTCAGACAGTCCTTCTTAACATCATCAACAAGAGCTTTGTACATTAGCGTAAGCTTGAGACATTCGTCTACCTTCTTCTTTAGTGCTTCATTTTCAACTTGACTGTTATTCAACTTAATAGCATTATCCTCATACATCTGCATGTACATTTTTATCATCTCACGTTTAGCTTCACTAACCCTTAGATCGTCCATAAAAGTATTGCGTTATAGCTCCATTGCCTGCAAATCACATGAAAGTGTATTGACTCGACCTTCACTTGCCTCAAAACTCTTTTCCAGTATTTAGCTTCATGTTTCAACTCTTTAATTCCTTCTTTCGACTGTTCCAAAGTTACACCCAAACCGACATTCTTGAGCTTCGAACAAAACTCCTGATAGTTGAACTGCAAGTTCCTCAACTCCTCATTCAAATCATCTTTCTCTTGCTATAATTTGCTTATTTGAGCTTCATATTCGAACTGAAGTCCTTCTTTCTGAGTACTGTCATCTTGAGTTTCATATCCGTCCGCTGAATAAGGCTAGTTTTCTATTCCAAATTTCCACTTTGCAAACTCCAAGAGAGCTTGAACTCGATGTTTGAAGGTGAGAAAATTCTCAATAGAATGTCCTTGGATTCCATCGTGAAATTCACAGTGTGCATTGGCGTCCTACCATTTTGGATACGGAGGTTGCAAAGGTGCAAGAAACAATGGGGACACCAATTGGGCCTTAACAATTGAGGATACAATTTTTTATATGAAATGGAGATTGGATCAAAATGATGCTTGTGATCTTCTGTCTTCTGATATTTGGCTGAGGGAACGCTAGAATTTGAACTTTGCATTGGACCCTTACTTGATTCTGATGGGCTTATATTTTCCTTCACTTTTGTATCTCCAGGTGTTTCATTAATTGTCAGGCTTTTAGGAAATTTGGGCATTCCATCTTCAAAACTCAACATACCTTCTCTGATAAGATTTTCAATCTTGCTCTTCAAAGCCTTGCAATTCTCAGTTGTATGGTCTAAACTTCCTTGATGGTAATCACATGCTGTACTAATACCATAACCTTTGAGTGAAGAAGGCACTGTAGACTTAAACGGGGTTGGGGCCACAAGATTTTTCTCTATCAGCATTGGAAGTAGCTCTGCATATGTCATCGGGATTGTATTAAAAGATCATCCATCCTTCTTTCTTTCTTGCATTTCTCCCTGGCATGTCATCACTTTCTTGAGATTTGGCTCAATTATACCTCCAGTTGATTTATTGATGCGAGTTATATTGGTGCCCCAACTCGACTGTTTATTCCTATACTGCATTTTGTTTACTTCCCGTTTCAGCTCAGTATGCCCCTTTTTCCTTGGTCATATCCGTCATCATAGTCATCATCTCAACCATTTGTCTTTTCAGCTCTTGCATCTCATTCCTGTCAGCATCAACACTAACAAAACCTGATGTGTGACACTTGGATGAACTGCCCTCATTCCTTCTGTTGTTTGTGCAGAACACTGCTTCATACTTGCACTCTTTTCTATCGGCCTATGAATCCTCTTATCCCTCATGATCGTCTTCTAATGACAACTACCTTTGAATCAATACCTCTATGTAATGATGGTATGATGTGAAAGAATACAAAACAAAAACAAAAGAAATAAGTCAGTAACGTGAAATAACCTTGAAGGCAAAATTAAATTAAATACATACAACAAGACAAGTTAATAACCATAGAAACATATTTAAATTTACAGCACTTGACCTAGGTTCCTTTCTAGCTCAAGCAAGATAAGCAACATGTAATGCAATATTTAAAACAAAAAGGTAATATAATATTTAAATACTGCAATGCATGAATGCACGAGGTATCGGTTTCAAGAACGAGTCATTAGAACAACACCCATCTAACTAAAAGGTCAAATACAGAGCAAAGACAATATGTTCACTAGCTCCAACTCCTTTGGTTGATCACTTTGTTTAGCCTCTGAATCATCATCCGTACTGGCTCGGTGTCGATATTAGAATGTTGTTGCAGGTTCACAACTTTATCGAACAAAATCTGCACATACTAGGCAACTCCCTGCAATTGGCTCCCAAAGTTAATCATTTCATAACTCTGTTTCTGGATAGCCTGGATTACTGTATCAACTTGACCTTTAGTGTTTTATCCTTTATTGTGGTACCTCTTTGAAACTTAGGAACCGGTCCTTCAATTGTTGTAACGCGTTTTTTGATTCTGTCATTTCCTCAGCTCATTTTTATCAGCATTCCCTTAATTATGGTGTTTTTCAGTGAATTTCATCATTTGTGAAACCTGGGTATCGCCTCTGAGTTCAAAATTCTCTATTCTTCATTGGGTTCCTTTTTGTCAACCACGGCCCCTGAATGCATCTTCAATTCATTGGTTATTTATTCATCCTCTGATTATCATCTATTTTCCAAATTCTACGTCTCGCTTATCTCTGTAATTGCTACTGACTGTATCCTGAAACTTGATCTGTTGTTAAGCCTTGTATAAACTCTGTCCTTCTTGATCCTTAGAAAACCTCGTACTTCTCTATTGTTGGTGTTACATGTATTCTCACAAAAAGCTAACAATTATACCGGGCTTCATAAATGGGTTACAACTCTTGATCTACTTGACTGTCTGACAGCAACATTATAATTCAAAAATTTTATTGAAAATGACTCTTCGTATTCCCATCTTCTGATTCTCAAATTAAACTTAGTACTGGCAGAATTTCACTATGTTCAAAAATTTCTAATACAACATTGTAATACTATAACCCATAATTCTTTATGAAAATGACTCTTCATATTCCCCATCCTATGGTTCTCAAACCGAACCGGTTCTGGCAAAACCTCATTATGCTAAAACAAATATGGTACAATTTTGCATTAATGACATATGGACTCCACGGATACTGTCTTCGTTCTTGTATTGAATCTTCTCGAATCCAGTCCACAGTGACATATTATCCCCACTTGTCTATCAGACCCTTCAGCTCTTATGGCCACTTCCTACTCGACTAATTCTCAAACCGATACCTCTCATGAATGCAATGTGATGCAAAACACAAAAAAAAACAAAAAAAACTATGTCAGTATGGTGAAGTAATATTGTAAGCAAAAATAATTATTATAGGTAAAACAAATTATATTGCGTAAAATTAACCAGAGAACGGTTTATTTTGCACACAAGAATAACCAGAGAAATAAATTTAAATCAGCAGCACCCTATCCTAGGTCCCTGTCTAGCTCTAGTGGGGTAGGTTTCTATTACAACATGTGGGTTTCAATCTAGACTCTGGGTACCCGAATTGTCGTTACTGGACTAGTAAGACATCGATTCGGGAGTATACGACTCCTTATATCGGAGGCGTAACCTCACGGTGTATAAGGTTGGTATTCCAGAAGGAGGACAAAACCCTATCACGGAGCTGAATAACTCACGTAAGATCATGCCTCACTCCCACTTAAGGATGAAAAGCTCAGGTATAAGGCTTATGCATGAATGACAATTTATAACACACAAGAAAAAGCTACCTGCATTTTTCCTAAAAATTCATCCAATACTTATAGAAATAATTAAATTCAAATTACTATCCAAAATGCCAAAATGCCACGTAAAATTAATTAGGCCTGACTCTTGGTTTTTTAAGTCCCCAATGGAGTCGCCAAGCTGTCGCGACCATTTTTTGGAAAATCGGGAATGTGAAAATAGCCTAACGATCGATCTTTTGGATAATTAGGGTTTTCTGGACATTTTTAATTTAATCTTAAAATTTTAGGGTTTTCATATTCAATTGAATTTCCTTTATTTATCCTTAAAAAAACATTTGGAGTCGCCGTCGATCACTTCGTGGTAGACCGGACACTGAAAAACAAACCAGAGATTCTGTCTTGAAAAATTAGGTTCAGGAGTCGGTTACGTGTAGGGAAGGATTAGCACCCCTACGAATGCCCGTTATCAGTACATTTAATTTTACGTGGCATTTTGGCATTTCGAATAATAATTTGAATTTAATTTATCCCATAATTATTAACTGAATTTAAATTCCGAATGTAGATATCCTTTTATAAGGAAATTCATTTTGTTCGAATACGAGATTAAAAGCACCCCTTTAGGTGGCACCCTCATTCGTATTTTAAAAATGAATTTCCAACATAAAAGGTTTTTAATGAATGATATTTTATTGTCTTGTCAATTTTAAGTACTAATCCTAAAAAGGCTCTAATTAATTAGTTATTTAAAACTATGAATATTAATTAATTTAATGGCTTTTTATGTGAAAATGCCAATTTCTTGAACACCTTCCATATATTTAAAGCCCTTAAGTTAATCATATTCCTAATTAATTAATTAAAGTTCTAGTCCAAATTACGGCTCTAACAAATTATTTAATCAATTTTATAAGTGAAAATATATATCGAATATACACCTTTATGACCAAGGCTGAAATAACACCCCATTGTAAACAATGGAACACCATCCAGATTTGAACTTCAAAGATTCTATTCGATATACATTTAATTAACTACAATGTACTAATTATTAATTATTTGATTTTAGCTAAGAAAAATAAATTAATAATCAATTTTAAGTAAGAAATATATTAAATATAATTTAAAGAAATCCATGTGATAACACCCCATTGTAAACAATGAAACACCATCCATATTTGGATTCTAAAATCATATTTAATATACTTTTAATATCTACAATTATCTATCCTATTTAATTATTGAACCCTAATTAAAGAAACCTAAACTAAAGACTTTATTAATTTATATCTAAGTGCATTTAATTATACAACAAAAACATACTATATGCTATTTTTAAAATATTCATACATATAAATTAATAACATTTAATTGAAACAATTAAATAAATAATTAAAACAAAACAAATTAAACACTAAAACTAATTTTTATTAATATGGGGACTAAATTGAGGAAATTACAACATCAAGGTCAAATTTCAATGAAATGGGGACCAAAGTGAGATACACCCCAAAACTCTAAGGCCCCAAAACTGAATTAACCCAAAACGTAAAAACTCGCAGATCCTCTACCCGACCCGACTCAAAACACGCGGACCCATTCCCCTAAAAGGCATCATTCCATGATTGCTATATAAGACCTTTATTACCCGAAATTTGAACTCCTCCCTTCATTTTCTAAAAAGCCTCTCTCTCTCTCTAGCTCTAGCTCTTTCCTCTCTCTATTCCCTCTCATCCATAACACATCTTTGCCCAGAAAACACATGACATCGGATTGAAAACCTAAGTTTTAGAACATGTTCTTCACATGTTCATCCAAAACTGGATGAACTCAAAGAGCTCCGGCCTAGTGCCGCCGCATACTCCGCCCGTAGATCTCAAACTGCCACACCCCGACGACCCTTAGGTGTTCGCCGGCCACCACCAGCAATACTCCGACCATTCCTAACCTTTCTCCAGCCACTCTCTAAAGTTTTCGACCACCGTTTGGTTCCGGCCAGCCACCATGCTGAAACCCTAAAATACCCCAAAACCTTCATTTTCCTCCATTTTCTGATCCTTAACCCTAGATCTACCAGATCCGGTAGGATCCCCTTCTTCCCCGACCTAGACTACCCGTCCCAGAGCTCATTTTCGACTCTACCGTGGCTCAAAACCATTCCGGCAACCACAAGTATATATCCAAAAATTCTTTATCTTTCTATTTTGTTTTTTTTCGGTTTTCATGCATGCATGCACTGATGATTATTGTTTGATTTTTACAGGAAATGAAATCGTGAAGGCTTACCTTTTCAGCCATGAAATTCTGGTAACAATTGTGGTGTTGTTTCATATCTCTGGCGACTGTGTAACTTCCCAGCAATGATGCGGTTTCCCGATGACGATTGAACTCCTATGGCGACCATCCAACTACTGGCGGTTTTACTCCCGGTGACCGGTGGTCTTCCCAAGCTAAAACCCTCTCTCTCCTCTTATCATTATTATTATTATTATAGTTTTATTAATGACTAATAATTACTAATAGTTAATGATCTGACATTTCTCTCTCTTCCCTATTTATAGGGTTGACTGAAGATGACGTCACCTATACCAGCTGGATCCAGATGATGAGGCAAAGAAAACCACAATCCGTGGTAAACTGCTTTGGCCAATTGACGCTTGCCACGTGTCCTAGTTTAGGCGGGAAAGACTGGTTTTGGGGCTATTTGTGTTTGTTTAGCTGTAATGTATAGGATTTTGGGAGGGAAACAGATTGTAGATTGGGAACATGGGCTTTCATTTTGGGCTTTAAACTTGTAATGGTCATTTGTGCATTTTTGAATGTAATTGGACATTTATTTTTGAATTGTTTATGGGATTTATTATATTTATTTATTTATTATTTATATTATTTATTTATTTAGCCCCAGTCAAAATTTGGGTATGACAGATCCGATTCACTCTTATACAGAATTTAATTACTTGTTGGGGAAATTTACATTTTAGTCCCCAAACTTTTCCAAAGTTTATACTTTAACCCCCTAAACTTTCAAAAATTACATTTTAATCACTAATAAAAAATTTGGATATTATAATTCCTCCCCTTAAGAAAATTCGTCCTCGAATTTTCAATGCGTATCTGTTCCAAACGTTTACGGATATTACTTCCTTATTTTCTTCTCAGCCTCCCAAGTGGCTTCTTCGACCTTGTCATTTTTCTCCAAAACTTCAGTCAATGGAATTATTCCTTAATTCTTTAATTCCATGAACTAATATTCTACTAACTCATTTTCATGTATCAAATCTAATTGCATCTCAATTTATTCATGAGTGTTAACCCATTAATATACTCTTGGTCCAACTCTTTCACGATTCCTTGAGGTATAAGAGTTCTGAAACTAAGTTTTCCCTTTTTGACCTATACAAATCATCCTTTATTTTCAAATAAACAATCATAACTTCTCTTTTGCTCTGACATTTAAGGCTCTCAATAGCTTAAACATTTAAACAACCAATGTTTTATTATATATACAGTTGCTGAAGGTTACAACCTCTTTGGTACTTCTTGTACTTGAGCCCCCTACTGCACCAGTAGCTCAATATAGGTAAAAATTGGAAAAAGTTTACACTTGATTTCATTGTTACTGCTACGAGTATCTTTATAACCCTTGTGATCCGAGACTCTTGTTCTTGTCTAAAAACATTTCTATGGAAATTTTAATTAGCCGGAACAATCCTCAACTAAACACTCTTCCTTTGACTTCATTAAGGAACTAATTCCTTTTTTAAAAATTTAAATGTTTCTTCTTATAATTGTTTTTACCTTCGGCACAGATAACCAACTTATCTCAATTGCAGTTCGGATTCTCGAAATAGTATCTTCATAATATCTTCTAATACTTGATCACTTAGACCATTAGAAAACCTTTTTTCTATCAATTCACACCATTTTAATGCTTGTCATACTCATCATCTTATTATTACTGGTTGTCTTTATCAAACCTTTCTGAAAAAATACCTTAGCTTATCCATTACACTTCAGCCCTATCTTTATAAGGCTCTACTGTCAGCTATTCAGGTAGAATTAACCTCTTAGTTGACTTCTTTGAATACTCTTTGGTTAGAAGTCCAATACACTTGATAATAGACTTCCAATCTTGTTTAGTATATACTTAAATATCATTTTCATCATACTTTTATTCCTGATTCTTTGTCTTCTTGATCTATCAGGCTTCACAGTTGACATCTTATAATACTAATGTCTCCTTAAAGAAATAATCCTTCTTACTTAGGTTGTGTCTAATTTAAAGACTTTTCAAAGTTTTTCTAACATTTGAGGAGTCTACACTGTAACTATTTCCATGTTTGCTTTGATTATCCTTGCAATATAGTTTACTACTTTTAGTACTCTGACTAATTCATACCTAACATCTTTTTTTAGCTTCAAATGTAATCTCTTTACAGATCAATTTCGTTCTTAGTTTCTTTTCTAATCATCTCAGTAGTATCATTACTTAACTTTCCAATTCTCCCTTATATGTACTGACAGTACAAACATCTTATAATAAGATACTACTGAGTTATTTCCATCATAACTCTAATCCTTAACTTATCTTGAGTAAATCGCCAGATTACATCTGCAGCAACTACTGACATTGTTATCTTCAAACATATATATTTCTAAAGTAAAGATATTTCTTCTTCTTACTCCTTCGTATCCGAGTATCTTATAATTACTGTATCATCTCTTTATTATGCAGATAACTTATTCTAAACAAGAACTAACTTCCAGGCTTATTTTACTGTATCATATCCACTATGGGTCCTTTCTTGACCTCTAAGATTTGTCAACTGACAAAATCCATTATTGTTTTACTTTCCTTATTCTAGTATCATTTCACCTCTGCATCATATTCATACAACCAGTTCATTCCAAAAATAATCTCAAGTTTGTGAAATAAAAGCTCCAATAAGCTTGACAGGAACTCAATTCCTTAAAGCATTAATAAACATTTCTTACATATTCTAGTCACCCATGCATTATGTCCCAGTGGGTTACTAGGAATCGCATTACTAAAACTATAGTTTTCCTTAAGAATCTTTCTTTGTAATACTATCTTAGTACCAATATACGAGTGAGTCGAACCCAAATCAATTAAAGTAATTATAGGCTTCCTCCATAGCCTTTGCTCTCATTATAGCATCCTAGTAAATCAAAAAACTCATACCTGTGAATTACTCTTTAGGCCTCGGGTTAAGCCCCTCGATAAACCATTCTCATAGGGACTTCTCAGTCGATATCAAATCAGCTATATACCGACTTAATCCATTAAAATCCAACTCATACTCGTAGACAATACGAGTAATTTGTTTCAAACTTTGAAACTACTGTAACATCTCTTTCTTAAACTGGTTGGCAACATACTTGACTCTAAACACTTTTTAGAATGTCCAAGTCACTTTCTCAACAGGTATAATTTTGTGGCTTCGGACCATCAAATACAAGCATGTTCCCTTAATAAGGATGCATCTTTTCTAACTTTTCAGCATATACAATTTAATTCCTCTAGCGTGACTTTTAACATCGTGGAGCCATAAATTGG
Organism: Hibiscus mutabilis; assembly: GCA_019671005.1. NCBI lineage: Eukaryota > Viridiplantae > Streptophyta > Magnoliopsida > Malvales > Malvaceae > Hibiscus > Hibiscus mutabilis. Next base: position 32,130,464 of record CM033722.1, read on the forward strand.
CAGCCATCAGACCACCTTCTCCATGAAATTCAGGAGCTCATAACTTCTTAAGCTCCTTAATAGTCGATGCCTTTACTGGTGTAGGTGCCAGATTGATACATGCATTAGGGTTTGAAATTTTTTTAACAATAGCTTTTTAGGGCTCGTACTAAAGTTCCATATTCTTATGTTGGAGCTCCCTACTGCGTAGGTGGCTCAGCTGGGGTAGGAGCTAGAGGTGGAACATTCTATATCTCTTTACTTTCACTTTAAACCTTCTCTTGATCCCCCATAATTAAACATTTAACGCAGTCCATCAATACTTAACGTCATCTATTTTCACTAAAACTTATTCATGTAAATGAGGAGCATAATCAAGTTACACAGATAATACATCAGTAACATGACATCCTAGGGGCATGTACTTAACATCAAATCATATTTAACTCGGTTTAACCTCTAGAATCAGCTAAACCTGTAGTTTTGATACCAATAAATGTAATACCTTTAATGTATACTCGTAAGCCGAATATACATTAAAGATGTTACGGAGTCATTGAAAGAAATCTTGACTTGTAAAATTATTTTTTATACCAAAATTCATCTTGTAGTTTAACCCTTTCTCGGTTTTAAATTAAAAACTATGTTAGTCTATTGCAGCTAGTTTTGCCCCTGAATGGATTTATAAAATTCATAATTGAGTTGTTGAAATAAAAATATAATTCAGGGTGAAAACTATGTACACTGCCTAGACCCTTTCTTGATTTTCAAATTTTTACGCGATCAGGGTTAAAAACATTTAACTACGTCAAAAATTCATAGTTATTAATAGAAAACATTTCTTTAAGTCCATACTTCCACGAAAATGTATAAATACGTTATAAACTTAGACTTACAAAACAATTTACCCACTTAAAATATTACATGCCACTAGTCTATCAAATTACATTAAAGATGTCTAAGGTAGTATCGTACTAACAAGGTTTCCATAGTCAGTCAATATTCATGTGCAAGTCATAATTTTTCTAACTTAGTCTAGTTTCCAATAATCCATCATTATCAAGTAAATCATATGCATGGCATAGTTCACATACACGGCATATTTCATACACATGGCAAAATTCACATATATGGCATGAATTATATACATGGCAGAATCCATATATGTGTCATAATTTATATTCGTGGCATGATTCATATACGTGGCATCATTCATATACATGACTTAATTCATATACATAACATGATACGTTTACATGGTATAATTCATATGCATGGCATAATTCATATACGTAACATAATTTGTATACATGGCATGATTCATATGCATAGTATATTTCATATATACGTGACATTCTTCGTATACATGACATAATTCATGTACTTGGCATGATTCATATACTTAGCATAATTCATATACATAACTTGATTCATTCACATGACATGATTCTTTTACCTGACATGATTCATATACGTGATTTAACTCATATACATGACATGTTCCGTATTCATGGCATGGTTCATATACATGAAATATTTCATATATATGGCATGGTTCATATTCATGACATGGTTCATATACGTAACATGATTCGTTTACATGACATGATTCATTTACGTGACATGATTCTTTTATCATTGCCCAAAGTACACTATATGAGATCGAGGTACGCGAGTCATCTTGAAATGCACCTTAGTGTCTAACGTGAACGTGAAGATGAGTACGTACTCGAGGACGTTCTTTGCTCCCCATAAACATGAAGCACCTCGACAGTGCACTCGGGCACAGTGGGCGTGGATCCCCAGGGTGCATGTGACACAATCATTTTGTCACAATATCTGTTTGATAACATGAACATGAGGGTGTAGCTGCTAAAGACTCTATGGCCTGCCAACTATACCATGAACTCTCATACACAATACTTGGGCATCTTTTTTCATCATCAACTCAACATCATAATTAATCATATAAATAGACATTTCATATTTCATGCTTTATCATAAATATTCATGGTAAACATAGATCATCATTTATGCAAACAATAATTCGTACCTGGTATTCCATCAAGCTTGCCATGTCGAGCAATGTATCATATCATGTATTATAGAGAAATGCAATACCATTTTCAATATAATGCAAACATTTAAAAATGCACTCACCTTAGCCATTTATTATTATGCCTCACTAAGATCTATTGATCCTTTCCTTTATAGTACCTCGAACCTTCTTTTGATTCGGATCCAACTTCATTTATCACATGAATATAAATAAAAATTTGTTAGATTCACTTCTAACAATATTTCAATTAAGCTATTTAATCATTCAACATAAATTTTTTTCATAAATTTCTTTCCTTCCTTATATTGTTCACAAACTCATTTTTGGTCTCTAAAGACCATTTTGATCTTCAAATAATTCCTCCAAACTTGCTAACCAACTTTAGACACAAATTGTCTCAGTTTACATTTTCTGTCAACTTGCACTACCATCAAAGATTTACTTCTACATGGCAGAATACATACTGAATCTTAATCTCCTTTATACCGTAGAAACTATATATGCCACATAATTTAATAAAATTTACAAAAATTATGAATATTCATCAAACTCCCGTTTACAGGGCTGTTCTGACAGAAACTGTTCTGTAATTTTTCTGACCTTCATTCGATTAAAAATTAATATTTTTAACTCGGAACTCGAAATCAGTTTCTGTTTGCTGGAAACGAAACTAGATTCAATAAGCTTTTCAAACATATAAACTAATAACCCATATTCAATTTGTACGATTTATGGCAAAAATTTCAAAGCCGAATTCCAGTATTGAATTTCGGAACAGACTGCTATTCTATTTTATGACCTTTCATCACTTAAAAATTCATATCTTTTGATATATGAATCGAAATCAATCACCGTTTGTTTTAAACAAAACTAGACGAATAAATCTTTACATCGATATAAAAGTCACCATCTAACCATTTTTGTAGATTTATGGTGAATTTTTAAACTTACTGCCAAATCCAGTTTTCCTACACGACTTCCATAAATAACTTCAAACTTTATACCAATTTCTCCTTACTTTGCTATTTGTCAATTTGGTCCCCTTACTTGATTCAAACCACTAATGTATCACTTTCTTAATCAAATAATTCTTCAAAAATAATTCCCTCTATTTTTTCGTTCTTTCCGAAATAGTCACTAAAATGCAAAGATAAGGATTCAAGCTTCTTAACTTTGCAAATTAGTCCTCAAATCAAAATTACTACTTGAATTCTATTATTTCAAATAAAATCAGATTTAGTCCTTCTCTAAAACCTCATTTCCGAATTCGTCACTTAACTTTGACAATTTGTCAAAATGGTCACTAACTCGATTTAACATCGGTTTTGCATTCTAACTTCAATTTCACATATCCAACATTAATAATAACATAAATAAACTTCAAATCATAAAAAATCAGATTAGTCCTCTAACTTTCAGAATTTCCAAAATGGTCCTTATACCTTTAATTTAGGGTTTTGCTTTCAAATAACAAATTCAAGCTTACTAGATCATTTATCCAACATCACAAACCCTAAATCAAACTTGAATACATAAACCCTAATCATCTTCATACAAACTAGAATATGTAGGGTTTAAATCTCAACTCAATAACATGATTTTAACATTACACTAGCTTGATTTCAACTTGAATTTCATCATGAAATCATAAAATTCCAAAAGCCCCAATTTTTTTCCATAAACCCTAATTTCTTCTCATGCAAAATTCTCATCAATCATGTAACATCCGTTTCCCGTATTCGTTACCAAATGCTAGACAGTTATGTTACTAACTAAGATTAAACACTTTTATTTCGTTACTTAGAAAACTGGCAGCCTGCACTGCCTTTACTTAAAAATTTATAAAATTTTTTATAGACATTGAAAATTCATTCCGGAATTTTATAATTAAACTAGATTCATTAAGCTTCATAACCATATAAATTGATAGCCCAAATTCATTACACAAAAATTCAAATAAATCCTTCAATTCACGTCACAGCCCAGAATTTCTGAAATTCTGCTACCCTGTTTTCTGACCTTCCATCGAATAGAAATTCATAACGTTTTACCTACAACTCGAAATCAGTCACCGTTTGTTTTGCAAGAAACTAGAAAAAATTTATAGTTCATAAATATAAGATCCACATTCTAAGTCCAATTGTGGAATTTATGCTGATTTTTCAAACACACTGCTTTTGCATGCATTTCTGGACAGATTTTTAATCTTTCTATTTTAGGTCCCACATTTACTAAAAACTTAGTCCATTTTCATTTATAAACATAATAGGACTTACTAGTTTCATCATCCATATTAAACAACTATTAACTAACCATGTTTGGTGAGAAGTTATTACAAACCTCATTAATTATACATGCCATCTAGTATACTTCCAAAAGAAAGGATGGATGTCATTACATTACTATGAGTATGGAGATATACCTCCCAAAATTATGAAAGTTATGCTCTGCTACTCTTCCCTCGAAGCTCCTTTAAAACCTACGCATAAAATTCATCATACGCTAAACATATACTTAGTGAGGCAATAACATTTAATTCAAATGCAACTTAACATAAATATCAACATAATAAAATAACAATGCATATGATCACTTACCATTTTATGCTTACTAGCATATATGACAAGTTATAGGTATAATTATATATATCACATGGCAATAACTTTGATTCTTACAAATACCGTTGCCATATTCATCATCGAGCTTTCAAGCCTTTTTATCATGTTTTTCAATTCATTTAGCCCAAGTATTGATTTAAGGAAATCTATGTACACGAGTCATCCCCCCTATACTTACTTGAGTATAGTGTATTATTTGCACCGTAGTGCTTAGCACCCTAAGTGCTTCCGTATACCCAAACCTTGCATGAGTATTAATAAAATTGCACCGTAGTGCTTAACACCCTAAGTGTTTCTGCATACCCAAACCTCGCATGAGTATACCCTCAATGAGTATTTACGAATATTTATACAACGGTTTTTGGCTCTATGGATATCCAACTATACTTTTAATTTCCTATCTCATACATTGGGCTTTATAACAATCATAATATCATACATGGCAACAAATATACATATTGAACATTTCATATCCAAAATAACATTCCAAGAATAATTAGTGACCCATGCATGTGTTTCAACCTTTGACATATTTCTAATATGTCAAATATATGATAAATGACATAAAGATCATGCTATATATGCATTGAACTCACCTTGACACTTTCAAAAGTAAACTTTATACTAGCCTCACTAAGCTTGGTTGCACTTTCTATCTTCTTTCTTCACTCGTTTGATCTCGAACTCGCTTGTTATCTGTATGTACATTAACAGCATAACACAAGCCACCTTAAGTATACCTCCAACCCTTATTAATACATGTACATACCAAGTTGGAAAATTTAACATTTTCAACCAAATAGTTCTTTATAATAATAATACTTCCTAAACTTTAATCTCATCTCAAATGGCACATTGCAACCAAGAGTTTGATAATTTTCCTTTAAACCCTAAATTCTCTCTCTTAGGGTTTATAGTCTAAAATTTGGAAACTTCCATATTTCATCTCCATTTTCAAAAATTTTAATACCAAAATGATCCTTGTATCATAACAAACAACATAACCATGCTTCATGATTATCTTCCAATTTCTCACTTATTTCACCCAATTTACACAATTCACAAATTGGTCCTAAAATGATGTTTTCTTCATTCCAACAACACAATTCAACTTAGAAAACATCATTCTAATCATTTCCATCATCAAATAAAATTTCACAAAATTTCCCCTAATTTTCCTCTTATAGCCGAATTGGTCCCTATAAGATTTTCAAGAGATTTTCATTATTTCAAGCATAGAAACAACACTACAACACCATTTCCATCTTGATTGAACCTTAAAACATGAAAGCCTAACATGTTCTTCAGCCTCCCTAATCATCAATCTCAACTTAGAGACATTGAAACTAAACAAAACTTATACCAAAAGATAGAGAATTCAATGGAGACCACTTTCTTGTTTCATGTCTCTAACCAAAAACCAAGTAAATCAAGCCAAAAATTGAATTGAAAATTTTCTTATCTAGTTCCTTGAGGTTTGTCCAAGTTGAGAGAAAGATGAGCAAAATTCTAGCTTTTTCTATCTTTTATTTTAATGCCAAATGGCTTTAAATTCGCTATATAATAATAAAAATCTCTAAAATAGTCAAATGACTGTTTTACCCTTTAGTTATAACCAATCACAAGCCAACACCTACATTTTATCCTCTTCCATAATCAATTTTTATTAAAAAGTATAGGTGAAATGACTAAAATGCCATTAATGAAATAGTTTAGTTTCAAAAATGCCATTCCATCACCTATACAAAATACTGAATAGAATCAAATCTAAACTGATTAAAAATGATTCAAAACTTCAATGCTATGCTCTTCGGGTCTTCCTAAGACTTCTTTCAAATTTTCATAAAATTTCGAGCTCATACGATTACCCGAATTCTATTTAAACTTTAATCGTAATTTCCAACAATAGAAACATTAGATCAAACCATAGTTTTTATATTCGATCCACACCCTTAGATGATGTATTTATTTATGAAATAAAAATAATTATTGGGAAAATTACCATGTTGGCCCTTGAACTTTTCTCAACTTTTCACTTTGATCACCAAACTTTAAAACTTTACGTTTTAGTCACTGAACTAAAACCACTAACTTTTGATTCTTTACATTTTGGTCACTAATCCAATAATGAGATATTACAATTCTCTCCCCCTAAAAAAAATTGTCCTTGAAATTTTAGAACGTACATGGATTAAACAAATACTGGCACTGTTCTTTTATTCGCTCCTCAGTTTCCCAAGTGGCTTCTTCCACTTTGTGATTCTTCCAGGGCACTTTAACCAATGGAATCGACTTGTTTCTCAATTTATTTACCCCATGAGCTAGAATCTTTACTGGTTCTCCTTCAAATGTCAAATCAGGTTGTATCTCAACTTTTGTAGGTGAAATGACATGTGAAGGATCCGATATATATTTGCGAAGGATAGATACATGAAAAACATCATGAATCTTACTCATTTCTGGTGGTAAAGCCAATTGATACACCACCGGTCCAACTCTTTTCAAGATCTCATACAGACCAATAAATTTGGGGCTAAGTTTCCCTTTTTCTTCCGAATCTCATTATTTTCTTCCATGGTGAAACTTAAAAAAATACCTTGTCTCCTAACTGGTATTCAATGTCTTTTCTTTTTAAATCTGAATAAGCTTTTTGTCTATCGGAAGCTGCTCTTAGATTATTTCGAATTATCTTCACTTTTTCTTCTACTTCTTGAATCAAGTCAGGCCCAATAATCTCGCGGTCTTCCAACTCAAACCAATTTAACGGTCTCCGACATTTTCTTCCATATAAAGCTTCATACGGTGCCATTTTAATACTTGACTGATAATTGTTGTTATACGCAAATTTGGCCAATGGTAAATACTTTTCCCACGAACCTGCAAACTCAATGATACATGCTCTAAGCATATCTTCCAAAATCTGAATTGTCCTCTCTGATTGTCCATCAGTTTGCGGGTCGAAGGCAGTAAAAAAATGCAATCGAGTACCTAACGCTTCCTGTAGTTCTTTCCAGAATCTAGAAGTAAACTTGGGATCTCTATCAGACACAATGGAAATATGAACTCCATGTAGTCTAACAATCTCTCGAATATACAACTCTGCATATTTACTCAAAGAGAAATCGGTTCTGACTGGCAGAAAATGTGCTGATTTGATTAATCGATCCACAATCACCCATATTGAGTCCTTCCTACTCGGCATCAATGGTAATCCGATCACAAAATCCATAGTCACTTTTTCCCATTTCCATTCTGGAATAGCAATTGGTTGAAGTAACCCTGATGGCACTTGATGTTCTACTTTAACTTGCTGACAAGTTAAGCATTTAAATACGAATTTCGTTATAGCTTTTTTCATTCCTGGCCACAAAAAACGGCTATTCAAATCCATAGTCACTTTTTCAATTCCTCATCTTTAGGAATATAAGCACATCCTTTATAATATAAACATCCATCAGACTTCACTTCAAAGTCTGAAGATTCTCCCTTTTCAGTTTCCTTATTTCTCTCCAAACAATTTCTATCTTTTTCCTGTGATTCTTTTATTTTGTCTGTCAAAGTAGACCTGATATTCAACTCAGCAAGCAAAGCACCATCATCCAGTATTGATAATTAAGCATTTGATATCCGTAGAGCTGAGAACATCTTTCAGCTAAGTGCGTCTGCCACCACATTAGCCTTTTCTGGGTGATAATCAATAATTGCATCGTAATCTTTAATTAGCTTGATCTATTGTCTTTGTCTTAAATTCAGCTCCTTCTATGTTAAAAGATATTTCAGACTTTTATAGTCTGTGTATATATAACATTTTTCTCCATATAAGTAGTGGCGCCAAATTTTTAGAGCAAAAACAACCTTAGCTAACTCCAGATCATGAGTAGGATAATTCCTCCCATGAGTTTTAAACTGCATAGAAGCATAAGCCACCATTTTCCCGTCTTGCATAAGTACATAGCCCAAACCATTATGTGATGCATCACTATACACTACAAAATTCTTACCCGATTCAGGTTGAACTAACACCGGAGCTTCTGTCAAGATTTTCTTCAATCTTCCAAAGCTTTATTGAATTCTTTAGTCCATATAAAAGATACATTCTTCCTGAGCAACTTGGTAATGGGTGCAGCAATCATCGAGAAATCTTTTATGAACCGACGGTAATATCATGCTAATCCGAGAAAACTTCTAACCTCTGCAACATTTTTAGGAGGTTTTCACTCCATAATAGCTTGAATTTTCTGAGGATCCACCCGAATTCCTTCAGTCGATACTATATGTCCAAGAAATGTCACCTCAGAAAGCCAAAACTCGCATTTAGATAGTTTGGCATATAACTTCTTCTCTCTCAATATTTGAAGGACTATTCTGAGATGAACATTGTGATCCTCCTTGGTTTTAGAATAAACCAGGATATCATCTATGAATACCACTACAAACTGATCCAGGTATGGCTAAAAAATGCGGTTCATTAAATCCATCAATATTGTTAGGGCATTAGTTAATCGAAACGACATTACCACAAACTCATAATGTCCATATCGAGTCCTGAAAGCCATTTTTAGAATATCTTTTTCTTTGATCTTCAATTGATGATAACCCGATTGAAGATCAATCTTAGAGAACACTGCTGCCCGCTTTAATTGATCAAAGAGATCATCAATTCTTGGCAATAGATATTTATTCTTTATCGTCACTTTATTAAGTTGACGATAATTAATACACAATCTCATCGATCCATCTTTCTTCTTTACAAATAATACGGGTGCTCCCCAAGGTGATATACTTGGCCGTATAAAACCTCGGTTCTGTTATTCTTGTAGTTGTGACTTGAGTTCCCTGAGTTTAGTAGGTGACATACGATACGGTGCCATCCATATGGGTGTCGTACCAGGTAATACTTCAATTCCAAATTCCACCTCTCTATTTGGAGGTAGTCTCGGTAATTCTTTTGGGAATACATCTGGAAATTCCCGCACCGTAGGTATATCTTCTATTTTCACTTTCCGCTTCAAGGTATCAATTTTGGGAGTTGAATATGTTTCACAGCCATCCATCAACATTTCATTCGCAACCACAGCCGAAATAACATCACTATGATGATTCAGCTTCTCACCCACAAATAATATTTGCGATCCATTTAGTGCCTTTAAAGTTAATCTTTTAATCGGCACTCCACCTCAGCATCATACGCAATTAACCAATCCATCCCCAAAATTATTTCAAATTCATAAAACGATAATTCCATAAGGTCAGTGGGGAAATCCACTTTCTGAATTTTAATAGGACACCGACGGCAAATTCTTTTGACCTTAGCACCATGGCCTAACGGATTGATTGCTACCACCTCACTCGTAATTAGTTCTTCTGGAATGTTTCTTTCTAGTATGATTCTAGAACTAATATATGAATGAGTGGAACCAGGATCAATTAGTGCAAAAATAGGTCTATCAAAGAGTTCAAGCGTACCCGATATCACATCAGGATCATCTTTACCCTCTGTGGTCTTGATATTATATACACGAGCAGGAGCTTTTCCTTTCAGGTTGGATGCAACTTCTGATTCACCTTGATGAAAATTCCAACCTCAATTTCCTTTATTTTTATGAGGAGCGGCCACAAATTGCTTTTCTGGTAATTCTGGATATTCACGTTTGAAGTGACCCGACTTCCCACATTGATAACATACTGCCTCCGGTACATACCAACATCGATCAGAGTGTCTTTTTCCATAAGTTCTTGCATTCGAATTGGATCCGAAATTCATTACCTTTAGCTCCAATCGTTCAATTGTGGACTTGTTTGGATTTACTAGCAGAATAATTCTTCTTTACGGACGACATTGATCCAGCTGATCCTTGCTACTTAAATCCTTTACCACGTTTAGACTAGGGTAAAACACTAGACCTCTAGGTCGTTTGGTTGATTGTGCTTTCTTATCTGAAGCTTCTTCCTGCTCTACCCGTTCCAGTCCTTTGGCTCAGTTGACCACCTCTTGAAATACAGACAAATCAAGAGCAACGAAGAATTTCTTATATTTCGGATCTAGACCTCCCACAAATCTGTTAACTCTATGCTTCTCAGTCGGGAGAAATTCTATAGCAGATCGACTAAGCTTATTAAACTCACATTCATACTCATATATTGATATACCTTCTTGTTTCAAATTCAGAAATTGATTCCTCATATCCTCGATGAAAACATCACCAATGTACTTGTTCTGGAACTCTTTTAAAAAGAATTCCCAAGTAACTCGTTCCTGAGGAATCTGAGCAGTAATGGTGGTCTACCAAATTCGAGCAGGTCCCATCAAAAGTGATGTTACACCTTCAAGTTTTTCTTGATCATCACATCGGGTAGTATCCATTATAATCTTAATATCATTTAACCAGAAGTCCATAGACATCGGATCAACATCAGAATCACCCTGAAATTCTGATGCCTTCAGCTTCCTCAACTCCCTTGGCACATATACTGGTTTCGGTCTATTTAAGATATCATCTAATGCCTACAGGAATAATCCACGATCCTGAACCGGCATGTCTTGCTGTCCCTGTGCAGGTGCCTGACCTTGATATTTTACCTGAGGTACATTTTGATTTACCTCGTTACTCTTACTCTACAGAGGGACCTCCTGTTCAAACGCATGTCTAGAACCCTGATGGCCCGACATTTGAACAAAACACATTTTCAACAAATTTCTTAATATAGAGTAGCATTACTAATTATAGAGCATCAAAATATCTGCACATAATCATCAGTAGTTATGACATCCTAGTGGCATGTATACCATTCCCACTCATTTTTAAACTCAATTTCTGTCTAAAATCGACTAAACCTGAAGCTCTGATACCAATTAATGTAACATCCCTTTCCCGTATTCGTTATCCAATACGAGTTAGTTATGTTACTAACTAAGATTAAACACTTTTATTTCGTTACTTAGAAAACTGGCAGCCTGCAATGCCTTTACTTAAAAATTTATAAAATTTTTTATAGACATTGAAAATTCATTCCGGAATTTTCTAATTAAACTAGATTCAATAAGCTTTCTAACCATATAAATTGATAGCCCAAATTCATTACACAAAAATTCAAATAAATCCTTCAATTCACGTCACAGCCTAGAATTTCTAAAATTCTGCTACCCTGTTTTCTGACCTTCCATCGAATAGAAATTCATAACTTTTTACCTACAACTCGAAATCAGTCACCGTTTGTTTTGCAAGTTAATACGTATAAGATTCACATTCTAAGTCCAATTGTGGAATTTATGCTGATTTTTCAAACACACTGCTTTTGCATGCATTTCTGGATAGATTTTTAATCTTTCTATTTTAGGTCCCATATTTACTAAAAACTTAGTCAATTTTCATTTATAAACATAATAGGACTTACTAGTTTCATCATCCAAATTAAACAACTATTAACTAACTGTGTTTGGTGACAAGTTATTACAAACCTCATTAATTATACATGCCATCTAGTATACTTCCAAAAGAAAGGATGGCTGTCATTACATTACTATGAGTATGGAGATATACCTCCCAAAATTATGAAAGTGATGCTCGGCTACTCTTCCCTCGAAGCTCCTTTAAAACCTACGCATGAAATTCATCATACACTAAGCATATACTTAGTCAGGCAATAACATTTAATTCAAATGCAACTTAACATAAATATCAATATAATAAAATAACAATGCATATGATCACTTACCATCTTATGCTTACTAGCATATATGACAAGATATATGTATAATTATATATATCACATGGTAATAACTTTGATTCTTACCAATATCGTTGCCATATTCATCATCGAGCTTTCAAGCCTTTTTATCTTGTTTTTCAATTCATTAAGCCCAAGTATTGATTTTAGGAAATCTATGTACACGAGTCATCCCCCTATACTTACTTGAGTATAGTGTATTGTTTACACCGTAGTGCTTAGCACCCTAAGTGCTTCCGTATACCCAAACCTTGCATGAGTATACCCTCATTGAGTATTAATAAAATTGCACCGTATTGCTTAACACCCTAAGTGTTTCCGTATACCCAAACCTTGCTTGAGTATACCCTCAATGAGTATTTATGAATATTTATACAGCTGTTTATGACTCTATGATATCCAACTATACTTTTAATTTCCTATCTCATACATTGGGCTTTATAACAATCATAATATCATACATGGCAACAAATATACATATTGAACATTTCATATCCAAAATAACATTCCAAGAATAATTAGTGACCCATGCATGTGTTTCAACCTTTGACATATTTCTAATATGTCAAATATATTATAAATGACATAAAGATCATGCTATATATGCATTGCACTCACCTTGACACTTTCAAAAGTAAACTTTATACTAGCCTTACTAAGCTTGGTTGCACTTTCTATCTTCTTTCTTCACTCGTTTGATCTCGAACTCGTTTGTTATCTATATGTACATTAAATACATAACACAAGCCACCTTAAGTATACCTCCAACCCTTATTAATACATGTACATACCTAGTTGGAAAATTTAACATTTTCAACCAATTACTTCTTTATAATAATAATACTTCCTAAACTTTAATCTCATCTCAAATGGCACGTTGCAACCAAGAGTTTGATAATTTTCCTTTAAACCCTAAATTCGCTCTCTTAGGGTTTATAGTCGAAAATTTGGAAACTTCCACATTTCATCTCCATTTTCAAAAATTTTAATACCAAAATGATCCTTGTATCATAGCAAACAACATAACCACTTCATGATTATCTTCCAATTTCTCACTTATTTCACCCAATTTACACAATTCACAAATTGGTCCTAAAATGATGTTTTCTTCATTCCAAAAACATAATTCAACTTAGAAAGCATCATTCTAATCATTTCCATCATCAAATAAAATTTCACAAATTTCCCCTAATTTTCCTCTTATAGCCGAATTGGTCCCTATAAGATTATCAAGAGATTTTCATCATTTCAAGCATAGAAACAACACTACAACACCATTTCCATCTTGATTGAGCCTTAAAACATGAAGACCTAACATGTTCTTCAACCTCCGTAATCATCAATCTCAACTTAGAGACATGGAAACTAAACAAAACTTATACCAAAAGATCGAGAATTCAATGGAGACCACTTTCTTGTTTCATGTCTCTAACCAAAAACCAAGTAAATCAAGCCAAAAATTGAATTGAAAATTTTCTTACCTAGTCCCTTGAGGTTCGGCCAACTTGAGAGAAAGATGAGCAAAATTCTAGCTTTTTCTATCTTTTATTCTAATGCCAAATGTCTTTAAATTGGCTATATAATAATAAAAATCTCTAAAATAGTCAAATGACTATTTTACCCTTTAGTTATATCCAATCACAAGCCAACACCTATATTTTATCCTCTTCCATAATCAATTTTTATTAAAAAGTATAGGTGAAATGACTAAAATGCCATTAATGAAATAGTTTAATTTTCAAAAATGTCATTCCATCACCTATTCAAAATACTGAACAGAATTGAGTCTAAACCGATTAAAAATGATTCAAAACTTTAATGCTATGCTCTTCGGGTCTTCCTAAGACTTCCTTCAAATTTTCATAAAATTATGAGCTCATACGATTACCCGAATTCTATTTAAACTTTAATCGTAATTTCCCAACAATAGAAACATCAGATCAAACCATAGTTTTTATATTCGATACACACCCTTAGATGATCTATTTATTTATGAAATAAAAATAATTATTGTGAAAATTACCATGTTGGCCCTTGAACTTTTCTCAACTTTTCACTTTGATCACCAAACTTTAAAACTTTACGTTTTAGTCACTGAACTAAAACCACTAACTTTTGATTCTTTACGTTTTGGTCACTAATCCAATAATGATATATTACAAATCAAGCATGTTTTCCGTGAATTATTTACGCTAAAAGATAGAGCTTGGAGAGTAGAACAACTTTGTAGTTGATGAGACTACCTGAAAATCGAGTTTCGAGGCTTGAATCGAACTTGGAAAATTTTTCTCCATTTTTCTTTCTTTCTCCCCCTCATATTTCGAAATTTGAGGATGAAGAATGGTCCTCATCTTTTGTTTTTCATCCAATTTGGCCACTTCTCTTGTATAAATGAATTTTAAATTCATTTAGATAGTGAAATTACTAAAATGCCTTTTTAATCCAACTGTTGAGATTTATCTAATCATTAATCAAGGGCCAAGATTTAATCTTCCATTTTCTTCTTCCAAAATTGTCCTTGTAACTTTTTAAATATTTCAAAAATGTCATTGGGGCAAAATAACCAATTTGCCCCCCAACTAGTTTTTATTTACTAGTTTACTTCAAAAATGACATTCCATTACAATCCAACTAAAATAGTTCATTCCCAACCGATCACTATTCCTTAAATATTATTTTATAACTTTTCCATTGCTTATGGAACAGCCTCTAAAATTTTGATTCGATCTGATCTCCCGATATTCATAAAATACTTCTATTACGATTTTACCTTTTCTGAACTATCGAATTTATTCCAAAAATTTCCTTTCCCAGAACTTAGACAGAATTTTCCTAACTCAGTCTACTATTCCGTTAATTATCGAAAATCTCCATAGGATAAAATTTCTCTTAGAAATCCTTTATCGATAATCCATTCGAATATTCTTTACTTTTACTGAGTCTAAATCATCGATCAAAAACACTTTTATGGGAACTTCCCGAAGGTCACCCATCCTTGTATTTTTCTGGCCTGAGCACGCTTAATAATTTCATTTGATCCAAATTCGGTACCTTTTTCTGCATCTTAATTCTTAAAACCGATATCAATGTACCTATTTTGATCCGATTCACTCTTATACAGAATAAAATTACTTGTTGGGGAAATTTGCATTTTAGTCCCCAAAACTTTCCAAATTTTATACTTTAACCCCCATAAACTTTCAAAAATTACATTTTAATTACTAATAAAAAAATTGGGATATTACACTCCCCGTTCCTCTTGAAAACATTAATATGCCTCTCTGTAAAGGCGTTGAATAAGTAAGCTATTCTCATTAGGAACTTCTCATTCTTCAAAAAGGCAAACTCTTCTCATTATGAGTTCTCAATCTTTCTTGGAAATATTGATCCACCTCTCTACAAAGGTGTTGAACAAGCAAGCTCTCCTCATTAGAAACTCCTCGTCACTCTTGAAAACATTAATCCACCTCTCTATAAAGGTGTCAAACAAGTAAGCTCTTTTCATTAGGAACTTCTCATTCTTTAAAAGGCGAACTCTTCTTATTAGAAGCTCTTCATTCTTCTAAAATATTGATCCACCTCTCTACAAAGGTGTCGAAAAAGCAAACTCTTCTCATTAGGAATTCCTCGTTCTTCTTGCAAATATTTATGTACCACTCTGTAAAGGTGCTGATAAAAAAATTCTTCTACAAAGTTGGTGAAGTCCAAAACAAATCTAACTCTTCATTTTTCTGAAACGATGATCCACCTCTCTATAAAGGTGTCAGACAAGCGAGCTCTTCTCATTAGGAACTCCTCGTCACTCTTGAAAACATTAATCCACCTCTCTGTAAAGGTGTTGAACAAGCAAGCTCTTCTCATTAGGAACTTCTCTTTATTCAAAGGGAAAACTCTTCTCATTAGGAGCTCTTCATTCTTTGTTGGATGAGTTTTTGTCATTAGGAACTCTGTACTTCTGGGGTGAACTCTTCTCATTAGGAGCTTTGTATTATTTTCTATGTGAACTCTTCTCATTAAGAGCTTTGTATTATTTTCTATGTGAACTCTCCTCATTAGGAGATCTTCATTCTTTGCTAGGAATCCTGATTTATCTCTTCCTCTGGGGAAAAATTAAACTTTTTCTGCCTACGGTGTCTCGATTTTTCAGCTTGAAACTCATATAGGATCTCTTGTTTCTCTTCCTCTGTTGATCATTCTCCTTTTTGAAATATATGTGACCTGCAAAAGTCAAATCTGTCATTAATCTTTCAACATTAATTGTAAAGCAAATGTACAATTTGGGTAAATCATTAAGAAACTTCAAGTGTTTCAATGAGAGAAACTGAAACTTTTGACCAATTAAACTGTGAATCTTCCTCATTTGAGCCCAAAGTTGATCTATCTTGCTTTTCAATCTGGTAACCTAAACTTCTTTCTTTTTTTCTCTTTTTTCTTCTTTTTTTATGATAATGACCCAAAGGTTGAAATCTTTGCTAATACCATGCCCCCACTGTCTTACTGTGACTACACCTGCAAAGTTCTCATCATTTCTGGAGGTGTCAACCTAAAAGACTTGACATCATTTTCGAAGGACTTACGGATGACCCAAATGTTTTAGGATTGTAATGCACTTTTTGTCCTGTGTAGACCATCAAATTTTCTTTGTTGAGACCCGCTTTTTCATAAAGGAAGTCACGGGTTGGTGTCTTTGCTTCACAAAAATGTTTTCGCTATTCTTTATTGGATCTACTTCTCCAATCTTGAAGTCGTAGATTGAAATATTTGCTTGTTCTTTGCTGATTCTGCAAATTCTTGCCAAATATGCAAAAATGCTCTGAATGTATGAGTTAGCATGCCCCTATCTTATGGATTCCTAACTATGTATGATGCATGAATGATGTCAGTTGAGGACCACTTGGGTGAGCTCTGATCTTTAAGGAAGCTCAAAATTTTGTGCTTCATTTTTCAATAAACTCATTTTGCTGCCAAAGTAACTCATCTCACACTCAGGTTCAATATTCAGGAGCTTTGCATCTTTATCTATACAACGTTTTTTCAGGTTTTCACTTTAGATTTTTTTCTCAAATTGCCCTTTCGATTTTTCACTTTGGTTTTCTTTCTTTTCCTTTTTTGTTCTTTTTTGTCTTTTTCTTCTTGTAACCTCCTTGACCGGGTCTAGTCGCAAGACCGAACCGAGCGAGCTGCATTAGGGTTTGTCGAGACAAACCTGAAAAAATTACTTGAGAAACAGTATATTTTTTATTTTATCTTGTCTAAATGCACAATTAAGTCCTAAGATGATCATGCTGGCATCAGTAAAGTTTGCAACTCAATTGGGCATCGAGTTGACATCAAATTGCACGATTTGGGGACCAAGTGTAATTTTTGTTAATTAAGAAGACTTCCTCAAAATTGAAGTTACCAATACTTAATTAGTCGTATTTCATACCATCATGTTGAATTTTAACTTAAAACATTCATCCAAATACATTTAATTGCATAAATAGAAACATGGGCTAAACTGTAAAGATTTAAACTACATGGAAGCATAATACCAGAATTAACGGCTGGCGTACTAGTACGGGTTTATTGTTCGAAATCAAAAATTCCAGTAGCCAAAGGACGTAGCAGTACGGTTGCCTGTGTACCGAAACCAAGCCTTTATTTTCAGCATCACTTACCAATATGGTCCCTAGGCGTATCGACACGCCAAGGCATTTTTCCTCAAATTAAGCGAAGACAGGTCCTCGCGTACCGATCCTTGAGGACCCGTACCGATACTGACAGCCTGTAATGACCTCTTGGTCCAACATATGACACTTGGGCTCAATCTAACTTACTCCAATCAACTTCTAATCATCATACAACTACTCAAACATTAATTCCTCAGACATAGAAACATGGTAGAAGATCATACACAACATGTCAAAACCAATCATAAATCCTAAAGGCATGATTTCTACCCAAGCATGCATTATTGTTCCCAACCCCACAAAAACTAGCATAAAGCCTCATACAAGTCCAAAACATCAAACATAACTGGTACAAATAGGGAGTACCAAAAATAAACCTCCCAAATACAACTTGTTCACATTGCCTCTTATTACTACTTAGTATTTATAAAACCATACTTTGGAAATGCTTCAGCTCTTGGATATCCCCTTGCATACTCTTTGTCCAAAAGATCCTATTTCTCTGCATTAATGAGAAGAAAGAGCGTAAGCTATAAGCTTAGTGAGGGAATCACAAAAACACTCATCAATGCATTTAAAACCATTTGTATCAAAACAAGTTTATAATGTTCATTCAAAAAAATCACCTCATGCTTCTCAATTTTGCCAAAATATGCACATTTAAATAATTTATAATACATGTATCATGGATTCTATCTCAACCCTCAATTTAAGCTTCAAATGCCAAAGTCTCTATATAGCAAGATTAAATAGCATCTCATGTATAAACCACTTTATACAAACACAACCCATTTCTCATGATACATTATCTCATATATTGGCATTCAAGTGAGTCAAAACAAGTACAATTCCATTTTACAAAACACATCAGATACACGGATTTCCCAAGTGGTTCCTACGACCACTTCACATACATCCTCAAACTCGAGCAACAGAACAATTACCCACCTCAATGGTTATGATATATAAATCCACCAGAAGCATATTACCCACCTTGACACACATGAGGCAACTTATTATAGTGCACTTTAAAACCTATGGCTAGCCAACTAAATCCGATAACATTTTAATCTCAGCCACTTGCCAATATACTCAATAAAACAACATTACCACACTGTTTTACATATGCATCAAAACAATCCAATTTCAAATACATTAAGCCATGTATTCTTGTGATCATAAAATACTTTCGTAAACCGTATTTCATTCTCAATAATCATCATATATGATCATTTGCAGCATCTTTCATTTCTAAAACATGCATAATACAATGAGTAATCAAAACTATAAATATGTGCATGAGATTGTATTTTGCAAAACCAAAATCGAGAGCGAGATTAACCAATACTTACTTTCGAGATTAGATAAGTGTTTCAAACTTATTCCAAACTCCCAACAACCATCTTTAAACCTTTTAAAAGCAGTAAAATGCATTTCCACTCATAGACAACCACATGATCCACTTGACAACGCACAACTAAGCTTCTGGAGCCTCTGATACCTCTCCAAAAGCTATAGGATTCAACTCCCCTGATTTACCCAAACAAAAATAGAGGATTAATGCACTTCCATGCGTCTCTAAGTTCCAGCAACCTACAATCAACACTTTGCCTCACTTAAAACCATCAAATGCCACTCTAAAACAACCGAAATCAACACCAAACTTCATCTAAACAAAGCCCATCCAAAACCTACTTATTCTAAAATCTTAACAACATCAATTAGCATAAAAAAAAACATCCTTATCACATCATAATACCTCCAGCAACTCTACAACACCAAGATCACACTAAAATCTAACTATAAACAACCTGGAAAATTAGCAATTCACGTAGTTTTGGGATTCCTTTAATTAACCTCTCCTGTTAACATTAAAACACATCTTATAAGATATCTAAATCAAATAGATTCATTACAAAACAGATCCAAAATAGTGTTCAACAAATTTCCACATAAAAACTCAATTTAACCATCATATTCATGTTTTAATCATAATTCCATAACATAAATCAATCGAAAAGGATCAAGAACTTGGGAATTTCATTAAAGAACTTTTAATTAGAGGAGAAAAATGAAAATCACCTCTAATTGTTGATTTCTCCCTTAATTGACAAAGTTTGGATGAAAACTTGAAGAAATCAAATAGGTTTTGTAGTAGAAATCAAAGGATTCAAATTGGAAATCAATAAGAAATCAAAAGAGATTGATTCATGGAATTTTTGGAAATAATTTGATAGTTTTGCTGCTAAGAAGTTGAGAGAAAAGTGATAGTAAAGTTAGTTACGTGAGAAAATGTATTTGAAATTAAAACTCCTTTTTCGATTCCACTTTATTTAATTATTAAACCATTTAAAACATTTTTAAAATAGCCTAAATTAAGGGGGAAATCTGATAAAAAAGTTTGATTAATTAGATACTTAAAGATTCTAAGTTTTGACCCTTTTACGATTTAGTCACCAAAAATAGTTTTGAAAACTTTACATTTTAGTCACCAGACCAAAATATCCCAA
Source organism: Hibiscus mutabilis (assembly GCA_019671005.1). Taxonomy (NCBI): domain Eukaryota; kingdom Viridiplantae; phylum Streptophyta; class Magnoliopsida; order Malvales; family Malvaceae; genus Hibiscus; species Hibiscus mutabilis. Next base: position 32,151,030 of record CM033722.1, read on the forward strand.
AATCAGATTTAATTCCTTCAAATTGAATTTACCAAAACCTTTAAGATATTAATTAAACATTTTAGTCACCGGACCGAAATGACACTTCAATAAAAGTTTGGGGACTAAAGTGTAAAATAACAAGTGATTTTTATTCAGTATAAGGGTAAATCTAATCAAAATAAGAATTTTGATATCATATTTGGGAATTAAGATGCAGTAGAAAGTATCGAATTTGGATCGAATAAAATTGCTAAGCGTGCTCAGACCAGAGTAGCACTAGGATGGGTGACCTTTGGGAAGGTCCCATATCTGTGTTTTTGATCGATATAAATGACTCAGAAAAATTAGGAATAATTCTTATGAATATCTGTTAAAGGATTTTTAAGAAAACTTTTATCCGATAAAGATTTCAAGTAATCATCGGTATTTTGGATTGAGTCCAAGTTTAGGAGTTTGAATCCATAAATATGGGAGATTTATTATGACAATATTATTTAAGGAATTTAGAGATATGAGATTTTTGGATTAGATTCGATAGTTCGATCAATAGAAAATTTTATTAGGTGATTATCGAATAATTGGATCGAATAAAAATCATAAAATAAAATTTTATGATTGCTTTGGAAGTGGTCGGTTATGAAGCAACCAAAATGATTCAAATTTAATAGAGTGGCAATTTTAAAGAAGACTTGTAAATATGAGTTTGGTTGAGGGACAATTTAGTAAAATGGATACAAGTGGCAAAATAAGTGTAAAATGAACAAAAAGTTGTTCATCTTTTCCTTGTGCAAACCGTGAGTTTTCAAGAGAAAGAAGAAAAGGAAAAAAAAATTCAAGGCATTTTTGGGAGGGTTGAAGTAAGATTCAAGGTATGGTTATTTAGGAAAATTTGATCTATGTTCAATTCTCTACATTTTGATAGTAATTTTACATATGGTTATGAAGAGTAGTTCATACTTTTGAAGAAAGAGAAATTGGAGTTTCATGAACCATGTTAGGGGATTAAGGCTTGATTAAAATAAATCAAGTGTTGTAGACATGAAAACAAGCTTGATTTGGAATTAATTCTATGTTTAAGAACATAAACACTAACCCTAAGTTTTGGGAATTTGGTTAGGGAATTGAACCAATGATGAAAATGAATAAATTATGATGTTGTAAGCTTGATTTTGAAGTCTGAATATAGAAATTCTCTATTAGATTCCAAGTGACCAATTCGGCTAGAATTGGAAATATAGGGGAATTATTGTGAAATTTATTTTAGCATTAGAATTGATGAGATTACGATTAAATTAGCTTGATTTGGTAAATTAGGACCAAAATGAACATATTTGGAAAGAGGGAGACCATTTCAGCTAAGTAAGGAAATATTGAGGAAAAATGTTGAAAAATTTCCTAATATGTGATTATTAGATTCGAATATATAAATAGAAATTAGAATTTAAGTTAGGAAACAAGGGATTGAAATGACAAGAAAAGAAATGGTAAAGGACCATTTCGAAAATGGGAGTTGTTTGTAAGGGACCAATTCGGTCAAAGCTTGGAAGTCAAGGGAAATTTTATAGAAATGTTAGAAATGAATAATTAGTTGATTTGTACATGAATTCAAGTACAAATGTGGAAGTAGTGACTAAAATGTCACTTTAACAAAGTTTAAAGTCTAAAAGGATATTAACCCAAAGTGAACAAGTAGTAATGGAATTGTTCTAATTTGAGCTTGAACAATTGTTTGATGTCCAAAATGGTCACTAAGGATCTTAGGACCAAATCGACAATCACATAGAAATTGGAGGAAAAATTCAGAAATATTTTATATTCGAATAATTATGTTTTGCAAATCAAGTTAGCAATGTTAGATTTGAGTCTAACAAAAGTATGGTAAAGTATGTATTCGATTGGTCTTCTACAGTTCTGAGAGAGACTGGGGGAGACACAAGTATTAGAGGAAAAGAAAAGATTACCGAATAAGCTTAGTGAGGCTACTTTTGCATCGCTACAGGTGAGTGCATTTTTACCTATTTTATATATATGATATGAGGAAGACTTGCGATAAGTCGACCTTGATATTAATGAAAATGTATGTTGATAAGAGTTATGCAAATGACATGAAATATTAAATGGCATATGTAATACATTGATATGGCATAAAAAATTTTCTAAGATAAATCAAATTTTAGATATTGTGTATGAACTGCCTAATATCGACTTATATGATTTATATTGATGTTTTGAACATAGAATGTTGATTATAATGTTGATTTTGCCCAAGTATTATGTTATGAGATTCCATGGTATAGTTGGATATCCATAGAGTCCTTAGCAGCTGCATCACACAAGTTATGATATGATTACATGTTTTTGTGACTACGATGGTGTCACATACACCTTGGGGACCCAAGCCCTTGGTGTGCACCCTGGGGATCCAAGCCCATAGTGCTAATGACACTAACGAGGTGCTTTAATGAGGAGCAAAGAGTGTCTTCGAGTACATACTCATTTACATGTTCACGTTAGACACTACGGTGTCTTATTTATATGACTCGAGTACCTTGATCTCATATTATATACGTTGGGCTATCTTTAAAGAATGTTATATTATAAATGATTTCCTGATGACTGATGAATACTGATAGCATGATATTTATAATTATTTTATGTTATGATATAAATTGTGTTGGGATCACTTACCATTTTGCAGGAACTGAATTGCATTCCCATATGATATACTGTAATGCATTATAGCATGTTTTTATTTAAATAGGTTTAAATGCCTAACTAAGTCTTTACTTAGTGTGTGTTCTATTTCACACGTAGGTTCTCCGAATTATACTTGAGAGGAGGAGCGGTTCTTTTGAAGTCAAGTTACTACAGTAAGTTACAGTATGTACATCCTTATCGTAGTTTGATAAACTAGTGGGCATGTAAATATTTTTAAAGTGAATTGTTCTGTATAACTAAATTTTAACCTATATGTATGATAATATAGATGTATTATCATTGAAATTATGGACTAAGGATATTGGTAAACTAAATAGATCTAGTAAAAGTATGTTGATTATTATTTATCGCGTAACAACTTCAAAATCAAGAAAGGGTATAGGCAACACACATAGTTTTCATCATGAATTGTATTTTCATTTTAATAATTGACTTATAAGTTTTACAAACCAATTCAGGTTCGAAACTAGGTGTGCCTACCTGACATTGTTTTAAATTAGAAACCGAGAAAGGGCTAACCACTGGACTAATTAAGCGGGAATAGTATAAAAACATTTACAAGTTAAGTTTCCTGAATATGACTCTGAACATCTTTAATGTATATTCGGCCTACAAGTATACGTTAAGGGTGATACATTTAGTGGTATTAGAGCTTAGGTTTAGCCGATTCTAGAGGTTAAACCGAGTCTAATATGATTTGTTATTAAGTACATGCCCCTAGGATGTCACGTTACTGATGTACTATTTGTGTAACTTGATTTTGCTCCTTATAAATATGAATAGGTTACTGTGATAATAGATAATGTCGAATACTACTGGATCGTGTCAGACGATAGATCATGGGGACCAAGAGGAGGTCCAAAGTGGAAGCAATGAGGTACATCATGCTCCACCTCCTGACCCAGCTGAGCCTCCTGAGCAGCAGAGAGCTCAAGCCCAAGAATATAGAGCGTTAGTACAAGCTTTAGAAGGTATGGTTAATAGGCTTCAGCCTCCAACGCCCGCACTAGCCCCGGCACCCGCACCAGTTAAAGCGTCGACTGCGAAGGAACTTAAAAAGTTAGGAGCTCCAAAATTTCATGGAGAGGGTGGTCCGATGGCTGCTGACTTATGGCTGCTGACTTATGGCTGAACGATGTCAAAGTTCTGATGGAAGATTTAAATTGCACAGATGTTGTAAAGTTAGAAGGAGCTGTATCTTTATTAAGAGAACATGCTCGTATTTGGTGGTCTAATGCCACCGAATTAGTACCAACTGCTGAGGTAACTTGGACGTTTTTCCAAGAACCATTCAAGGCCAAGTATGTTGGGGATCTGTTCAAGAGAGAAATACTGCAACAGTTTCTGAACCTTAAGCAAGGTACTCGTACTGTCTATGAGTACGAGTTATAGTTCAATAGATTGAGTCAATATGCAGCTGATTTGATGCCGACTGAAAAGGCCCGATGTGAGTGGTTCATAGAGGGGCTTCACCCAAGGCCTAAGGAAATTCTATTAGGCATGAATTTATCAATATACTAGGACGCAGTGAATAGAGCTAAGGCCATGGAGAGAGCCTACTTAGAGCGAGTTAGAGCTCAGTTCTCTCGATCATCAAAGAGGCATAGCGAGACTTCTGCCTCAACACAGTCTAAACGAGGTAGAGATAACCGATCATAGAGTAGGGCTGAATCTGGATCTGCGTGAAAGAACCATTCTGCAAGGAAATCTTAGAATGCTCAGTCATCAGCTACTATATTGAGCAGGCCTTCAGTTCCAGAGTGCGAGATTTGTAGAAAGTAACACCTAAGAGTTTGTCGAGTAGTTATATGTGGTAGCACCGAGCATTTTATTAGAAACTGCTTGGAGGAGCAGGCTAGAAAGCCTACTCAATCTGAAAGATCTGCAGTTGGATCTTTCAGAGGTCAAGCTGGTGGACAACCTAGGACATTAACACATGAGCTTCTGAAGCTGCATCCAATAGGGAATTCAGAACCCCAGCTCGAGTGTACAACATTCATACTGATGAAGAGAAACACAATCCGGACATTATAGCAGGTACATTTCAACTTTTGGGTGAGCTTGTATTTACTTTAATTGATCATGGATCGACTCGTATATTAGTGCGAAGATAGTGGCACAAAGAAAGATTCCTATGGAGAATATAGCTAGTGATGTGATTGCTAGTAACACACTTGGGCATAGTGCACGAGTGACTAGAATATGTAAGAAATGTCCATTAGTAATTCAGGGGATTAAGTTCCCGACGAATTTAATGGAACTTCCATTCCGTGAATTTGAAGTTATTCTTGGAATGGATTGGTTATCTGCATACGATGCATAGGTGAAGTGTAAAGAGAAACGATAAGTACTACTAGGACCAGACGGTTCAGAAGTAGTCGTGGTTGGAGAAGGAAATAATTGTCTTAGCTTAGTAATTTCTGCAGATGTAGTTCAGAGGATGGTGCGTAATGGATGTGAAGTGTATTTAGCCCATGTGACAGATACGCAAGTAGCAGATAAAAAGTTGAAGGATATTCCCACTGTGCAAGAATTTCCAGATGTGTTTCCGGACGAGTTGCCAGGATTACCCCCAGATGGGGAGGTAGAGTTTGGGATTGATGTTTATCCTGGAACTGATCCGGTATCGATGGCACCATATAGAATGACGCCAACTGAAATAAGAGAGCTAAAAGATCAATTACAAGAGTTATTAGACCGGAGTTACATTCAATCGAGTGTATCACCATAGGATGCTCCGGTATTATTTGTAAAGAAAAATGATAGTTCTTTACAACTGTGTATAGATTATCGACAATTGAATAAAGTAACTATTAAGAACAAGTATCCACTACCAAAGATTGAAGATCTATTTGATCAACTTCAAAGAATAGTTGTGTTCTCAAAAATAGATCTTCGATTAGGGTATTATCAGCTCATGTTTAAAGAAGAAGATATACCAAAGACAGCGTTCAAGACTCGTTAGGACATTACGAGTTTCTGGTAATACCATTTGGACTTACGAATGCCCCCGTTGTATTCATGGATCTAATGAATAGGGTATTTCAACCCTACTTAGACCAGTTTGAAGTAGCCTTCATAGACGATATTCTAGTATACTCAAAGACAGAAGCTGAGCATGATTACCATCTTCGAGTGGTATTACAAACACTGAGGGATAAGAAACTTTTATGCTAAGTTCTCCAAAGATGAATTTTGGTTGTCAGAAGTTACATTCCTTGGACATATGGTATCAACAGAAGGAATAAGAGTTGATCCCACGAAAGTGCAAGCTATTCTCGAATGGGAGGCACCGAAAAATGTCTCTGAAGTTCGAAGTTTCATGGGATTAGTTGGATATTACAGACGATTTGTACAAATTTTTTCCATCATTGCTATGCCACTTACCTAGCTGCTACGAAAAGGTGTTCCATTTGTATGGAAAGAGAAGTGTCAGGAAAGCTTCAAGAGATTAAAGAAAGTTTTGACTGAAGCACCGATCTGAATACAGCCAGAACCAGGAAAAGAGTATACTTCGTACAGTGACGCGTCCCATTGTGGGTTGGTTTGCGTGTTGATGCAAGAGGGTCGTGTTGTAGCTTATGTATCGCGACAGCTCAAGACTCATGAAACGAACTACCCAACGCATGACCTAGAAATGGCAGCTATGATTTTTGCTTTGAAGATATGGCGACATTATCTGTATGGTAAAAAGTGTCATATTTACACGGATCATAAAAGTTTGAAGTACCTGATGACACAAAGAGATTTAAACATGCGACAACGAAGATGAGTCAATTTTTTAAGGGATTACGATGTGGTTATTGATTAGCACCCTGGAAAGGCTAACGTAGTAGTAGATGCTCTTAGCCGGAAGACATTTTTTGTTCTACGTGCAATGAATGCACAACTATCCTTGGGACAAGATGGTTTATTAACAGCAGAGTTTCAGCTTAAGCCAACTTTTTTAGATCGGATCAAAGATTTACAGCTTTCGGGTGAAGAATGTATTGAAAAGAAAAGACAAGCTGAATTTGGGGAAACGCAAGACTATGAGATTAAGTCTGATGGTTGTTTGTATTATCAAGGTAAAGTGTATATTCCTGACGATAGCAATCTAAAGAAAGAGATTCTATCAGAGGCCCATCATAGTCCGTTAACCATGCACCCAATGAGTAATAAGATGTATCAAGATATGAAAACTCGATATTGGTTGCCAGGAATGAAGAGAGCAGTATCGGAGTTTGTGACCAAGTGCTTAACATGTCAGCAGGTTAAAGCAGAACATCAAGTGCCTTCTAGACTACATCAGCCAATCTTTATTCCTCAATGGAAATGGAAAAGAGTGACAATAGACTTTGTCTCAGGGTTGCCAGTTACATCGAGCAAAAAATATGCAATATGGGTCATTATGGATCGTCTGACAAAGTCTGCACATTTTATACCAGTTCGTATGGACTACTCATTAGATAAGTACGCAGAATTGTATGTTAGAGAAATAGTACATGGTATTCCTGTATCAATTGTTTCAGATCGACACCCAAGATTTACTTCTCAATTTTGGGGTGCATTACATGAAGCTCTGGTACTAAATTAAATTTTAGTACAACATTTCACCCACAAACAGATGGGCAATTAGAGTGAATAATACAGATTCTAGAAGACATGCTTCGAGCTTGTATAATTGAGTTTACAGGATCATGGGAAAAGTACTTGCCTTTAAGTGAATTTGCTTACAATAATAGTTATCAAGCAAGTATCAAGATGGCACCTTTTGAAGCACTTTATGGAGGGAGTGTAGAACTCATCTTAATTGGTTTGAGTTGCAAGACCGAAATGTTCTGAATAATCCAAAAACATGTGGAATTGATTTAACTCGAGAAATGGAGGACAAAGTAAGAATTATTCAGAAGAAAGCTTATGCAGACAAAAAGAGGAAAGATATTGAATATGAAGTAGGGGACAAATTATTCCTAAAGCTTTTACCTTGGAAGAATGTGCTACGATTTGGTCAGAAAGAAAAGCTTAGTCCCAAATTTATTGGGTCATACTAGATTCTAAAAAGAGTTGGACCAGTGGCTTACCAATTAGCGTTACCTCCGGTTATGAGCAAGATTCATGACGTATTTCATGTGTCCATACTTTGTAGGTATTGATCAGATCCTTCGCAAAAAAATAAGGCCTAGTGAAAAATGACACTTTAGTAAAAGTTTGGGGACTAAAGTGTAAAATGTCAAGTAAGTGTTTTTATTCAATAAGGGTAAATTTGATCAAAATAAGAATTTTGAAAATTTTTAAGATACAATGGAAAGTATCGAATTTAGATCGAATAAAATTGTTAAGCGTGGTCATACTAGAATAGGATGGGTAACCTCGGGAAGGTCTCATTTTTTTTGATCGATATAAATGAATCAAAAAATTAAAATAATTCGTTGAATATCTCATAAAAGTTTTTAAGAAAAAGTTTATCCATAAATTTCGGTATCATCGGGAGATTTATTATGACAATATTATTTATTTATTTATGGAATTTAGAAAATATGAGATTTTTGGATTAGATTCGATAGTTTGATTAATGGAAAATCGTATTAGGTGATTATCGGATAATTGGATCGAATAAAAATCATAAAATAAAATTTTATGATTTCTTTGGGAATGGCCGGTTATGAAGGAACCAAATTGGTTAAAATTTAATGGAGTGACAACTTTAAAGAAGGATTGTAAATTAGGATGTAATTGAGGGATAATTTAGTAAAATGAATTTAAAATTCATTTTAATCATACAAGTGGCAAAATAAGAGTAAAATGAACAAAAAAAATGTTCATCTATTTTCCTTCAAACCGTGAGTTTTCAAGAGAAAAAAAAGGAAAAAAGAAAACTCAAATTTTAAGTTTGATTTGGAAGGTTTACAAGTAAGATTAAGGTATGGTTATGCTTTGGAAAAAAAATAATCTATGTTCAATTCTCTTCATTTTGATAGTAGTTTTACATAGCAAAGTGAAGTATAGATTATGTTTTTGAAGAGAAAGAAAATTGAATTCATGAATACATGACGGAATTAAAGTTTGATTTGAGTAGATTTGATGTTGTAGGCATGAAAACAAGCTTGATTTGGAATTAATTCTATGTTTAAGAACGTAAACCCTAACCCATCAAGGATGAAAATGAGCAAATTATGAAACTAGAAGCTTTGTTTTGATGTTAGGATAATTAAATTCCCTATTAGATTCCAAGTGACCAATTCGGCTAGAATTGGAAATATAGGGGAAGTATTGTGAAATTTATTCTAGCATTAGAATTGATGAGATTATGATTAAATTAGATTGATTTGGTAATTTAGGACCAAAAATGAAAAATATTTGGCATGAAGGGGACCATTTCGGCTAAGTAACAAAATATTGAGGAAAATGTTGAAATGTTACCTAATATGTGATTATTAGATTCGAATATGTATATGGAAATTAGAATTTAATTTAGGAAATAAGGGATTGAAATGACAAGAAAAGAAATGGTGAAGGACCATTTCGAAAATGGGAGTTGTTTGCAAGGGACCAATTCGGTCAAAGCTTGGAAGTCAAGGGAAAATTTATAGAAATGTTAGAAATGAATAATTAGTTGATTTGTACATGAATTCAAGTACAAATGTGGAAGTAGTGACTAAAATGTCACTTTAACAAAGTTTAAAGTCAAAAAGGATATTAATCCAAAGTGAACAAGTAGTAAAGGAATTGTTCTAATTTGAGCTTGAACAATAGTTTGATGTCCAAAATGGTCACTAAGGACCTTAGGACCAAATTGATAATCACATAGAAATTGGGGGGAAATTTCAAAAATATTTTATATTTGAATAATTATGTTTTGTAAATTAAGTTAGCAATGTTAGATTTGAGTCTAACAAAAGTATGATAATGTATGTATTTGATTGGTCTTCTACAGTTCCGAGGGAGACTGAGGGAGACACAAGTATTAGAGGAAAAGAAAAGTTTATCGAATAAGCTTAGTGAGGCTACTTTTGCATCGCTACAAGTGATTACATTATTTATGTATATATATATTTTGAAAAAGGCAAGACTTGTGATAAGTCGACCTTAATATAGAAATGAATTACATTGTTTTGAAGCATGTTGATTTGATGCATAATACAATAATGGCAAGTACATGTGAATGATTATTATAAAATATGTGATGTGAATTTCCCATTTACAAGAATGATTGTAATATCCCAATTCTTTCTTAGTGACTAAAATGTAATTTTTGAAAGTTTAAGGTTAAAGTGTAAACTTTGGAAAAGATTAAAGACCAAAGTGTAATTTTGAAAAGTTATGTAATTTAACCCCGTAAATGGATAGTTCACCCCAAGAGTGGTATTCTTGTGTTATCGGATTTTTCATATTTTGAATCTTATATTATTTGTAATTTGGATCTTTGTAAAAAATTATTTAATAAAGTTACATTTTGTATTAGGATGGGTGACCTCCCTTGCAAAGGTCCCATAAAAAATGTTTCTGATATTGATATTTTGGACTCGGCAAATAGTAGAAAAAATTTGTATGGATTATCGATAAAAGAATTTTAAGAGAAATTTTATTCTATGAAGATTTTCGATAATTATCGAATAATAGAGTTCCTTGTTAGGAAAATTGCTCTAAGTCAAATTTGAAAATGAAGTTTTATGGGATAATAGAGTTTATTTTCTGAATATGAAAATATAGAATTTGCAGAATAAATCCAATAGCTCGGAAAGGGTAAAATTGCAATAGAAATATTTTATGGATATCAGTATGTCGGATCAAATTGAAATTTTAAAGACAGTTCCAAAGATTATGGAAAATTCATAAAATATTATTTTATGAATATTTTATTTCATTTGGTTGGATTCTAAATAGATTTAGTTAGATGGTGATGGAATGGAAAGGAAATTTTCAAGACTTATTGTAAATAAAGTCTAGTTGGAGGGCAAATTGGTCATTTGCCATGGATGGCATTTTTGAAATATTTTGAAACTTTGAGGGCAATTTTTAAAGGTCAAATACACATGGATTTAATCATGGCCATTGATTTTTGATGAGATTGAATCTTGGCCATTATAATAAAAGGGCGAATTAGTAAATTCACTAGTTAAATGAATAAAAATCATCTTCATCAGCCAAGGGGCTGTTCGAAACAAGAAAGAAAGGGGGAGAAAGGAGATTTTTTATTTTTCAAGTCCAAAATTGGAGAATCAAGACAAATTTCAAGCAAAATTAATTTAGGTAAATTGTTGAAGATGATTATGGAAATTGAAGTTTATGATGGAATTAGACTTGTAGTTAGTTGAACTGATGATTTAAAACATGGAATCAAGTTGAATTTGGATAAATTCCATGTTTGAGGTTATAAACCCTAACCTTAAAATTTAGGGGTTTTGGTTAGGAAGCTAAATTAAGGATGAAATTGATTGAATTATGATGTTAGGGGACCTATTTTGATGATATGTTGAATAATTTCCCAAGTTGTAAATTTAGGGACCATTTTTAAAATTTGGAAAAATTAGGGGAAATTATTGTAAAATTTATTTTAGCATTGGAATCATTGAATTATGGTGAAAGTAGCTTGAATTGATGATTAGGGACCAAAATGAAAAATGTTGGAAGTTGAAGGACCAATTCGGCAATTTAGGAAAAAATAGGGATTGGTCTTGAATTTTTGGAAAATTGATAAAATTAAAGATTCAAGCATGTTATGAAATTTAATGGATTGAAATGACAAGAAAGGAAAATTTAAGGACCTTTTTGAAAATAAAAAATTTAGTGAAAGACCAAGTTGAATAAAGTTGAAAGTTGAAGGAAAATTTCCGAGAATGTTAGAACATGCATGTGTATCATGTTGCTTATATGAGTCATACCATGTCTGTGAATCATGTTATGTATACGAAACATAACATGTAAATGACTTACTTTATGATGACATATTATTGGAACCATGAGTAAGTTAAGAACTTATGACATGTACATGAAAATCTAGTGACTATGGAAACCTTGCTAGTACTATCCTATCTTAGGTAGAGAACTTGATATGATATGATATCATATGATAAGTATTACTTTACTTTATGTTTATTAAATGAGATTATTGCCTCACTAATTTCGTACTTAGCGTGTGTTATTTCACATGTAGGTTCTCCCACGTAGAATGGCAAGAAGGAGCTATTAAATTGGAAAATCAAGTTACCTTAGTAATCACGGTATGTACATCTTAAATTATGATTGATGTCTAGTGGGCATGTACATGTGTGTATGTAAGTTTTAATGAGACAAATTGTTTTGTATACATAAGTTATAATATGTTTACGTATTATTACAAATGGATGAACTTAGAATATGGTTACTACAAATGAATATGATTTACGACATAATTAAGTATAGTTTAACCCTAATCGTGTAGAATTTTGAAATCAAGAAAAGGGTCTAGGCAGGGTACATAATTTTCTCCCTGAATTATATTTTTATTTCAATAACACATTTATAAATTTTATAAAAGAATTTAGGCAATCAAAACTAGCTGCAATAGATCCGCCAATTAGTTTTAATTTAAAATCCGAAAAAATTAAAAACTTCAAAATGATTAATTTTGTTTAAAAAAATTTCAAGTTAAGATTTCTTTTAATGACTCGTAAATTCTTTAATGTATATTCGTCCTCAAACTATAGTTAAAGGTGTTACAATGATGATGATTGATTAATAATAAAATGAAATGCTCAAATATTATGTTAAAAGAGAGTAATAAGGTATTTTGTTGGATATCCATAGAGTCCTTAGCGTTTTCGTTTCCAATTCTATCTTTTCAAAACATGTATACATGTTTTTTTGACTACGATTGTGTCACACACCTTGGGGACCCAAGCCCTTGGTGTGCACCCTGGGGATCCAAGCCCATAGTGTTAATGGCACTAATGAGGTGCTTTAATGAGGAGCAAAGAGCGTCCTCGAGTACGTACTCATTTACATGTTCACATTAGACACTACGATGTCTTATTCATGTGACTGAGTACCTTGATCTCATATTATATATGTTGGGCTATCGTTATATTATAAATGATTTCTTGATAACTAATGAATACTGATAGCATGATATTTATAATTATTTTATGTTATGATATAAATTGTATTGGGATCGCTTGCCATTTTGCAGGAACTGTATTGTATTTCCATATGATATACTGTACTGCATTATAGCATGCTTTTATTTAAATATGTTTAATTGCCTCACTAAGTTGTTACTTAGCGTGTGTTTTATTTCACACATAGGTTCTCCGAATTAGTCTAGCAAGGAGGAGCTGTTCTTTTAAAGTCAAGTTACTACAGTAAGTTACAGTATGTACATCCTTATCGTAGTTTGATAAACTAGTGGGCATGTAAATATTTTTAAAGTGAAATGTTCTGTATAACTAAGTTTTAACCTATATGTATGATAATATAGATGTATTATCTTTGAAATTATGGACTAAGGATATTGGTAAAGTAAATAGATCTAGTAAAAGTACCTTGATTATTATTTATCGCGTAACAATTTCAAAATCAAGAAAGGGTCTTATTTTCACATAGTTTTCATCATAATTGTATTTTCATTTTAATAATTGAATTATAAGTTTTACAAAACTAGGTGTGACTAGGTGTGACGTTGTTTTAAATTAGAAACCGAAAAAAAAACCAACCAATAGACTAGTTAAGCAGAAATAGTATAAAAAATTTACAAGTCTTACCACGAAGAACCTTGGTGCTAGAATCCAGAATGCTCACCAGCTCCTCACCATAGGTTAAATCCGGATTAAACTCAATCTCCTCCACAGGCATCACATACAAAGGATCTGATTTGTACCTCCGTAGCATCGACACATGGAAAACATCATGTATCTTCTCCAACTCCGCAAGCAACCTCAACCTATAAGCAACACGACCAACACACTCCAACACCTCATAAGGCCCAATGAGCCTTGGACTCAACTTGCCCTTCCATCCAAACCTCATCAACTTATTCCAAGGCGAAACCTTTAGAAACAGTCGATCACCAACAGTAAACTCAATCTCCCTACGCTTTAAGTTAGCATAAGTTTTGACCCTTTTACGATTTAGTCACCAAAAATAGTTTTGAAAACTTTACATTTTAGTCACCAAACTAAAATGTCCCAAAACCTTTCATATTTTATTTTAACCAAAAACAATTTATTAAGATTTAATTCCCAAAACTAACTTGAATTGCCTAATCTGGTTCTCCCAAACCGTCTAACCGATCCATCTAACAACTAGGCCCAATTTCAGGGTGTTACACTTCTTTTCTTTTTTTATTTTTTTGAAGTTCCCTTGAGAGCTTTCACCTCTTTTCTTTTTTTCCTTCTTTATTTGCAATGGTGTTTCTCATTTGTTCCAAATAAAGTTGATTTCAATTCTGATAGAACTCGTACTTGCCTTTCCATGGATTCATCACATAAACCATTTTCTTTTCATATCTCACCATGCATTTCTCAAAGCTCGAGTACTGGTGATAACTCGTTTTTTTAGAAAACCATTCTTACTATGCTTTCATTCAGCTTTTGACAACATTCTTCCTCATGGTTCCAAAAGAGATCACCACTTCTATTGTTCCAGCTTGCATACTCTATTCACCAGAATAAAACATATTCTTCTATAATGTTCTTTGTAGCATTGCCCCACTCTTGAATTCAACTATCATATTTACTCACTCTAACATTCACAAAGCTTTCTTGTCTTGCAATGCCTCAAAATTAATGATCTCCGTAGATTGATCTATGTGCAGCTTTTTGCCCCAAAAATGGTCCACCTTCTCTCTTTGCCCCAAGATTGTTTGTGTTGCTTTCCTGCAGCTTTTGTTCAAATGTTACTGACACTCAGAGTTGTGTCCTTTTCCTCGTCATACTTTTCATCTTTAAACAAGTACCGAGGCCACCTCTTATTCTACCCGCACTTAGAGGATTAGTATATCATAATAATACCCATGAAATCATTTGATTTTCTTGTATCTAATCGATTTATATGCAAGATGCTTGTTGAAACGATAAGTGAAAGGTTCAAAAAAAGATTATTTTACTAAATTTGAGAAAATGGAATAATTTGATAAGTCATGGAAAACATGCGAAAACAAAACCAAAATTAGCCCCTAAAATATCAAGTGTAACAGAGCCTTTGAACCAAATTGGCAAAGATCAACTCAAATGGACCTCTTCCAAATTATTAGACTTTTGAGAGAAATATTTCCCATATGCCTAACTCTGTCCCATTTAAGTGGCACTCTTTACCTCACTAAATCACCATGCCCAATCCTTCCCTCTTTTTTAATCTCAATCAGGCATTAGAAGCCTAGAAATACTTGAATAAAGGTTATCCTTGATAAGTGGGATGTATTCTAAAGACAAACTCTTTTTACTCCAATACCCATATATGATCAAAATAGTCTTTTGAGGCTTGTAATGTAGGTTATGGCTCACAGCTATGAAAGAAAGGATATATAGGCTCAAATAAGTGTTTAAGGGTGATGAAACCAATGAGCACTTTTTCCAAGTGAAATCTTACTTCTACACTCCTTGACATGAATATGCTTGGATGAAATACTCTTGTCTATTTTCTTTTTTTCTTCTTTTTTGTAGATCGCTCTAGACTGCCCATTTATAGGTTTTCACCCTAAAGTTCATTTATTTTCCTTGAATTCAAAGGTGATCAATCCTTCACTACTTCTTTAGATAGAGATTCATTTGAATGGAAGATCTCACATGTATCGTTTGTTTTTCCTTTTCACCTTTTCAACTTAGTGCTTTCTTTTTCATGTCAATAATTTTCAACTTGATTCAGTTGACTCTTTGAACACAAACTTTCCACTATTTTTCTTCTTTTTCTCTTTTCTTATTTCTTCTTTTTAACTTAATTTGGAATATTTGCCTTCATTCAACATGTCTTTCTTGTTATTGTACTCAATGCATTCACTTTTGTTTCTTGCCCTCTAATTCATAAATCATCATTACCATAGCATGATCAAAACCAAACATCTTTCACATGCAAACAAACTTTTATCCTCTTTGCCCCTAGGGTGGAGGTGATCCTTGGTTTGGGTTGAATCGAGAGAAAATTATCAGGCTCAAATGGGGATAACAAATGATATTTTTTTCTTATTTTCTTTTTTGTGAAGGAAGATGAAGGAATGCCAAATGTCCTACTATATATGGATATGTTCGAAGAAAAGCTACCTTCAGGTGGTAGATGTTTTAGGGTTATCACTTCATTCAAGAATCTCAGTCAACAATGCATGAGAGGAAAATTTCACTCCAAGTTTGTATTTGGGATTTTCTCGTGATTCCTGAACACTCATTAATGTCTTTCTGTTGGCCTGAATAAATTAAAAAAAAGCCACATTTTTGAAGTTGATCTTTGAATTTGATTTATTGTCTCTCTTGCAGTGGTCCTTATAGAAAATGATAGTAAAGATATATACATATATGTATGGGAGAACAAAAACTAACACATGACAAAGAATAAATGAAATATTAAAAGAATCAATTAATGTAAAATGATTTCCATTTGAGAAAAAAATGTATGAAACAAGCATCAAAAATAAATAAACCGAAATAGCCTCCCTTATAAAGGATCCCCAATGCTTGTGGGCAAAAGCAATTAGGATGGTTCAGGGTACTACTATGTAACGGTCCTAAAACTACAAACAGATCTCCCACGGTCCAACTATCAATCATTAATCAAGGAAAACTTGAGCAAATTTCAGCTACTCCAATTCTATCGGTAATTCTTCATTCATTTCCTTTACCAGTACAAAGAAATGCCCCTTCTTGCTTATGTTCTGAAGTCCTCATCGAATCTTGAATTAAGACCATCCTGTCTATGAGTTTTCTTGTTTCTTCAATCAATTGCTTGCACGTTTCCATAGAATGTTCAATCATTTGCATGTAGAAATTAACATCTTCTAGCCGGCATCTAGATAAAACTCTGCTTTTCAATATGTTAGATGGATGCGTTGAAGGTTTTAACGGACATGTATATTTGAAGTTTCTTTGTTGACGGCTGATGGTTCTCAATTAGTTTCACCTTGCTCTTCCTTGCTTTCTTGTTTTTGACATCTTTCAACACTTGATTTCCAAACAATCTATTTGCATTTGGTTCCAATCAAGGGATTTCTTCTTGAATCATGAATCTTAATGGACTGACCTCTAGTGTCGACTTCCAAAATACCTTGTCTCAAAAAGTTTTAAACTTGCAACTTAAAATTTTAACAATCTTCAATGTCATAATCATGATCTCCATTATGATATTCATAATGATTTCTAATGTTGTAACAACTTGAACAATAGGGCTCTAAATCAAATGATGCGATGAAGCTTCGAGTGATTTGAAGTACAGCTCACGATACGAAACATGAATGAGATCCAGGTTATTTGTAACTCCCCGGTTTTGGGCCTAGGTGTTAGCCAGGTCGGATAAACGGACCGATAGACCAAATTAGAGGATTCGAGATAGTTTCGGGATTAGTTTGAAATAAATATTTTTAAAAAAGTTAAAATTATGGAAAATAGTCTAAAATCATTATTTAATATATAAAAGGTTATAGTGAAGTCAATTTTTCATAATTGAATGTGGAATAGTGACATTTTGGTTAGGTTACCAAAATGTAAAAATTAAAAATTTGTCTTTTTAGTGACTAAATTGTAAATGATCAAAACTTTGAATCTTTAAGGAGCTATTTGCCCAAAGTCTAATATCAGACTTTTCTCATTAATTGACTATTTTAAAAATGTTTTAAAAGGGTATAAATATGCTTGGAGAATTAATTTTGTAATTAATTTTCAAAACAAACTTTACGTAACTAACTTTTCTCTAAAAAAATTTTTCTCAAATTCTCTTCAGCCAAACACTATTTTTTTCTTTAAAAATCTTAGGTAACTTCTTGATTTTTTCAATCTTTTGTTTTCAAATGATTTATTGATTGTTTTCTATCAAAACCTTATTATTTTAATCTTGTTTTCTCATGTAAGTCAATCCAATTAAGGGGAAAGTCAGAATTAGAGGTGAGCTTCATTCTTCTCCTCTAATGAATGGTTCTTTACTGAAATTCCCAAGTTATTGATCCTTTATATACGCTTTCTAATGAGTTTTAATGATTTAATTATGGAAAATTGGTTAAAACAAGGTTTAATTGATGAGATTGATTGATTTTCGTATTGGATCTGTTTTGCTATGTTCTTGATTGAATTAGAACATGTTTTTAATGTTTTATGATGTTAATAAGTTCGTTTTAACATTGGAATCCCGAAACTAAGTGAATCTCTAATTTTCTAGGTTGTTAGTTATGAGTTTTTGAGGAGTTGTGAATGTTTAATGAATGCTGGAGGTATAAGGATGTTGTAAATATATTTTTGGATGTTAATTGATGATAATTGATGGATCAAACCTTTAGGTTTTGGCTGGGTTAAGTTTGGAAGGTGGTTGTGTCATAACCCATTTTTGTCTGGGTTTAACCCAAACCCAAAATCATTTTGAATTTTATTAATCCAATCCACTTATAAATCAAGCCCAAATACCCATACAAAATAACCCAATACAAATATCCATCTGACCTAATTACCTTTACCCAAATAACCCAAGCCCAATACCCATTTAATTAATTAAACCTAACCCTAAATGCCCAAAATACCCATAACCGTAACAAGATAACCTAAACCCCTCCCTGCCCATCTGCTAGCCGCCCCCATATACCTTTCACCTTCCCGCGCGTGGCCACCACGCGCGACACCATTGGCCACGTACGCCGCCCACCGACCTATTGCCTGACTCCGTCGCCCATCGTCGTCTAAGCCACTCCTGCAAAATTAGAAAAGGAAGATTACCAGATTTGAAAAAGCAAACAAGTGGAAATTTTTCCCAATATTTTATATGTAAAAACGGGTATTTAAACCCGATGCATGCATTGTAATAGGGAGATTTTTTAGGGAAGATTCGAAATAAAAAAAGCTTTTTTCAGTTTATTATCATCCCAAAAAATCAAACACAAAAATATATATAAAAAGAAAGATCGGACACAAAAAAAGAGAGCATCAGAAAAGGTAAAATATTTGAAAAATCCCTCAGTTTTACCTAGATCTAGGAAAATAAAAGAGCATTTAGACAAAACCAAGAAAAGATTTGAGTTCAAGAGGCTTACTAGTGTCGATCTGCGCTTTTCGCTCATTTCTCGGCCGTCAGTAGACGACGAACGGCAGAAGCGGCAACCAGCATCCAGCCGAGCCAGAGAGCTCCTTAGAGCATAATATAAGGAATTTTTTATAAATGGGTGAAAGTGTTTTTTTGGAAAACAACACACATTTTTTATAAATGGGTGTTTGAATTACGGCCCAAAACGACGTCATTTTATACACGACCCGAGCGGTGACCCAACTCAGGGAAGGATTCGAGCTTTTTTTAAAAGGGAAATTGATTTTCAGTCTTTCCGCATGGGTAAATCATTCCCACAGTCCCTGGAGTTTTAAAATATTTTTCAATTTAGTCCATATATTCAATTAAGTTAGATTTTCAATGGGTAAATTACTCTGTTAGTCCCTCCGAAAGCAACAATATTATGATCTTGCACCTCACAATAAGTCTCAAATATCGATTAAATTTAGGGACTAAAGCTCCATGTACATTCTAAAAAAGAACTTTAAACATTATAAAAGAAGAGAAAGGGGACATGTACCACTCAATTCATTTCCCCACCTCTATCGAATACAATGTTATTACGTCGTTGTAGAGGTTGTAGCTTCAGCCTATTATGATCCGCTAGAGGCAAGAGATTTGCAGCACTGCCTTCTTTACTTACCACCAATTCCTTCGACATCTTTATTATCTATTCGCCCACATCCACAACATTATCTTTATTAGGATTCCGATTCTCCTGCCGCTCAAGAATCTTCCATCATTGCGGGTAAGGACTCTTGTGCACCATATTATTTATTTTAGATAACCCGCATTCTGAAATCGAAACACCAGCCCCAGAACCATCACCTATCCTTACTTGGTGCACCTGCGTCTCAGCCAAACTATAAACTTTAGAAACCACCTTAACTGTCGCATGATTCGTCAGATTCAACTTACTTAAAACTAAAACTATGACATCTTTTGAAGCCACCTCAGTAACCACCTTTGAACTAGTCTGAGAATCAATCACTGTAACCTCCTTTGCTACTACCGAAACTGGATTTGTGTTCAATTTAACTTCCTTCGAGCCATTCCCAGCCCCTTTCTTCAAAGTGCTCTTGCTTCATGCTATAACTTCCTGTGCAACAATTGGCTCTTTCCTCTCTCGGCGTTCAAGAGAACTCGATCTTATATCCTGAACCACTCTCGTTGAACCTTATATCCCAGTTTGTACGGATGGTAAATGACCCTTCACCGAACATACAACATTTGAAGGACCCGATCCTATAGTCAGGTCATGAGTTACATTTAAAGGAGTCTTAGTCATAGCCCTTACTGCAGTAGCGTCTTTATTATTCCTTAATAACTCAAACTACTTGAGTTTACATTTTGAGATTGTCGTTCATCGGATACATGTTGAGCACCATCATGGCCATTCTTAGTTCTGCATTGTTGTCTATTAGAAACCTGCATCCAGGGTTCGAATTTCACCTCTGACTCGATAATAGTCATGTCAATAATATCCTCCCCACCAGCACCTACACTTTTGGCCCCCTGCTTACAGCTCTCCAACGTGTGTCCATACTTGCCACAAGAGTAGCATATCGTCGGAAGCCTCTCATATTCAATTCGTTGCCAAAACCATCAATCACAATACTTGTAGCTAATGGTTTGTTAAGGTCAACCAAAATGGCCAATCTGGTAAAATGACCATGTTTCCCCTCCACAATATTATAACCGATGCGAACGATCTCCCCGATAGCCCTAACAATGTATCTGAACAATGTATCTGAACATACTCTTTGTGTAATAGTGATATGATAGCCCCGATAGTCGCACCCACACCATGATCTTATCAGGGTGATCAACTGAAGTGGAGAAGGTTCGACTCCATGGTTGAATTGTTAGATAGAAGCCATAGATCAACTACAGACAGCCAGTCAACACGTTTGAACAATCATCGGCTTTAGCAAAACGGGCCAAAAATTAATCATTATCCATATCAGTTAGCGCAATTTCTCGACTCGGATTCTATAAGGTTTTTATTCTTGTAAGAAGTGTCGCATATCCAATAGATCTTTCCAACATATGGACAACTACAGAGTTAGTTGACTTAGAATCAATTAACGCATGTAATCTCTCAGAAAAATTGATAGTAGGTGTATCATCCACTGTTCGTATTCTAACATCATCCGATCTAATCTCCACGTCTAATTCAGGAATCAACTATTCAACCAATTGTACATTGGCCAACCTCAGACCCATATCTCAGAAGGATGCTTTATGTGCAGTATCGATAGGTTTATCAACAATGGGTGCAGCTGGGATTACATCCAACATCGAAGCCGATGCCACTGTATTTGCCCCTGGAGAAACTTCCATCATATCGCAGGCTATACTATCCTCTCCAGACCGTTGATTAGCATGATTTTGTCCATCCTCAACGGGGTTCATTCCATCGTCCACAATTGTAGTCCCAAAATTCCCCCCAAGGAAAGAGTCGATACTAGCAGATTCGTCGTTTGAGTAAGAGAATCTGAGACCAAATGCATCGGAGTCGAAGCAGTTTGGTTTCCATCCGTTGATCTCCCAACTGCTCCTACTACCGCCGGCCGAAGGGTTTGATTATCAAAGTCAATGCTAGGGTTGCCAGATGGAACATCTGAGATTTTCGGAGAGCAAAGAGAATCCATTTCTATATTATATATTATACGTCAGGGTTTGATTACATTGTACATTTTTTTAACAGACATTGTACAGTTTTTTTAATAAAAACCACTAGTTTTATTAAAAAAAATATCCAAAGTTACGATAAGCATTTACAACAACCATAGTAAATTAAATACATAATTTAGATATTTTCTATAACATTGACACAAGAAACTAACCACTTTAGATTATATAAGGACCATACATGGAAAATGTTAAAAACCAAACCAAAATACTCAAACAAAAAATAGATACAAACAAACCTGACTGCATTGGTAAACGAACCACAAAAGATGATTAAGTTCTTGAAAGACCACCGAGAACCGCAAATCAAAGTCGAGCGTCGTGAGAAACTATCCACAAACTCAAATCGCGTATCCAAATTCAATCTGAGGATCTAGAGCAGGGAAGATCAACAAGGTTACATATAAGCACCATCTTAATCTGTCGTGGTGTCGTCAAATTCAACCATGAGAAAACATAAAATAAAAATAACGGCCAAATGTCCGAGAAAAAAAACAAAAAACGTGCCAAAAGATAGAGATGAACGTGACACGACAACAGAGAAAA
Source organism: Hibiscus mutabilis (assembly GCA_019671005.1). NCBI lineage: Eukaryota > Viridiplantae > Streptophyta > Magnoliopsida > Malvales > Malvaceae > Hibiscus > Hibiscus mutabilis. The sequence goes on from CM033722.1 coordinate 32,173,155, forward strand.
GTATACCATAAAGGCAAAATTATTCGTACTAAAAATTAAAAAATAAATAAATAAATCGACAATCAACAACCAATATTAAAGTCAATATTGTCGCTAACTAAACAAAGTTGAAAAAGAAAATTTTGTTGTGGTCTATAGTAGTTGCGGCGCAAACCTTAGTGTGAGATAACATTAAGATTAATATTAACAAACAATGTACACCTTTAATAATATCTAAACAAAAGTTTAATATGATGTGACGTTTTTAAATGTTGCTAACCATTAACAACAAATATCACATGAATTTCACTCTTTCTTGACGTTTTTTTTTCAACTTTACCTTCTCACAAAAAAGTAAGGGTGAGAATCGAGTAGATTGGGGATGATTTTATATTTTTCATCCTGTCTCTAACACTTATGATTACGGTTTTGAAGAATTTTAATTAAATGCTTTCAGGATTTTTTTAGTCCTTATATTCTTTCTGTGCGGATTCTTGCGGTTTTCGGAGAATTTCCATCTCAAAAAATTAAACAAAATTACTATTTTACTGACCAAAATAAATGACTAATTCAGTTCAAAATTTAAAGTTTGGATACTTCAATTGAAAGCAGTTACGAGATGATGAAGATTGAAAGGATGTTGTGTTGGGGAATATTTAAATATGGTTTTAGCTTATATGTAAAAACTAAGATAGAAACATGTTGAGAAACTTGAGTGTGACTAGGTTCGAGAGAAAGTTAAGTGATAATAATATAGTTGTGGTTTTTTTATTAAGATATATATTAGGGGTTTATAGATAAGTATATATATTTTTAAAAATCTTGTAAAATATCGAGATCCTTATGTATATTTTTGGGATCCTCACGGTTATTTATACGGTTACGGTTTGGTTATCCTCGCGGCCATTTGAGTTTCGGTGATAATATTTTTCTGTCATCATCCCCGTGGGTGAAGATTTTGATTATTCCCCATCTCGCCAGTTCGGATTCCCACAATTTTTGAATATTTCCTACCCAATTCTCACCCCTACAAAAAAGTCATCGAAAATATAAATTATCACGACCACTTAAAAAAATTAGAATATATGTCATGTACTGATGTGTACCATTAATTATATATATCATTAACTATTTTAATAACTTTTGAAATCATAGAATCTAATATAAGAATATCTTTTAAAAATAAATATGTTAATAATTGCTCTCTCCCTACTTCTGACGCTTCCATTGTTCGATTTCTAGGTTGATCTTGGATTCTCAGTTTTCAGTCGTCTCTTCCTCACACACTACCTGCAACTTTCTCTTTCGCTCTTCAGTTCCCCCCTCCAGATCCACTCTATCTTTCTCTGAATACCATATAAACAAAATTGTAAAGCTCAATTATTTGATCTACTTTTATCGATAACAATTCATTTTTCGTAATTTGTTTTCCTAATAATCGACGATGGCGAGCGGTAGAGGTGACGGTAGAAACTATGGTTTATTATTAAGGAAGATAAAGTTAGATTAAATATTACATTAGGAATTGATAAAAAAAATTATAATTCTTTTATTAGCAACGTATAATTTTATTCAAAAAATATAAAATCATACAACTCAAATATTATCATGTGCATCGTTAAAACCTTCTCTAAAATTTAAATGGAGGAAAGAGTGCATCGTAATAGTGTTATATGAAATGGACATAACACCAAAAAAAAAACACCCGAACAAAATTACAACTATGTCCCAAGCACCACTCACCTAACCCACCCAAGGAATATCATGTCTCAAACAAAATTATACTTTTAATTTATTTAATTATTTTTAATAAATTTAATTAAAAATTAAAATAATAATTCTTGTTTTAATAAAATTTTATTATTTTTGAATAAAAAATTGAAAAAGCGGTCAAAAAGTGTTTCAACGTATTTTATTATCAAAAAGAAATAATCATGCTTTAGGTCCTATGATTTCAAAAGTTAGTAAAATAATTAATGGTACATATCAGTACATATGATCAGTGGTACATATTGATATATGACATTTACTATTGACTTATCTCTTTTACGGATACCATATTCACCAAAAATTTAATGATGATTTTATATTTTTTTAATTCAAATTTCCAATTCCTACAAACTAAAAAAAATCAAGATTACTTAAATAATAAATTTTATTGGCGTCCCGAAGTATACTTCTATCCGAGACGGATCATAAAAGTTCTTTTAAGATAGAAAGTGGTAGCTAAAGTGTTAGTTTGCTCCTAATTAATCCTAAAAACAATATCAATCAATAAAAACAAGATGCATGGTATATTATTATTGGACATTGTACACTTTTAAAATAAAACAAGAAAATAATGGTAATTTAGTTATAACTTTATTAGTGAAGTCTATTTTTTTGAACCGTGATGTGATTACAATGTTAGTATGTTTATTAATTTTACGCCTTTAATAACTAACACTAAAAAAGAGATTAGGATCACACATTGGAAGGTGTTGTCTCGGAGTCCATAAACCATTTGTTTTTTGAATGTTTCTTTTATGGCTGTTTGTGGGAGAAAATATTGTAGAAATGCAAGCTAAATAGACAGATCATGTGCTGGGAGGATGAATTAACGTGGGATGTGGATAATTTGAAGGGGAAATCTTTTATAGTCCTCCTTAGGATAGCTTGCAGTGCTTATATCTACTGTATTCGGGAGGAACAAAACTGCAGACAATTCTGGGGTCTACTCGATCTATTGATGATATAGTTGAATGTATAAAGGATATAAGTCAAATTAAATTTTATGGCAAATGTATAAACAATAGTGATAGGGTAAATATGCAGTTGTATATTTATTGGGGGATCCTTGTTTAGTTAGTCCTCTTCAGTTGTATATGTTTATTTTGAGCAGTTTACTGCTTACTTGGATAATACATAATATTTTATTAAAAAATATTTTAATTCTAAAAATTAGAAGAGACAAAGGCCTTAATTAACTAATATTTAAATTAAAAAGGATATAAAATGTTGTTATACCAAAAAATTTAAAAAGAGCAACAACTATTTTCGTGCACTGCATGATTTCGTCTTTTACGCACACACACTGTACAAATAAACCGTTCGAACCTGACATACTTAAGAATAACAAATTTCAGGTATTAAATCAATGTTGGTGGCTTAGACCATGAGCTGTTACCCTTGCTCTCCGCTAATGGTTGCTCATGACTTAATTGTGGTTGTTAGAATGCTAGTTATGATAAAAGAAGAAGAAGAAGAAGACACGAGTCAGTGGTGTAGAGGATTTAAAGTTGGTTGTTCCCTCAAACTCCTTTTTATAACTTTTGAAATTTCTTTGACAATGATTTTTTTTAAAATAAAACGAAGTGATTCTATTTTCAGTAAAGTGTCTACTCTATTTATAATTATTGCCCTGTTTGGTACACAGATATTTGAATTAAAATTAGAAGTTTGAATTAAAATTAGAGTTTTGACTGGTTAAATTCATTAATTTGGATTTTTGGTGAATAGCGAATTGAAATAGATGATTAAGGTAAAACTTCTAATTTTGAAAAAAAAAACTGCTAATAGGAGCTTTTTGAAATTAGAAGTTTTGACATTAGAGTTATAAATACCCTTTTACCCTTAACAATTATAAAAAATCTCCAAATAACCTGAATTTAATATTTTCTATTTTAATTCTTCACCCTCACGTATTTACATTGTAACATTTGTAAACTAATACTTTTTGTTTTTTTTCTTTTTATTCTCACACATTTATATTTGTATTTAAATTTAATAAAAAATTAAATTATATTAAAAATAATTATATAAATAATAAATCAATATATAGATCCTTCAAATATGCATAGTAATGTTATATTAAAAAATTGTTTTTATAATATAATTAATATTAATAGATACAAAATATTAATAACTAATAAACTATTCAAATAAGTCTTAAATAGAATCATGTCCTTATATGTCATTTTGCTTGTTTAAATAATCAAACAGCTATTAGTATTTAAACAGCTATCAGTTAATTTTATCAAACACTTTTATACATTCAGCTAAACAATCCGCTAATCAAATCAACTAATATAATCCGCTATCAACTAATATAATTCGCTATCAACTATCAAATATCCGCTAATTGTCAAATAAAGTCATCATCATAAACTACCAAATGTCCATCTTACTCATCCATTTATATTAAATATATATTATTTATATCTTATTTATGGCTTAGACTAAAGCTATTTGAGTGCAAAATTTGACCGGGTTGAAACCTGAAAACCGAGTCCAAATTTTTTTGAATATTTTGTCCAACCCCGAACCAATCCGTCATAACTTATATATCTAATCATGAATAATAAAATTTTATAATTATTAGATTAAGCTCATTTAACCAGTTAGTCAAATTTTTCATATTTATTCTTTTATATTTTTTAAGTTATGAGTTCTAAACTTACTAAAAGTTTTTTTTTTCTTTCTCTCGAGTCCCCCTTCCTCTCTCTTAGGTAGGATTAAAATTATGATTAGAATTAAAATTTTTCAAAAAAAATTATTATTACTATAGTTAAAAACTCTAGCCGCATAGTTTTCTCTGGTCGTCTTTTTTCTTCTTTTGTTTTTATTCTTCTTTGTTTGAGCGACAACGCCAACCATGATGGTGGTTGCTAACCGACAGGAATATATTATTTTTTGTTCTTTTATTTCTCTTTGTTTGTCTTATTTTTATTTTGAATAAATAACTATGCCCTTGTGGCACGCTTTATTTTATCTTTTTGTACGTTTTTCTCTATCTTTTGACACACTTTTTTTGGTCGTTTCTTTCATTTGATTTTCTATTAGGGTTCGATTTGATGACACTAATGTTGGGAAAAAGTGAGAAAAAATGGTAACTTTGAGCCATATTTTGAATCGATAAAGGTGGAGATTCGAATAATAATTTTATTAGATCTTATTCTACTCCATAAGACCTTTACAAAGGTACCTCATGTGCTCAAATTGGTTGAATGATGAATGAAAAATTGATGCTCAAAGTACGGTAGTTGTGAATTGAATAAGGAAGTGAAAACCCCCTAGCCCACATTGATGGGATAAATTGAATGGAAACTCTGCCTAGCACGCAAAGGGTGCAAATCCAATCCCATTCGGGTTGGGGCGCACCAGCACGATGTGGGCGATGCGAATATTTGGACCGATCGGGCCCTTCGTGAACCTGCAGATATTTTGTCCACTTCGAATAAAATTTTCTCTTATTATTGGCATATCTTTTTTAATGTTCCAAATTTAAAAGGATAATTTATGGTTTCCTTTAAATTCGGACATTAAAAGGTAATAAGTGCAAACAGATTGTTACCAGTTTAATTTGGTTAAATGGTTAATGACCATTAATTCAAAATATTATGATTTCCACATTTAACCTTGCTCACTCCCTATAAATAGCATGTCATTCCTTTGATTTCAACACAACGAAAATCACAAAACTTTTCTATAATTTTTTTTCTGTGTGTTTTTCAAAAGTTATTTTCGATAGTAGGCGAAGGCAAGAGTAAGTTCTTGATCTCCATGGCAGTGCAATTGTGGCTGGTCATCTGTTGTTGTATCTAGGGAGACAGACGACCAACGAACTCGAGCACCATTGGAGTGGCCGAAAATCTATCTTAAGGAAATTGTGTTTGTGCAGGCCTCAACACGTTTCCTTTTGGTTTCATTACCAACCGGTTTGATTTAAATATGTTGCATCTATGTTGTTCTTATATTTTATTCGATTTAATATTGTAATACATTATTTATATTTTATTGTTTATTTTCGTCTTGGACTAATGTCTTTTCTAACAATCTTAAGACAGATTAAAGTTTCAATCTAAGACGAACATATTACCACCACAGAGTATTCATCTCGTAATCATGGATTAATTGTCGCGATGAATTGGAAGGATTTATCTACTGGAATGTATATGAAATTTCATATGAATTCAACATGTGATTTAACGTGAATTGGGAAATCACGAGCTTAGAGACCATAATGGTGCGCTCTTTGATGGTAATATTAAGGTAAAAGTAATGGTATTATTTTACCTAAAATTATGATAATTATTTTGATATTATTCCTTTTGGTACTAATAATTTTCTTTTGAGAAATTTTAGAAGGACAAACAGGATACTCGGACGAAATCATGAATTGTTTGGAAACAAAGATCTCGTAAATAATTCATTTCGAGAATTTAATTCCTGTCGTTTTAACGGATTTACATTTTTTTTTTCCAAAATAAGAATCAACAAAATTAAAGGATTAATTCCTTTTGATTTTTGTTGTCTTGATATCTCTTTTTTGGATTTTAGTGCTACTAATCCTAATGTATAACAGAAGATATAAGGGAAATAAATCATTAAATTTATTACCCCGTTAGAATCTTGTGTTGATTCTAATTGGGTAAGAAAAATAAAGCATTGAATTTATTTTCGGAGAATCAAGTATGATTTCATTTTGGGAAAAGAAATAAATCGAAATTATTATTTCTTGAGAATCAAGTATGATTCTATTTTGGAAATAAATTGGTGAATTTATTTCTTGTGAAGTTTGAAAATTGAGATATAGTAAATAAATTCATTTTCGGGAATTTAATTCATGTCGTTGTAACGGGTTTACTTGATCTCCTTTCAAACAAAGTGGATAAATCTGTTTTAACAAATTTTGTTAGTAAAAGTAACATTGGTTACTGATTCTAGAACGTTGATTCGACCGAGGTCTCGAATCAAAGCATAGAAGAACTTTATTATCTATGTTAAAATTAAATTCTTAAAGCCTAGTCTGGATAAAGAATTGTGAGGATCGTTGGACCATAAATGGAAGATGCCGGAGCTAAGGAATACTTAGTTACCAAATTCTTAATGATTGATTCCAAATTATTGTGAATCAAAGGCAGTGATTTTAATTGATCACTCATGCTTGGAAGAATAGAATCCATAAAACAGATGATTCAAAGACAATATGAGAGTGCGTGTCTAGGATTGGTTCTTTAAAAGACTTGGTATTTAAGCGTGCCTAGTGCACCACCTCTCTTTTCATAGGTTACCTACTTGGTGCGCTAGTAATTATTATTCTTTCTATTAGACCGTGTAAACTTTTGTTTCAGGGTTTTAGTTTACTAAATTCTTGATTAGACTATGTAAACTTTTGTTTTAGGGTTTTAGTTTACTAAATTCTTGACGACTAACAAAAGTTGGAAATTATGTTTCTGTTTCTGGTTTTAGCATTTAGCTAAAATCATGTCGTTTAACAGATTCATAATCTTCTGGTTTGTGACTATGTGACACAATGGAAAACCAGTGAAATTCATTTGAAAGAGTTTCAAAATGTGGCAACAAAAGATGTTGCATATTTGACCATGATAAACTTGGTCAAAGGAAGATCCTCCTAGTGTTTGAGAGGATAAGGTAAATTTTTTATCATCTTCAAATATTGCTAAGGCAAACATTGCTTGCTAGGGCAAACATAGTGGAACTTAGAAATGACTTCAAACATCAAAATAGGCGATGTGTCCAAGAAACAAAAATTTTATGAGAAATGTTTCTATTGCCATAAGATTGGGGAACAAGTCTTTGGACTATAAACTTCTAAACAAGATCAATGGTATGGCAATATTTTGTCATAACAAATTGATATAACAAACAATTGTTTGAAGGAAATTTATTACCTTCATGATTGCACAACCTGATACTACGTGTATTTGCTTAAAAATGCTATAGAGAAATTGTTTTTCTATAAGCAAGATGTTGAAACTCAAACTTAATAATTGATTAATTTGAGAGAAACCCAATGAGAGTAACGCTGCAACATCCAAGGGTACAATGATTTTGAAGATAACTCCTAAAAAGAATTGAATCTTCAAAATGTGTTTGACATGTGGGGGAGTTGTTCTATCAACTAATTACCTTTAAATAAGGTATATCAAATAAAAGAGACAAGACACCATATGAGTTATGGTAGGAAATAAGACCTTCCGATAACTACATAAAAATATGGGGGTGTCCTACAAAAGTAATGTCCCCATTACCAAAGTAAATGGAAATAAGTGGACTATATTTTCATTAACTATGTAGAACATAGTAACGGATACAAACAGATTCACAAGAATGTGATAATGGAAACAAAGAATGACTCAGTCTTTGAAAATATATAATTAGGGATGTTGATCCAAGTTCAATGAAACGAATTTTAGAGACTATTAATGAAAATAGTCCATACGTTCAACAAAAGGTTGAAACCAAGATATTATCATGATGACAAGTAAGTGTGACAAATGATTGTATGCCAACATTAGGATACATGATCCTATGTTAAGAACATACTCATTGCTATAAGTAACAATGAAATGGTAAACATACCAAGGAGTTGTCAAATTCAAGATTGACATGAAAAATATGAGATTGACATATTTGATTTTGGGCATCCAAATCAAACGGTCGCTTGAAGATCTCATATTGACACAGTCACACTACGTAGACAAAAGAAGTTTACAAGGATATTTTTGGTATAGCCAGAACTCCAATAAAGACCAACCGATATTTGTTCAATGGAATATGCAAGATGGTGCTTTCACTGTGAGCAGTTTAAGCAAGTTTCACAAGCAATTCAGAGCCAAAAGCTCTAAATAGTGATAGTGGGGGTATTGGGATATCCCAGATATAGTCAAGATTATAAGTTGTATTATTCCAGAGATCCTACTATGTAGAAGTATTCTTCGATGCTAGTAAGATATCTAATTTGCAAGATATTAAAGGCGCAAATGAATATGTTTCACATCGAAGAAATGAGCTATGCCATGGGATCTCTCAAGATAAACGGTTACAACCAGATTCATGATGGATTCTGAGTTTTAGCACTAGACAAGTCTGGAGAAAAAGTCAAATGACTTTAAAATGTCTTGGAGGATATTCCTGAATAGCCAAAGCATGTGCCAACAATATTCATATATTGAAAACCAAAAATTGGTATAGCACAAAGCTTTATGTACAATGATAAGTTGAGACATATACGTTGTCGACATAATACCGTTAGACAACTGATCTCAAATGGAGTTATCAAAGAATAACATTGGGAATCCGCTAACCAAAGGGTTAAATCGAGATCAAGTTGAGAAAATATCGAAAGGAATGGGCTAAAGCTCAAAAAAAATTAAGGCGCTGTGTGAAGGAAAACCCTACCTAGTTGATTGGAGATCCCAAGATCTAGGTTCAAAGGGACAATCTAATTGCATAGACCTGTTCGTTCACTATGGGGTACCTATCCCCAAGTCCTTTCCTATGATGTAAACAATGATCAAAGTGAGATAGGCTAAGCTAAAAGCTTCTAATAACCATTGTGTGCTTCGGTGAGTCGAGCAACATAAGTCACCTATGTGAGAGTGGAGTGGGGCCACTTCAAGGAGACTACTAGGCATAGTTCTCTCAAACTCTTGCAGAACCAGACGATGTCCACGACTATATGGACATAACCATGAGAACTAAAACCCTTGTTAGAGAGATAGTTGTGTGAAGTATATCATCATTTACACAAACGACTGAACAGTTCAAGGACATCACGTCTACTGGTTAGCTAGTAAAGTAAATATACTTTTACAATGGAAGGTTTAAAGGAGGAAACCTACCTATTATATGCAGCTATCGAGCGTAGAACCTATCACCACATCGAGTCAAAATGCTTTTGATAAAATCATCAATTTCATTCATGTGGAGGATTGTTGGAAAATATGAGAAAATGGTAACTTTGAGCCATATTTCGAATGGGTAAAGGTGGAGATTCGAATAAGGATTTTATTGGATCTTATTCTACTTCATGAGACCTTTACAACGGTATCTCATATGCTCAAATTAGTTGAGTGATGAATGAGAAATTGATGCTCAAAGTACGTCGTTGTGAATTGAATAAGGAAGTGAAAACCCCCTATCCTACATTGATGGGATAAATTGAATGAGAAGTGTTTATATACATTTACCCTCTTGGTGGTCATTGAATGACTTGAATGAAGACTTTGCCTTGCGCGCAGAGAGTGCGAATCCAATCTCATTCGGGTTGGGGCGCACCCGTGCGACGTGGGCGACGTGAATGTCCGGACTGGCCGGGCCCTTCGTGGACCTACAGATATTTTACCCACTTCGAATAAATTTTTCCTTATTATTGGCATATCTTTTTTGAATATTCTGAATTTAAAAGGATGATTTATGGTTTCCTTTAAATTCAGATATTAAAAGGTAATAAGTGCAATTAACGGGAATATTCTATTTTAATATGGTATTAACAGATTGTTAATGATTTAATTTTGTTAAATTGTTAATGGCCATTAATTCAAAATATTATGATTTCCACATTTAACCTAGCTCGCTCCTCTATAAATAGCATGTCATTCCTTTGATTTCCACACAACGAAAACCACATAATTTTTCTATAGTTTTTCTCTGTAGATTTTTCAAAAGTTGTTTTCGGTGGTAGGTTAAGGCAAGAGTAAGTTCGTGATCTCCACGGCAATGAATTGTGGCTGATCCTCTATTGTTGTATCTTGGGAGACAGACGACCAACGAACTCGAGCACCATAGGAGTGCCCGAAAATCTGGCTTAAGAAAACTACGTTCGTGCAAACCTCAACACGTTTCCTTTCGGTTTTGTTACCAATCGGTTTGATTTAAATATGTTGCATCTATGTTGTTCTTGTATTATGTTCGATTCAATATTGTAATACAACATTTATATTTTATTGTTTATTTTCGTCTTGGACTAACGCCTTTTCTAACAACCACGACTGATCAAGATAGTGCTCTTTTGGTTATCTTGCTAATCTTCCTATTTTAGACCCTCGAACAAGATTTGGATACGCGCTCACAATCATCGTTTCTTGTTCGTGATTGAGTTGTGGTGATGACCCTGTTGTCAACATGTCCTATTGTAATATGCATTTTTATGTTATTTTTTCATGGTCTTACCTTTTATCGTCGATCTTTGGTGATGTTTATATCTATTTTTTTTCCGAGTCTTTGGATTAAGTTTTTACTTTTTACTTGCATGGTCCTGTTATGATCTTGAAATGCTAGTTTCTTGTTTCAATGATTATATGAATATGTCCGAAATTGGTGTTTTTGTTTATTATAGAATATAAACTTTCATTATAAGTTTGAATATATCATCGTTCAATAAAAGTAGAAGATTTCAATTAAAAGTTATCATTGATAGAAGTTTTTTATATTTTGAATTAAATAAAACAAAATAGAATTTTATTAAATATTGAAGGGATCGTTTTCTGGAAGGTGTCTCCGAAGATTCAACTGGAATTGATTGGGTCAAACCTTGCTACCACTTATCATGCGTCCTTGCTTTATGCATGGAGTAGCTAATCCACCGAGTAGCGACCAACTTGCCAACTACTTTCACCAATAAAAAAACGCAGCCCCCCGAATTCCTCCATGCCAGCGGCAGCCACCGAAGCTGATGCCCATCCAACCATACATTGCACTTAACAATATCAGTGTAGTTTCTTGAATATCAGAGTTTTAAGTAAGCAAGATTTTAACTCGAAATTTTACTTAAAGTGCAATGTATGGTTATAAGCATTTATTATTGTTTATTTGAAATGAATCAAGCAAGTAATCTCAGTAAAAAAACAGATAATGTTCATCTTAAAAAATTCGAGTTCAAATCGTTTTGTATGTAAAATGTATGTGCATTGTTAAAGGGTTAAAAATATATATATATGAAGAAATACTAATATTAATAATTGTAAGGACCCGTAAATTAAGTTCTGGAGCGGGTCGTAGTCGTTTCTCTATCGTCTTTTAAGATGGGCAACATGTTGATAAGTATGGACCATTTTAGGCGGTTGAACTTGAGACTTGAGAATGAAGATTTGGTAGGTGTTCTACCTTAATATGTGCGTTTTTAATGGTTTTGGTGGCTATTTATTTCATCATATGGCTATCATTAATTGATAATTATATTTTGGCAATCATTTTTTTTATTTCTTAGCTTAAAAATAGATAGAGTGCCAATTACAAGAGATGGCACATAGACGGACATTACTATATGTAAATTTGGGTGAATGATACACATCGATATTTTAGTGTATTTTTTCTAAGGCAGAATAAATATAATTTCGAACCCTTTCTTTAAAATCTAAAATATATGTTTCCGCGCAAATCTCAATAATCACTTTTTCAGAATTTACGTATTGATTGTTGTGAACTAAAAGAAATTTTTTTGGTTGGAAAAAGGGATGTTTTAATGGTGTTCTTATTACAACATGGGATCCAGTACTTTCTGTCGGTTGTCAGTGTGTAAACCATATGAGGAGCATAAGCGTTTCATGTCTTTTTCGGTTTTCCATTTCCATTTATTTTGGGTATACTTTTGAAACACGCTTTCGAAAAATAATTCTAATTTTAGGTTTATGATTATAGAGTTTCTATCTTTGGTTCATGGATGAGGGTCCATCTTACTCAAAGTTTTAGGTTCATAATTTATGACGTGTTTGGTTTCTCATTCCTTATGGAGTATAATGTTATTATTAATATTATTAAGAACTTTTATTTAATATTGTTGATATCGATTTTTAGCGGAGATACAACAAATATATTAATAATAAATTTCTTATTTTATAACTAAATCACATGTTTTGCTTATTTATTACTATTTATTATTTAAAATATCAATATTTATTGTAACACCTCGATTCCGATCCAAATCCGAAGTGCTATATTCGGGTCACCCGCAAACCGACCCATCAAATTTTCGATTTAAAAACATAAGTTTATTCATCAATTAAAAGCATTAAACATTTGTAAATCCATGAATGTAAATAAGTATTAAAGTTAATATTACAAATCAGGAGCTCCACGTTTAAAACACCGTATATCAAAATAATATTTCAAATAGAGTTGCAGACTCAACAGTGGTAAGGTCCTATGAATGCATTAGCCCAAACTAAAATAACAAGTAATGTACTCCGAAGCGACCGCAGTGCTGGAAAATCCTCGTCGATGAGCTCCTCCAAAGGGTGACCTGTCAACCTACGCACGGAAAAACCACACATCTGCACGCTGAGCTAACAAAACTTAGTTGTACATTTCTACTCTATCATAATTCCTGATTATCATAAAATAAGCATGCAAGATAATATAGTCTAGAGAGCACATATAAGGCTTTACTATCTACGAGTTATCATCTAGCCTACACTAGCTAGAGTTCTTAGATCACATATCTCAAGGTATCATTAAGTCTATAACAAATCATACATGATTCCACAAGGCCTTGCCATACTCGAGGTCACCTAGCCTATCGAGTTACTAGAGCTCACTCGGCCCATCGAGTTAATACACGTTGTACCCTGATCACTCAGCCATCGGGTGTAAAGGCTATCATCTATAGTATCTATAAAGCATACAAATATATCCATACATCATCTACATAATGGCCAACGAAGCCCTACTTTATCCGTGCTCACACAGCTATCCGGTTACCATTGTTCACACAGCTGTCGGGTCAAATGGACCATATTCGGATCACCATATCCATGGATACGTCTTAGACATACTTGGATCACATTAGCCACAAACGGTCTTTACCTAAAGGTCACTCAGCCTATCGGGTTACTCGAGCTCACCCACCCTATCGAGTTTATTACCTTATCCGGATCACCATAGCCACAGATAGGTTCTAACCACACCCAGATCACTCAGCCCGTGGGTATGTCGGATGTACTTAATCACTCAACCCGAAGTACACATCCATTTATATAAGTACCGTTGCACTGACTCTAAGACATCCGAATTCCTTTACCACAACATAAGAGAACACATGCTCCCGAGCATTCATACACCTCACCAAGAGGTAAGTGGCACCAAGCCAAGCCATCACAAATGCCCCAAGGCATGACACTAACCATCACGGTTATATCGAATCATCATTTTCCAAGCCATTCCACATTGCTCTCAATCATGAGGATTAAAACTTGTTTTCTCAATTTTACTATTCATCTTATCATATTAGAAGTCCATTGGGCTTTGGTCCTCAAATTATAAGCCCCTTAGACTCAAAACGTATTTTTCGGGCAGATTGCCTAGTGGGTATCGATACGCCTCTGTGGGTACCGATACCCACCCTATGCGTATTGATACCTGGGTCACACAAATAGGGTTTTACCAACACCCCTTACCTATACACTGGGGCCGTGTACCGATGCCCCAACAGTACCGATATGCCCTCAAACGTACCAGTACACATTTTAGTTATTGGAATTTCAATGGAACAGTGGGTACCGATCCCCACCTTAGGCATACCGATATGGCCCTTTAATTTTGCCTGTGTTCATAAAAAATAACATAGGGTATCGGTACGGGCTCCATGTGTACAGATATTGAAGCTCAGAAATGGCTTCCAAGGCTCGAGAAATTACTTTCCAAGCCTCCAAAGCGTAACCTTTAACCCTCTAACTTAATCCTACATCTTATGGGAATTGATTAGGGTGATTTTCTACCCTTTTTACACCTTATTAACAATTAGTCTGAATTTTACCATTAAAGGGTTTTAAGCTACCAAACACCAAATCTAGCAATCTTAAACCACAAATCAAGCAAGGCCTTCACTTTATGATCCTCAAGAAAGAGTAGGAGTCAGAGATGTACCGATCTTTTAGCAACTACCCCATATTTGCTTCACACACTCAAAATCCTCAACTTCTTCTCTTTTGGCTTCAACTTGAAAGATTCTAAAACACCTCCTTTTTACCTCACAACCAAGGGAAACAAATCACCACATAAACCAAAAGTTAGGATAAGGTTTGTTTACAGATTCACAACCTTCAAACATGAGAGAAGCCCAAAAGCTTAAACCCTCTAAAAAACCCATAAATAGATGACTCACCTTTTTAAAAAATAAAGGCCACTTTCATGAAGCTCTTGGAATGGTGATTAACATACTTCGATTTTAAATCTTGGATAGAAGAAATGGGCACCAAAGCTTGGGTCTTTAAGCTCTTTGGCTATGGAGTTTCTATGAAGAAAAAAAAGATGAAGAAAGGGTTTGGGATGGTGATCTCACCAAATGGGTCTTTGTCCCCCTTAAAGTCCACGTGACGACAGAAACAATAAAAGAAAGATCAGCCTTTTATTTGAACAATGCTACAATCCCAACATAAAACCCCAACCTTTACCTTCATTACAAAATGATTACCTCTCAAGCCCACATAACTAAATTCTTATCCAACGAAACCCAAATTTAGCTCAAAGATTTCAAATACCCAACCAACACGAGAATTCATATACAGGGTTAACGTCATATAGTTGACTTAAAAATTCAGGTAGTTACATTTATTTCTCTCATAATCATACTTTAGTTTAATTTTTAGTTTGAATTTTGTAGTATTTACTTTCAAGTTAACTACTGGATTATTATTATTATTATTATTATGTCTATCATTTTGTCACATAATAGTTAATGCTAGAAAAAAGGTTGATGTCGATCAATCAAATCACGTTATGTGTAATAGAAAATTCAATTACTTTTTAAAAATGAAATAAGAAAATATTTAAAAATCAGAAAAACATTTCATAAATAACTCGTTTTTTTTACTTTTTATTTTTCAGTTTTATTACACGTGGTGGAATGATTCAACTGCATTATGCGACTTTTTTAGTAGCCGGAACAAAAAGAAAAAAAAAGTGTGTAAAAGAAGATGATATTTATTTTAAAAGATTTAAATTAAAATTATTTTATATGTAAAGTGTGTCTTGTTAAAGGATTAAAAATATATATAATTCAAATTTTCTGCTGCTAAATTCAAACTTCTAACTCATTTTAGAAACGAAGTGCAACTGAAACATAATTAATCCAAAACATTGTAAAATCTGATTAAAAAAACTAACATAAAAGCTAAAAATACTCCTAAAACATTAGGAAAGCTAATCCACAACAAAATAAAAAAAGGGACGCCCACTATCCTTTGAATAAGTCGAAGCTTGAAGTAAAGTACCAAATTAATAGGGTTGATGGTTGGTTATGATCCAAAATTGTTTGAATATGTATTATTGAGTTGGAAGGAGTTTCAACAAAAAAGTTTAAAACGAACAAAAAATAGTGATATCTTATCATTTTTTAATTGCTCAGTTGTTTAACGATTTAAGCAGAAATTAATCTTGTCAAGTAATGATAAAATATTAATATTTTTCTTTTAAATAAGAATAAGAAGTTGAGTTTTATTAAAACAAAAAAAGATACAACAAGTACAACACACTTCAACCATAAAAGAGTATCTTAAAGACCAAAGGATGTGATGAAAACAAAAAACAAAATCTTCAATTAAATAGGCTATTCGTCTTTCACAGAAACTCACTGATGCAAGCAAAAACATAAAACAATAAAAGATTGAAGAAAATAGTAGATTAAAACAAGATATTAGAAGAAATAGAAATCGGATAGAAGAAAGAAACGATAACAATCGTTTTCATTCATAAATTTCTCCACACTCAACTCTAAGTACATTTGATGTTTTAACCCTAAATTTCTCAATACA
Source organism: Hibiscus mutabilis (assembly GCA_019671005.1). Taxonomy (NCBI): domain Eukaryota; kingdom Viridiplantae; phylum Streptophyta; class Magnoliopsida; order Malvales; family Malvaceae; genus Hibiscus; species Hibiscus mutabilis. The sequence goes on from CM033722.1 coordinate 32,189,666, forward strand.
CTTAAATTACACCGTATTATTTATATAACTTTGAGCTTTATAAAACGGTAAATTTGCTATATAAAAATAAATTCGTTTCACTCAACAATCATTATCAAAAATTTTATGTCTCTATCTATATATAGATGTAGTAATAGAGATCGAGAAAATCAATCATGTAGATTATTCCGTTAACGGATATAATTATACCAACAAACTACTATAAAAGGTATCTAATTATACAAGACCACCAACCTTCCCTGCCCAGAGAATGTGCCATGTTGATTGATACATAAACACCAAATGACCACGAAGATAGACACAAATCATGCCACAAGGCAGACAAACAAACACAAAAATACATGAAAAAGAGAAATCTAAAATAGAGGTGATTTTTATTCAAAACAAATAACAAATAAAATAAACAAAGAAAAGAAAGAAAAAATCAGTCAATAACACCCTCGAAGAAAAAGGTAGAGAAAAAGAGAAAAAAATTAAACTTATTATTTTTAGGATAACTACATTTGAGGTCACTCAATTATGTGTTTAGTTAGAAACATTTCATGCTTTTATAAAAATTAAAATTAGGCCACTTAATTAAATTTTGGTTACAATCAGGTCACTCTTTCGTTAAAATTCAAACAGGTATCTAACAAGGCTTGGTAGGATGACAATTTTAGTTCTTGAAACTTATATATTTTATCAATTTAGTCCTAATTCAAAATAATTCAATAAATTTAACATTTCATATTTAAAAAATATATCAATTTAGTCATTTTTCTTCTCCCAAATTGTTTGTTCTTCACCGTTCATCATCATTCCTACTTGGGTACCTCGGTAACACGAGTTATATCAAACTTGATATTTTCAATAAATTAGGATCTCACATAAAATAGATAATATTATAAAATATGTAATAACATCAATAATTAATAACATATAATTTAATAAATAGACACGAGAAATATAAGAATAAAAAACTTAAAATTTATGTTGATTAATTTAACAGAAGCTTAGAATTTATTACATAAACGAATCATATAATAAAGAGAATATTAGATATTAATGTAATGAAAATATATTTGTCATCGCATTTGCATGCTTTTGTTTCATTATGTAAAAACAACTTATCTGTCATGTTTTAAATATGAATATTTTTTTTTATAAATTTTCATAATAATAAAAAATATTTTTAATGAAAATATACAGACTTGCAAAAACTATACAACTTTTTTTAATAAAATTATTATTATATTGCAAAAAAATTTAATTATTAGTAAATTTGTAAATAAGAAGAAAGAATTTAAAATTATTGCAAAAATTATATAACTTCTTTAAATAAAAATACACAAACTTGCAGAGAATTTAAAAATCCATTTAATTAAAAATTCAGTAACTTAAAAAGTTTAATTATTATTTTATTTTAAAATAAAGATAAAATAATAAAGTCATTCAAAAATACGATATTACTAAGAAAATTGTGCAATAATACGAAAACCTAATTTTTTTTGGTAGCAGTAACTAAAGCCTGAAGGTTTTTGTAAATATTTTAAATAGATTCAATGAGTTTAATTTTAATGTAGATAATAATTACAAATCTAAAATTAAAAAATAATTATAAATATCTTTACATTTATAAATTTTGTGTATTAGATTAATTAATGATTTCAAATTATACTATTATTAATGAGGGTATACAAGCGGTTTGGGAGAAGAAAATGACCGAATTGAATTATTTTGAATTAAGATTAAATCGGTAGAATATATGTGTTTTGAGGACTAAAGTTGTCATTATACCAAGCCTTATTAGATGTTAGTTTGAATTTTAATAGAAAAGTAACTCAATTGTAACTATATTTTAATTGAATAACTAAATTATAAGTTTTGATAAAAGCATGACATGTTTGTAACTAAACACATAATTGAATGACCTATAATATAGTTTACCCTTATTTCTAATGCATAATAGAGTATATTATTAAATAATGTCCAAAATAAATAGAATGATGGTTGGTCATGATCCAAGATTCTTATTAGTTTTTTTTCTCAAAGTCATGATTAAGGCTGTGTTACTATTGTTTTTGAAAAGTGTTTTTGGAGTCATAAACAATATTAAACAAATAACTTTAGCAAAAAACATATGTTTTAAAAGTGTTTTTCAACCCAAATGTAAAAATTAAAATTTGTGTTTTTGTGTTTGAAAGTGCTTTTGAGAGTTAAATTACACTTTTAACCTTCATTTCTATCTTATGAAGTGTTTATTGTATAAGCTTATTTTTTTTACCAATATATGATTATATGATTAATAAATTATTTATTAGTTTAAAAATTTTATTTCTTTTCCTATCAAAATTTTTAGATAAAAAATTATTTTAATTTTTATTTATTTTAATACAATACGTACAATTGTTAAAAATTATTTATTTATTAATAACAATATTTTTTAATATTTTTATTATATTTTTTTGATTAAATATTTTTATTATATTTTAATTTGATATATTTCATATATTATAACATTAAATAATTTGAATATCATTTAAATATATATTAACTTATAATATCATATCTAATATGATCATTTTCCTTCTCAAAATTATTTTTTGACCCAAATAATTCTAGAAAACACTTTTTATCATATTTTTTTTTAAAATAATGCTAAACTGACCCTAAGTGAATTTGATATTTCTTTTATTCAAAGTTCAAATTATGTGAGTTGAACTAATATAATAAAAGAAATAATCCTATCTTTTGAATAAATATAACATCGTTATTTAAAGAAAAGAAATGTAAAGATAAGTATCCTTTTCACATCTGAAATTTTTGGTGTCAATTCAAATTGTTTTTTCTTTAAGTTACATTGAACTTGAGATTAAATTCAGTAGGTTTAGAATTTTGAAGTAAAGTTCCTCTACCGTTTGTGAATCTTTCATGTATTATTTATTTATGTCCGTTTATTAAACTAAATAAGCGAGTGTGAACAAATTTTTTATATTCATTTAATAAGGAGCTTAAGGACTAGTGGTGTAATTTAATTATTCTGACAAACATATAAAAAACATGTTTGTGAACGCTATACAAACATGGTTGCTAACGTTAAACGAACATGTTCGTGAATGTTAAGTGAACGAATACGAACAACTTCAAAAATAAACAAACGAACACGAACACGATATTAAAAATTTAAACAAACATGAACCGAATATGAACACCTTCAAAAATAAATAAACAAACACAAATAGAGCCTTATTCATTCAAGTCCAATTCATTTACGCCCCTATTCCTCTTTGTTTTCCTAATTTTGAGGGTAAACGTCATCATTGGTTACTAAACTATTCCTGCTTTTGTGTAATGTCATCACTAACGTTACTTTTTTTTTCCTTTTTGTCACTAATGTTACTCCTTTTCCTTGTTTTGGTGCTTTTTTTCTATTTTGGTCACTAAACTATTACCGCTTTCTTATTTTTCTGTGAATTTTTTAACAGCGAGTGGCCAAAATAGAAAATAAAATGTAACATTAGTGACCATTTTGTCAAAAATAATAATTTAGTGGTCAAAATAGAAAAACAAAAATAGTTTAATGATCAATGTTGATGTTTACCTAAAATTTAAATTTATATTCTCGCTGTTAGCACATATAAAAATTGATGTCGCTACCACATCAACCCTAAGCTTCTTAGTTAAAACTTTAAATTTCATATCAAATTCAACTTGTCACATCTCTATCAATTGGATTTATAAGTCACACTCTTTTTTATTAAACGTAAATACACTCTTTTTTTGTAAAGCAAGAAAATGGGGAAGAAAATGAACTCAAAATATTGGGTACACATCACATGAGATGTGAATGAAAAATTATTATATAGTCCCGGCTCACCATGTTATATATGGTCCATCCAATGAGATCTATTCATTTAATGACATGTAGGAAAGAGATGAAGATTCATCTTGAAAAAAATAAAATGAAAATTTTTTATTGAATGAGACCATGGATGACATGGGCTCAATTAATAATCTTTTGATGTGAATGGTATTTATGAATACCCTTCGTTTATGAATTCAAACTTTAAACTAGGAAAGTTGCATTCAATGTTCCCGCTTGCATTCAATGTTCCATAGGCATATAGTTGATGGGTCGTTGAGAGCATTAACTGTTCTTCACCGACGAACTTAAAGTTGAATACAACTGCAAGTACCCACACACGTACACATCGCCGAACCCATAAATTTCCACGCATTCCCTTCCCCTTTTTAGCCATCTCTTCCTCGTCTCATCCTTTTTGCACCCTTCCTTCTTCATCTGCTCCTTTTTCTTCTCTCTTTTCTTTGCCAAGAAAAGAAACTAAATCTTTCCCTTCTTTGTTAGAAAAAAATAGAAGAAGAAAAATGGTCGGTATCATTTCTCTGGTAACAGGTTGGCCTGGACCGAGCGGCTTCGGTTCTGCTTCTACTGCCGAAGAGGTTACTCAAGGCATCGATGGAACCAACCTCACTGCTATCATAACCGGTCGGCTATGGCGTTCTCTCTCCCTCCCTCTCTCTCTCCCTATATATATATATATTAGGGTTTATGTTTTTTGACTACTGTACAAGTTACATCGTGGCTTCACCCTAGTTTTCAAACGTCACTTTTACAAATTAACTTCTGTGATAGTACCAAGACATATTATGATATATGTTTTGAGTTCCAACATAACTGTTACAGTGTTATGCACGACTATTATGTTGCATTGTGGTCAGAATTTAATACTATGATTCTGCGTCCTTTGAAAGTGTTGATGATTGAAAGGGTTTGTTTTGGTTTTAAGTCTTCTGAGGGGGGTAAATTGCAGGTGGAGCAAGTGGAATTGGGTTGGAGACTTCACGAGTATTGGCACTTCGAGGTGTTCATGTTATCATCGGTGCGAGGAACATGGAAGCTGCTAACGAAGCCAAAAAGATTATTCTTGCAGAGATCGAAACCGCATGTGTCGATGTCTTGGTGCTCGATCTCTGCTCTATCAAGTCCATTAGAGCATTTGCTGATAATTTCATCGCTCTTAATCTTCCTCTCAATATCTTAATGTAATATCAAACTCCCTAATTAATGATAGACTCTATCGCGATACGCCGACCGGCAAGATATTCTCATTCTGTGATCATAAACTGAGGAAATGAGAATACATTATTGGTCGGAGTATCGTGACAGATTTATTCATAATAACAAGATCTTTACAACGTTGTCTGTTTCAGAAATAATGCCGGGATCATGTTCTGTCCCTATCTTTCTGAAGATGGAATAGAGGCTCAGTTTGCAACAAATCATATTGGTAGGTTCCAAGAAATTAGTGGTAATTAAATGATACATCCATTTTATTTAATCAAAAACTAATCTTTGTTGCTTGATTTTTCCCAGGGCATTTCCTCTTAACTGAGCTTCTTTTAGACAAAATGAAGGACACAGTGAAAGCTAGTGGTGTTCAAGGAAGGATTGTGAACTTATCATCAATAGCCCACACCCATTGTTATAAAAATGGGATCGGATTTGGTCAGCTCAATGCTGAAGAAAGGTAAGTCATGCTTAATATTACAGTTCCATTTTATGATTTTCTGCTAAAATTGTGTTTCATCAAGACAATAACTAGTCTAATGGAAATTCTATTTTTTTTTTTGTTTTTCCTTTTCAGTTACAATGACAAAAGAGCATATGGGCGGTCCAAATTAGCAAATATATTGCATGCCAATGAACTCTCTCGTCGATTGCAGGTAAAACTTGAAAGTTGGCAAAAACTTTTTTCTACCCACCTACGATCATGGACGGAGTTAGTATTGAACATAGGGAGGAGTCAAATCACTTAACTTTACAAAATATAAAGAATTATTAAGTATTTAAACTCAAAATTTGGAGACAAATTTTAGTATAGGAACCTAAATTGTCATTAGACCAACAATTTAGGTTAGCAAGTGAAACCTAAATTTTATATCATGCAGTTCCTGTGTTTGAGTTATTACTGGGATATAATCAAGTCAAAATGGAGTTGTTCTAATGTCAACTTTGAACAGAGCTAAAACAGGAAAAAAAATCTTGTGTTTGGTGAACTAGCGTGAGTTTATAGTACAGCAATTTAATTTATGCTTAAAAAACAGCAAGTTTTGAAACTTATCCAAGCAGTATAAAATGTTATACTTTTTTTTAACATTTTAGGTTATATTTTTGACAAGTTTCGAAGGTCGGTGATTTTTTGACAAATTTTAAAACTTGGTTTACAAGTTTCGAAACTTGTCGAAAAAATGACCTAAAATGTTATTTAAAAAGTATAATATTTTAGGTTGCTTGGATAAGTTTCGAAACTTACAAATTTTAACTTTAAATTAGGTTGTTGTATCCCAAACCTACCATGATTTTTTTTTAAACCTAACCGGAGAAAATTTTGATGGTGATGGATCCCTTGCTTGGCATTTAAATGTACCATAAATTTGCCTACAAAAGTAGTTGTAACGTTTATTTGTCATTTAAAATGATGTGTAGGAAGGCGTGAACATCACAGTCAATTCGGTTCATCCAGGACTGATAATGACGCCTCTGTTTAAGCACACTTCCATTCTAATGAGTAATGTTTATTACAACCCAAATTCCATTTGTAAACCCTGTTTTTCTTCTCACCATTTATTTACTGTAATCTGCGTGTTTCTGTTGCAGAGTTTTTGAAGTTCTTCAGCTTCTTCCTATGGAAAAATGTTCCACAGGTAAAAACCCGGATTTTGAGTCCAATGGATTTTGTGTTTAAGTTGAAACTAATCTTTCAAAACTGTGTTTAGGGGGCGGCGACGACATGCTACGTGGCCCTCCACCCGCGGCTGAAGGGAGTCACCGGGAAGTACTTTGTGGACTGCAATGAGATGACACCAAGTTCATATGCTAGAGATGAGGCTTTGGCAAGGGAATTATGGGATTTCAGCCACAAATTGATTAACTCGGTTTGGAAATGAAAATTATTACCATTTACATAAAGACAGAAGCCTTACGGGTCGTGTTCTTCGGTTACTTACTAGAAAGTTGAAACAGTTGCACTGTTACAGAGTTTATAATTATGATAGCAAAAGCAAGAAAGATGATTGCCAGCATGGTGGTTGAAGCATGATCTAGAGTTTAAACTGTGGTCGTTTTATTACAACTGCTGCTGCAAGAACAACATAGTAGTTAAGTTTCATGAATAATTGAATGCTTTCAATCAATAAAAATCTTTATATTTTATTAACAAAACTAATTATTTTGGTATATGCTTTAAATGTTGATGCTATTGTCATAAACAGGGTAGGTGTCAGGCCCTTTTCTATTTATTTAGATCTTATCCATCTAGTACAACTATTTAATGTGCAGCGTACAAGATAGTTGCAACTTCAATGTTGGTGGTCACTGCATTTTCATATACTCCATAAAACACATATCTGTCCCCGCCTTCTCTGTCTTTAGGATTAGGCTTAGTTTGCCGGTGAGGTTTTCAACTAGCTTTGAGGGACAAACGCCCGTTTTGAAAAGCTGGAAAATCCAGCTTTCATAATCCCCCGTTTGGAGAGCTGATAAGGGTGGACAAATGAGCGTTTAGAGCACGAACGGCCGTTGTTTGGGGTTGTTGCTGGGGTAAACGGGCGTTTTCCATTGCCACGGCAACCAAAAACACACCCTTAAATACAAAAACGAAACTGCCATTTGTAACGTAACAGACGGTTAAAAAAAGAACACGACCGCAATGACTGAAATTTGCCACACCTTGAGCTGTGAAAATGTTTCTTACAGTTAACATAAGAAATATTCATATATGATTACGGATTTAGCAGTGGGGTTCTGAACAGGCGCGATAAGAGCGACCGCACAGGGCCCCCTAGAGAAAGGGGCCAAAAAATTGAAAACTTAAGTTAAATAGTTGTAAGAAAATTACAAATTTGTATATATAATTATATGTATATATATAACAATTATCTAAACTTTAAACATGCAAAAGAATGACACATTTTAAGTGAAAATGTTTGATTTTTAGATATTTATAAGTCAATTTTTTGTTGCTCAAGAGGATAATATAATAATATTTTTTTATTAAGATATTTTTTTGGAAGAAAAAATTTATATCTCTTACCGATTATAAATTAAGGCATTTTAAAAATTGTACAAGGCCCTCAAAATCTTTGAACCACCATGGGATTTAGTAGTCCATAACTGCACTTCTGGCCTAAACAACTAATGTCAAGTACTTACAATTACATCAAAAGCCCCATAAACTGCCATTGCACCACCCTCACCGGCCTCTCCGAGAGTTGGGTTTACAACATCCTATGTGTACTCGGGGAAACGATCAAAAGCTTCTAAAGTCGAGCGAAGGAGTGATAACTGACTTCAGTCGAGATATCACAGCAGAACAAAAACTGACAGAAGAATCCTCCGATAGCCTCTCTTCTTTGTCATCGATTTTACACGAGAAACACATAAGAATGGTACCTAATGTCATACTACAAAGAGACACAACGAACAGCAAAGTCTTGTTGCTGCTACTTCCATGTTGCAGTGTAAGAATAACTTATCAGCAGCGATTAAACATTTTAAAAGGGAAGGAAAACTAAACCACAAGCCAAAAGACCCATGGCATCAACTATAATCATGTAAACAAGGAATCGGTTCTTGAAACAGAAGTTTGGAGGTAAGTATAAACTTGAGCATATATGGAAGCATGCATTCAATGAATAAGAATAAGAATTTAATGACTCTGCAAAACTATAAAACCTTCAAAATATTTCCGGAGGTTTCAAATAGCAGTCAAGTCTTCTCATTAACCAAACAACTAGAGGAAAATTTCCATTGAATGAAAAAGAATGGAAAGTAGTAGAAGAAACTCACAGCATTAACGGTAGTCTCCAAATTCTGTGCAGCATCATAAGCAAGGAAGACCAACAAGAAGGCACAACTAAAAATATGAACATCCCTGTTCGGTTTTTAGGAGTTTCACTTTCCGAAACATCATCAACAAGTGGTGCCAACTCTTCTTCAGTACCATCAATCAGGCATTTAAATTACGGTTGTGGTCACGTTTTTTATTTCGGACGGTACCTATACCGCTATATAGTAGACACTATTGCGGTTGTTGAAAAAAATATGATAAAGTGGAAATTTTGAGGCATATTTTCTATGGGTAAAAGTGGAGATTCTAATGAAATTACGTCTTCATATTCTACTCCACGAGTTATTTACAACGATATCTCATACTTTTAAAACGAGTAAGTGATGAATGAAAAATTGATGCTCAAAATAGGCTTGTGAATCGAGTATAGCAGTAGCGAAACGATGATACGAATGTATGGTTTTATTCGTTCGATTATTCTTCAGCTTTATTTGTAGTTATTTTATTATGTTCAATAATAATAATAAATTCAGTATTTATTTTATTATTTATTATTTTCTTGGATTATTAACACCCATTGTCTAACAAGACAAATTCGAGCTTTAATCCAAAACGAACAGAATATTGTGTATAAGCATCGAATAGAAGCATATAGTCGAACCCTATGTGAATCGTCGAATAGAATGCTTCACGGTAATTTAAAGCTTCATAGTCAACTGTGAAATTTTTAATTGGCAATTTTCTTAATACGTGTTATTGCTTGTTTTTTTTTTTTGAAAGAAATTGCCTATTTAATATGTACACTAACATGGGCAATTAAAGAATAAATGTGATTCTTCTATGAAATTTTATCTTTCATACTAATAATTTTCTTTGAGAAATTTATAGAGATGAACATGATATTCAGGCGAAATCGTGATTTGTTTTAAAAAAAATAAGATCTCATAAATAATTTGTTTTAGGATTTAATTTCTATCGTTCTAACAGGTTTACTGGATCTTACTTTCCAAACAAGAATCAATGAAACCTTATCGGTTTGTAAACCGAGATATCGTAAATAATACGTTTCGGGATTTAATTCCTGCTGTTTCAACGGATTTACTTGATCTATTTTTCAAGCAAGAGAAAATCTGAATAAATCCGTTTTATTCAAAATTTTTGTGGACAAATCTATTTAAACAGAAATTGCCATTGAAAGTAACATTGATTACTAATTCTGTTTAACAGAATCTAGAGCGTTGATTCTAACCGAGGTCTTGAATCAAAGCATAGAAGAACTTTGTTTTCTATGTCTAAATTAAATTCTCAAAGCCTACTCTAATGCACGTTATGAAGTGTACAATGTTTAAAAATGGGTAAACAATTGTGAGGGTCGTTGGACCATAATACAAAATGGGAGATGTCGGTGCTAAAAAAAATTCTTAGTTACTAAATTCTTAATTTGTAATGATTGGTTCCAAATTATTGTGAATCAAAGGCAGTGACTTTAACTGATCACTCACGGTATTCTCGCGAAAGGAATGTTTATAAGTGAATTCGTTCAAGCATTAGTCATTTGAAAAGCTAACCCTTGTTTGGAACGACTTCAAGAACTTCCTTAATCATAAGAGAATAAAACCATAAACGGTGATTGAAAAAACAATATGAAGGTGCATGTCTAGGATTGGTTCTTTGAAAGACTTGGTATTTAAGTGTGCCTAGTGCACCACCTCTCTTTTCATAAGTTACCTACCTGGTGTACTGTTCATTATTGTTCTTTCTATTAGACTGTGTGAGTTTTTGTTTCGGGTTTTAGTTTACTAAATTCCTGACTTCTAACAAAAGTTTGAAATTATATTTCTGCTTCTAGTTTTAGTCTTTGGCTAAATTCTCGACGTTTAACGTATTCATAATCTTTTGTTTTTGGTTTGTAACTATGTGACACAATAGAAAACCAGTGAATTCAATGGAAAAAAATTCAAAACGTGGCAACAAAGAATGTTGTCTATTTGACCATTTTAAACTTGGTCAAAGATATGAAGGATGATCCTCCTATTATTATAGAGGATAAGGTAAAAGTTGTTACCACCTTCAAATGTTGCTAAGGTAAATATTTCTAAGACAAATATTATCATGACAAACGTAGTGGAAGTTAAAAAAGGACTTCAAAGAAAACAAACCATAGACGCGGTCTTATCTGAGATCAAAAGGGCGGTGTGTTCAAGAAGCAAATTTCATGGGAAATGCTTCAATTGCCATAAGATGAGGATAAGCTCTATATGAGTAATGTTGGTACTATAATTTTGAAGATGACTTTTGAAAAGAACTACAACTTCAAAAATATGCCTAACATGTGGGGGAAACTGTTTTATCAGCTAATTACCCTTTAAATAAGGTTCCCAAAATTAAAGAGATAAGACACCATATGAGTTATGGAAGGGAATAAACCTTTCCTACAAATACTTAAAAATGCGGGGGTGTCTTGCAAAGGTAACAACCTCATTACGAAAGCAATGACATGAGAAGTTTGATAGTGTCATGATGACAAACGACTTCAAGATTAATGAGTGTGACAATTGTGTATATGTTGATGACATACTCATTGTTGGAAGCAACAATGAAATGGTAAAACGTACCAATGACATGTTAAATTCAAGATTTGACATGAAAGATATGAGACAGGACGATATGATTTTAGACATCCAAATCAAATGGTCACATGAAGGTCTCATATAGTCACACTATGTGGACAAATTCTTAGGAAATTTGGCTAGGATGATTCTAGTATATCCAGAACTCCAATAGGCACGAGCCAAGATATGTCCAAGAATAAAGGTCAAAATGTTGACCAATTGGAATATGCAAGGGTCATAGGCTGTCTAATGTATCTCATGAACTGCATTAGCCAGATATTACTTTTACTGTGAGCAGTTTAAGTAGATTCACAAGCAATCCAGGTGAAAATCACTAGAAAGCAATTATGAGGGTATTGGGATATCTTAGATATACTCAAAATTACGATTGCATTATTCCAGAGATCCTACTATTTAGAAGGATACTGTGATGTCAGTTGAATATCTGATATTCAAGATATCAAAGGCATAAGTGGATGAAAATCTTCAAGACAAACAGTTATAACCAAATCCATAATGGACCTGAGTTTGTAGTTCTAGACAAGTCTAGAGAAGAAGCCAAATGGCTTCGAAATTTCTTGGAGGATATTCCTGAATGACCAAAGCATGTGCCCACAATATGCATATATTATGATGACCAAGCAAAAAAAATGGTAGAGTACAAAGTTGAGACATATGCGTCGTCGACATAATACCATTAGATAACTGATCTGAAATAGAGTTATCTTTATTGATTTTGTAAGATCAAAGGATAACGTTACGGATTTGCTAACCAAAAGGGTTAAATTGAGATCAAGTTGAGAAAAAATCGAAAGGAATGTGACTAAATCCAGGAAAGATTTTAGGCGCTATGTGAAGGAAAAACCTACCTAGTTGACTGGAGATCCCAAGATCTAGGTTCAAAGGGACAACCTACTTGCGTAGACCATGTGCGTTCACTATGGTGATTCTTATCCCAAGTCCATTCTTATGATGTAAAACATTGATCAAAAGTGGATTAGGTTAAACAATGCTTTTAATGATCATTGTGTGTTCGGTGAACCGAGCTACATAAGTCACCTATGTGAAAGTGAAGTGGGGCCGCTTCAAGGAGATTATTGGGCCACGCTATACGGACATACCCATGAGAACTAATATTCTTGCCAGAGAAATAGTTGTGTGAAGTATATCATCGTTTACACAAACGACATAATAGTTCAAGGACATCAAGTCTACTGGTCAGCCAGTAAAGTAAATATACTTTCATAAGGGAAGGTTCGAGGGTGGACACCTACCTATCCTATGCAGCTATTGATCGTAGAATCTATCATCAAATTGAGTCAAAATGTTTTTGATTAAATCAATTTCATTCATGTGGGGGATTGTTGGAAAAAATATGATAAAGTGGAAACTTTGAGGCATATTTTCTATGATTAAAGGTGAAGATTCGAATAATGAAATTACGTCTTCATATTCTACGCCATGAGACCTTTACAACGATATTTCATACGTTCAAAACGGGTGAGTGATGAATGAAAAATTGATGCTCAAAGTACGCTTGTGAATTGAGTTAAGGAAAAGGGAAAATGTAACACCCTGGAAAACGATCTAGAAGACTCGGGTGAATTATCGGAATTGGGTTGGAATTTTTGGTTAGGCTTTAGCTAATTAATTAATTTTGGAAAATAAATTGGTTTTATTAAATTGATTTCTGATAAATTTATCATGACTAATATTTTTTGAAAATATTTTTAATGAGTTTGATAAAGGATTAAATTGAGTTTGAGAAATTTTAAATGGGTTGATTTAATATTAAATTAAATAGTGACTATTTTGCAAAAGGTTGCAAAATATTATTAATGACAATTTTGTAAAAAGAAATTAAAGTGGTATTTTATTGGAATTATTAAATCAAATAAAGAAATATCTTTTCCCTCTTGTTTTTAAGAAAAAGAAGTTGACGGCGGTAATTCTCTAAAACATGAGAAATACACTTCTAAGTTTCTCTCATTTCTTCCAAACAAAATTTAGGGATTTCTTGATTCCTTAATTATTTCTACTTCAATTTCTTCTCCATTTATTTCTAAACAATTGTGTATTAAAGATTTTGATTTGTACATCATCTTCACTATTTTTCTTGTTGAAAATCAAGAGGGGAGTTCATCTTCAAGTTGGTTTTTCATCAAGCAAGGTGGGAAAATGTTCTTTAATGATTTTCTACATAATTTTGATTCCTAATCTATAATTTCTCATACTTTGGGATAATTAAAATGAATTTCTAATGGAATTATTGGATTTTAATGGATTTTTTCATAAATCTTGATTAGATTATAGTAATCTAATGATTTCTATGGAGTTCTAATGTTTTGTGCACGAGTAATAGTAATCTAAAGTTGATTTTGTAATTTAATTCCCAAAATTAATCTAATTGGTTAAATTTAGATTTGAGTTTTTTGACTAGGGTGATTGGTGGAGTAATTGATTTAATTATTTGATCACATATTAGTGTGTATTGTGAGTGTTTGAAGAAATTACCGTATGAAAGTATATCGTTGAAACAGGGGAAATTTAAGGGGAGTTATACGGCCCAAAGCAGGGCGCGTTTGGTGTATGAGCCGGGCAGTAGCGCCACGACAAATCCCTTCGAAGGGTTATTGTATGCGTGGTAAAGCAACTGCAGCCCTCTCTCCTATTTGTCTTCCATTTCAATGGAATGTATATATAATTTGATATAAAAAGGGGGTTTAAAAGTAGTTGAAAGTGATTGGCTAAAGCAGTAGCATTCGTAATAAAGGAAAATGGGGAGAGATTCCCTGTAGTGGCGTGAGATGTGAATAGGGGAAAGGATTTTCTTATGCAATCGTACAATGGGTTTTTTTTGGTTAAAATGGTTACTTTGGCGTGGTCTAATTTATATTGACCCTTATATTTTCTTGTAGAAGATGGCGAATGTTCAGACGATTTCCGATTAGGCGTTGAGACGTTGGCATCGAGACGGTAGCGAGTTGGTGAGTGCAAACGTTTTCTGGTACTATAAAATGGTTTGAAATATGGCTTTGGGGTTTAGTTAAAGCCTAGCAAGCTTAGCTAATCTCGGAAGTAGATTTTCTCTATTTTCGCCTTTGTATATCGGTTTGATATGAGCTTTTGATTTACATGTTTTGGTTTAAAGCATGATTTAATTTACTTACTGTATATGCATCATTTTTGGATTAATATGCAATGTATATCAAGGTTATGGATGTCTATGAGCATTGTGTTTTGTTTCAAGAAGGAATGTGTTGTTGCCTTTGGCAATGTGGTTTTTGCATATGAGAACGGTTTTGTTTAATGCATGGTTTATTGCATTGAAAATTGGGTTGAATGATGCATATGAAACACAGTAAGGTAACATGTTTAAAATAGAATATATTGGCAAGTGACAATAGTTAAATATTATCGGATATAATTGGCATGCCATAGGGTTTAAAGTGCACTATAAAAAGTCGCCTCATGAGTGTCGAGGGGTTGTGGTTGTACCATTTTCTCCACCATGTGTACCACAGCGGTTGAGGGGTTAATTGTGTCGTATTCTCTCGCTGGTGGATTGCATACCACAATGGTCGAGGGGTTAATTATTCTGTTTGCTCCCATTGTAGGTATTATTACATCATAACCCTTGAGGGGTTAATTGTGCCATTCGCTCTGGTTAGGGATGTATGTTAAGTCGTCTACAGAACCACTTGTAAAATTCGTGTATTCGACATGTTTTTACAAATGGAAACTTTTGATTTTGGGCCAGTTTAATGCCAATATATGAACTAATATATCATGATGGATGAATTATATTTTGTATAACGTGCTTTATACGTGTTATGCTCTTTAAGCTTTGATATTGGAAGAATAAGCATGTGAAGGCTTAAATTAAAGTTTGAACATGGGATTATGCATGAGATCCATGATACATGTTTTGCATATGGTTTAATATGCTTGGTATTTTAAAGTTATGTTTGCACATGGTTATTATGCATGTTTCAAAAGAAGCATTTGTGCATATGGTTTAGTATGCATGACAGGTTTTACAATCTTATTGGAAAATTACTTTGGCTTAATTAAGCATGTTTTATTTAAATGTTTTGGAATAGTGAGTTTGACTTGATTTAATACGAGTTTCTAATAAGGGTTTTTGATTTCAAAACTGCATTGACATTTTATCTGTTTTGAGCGCACTCATTAGGCATTATATGCTTACACTCTCTTTTCTTCCATCAATGCAGTGAATTAAACAAGTGCGGGGTTGTGGTTCGAGGCAAGGGGTGATTCCAAGATAAGCATATTAAAGACTATGTTTATGGTGTTTCAACATTTGTAATAAGGCAATGTGGGTTCATCATTGGGATGTTATTTTTTTACAATGTATTATTATTTGGTTGGAGATTATATTATGTTGGATGATGGCTTTAATTGATATGTATGATATTGGTTACGTTTTAGCGTCAAGCACTTATGATGATTTAAAATGGTTTAAATAATGATTAAATTGATTGCTTGTGTGCTAAGTGTATACATGGTCATGTGATTCCATTTCTTAGATGATCTATAGCCTATGTTTGAGGTCTTGACCTTTTGGTGTATTTTGAATAATGCTTTATATTGTTAGGAAGCATGCCTCTAGAGTACTTGTATAAATATAATATGTATTGGTCTATGACATGTAATTAATTGGGCTTTTGTGTTTTATGACGGTTTAATTTTTAGGAGCATGCCTACGTTATTTTTATGTATTTTTGGATTTGTTCAATTAATGTGGTTTACCAAGTTTAGATTCTTTGCATTTTGGTCATCGTATGTTATTGCATCAATTGAATAAGTAAATGATGTCCGATTGACCTGATATTTTGCAAGTGTGCTTATAATGTAGCTAATTGCAGTATGATGCTTTTAGAATTGTGTTACTCCCTATATTTTTCTAGTTTTGTGATTTATTCCTTAATTTCGTATTTTGTTTAATTAGATGCCTAATTGTGATCCGTTTGAGTTGAAAATCGACATGCTAGCATGAAATTTAATTAATTAAATAATTATTGGTAACCTGGAATGGGGATAAGTACCTGTAATTATTTAGTTTGTGCATGTTGGTCCCTAAAATGCTTGTGTTTGCAATTGAGTGCCTTATCGATGTTTGTTTCGAATGAAAATTGAACCGCTGCTTGTATGAACACCATAGGTCTTGATAATGCATCTAGATTAGTAAAAAGGAAAAAATGGACCGTAATTCAAGTAAGTTGTTTCAGGTTTACTTCGATAAACCTAATGTGATCTTCTTGGTTCGGGTATAACAACTAGGCCAGGTCAAGGGGTTATATTTGCTGGTATCAAAGACAGGTTCACAACCTCAGTTAAATATAGTTTAATTTGGTTATTTTGAGGAATTGATAAATGTGTTTCGTATGTACACATGCTGTTAATTGCTTATGTTGGCGCTAACTGAGAACACATTGCCTATTACAAATGCTTTTGAAAAGGTTTTTGCAGGTTTGTCTTGGATCACTTATCGAGCCTACACCCCAACTATTGGGTTTTAACACTGGTAGTGAATTTGATTTTAAATGAGAAATGATTTATTCAATAATTACTTCTGAGCTTAGTAGGCGTTGCTTGAGTTATCGATAATATAAGGAAAATGGTTTTTGATCTTGAGTTGACTTGGTCCTCGATCGAGATCAGTTGGAAAAGGTTTCCGAACTTGAGTGACGTTATCCTTGTTCGTGAGTTTATAGGTGGCGTCGGTCCACTGTTTTGAATATTGAAAGTGGTTATTACCATTGATGTTAATGATATAGATTTTGAAGACAAGAATTAGTGAAGTGATGTAAATGGAAATGAGTACACCTTAGGGTGTCGTATGCTTGATCGTAATATCAAGATTTGTAAAGTTTGCTCATAAAAGTTTCTACTGAGTTTCTAATGAGGATTTTGAAATGTTTAGGTTGATAGGGTTGTGATGTACGTATCAGGCAAGAAAGTTGGTGTTTAGGATCGAAACCTGACAAGTGATGTTAATTGTTAAGGAGAACTCTATAGTGTCCCTAATGACATTTCCATGAGGATGGTCAAGGTAGGAAATATGCATAAGACATTGGATTGAATTTCATCTTCGGAAGTTAGAGTGCGCAGCAGTATCGTGGAATCTGTATTTTGATTAAGGAAAGGTCACGTAATCTACTTTTCTTTCCCTAGTACATCATCTAGTGGATTATAGCTTTAAAAAATTATGCATATTAATTGAAGGTAGTTGTTGAATATATTGAAGTTTTAAAAATTGGAGTTGATTTTTGCGATGGAGTTGTACAAAAACGAATCAAATTATGTTCAATAAGTTTTGGCTTATGTGAAAAATCAAGGTTTAAGGATATTCGGGTTCTGAATGTCTGTATTATTGTAACAACCCAAAATTTGAGTTAATGAATCAATTTTTGGATCCGGGTTATGGGCCTATAGTTAGGGTCCCATTAAATGAGTTTTTGGGCTAATTGAACGAAGGCTTAAGTTGGGCAAAGTGTGAATTAATAGGGATGGCAATTGTATAATTTTATTGAGGAAAAATATGATATTTGAATTTTAAATAGATATGTATTGGAGGAAATAAAAGAGGGAGAAAAGAAAGGAGTGGGGGCTGATGATTTGATGAGATAGAGAGAAAATAAAAAAAGAAAAGAAGAGAAAAGATAAGGGATAGAGAGAAGAAAAAAGTGGTTTTTAGAGAGAGTGACAGTTCAAGGGGCCTTTCACTGGCATCTAAGCCACCATGGATGTCACCACCGCTATCATCAAAATTGCCTAGCCGAGATGCATCTATTGGTGGTCGCCCCATCGCCGTCACCGCCGCCACTGGCTAGAGTGCGAAGGAATAGCAATCGGAGAAGATGAATGGTCACCAACCATAAAAGAAGACCACCATTGGATCCAGAGGCCAAAAAATTGCCAGTCTGGAGCTCGCCGCTACCGTCCGGCCACCAGAGAAGGCTCTATGCGCCCGTACGCGCTACCAGTGAGGGTGGGCATTCGCCAGCCCAGACGGGTGCACCAGGATCCAGTACACTACACCAAACTGGATCACGCTCAGACGGTTTCACGTGGACTCAACCACACTAGATCAGGCCATATGGGTGCACAGCGTCGCACCTGATTAGCCTGCTTGACTGGCGTTGACCAGGTCGTTAACTTTTTTTGGGGGACCCTACCCAGGGGTTTTTCGATGTTTTGGATCCATTGGTGCAGTCTATTTCACCAAATTTGAACCCAATAAGCTATTTTTACATGTTTGACCTTGTGAATGGTATAGGAGGTGCATGAAATTAATGCATTTGTTGATATGTGAGAATTGTTCAAGTTTGGATATCGAATCAAGTAAGATATTTGGGAAGTTCGGATAAGTATTTTAGCGATATCAGCTTAAGGTTAGTACGCCTGAAACTCCAAAATGCTTCATGAGCATCATAAGTGTAATTGCTTTGCATGTTAGCAGTTACAAATTAAGAGATGAATAATAAGTGTGTGTTGATACTGATATTTCGAGGCTTGATAATTATTGATATGCTTGATGAGCTTGAGAATGTTTGAGTCTGTTATGAGCTTTAGAGACTGCATAGGATTGTTTGAATATTCTTGTGATTATCTGATTGTATGATTGGTTGACTGATTGGTCTATGATGATGCCTTGTGTATTAGCTGAATAAATTAATATGTTCGATTGAATATTGGTTAGAGACAATACTGATAAATATTTGAGGATCGGTACAGGGGCTATGCATACCGGTACTAAGTACATATACGCGAAGGGAGCATATCAGTACGAGCTTAACACTAAATTCTTTTGAATAGAAAATGAATATCGGTACTCGAGAAGAGTACCGATATACTTAGAGGCGTACCAATACCCATATAGGAGTACTGGTACGCACAGAGAAATCTTCCCAGAAAAAGTTGAGTTTACATTCGAGGGTTCCATAATTCAAAGTAAAGGTCCCAATGGGTCCCTAGAAGTATGAAAGGAATTTTAAAACCGAGAAACCGAGTTTCTAATCTCTATATGAATAAAATGAGAATTAAATGGGCTTGGACTTGTGTAATCCATATAATGATAAAAGCTATTGATGTAATGGTATTGTAATGCTAAATTGTGCCGTACGAGCACTTGGTTGATGACATCTGGATGCCTAAGAACGTGTTGCAACACTATGGTAAGTTGAGGAGTTGGAGGTTACCAACGCTATGTGACCCGGGCCTCATCCGTGTGTGTTCGAGGTATGGTTCTGAGCGGGGTGTATATACCGATGCTATGTGACCCGGTCTCACCAGGGTGTATGTTCTGATGCTATATGACCCGACCTCACCCGAAATGTATGTACCGATACTATATAACCCGGCCTTACTCTTACATGGTATGGTATGGCATGTGGGGCCTTCTAAACCCTTAATTAATTGTATGATTGATTATGTTGATCCCATGTGTTTAGGCGATCAGAGTAGCGCCACATGATATTCCAGCCTGCTTAATCATTGTTTGACTACATGCTTATGTTTATGATCTTCATAAAGCATAGTAGAATAAAGGTGTATCCACTAAGCTTTCGAGCTCAGAGTTTGGAATTGTTATTTCCTTACGCAAGTCTTTAGGTTACTGTGTGCTTTACAAGGAGCCATCAGAGTAGGACTTCAGTGCATCGATATGTGAAGAGTACAATACTTAGATTTGTAGGGGCAATGTATTCATAGGACCCTTATGTTTTGTATCTGTAACTTCTTTTGATTTATTTTCCATATCGAATGTTTTGAATTAATATGTTTTAAATTGGAGCTCCAAAGGAACGCTTGAATATTTTGTATAACTCTTTTAACGGTAATATGGTTTATGAAATTATGGATTTGGGCTATACTTGTTCGCAAAAAATTTGTTAAATGTGTTTAGGCTTAAGTCCCAATGTGACAGCGGGTTTAGGGTGTTACGGTGCATGTCACCGTCGCAGTCATTAGAATTGCCTCACTGAGATACGTTTGTCGATGGTCACCCTATCATCGTCACTGCCGCCACTCACCGAGGTAGGAAGGAATAGCAATCGGAGAAGCTGAATGGTCACCAACCGTCGCAAACCAACGTAAAAGGAGGCTGCTATTGGAACCAGAGGATGAAGAATTGTCAGTATGGAGATCGTCGCTACCATTCGGCCCTGGAGGAGGCTTCACGTGCCCCCACGCGCCACTAGTGAGTGTGGGCGTGCACCAGCCCAGGCGGGTGCACCAGGTGTAACCCCCTTAGCCTGGCCTAACCGAAACCGAACTAAAAGGATCACATTAGGTTTGCCAAAGAAAACTCGATCAATAACCTAAACTATTTTTTATTTTATCTTTTCTAAATGAATCAAATTAATTTCCTAAGGTGAACATGCTTCAGCAAAAACATTTAATTGAAAACAGATTTCAAAAGGGTTCAATTGCTCAAAAATGCACATTAGGGACCTAAATGTATTTTTCACAAATTATAGGGTCTTTATTATTATTTAGGTTACCAATCCTTTATTAGTCCAATTCCATGCTCACATGCTAAATTCCAGCTCAAAACAATCATTTGAACTCATTCAATTGCATACACAACTTTCAAGGATTAATATACAAGGATTTCAAACTTCAGCAAACTAATATGCACAAATACAACAAGGCGTATCGATACAGGCAAGCCTGTACTGATACGGCTTAACTAACATAATGACTACTTGTACCGATACACGCACATCTGTATCGAAACGGTGTGTTGACCCACCCGTACCGATATGACCTTGACCCCATACTGACTCCCCTTGTGATTTCTCAAAAACCCAGAATTCCAATGACCAAAACATGTATCGATATGGTACTTCGCGTATTGGTATAACTCTTTAAAAATGAAGGAGGCGTACCGATACTCAAACCCATATATCGACACCAGTACAAAAATTCCTCAAGGCGTACCGATATGGTGGCTAGGCTACCGATACCCTTTGTTAAATTTTGATGGATTAAGCCTTCCCAGACCTGCGTATCGATCCTTGGGTACTCGTACCGGTACTCGATGGTCTATAATGACCTCTAGGTCAAACATATGACTCTTTGGCTCAATATAAACCCATTCAACACATATCTAAACATCATACAACATCAAGAACATGCTTAATATCAACATACCGACATTTCAAATCACCCTAGCAAGCCTAACACATTCATCCACATCGTTTAGAGGCATGCTTCCTACTCAACATGTAAGAACTTCAAACCAACTTCAAGCAAGCATAAATGGCCAATTACACATCCAAAACATCAACATAAACTTGCACAACCAGGGAGTTTAGCCAACAACCCTCCCAAATAACAAACGACCGCATTGCCTTTATTACTACAAGTCTAAATCAAAGTCATACTTTCGTAAATCACAAGTCCTTGGATTCACTTTTCCTGCTTGCTGCCTCTAACCTTTAATTCTTTACATTGATGGAAAAAGAGAGCGTAAGCACACTAGGCTTAGTGAGGAATGCTCTAAAAACAAATACCATCAATGCATTTTAAGCCATTTAAATAATTCGTTTGAAAAACACTTTCCAAAACACTTTTCAATTAACATTTTAGCATCGTGACTTATCAAACCATGCACTTAACATTTCCAAAACATGCATCTTAAACCAAATGCATCATGTACCATGGATCAACTACGAAGTCCCATTTGCTACCCTCAATTTAAGTTTTCCCATACATACTACTAATGCAAGGCTTAAAGAGTAAAACATGTTCAAACCAACATTAAACAACATAATCCATCTCATGATACATCATCAATTATATTGGCTTACAAGTGATCATTAACCAAATTCCACTTTACAAAACATAACATCGGATAAACGGATTCAACAAGTGTTCCCAACACTTCATGCCATGCCAACCGAAATTAAAGGTACATTTACAACCAGCTATAATCACAACCCACACATTGGTTGGATGCATAACTCGCTAACGAGATTCTTCGGTACAAAGATCAAAACCCCTCGACCGTTAGGGTACTTGGATAGAGTATTCGGTACACCGAATCACAATCCCTCAACATCCAAGGTGACTTTTTATAGTGCACTATCAATCCTATGGTCGGCCAACTATATCTGATAACATTTTCAAACCTTTTCATACCATAACTTGCCAATATAATTCATTTTATTAACATTAACTGACTGTTTTCATATGCATCATCAAAATCATTTAACCAATGCAATCAACCTTGCATTAACCAATGTTCAAAAACATTAATAAGAAATGCATTACCTCACGATGCATCATCATCATATAACCAATTTTCAGCATTAAAACATGCTCAAAACATGCATATGCAATCAATAATCAATTCTTTAAAACAAGTGCATAAAAACCAATTGCGAACCCGAGTTCGAGAGAGAATTTATCCTTTACTTACTTCCGAGCTTAGGCCAGCATTTCAACCTTAATCTAAACTCCCAAACACAACTTTCAAACCTTTGAAAAGCTATAAAACTCGTTCTCACTCACCAACACGCAAAGCCTCTCTTGTCGATACGGTAAACACTCCTCCAAAGCTTTCGAAACGTTCATTCAATCTTGAGGACCAACTTCCCCTATTTTATCCACACAAAAAATAGGATTCAATGCATCAAAATGCATTCAATAACCCATCAACATTAATTCACATAAATCCTCGACATCCACTAATTTCACTCCACAACAACCGAAACCAACATGTAACACCCTCCAAACTTAACCCAGAAAAAACCTAAAGTTTTAACCCATCAATTAACATTTAAAAACACAATAATATCATCCTTATACCTCCAACATTCATTAAGCCTCAACAACACCCCAAAAACGCACAACTAACAACCTAGAAAAATAGAGATTCACTTAGTTTTCAGGATTCCAGTGTTAAAGCCCACTTATTAACATTATTAAACATCAAAATCATGATTAGAATCAATCAAGAACTCATCAAAATAGAGCCTATATGAAAATTCATCAATCCAATCAATTAAACCTTGATTTAATCAATTTTCCATTATTAAATCATCAAATCAAGTTAGAAAACATATGTAAATGATTAACTTGGGAATTTCAATAAAAACCTTGTATTAGAGGAGAAGAATGAACCTCACCTCTAATGGCTGCCTTTCCCCTTAATTGGATGAATTTACATAATAAAACAATGAGAAAACAATTAGATTTTGTTAGAAAACCATTATAATTCCATTTAAAATCAAAGGATTAATTAAAACAAGATTTTACCTAAGAATTTTGAAGAGAAATGAAGTGTTTGGCTGGAGAGAAAATCCTTTGGAGAAAAAGTTAGTTACGTCAAATTGTTTAAAGCTTTTTAATTATCCAATTAATTCTCTAAGCCTATTTATATTATTTTAAAACCATTTAAAATAACCGATTAAGGGAACAAGTCTGATATTAGAATTTGGGTAAATGGCTCCTTAAAGATTCTAAGCTTTGACCCTTTTACAAAACAATCACTAAAACAGTTTTAAAACTTTATATTTTGGTCACTAACCAAAATGTCACTTTTCAGGACTTATTTTCGTAAATTTGATTTTACTAAAATCATTTACATATTCAATAATGATTTTAGAACATTTTTCATATTTTTATCTTCTCCAAAAATATTTATTTTGAATTAAATCCCAAAACTGACTCGAATCCTCTAACCCGATCCATTAGACTGTCTAAACCACCTAGAAAATTCCTAGGCCCAAAATCGGGGCGTTACAACTCTCCCCCTTTAGAATTTTTTTCCTCAAAATTTACCTGATGGGAACAGAAGCATAAACTATTCAATCATGCTCGACTTACTCTCCCACGTGGCCTCTTCAACACCGTGATGCAGCCACAGCACCTTAACAAGCTCAATCGTCTTGCCACGAAGAACTTTAATACTAGATTCAAGGATCTCCATTGGTTCCTCATCATAAGACAAATCTGGTCGCAACTCAACATTCTCTACTGGTATCACATGCGACGGATCCGAACGATACCTCCGCAACATAGATACATGAAACACATCGTGAATCTTCTCCAACTTAGAAGGCAAACTCAACTGATAAGCCACAGGACCTATACATTCCAATACCTCGTACGGTCTAATAAACCTTGGACTCAACTCCCCTTTACGCCCAAAGCGCATCACCTTCTTCTAAGGTAAGACTTTCAAGAATACTTTTTCACCAACCTCGTACTCAACCTCCGTACGCTTCAAATCCGTGTAGGATTTTTGCCTATCCACGACCGCTTTCAAACGATCACAAATAATCTTTACTTTATCATCTGTGTCTCTCAACACATCAGGCATGGAAACATACTTTTCCCCAACCTCAGCCCAACTCAAAGGCGTCCGACACTTCCTACCATATAAGGCATACGATGCCATCTTTATACTTGCCTGATAGCTATTATTGTACACAAACTCTACCAAAGGCAACTACCTTTCCCAAGTTCCTTGGAACTCAATGATGCAACATCTCAATATATCCTCCAAAATTTGAATCACATGCTCAGACTGACCATCCGTCTGAGGATGATACGAAGTACTAAAATTCAAGCGAGCACCCAAAGCTCGATGCATACATTCCCAAAACCTCGCTGTAAACTACGAATCCCTATCTGAAACAATCAACTTGGGCAGCCCGTGCAACCTCACAATTTTAGTAACATAAAGATCTGCCAACGTATCGAAAGTATACGTCGTATGCACTGGCAGAAAATGTACACACTTCGTAAATCGATCAACAATCACCCAAATGGAATCATTTTTAGTCGGTGTCAAGGGAAACCCCGACACATAATCTATGGTGATCCTCTCCCATTTCCACTCTGAAATTCTCAACGGTTGCAATAACCTAGAAGGAAACTGATGTTCAGCCTTCACACGCTGACATACCATACATCTAGTAACAAAATCAACCACATCCTCTTTCTAACCCACCCAATAGTACTCTTCCTTTAAATCTCGATACATCTTGGTACTATCGGAATGCATAGCAAAAGGGCTAGCATGTGCCTCGGTCAAAATTATCCACCTTAACTCTACATCACTAGGCTGTAACACCCTAAAACCGGGCTTAGTTGGAATTCAATTTCAGTAATAAAAAATTTTGCATCGAAAAGTCAAACTATAGTGTTGACCTTAGACCAAGTGGTCAATTATTGGATTATTGAACCCTAATTAAGTATTGATATTGTTTAAGATCCCATTCTAAACATTGAAACTTACCTTAGTGGCTAAATTGGGAAAATTAAAAGTTTAAAGACAAAAATATAAAAAAATGAGAGTTGAGGGACTAACCTTGCAATTAGCCCCTCCTCATTCATAATTACCACATACGTGGGATTAGGAGAATTAGTTCATTCAATTGAAGGAAAGCTCAAACAATAAAATAGAAGGAAGAAAGAAACTTACCTGGTTATAGTATAAGCAAACACCATACCACCCTTCATCATCTTCAACCTCTCAACCTAGCCAAGCAAGCACCTCTATTGGAGGATAACTTAAGATTTTCTTTTCTCAAGTTTCTTAATCCTAAATTATAGATATCTATCAGTTAAGCAATAATCCCTTATTGGTTTGTTGATTTCGTGGTTAAAACCATGTCTAAATCCAAGCTTAAGAAGTTATGAACCCTAAAATTTCCTAGGAATATCAAAGTTCAATCTTTATTGTTTTTCATATCCAATAATTGTATTGAATTTGTTATTGATGATGAAATCCTTATGATTTCTTTTCCTTTTGTAGCTCAAGAGAATCAAGGTGAAGAATCACCAAATCCTTTAAATATTAATAAGTCAAAGAACAAGGGGATTGTCATCCGGGAGCTCTAAAAGCTTCGGGAGTATCGGTGAGTGTAGTTAGAGTCTCGGGATTGGCTAGGTGCTTTTCCCGATTTCATTGTATTGATCTATTGCATTTCCATCATTGAAAAGAAGGTATGGATAAATGAAAACCTTTTTAAAGGTATCATTGGTAAGCTTTGGTAAGCTTATTACATTGTCATATTGATTATTGAATCATTACATTGTCATTGATATCGTTGAAACTTTGAGAAATGCCATATTGATCATGGTATATTGCTATTGCTATATTGTTATTGTTATTGGCCTAAGTATTGAAACCTTGGATTCCAATGGATATGGGATACAATTGGCATGCCATAGAATTCATGAGTTCATTGGTACGAAGTGGACTATGGTCCTTGAGCTAAAGCTCTATTTGGCGATGTTGGCGGGATGTGCTGGTTTTGGTTTTATTAGTGATGTTGGAGGATATTGACCATTTATTGTAGGCGATGTTGGTTGGTAATTGGCGTATTCACATTCACATATTGATCCAAGGAATTAAGATGTTGAAATTATTGTTAAAACATAATTTGAGATGCATTTACATTGATATACATGTTATTGATGATATTGGCATATATGTTATTGTTATTGACTACCTCACTAGGATATATAAGCCTAATGTATCTCATTTCAATGCATTTTCAGGTTAAAGGTTGGTCGGGACAAGGATCAGAGCTAGGAGGATTTTTGGAGCAAGTCACAAGCTAAAGTAATGTAAACTTAGACTTTGAACTCCTAGTATGGTCGCATAGGTTCTAGACATGTTGATTTAGCCCCATTTTGTGTGTATATTTTGCCCACTATGTTAAAAGGGCTAAAATATGAAATATGGCATGTTGAGGTTTTGGTAAAACTGGTAAAATTCCCTAAAATGCACTAACAAGGGAAAACATAGTAAATGGATTCGTATTGGCTTAAAAGTTGACATGCATATAAATTTTATGTTTATAAATTTGCTGATAAATTTTGGTAATCATTGGATAAGGTTAAGGTCCTCAATTTGATTAAAAACTAGACTAAATCTGTCATTACATGCATGTCCTACCGATACGGGTGATGGTGTATCGTTACAGGTATGAATATGGGGCGTAGGTATAAAGGTGTACCGATACGGCTATTGGAGTATCGGTACGGATATTTGAATCTAGAAAATTACTGTAACACCGTATCGATACCGTATCGATCCTTATAGTTGACCAATTTGGCTTTGACTGTGCGTACCGATACCAGTATGAGTACGAGTTTAAAGAACTTAAACCTTTTAACGGTCATGATAAGTGTATCGATACGAACAAAGGCATATCGGTACGGTATTTTGTCACTGGAAATTTAGGTGTAATTGAGTATCGGTACGAGTACAAAGCGTATCGATCCCCTCTCTTATATAACCAGCCTCGTACCGGTACGACTACAGGTATTCCGATACACCCTCATGTTACTGGAAACTAAATTTAAGTAATATCAGTTTGGCGTACTGATACGACCTCTTCGAGTATCAGTACCGAGGAGGTAAGTTGGGTAAAAGATGATTAAGAAGGTTTCAAAATAATGTATTTTGGTCATTAAATCTTATAATGATTAATTGAAGTTGTAATTGAACTCCGAATTCGTTGAAAATTTGTAAGTAAGACTTTTATATATTGAATTTCACATTGGCAACCCTAATTATTGATAAGTCCCTATAATTTTCAATAATTATAATTTAGTCCCTAAATTTGTATAAGTTACCAAATAATCTCTTAATTACAATTTGACTAAGTTTACATTGTTCATTTTCATTCATTGCATCGAAATAACATCTTTGATTTATTGTTTATCATGCAAATCATCAAAATTAATACACCATTCACCCTATTATTCACCGGTAACGCTTTTTGACCTAGATTCCTACTAGACTGGGAAGGGGTGTTACATTTGTGGTATCACAACTAGATTTTATTCAATTCTAGGACTAAACTGAAGCCTATTGCATTGTTATTGTATTGGATATGCCACCTAGGAGTTTATTGTTGCGTATATTGCGACTTGCGATGTAACACCCCTTTCCCGTATCCGTACACCAGGTACTAGTCGAAAATGTTACGACTTCTTTAATCCAAAAATCAAGGTAATTTAAAATTTTCAGAAAACTTCTCAATGGTCACCCATCCTAAAATTTCACTAGCCCAAGCACGCTTAACTTTATTTAAAACGACTTAAATTATTTGTTCGAATTCCAATCATAAATCAATTATCTTAGCATGCAACTCATCACTTAAGGTTATTCTTAACCTTGAATCTTTCCAGAAACGCCACTTATCTTAAGACCATAACGAACTTTAAAGCCCAATCACACACAAATAGGTTTAACAAGTATACATGCCACTATAATAATCAAACCTTAACTAGGATGTCATTACTGTGATTACCTGTTGAGATTTCCAATATTGATGCAATGCTTTTCTCCCTCTCTTCTTGATTTACCTATGCGTGTACAATCAAACACACGTTAAGTATGAACTTAGTGAGGCAATAAAGGAAGTTAATAACAATAATTTAAATTTTATTCAACTTCATAGCTACATTTATATAGCATGATATATGACAATGCATCAACTTTCGCATTGCATTAGTAATTATTTAATATATGTCAATGTCATAAGATTTTCATGCTTGCTCGATTATCATAATATGCCGTATATGCATAATTGCATCATGATCACTAGATAAGTATACCATCATACTAATCATGTATCAACATAATATAAACCGAATATAAATTTCTTACCGTTATACTTGCCATAATTTTAAGAGTGTATAAACTCTTTAACCCGTTTATCAAATATTTACCGATTTCATAGCTCGATTTTATAGCCCGATTTTATAACCCGAATTTATAGCCCAAATATAGACCTATGAGGACCCTGGATACACAAGTCAAATATGCACCAAAGTGCTAATACACATAAGGTCGTGCCCACCATCCGCACATTTATATGGCTGTGCTAACCATAACAGACATAAGGTCGTCCCCACCATCCGCACATTTATAAGGTTGTGCTAACCATATACACTAAGTGTCTTTTATATACACTATAGTGCTAAACCGGATAACCGAATATGCAGCGTGCTGCTGGACTCTATGGCATGCCAACTATACCCTATCCCTCAATGACTTATTTGGGCATAATTTTCGTATTTATTCCATCCATGGCAATGTATATCAACATATTTTAACATTGGGCAGTTCATACCCGAAATAACATTCGTAATATAACATCATATATAACTAGTGATCCATGCATTTATATTCAACTTTTGACATATTTAAAATATGTCAATCATATGCTCTATGACATAAGTATAATGACAATAAAATTTGGGTAGGCTCTTCGCAAGCCATCCCAATGATGTATAAAACATCAATGTGTCATGATATGTATGCAATTGCACTCACCTGGGCCATTTATTAGCATGACTCACTAAATTCTACTCGATCGTTTCCTTTATAGAACCTCGAACCTTCTTTGATTCGAACTTGACTTCATTAATCACATGAATAAGATAAAAATATTTGTTAGATTCAAATCTAACAATACCTTAAGCATGATGTCTAATATAATCATACGAATATAAAATTTCCAAATATTTTTTTTCTTCCTTGTATTGTTCAAAAACTCATTATGGTCCCTAGTGACCAATTTAAACTTCCAATAATTCTTCTGAGCTTGCTAACTCACATTTAAATACAAAATGTTTCAAATTCCATTTTCTGATAGCTTGCGCTACCTTCAAAGATTTGCTTATACCGAGTAGAATGCATACCGGATTTTAATTTCCTTTATACTGGAAAAACTAGATTCGATAACGGTTCTAATGGTATAAGCCAAATAAATTAATAAAATCTAAAAAAATTATGAAAATTCTTCAAACTCCCGTCACAGTACTGTCCTTACAAAATCTGCTCTATAAACTTTTCGACCTTCATTCGATTAAAAATTCATATCTTTTAACTCAGAACTCGAAATCAATTTCCGTTTGTTGGAAACGAAACTAGACGAACACATCTTTACAACGGTATAAAATTCATCATCTAACCATTTTTTAGAATTTATGGTGAATTTTTGAAGTCACTGCCAAAATTCAATCTTCTACATAGCTTTCCATAATAAACTTCTAATTTCTACTAACTTCTTCTTGTTTTTTCTACTTATCAATTTAGTCCTATCACTTGCTTCAGACCATCAATTCATCATCTTCTTCATCAAATAATTATTCAAAATAATCCCCTCTAATTTTCTTTCTTTGCCCAAAATAGTTACTAATATGCAAAAGGTAAGAATTCAAACTTCTTAACTTTGCAATTTAGTACTCAAATCAACACCACTACCTTAATTCTATTATTTTAACTGAAATTCGGATTTAATCCCCATCCAAGAATTCATTTCCTATTTGGTCACTTGATTTTGACATTTGTCAAAATGGTCCCTAATTCAATTCAACATCGGTTTAGCATTCTAACATCAATTTCACATCTCCAACAACATTAATTACATAAATACACTCCAAATTCATAAAATTCAGATTTGGTCCCTTAACTTTGAAGCTTGCCAAATTGGTCCCTATATATTTGACTTAGGGTTTTGCTTCCAAACAACAAATCAAGCTTACTAGATCATTAATCCAACATCACAAACCCTAAGTTATACTTAAATCCATAAACCCTAATCTTCTCCATAGAAACCAAAATATGTAGGGTTTAAATCCTAACTCAATAACATGATTTTAACATCATATAAGCTTGATTCCAACTTAAATTAAACCATGGAATCATAAAATCTCGAAAGCCCTAATTTTGTTCATAAACCCTAATTTCCTTCTCATGGAAAATTCTCATCAATCAAGCATGTATTCCATGAATTAAGTACATCAAAAGATTGAGCTTGAAGAGTAGAACAACTTTGCAGTTCGAAAGATTACCTGAAAATCGAGTTTCGGGGCTTGAATCGAGCCTGAAAAATTTTCTCCCTTTTCTTTCATATTTTTGAAAATGGAAGATGAAGAAAGCTTCATATTTTTCGCCTTTTAATTTTCCATTCCTCCAATTATGCCACTTTTATTATATAAATGAATTTTAAATTCATTCAAATAGGGAAATTACAAAAGTGCCCTATTTATCCAACAGTTGAGATTGATTTTATCATCAATCAAGGGCCAAGATTTAAACTCAAATTTCTTCTTCCAAAAATAGCCCTTGTAACTTCAAATGTTTCAAAATTGCCATCCCTGCCAAATGACCAATTTGCCCTCCAATTAGTCTTCATTTACTAGTTTGTTTCAAAATTGCCATTCCATTAAAATCTAACTAAATTAGTTTTTCCTCAGCCAGCCACCATTCTATAAATATCATTTTATGATTTTCCATGGATTATGGAACAACCTCTAAAATTTCAATTCAATCCGATTTCCCGATATTCACAAATTACTTCACTACGATTTTACCTTTACCGAGCTATCGGATCTATTCCGAAATTCTATATTTTCATAATATTCCTCATATCATCAACCTTCATCCAATGACCTAAATTTAATCTTGAATTAGTAGTTTACCAACTTTGCTCTTGTGATTTTCCAAAATTACGATCTTGCCATTTTTCATCCAACGGCTCATATTTAGCAAGGAAAATCAAATTAAATCCAAGGGCTCATATTCTTCCAACACAAACAAAATATCTTAGACATGTAAAATGGCATAATCAACCTTGGCTTATCATCCTTCAAAATATCCTAGATATTCGATTTAACCGATAATCCGAATATTCTTCCAAACTTTATCGCTTTATAGCCAATAATACAAACTCTGTACTGTAACACCTCATTACCGTATCCATACATTGAACACGAGGCAATGATGTTACGAGCTTTTAGAAATATCTTTTAAACTAAAAATCGGGAATTTTAAAAATTTTAAATTAACTTCCCAGGAGGTCACCCATCTTGAAAATTTTCTAATCCAAGTACGCTTAACTTTATCTTATTTAGGGATTAAAATAATAATTTAGTACCCAATATTAAAACTTTTTATGTAAATAACATAATCATGTAAAAATATATTATGTTATTCATAAAAATTCTTTACCTTTTTGGGTGACTTATCGCAAGTCTTCCTATAGTATGTTAATAGACATACATATAAAAAATATGTATGCACTCACCTTAGCCTCGATAAATAACCTTGCTACTTGATTTCACTTCTGATCCTTTTCTTTTCCTTTTCTGCTAAAACGACCTTTATTTATATCGGAATCTACATTAAAATAATATATACAATTTCAAGTATATGTTAGTACATATTCATACTATATACAATAATGGAAAGTAAGTAAATTATTATCCATTATGTACAAACTAGATCCGATAAAACTTTCTATATCCGAATCACAAATTCTCATACTTTTCTTTAAATCCCCAATTTTTCCCAAAATATCTATTTTAGTCCCTAAGAACTCTTTTAAACTTCCAACCATAAATTTTCAAGTCTAAGCCTTACATTTCTCATCCTTTACAGATTACGACCCAAACTTTAAAAATTTACACTTTGGTCCCTAAAGTAACCGAATATTCAATTTGACCCAAAATGTTGATTTAAACTTCAAAATTAACATTTTAATCACAAGACTTAATTTTTCCAACATAATATACCTCAAATACAAGCTCAACATCAAATCCCTAAACTTTTCATAAATTCAAGACTAATCCCTAATTTTCTTCAAATTGCAGAATTAGTCCTTGTACTCCCAAAAATTTCCATTTTGATCCTTAAACATCAATTCATGCTATTTCAATCATAATTCATCAATTCAAGTGCTAAAATAAATTTTTAATAATTTCCCCTAATTTCTCAAAATTTTTGAAATGGTCCCTATAACTTCAATTGGGGAAATTATTTAATCTAACATCAAAATTAAGCTTCCAACATCATAATTCATTCAATATCATCCTCATATTAACTTCTTAATTAAAGCCCCCAAATCTTAGGGTTAGGGTTTATAACTTCAAACATGGAATTAATCCAATTTCAAACTTGATTCCATGTTTATAACATTAATTCTACACAAAACAACCTTAATTTCATCATCTACTATCAATTTCCATAACCATCTTCATCCATGAACATAACTCATACTTGACTTTATAATGTAGAGAATCAAGCATAGATCACTTTACCTTTGTTAATTTTGCTTGAAAATTGTCTTAATTCTTCAATTTTTGACTTGAAAATTTGAAAACTCTTTCCCCCTTTTCTTTTTATGAATTTAGAATAGCCTAAGAAATAAGATGAGGATATTTTTCTCATTTTTCTAATTTATCCACATATTTTAAAGTAAAAATGAATTTTTAATTCATTTTACATAGTGAAATTACTATTTTACCCCTTTAATCCAATGGCCAATATTCAATCTCATCAAAAATCAATGGCCATGATTAATTCCATGTGTTATTCACCTTCCAAATTTGCCCTCAAAGTTTCAAAATATTTCAATAATGCCATCCACGGCAAATGTCCAATTTACCCTCCAACTAGTCTTTATTTACAACAAGACTTAAAAATTGCCATTCCATTAAAATTGAACCAAATTGGTTCCAATCCAACCGTCCATGTCCCAAAATATCTTATATTTTTATTTATGGCATTTGTTCGATCCAAATATTTGAATTTCACTCAATACGGTTTCCAAATTTTCTTCCTACGAACTTTAAAGCTTTATAGCCACTAATATAAGCCTCGTACAAAAAATCCGAGTAACACAAAAACGTCACTCTTAGGGGTGAACTATTCATTTACGGGGTTAACTTACATAACTTTTAGAAATTACAATTTAGCCCCTAAACTTTTCCAAAATTTATACTTTGACCATCAAACTTTCAAAATTTTCATTTTGGTCACTAAACTAAAACCACCAATCTTTAACTCTTTACGTTTTAGTCACTAAGCAAATATTGGGGCATTAAAATTCTCCCCTTAAGAAAATTTGTCCTCGAATTTTTAAGACGTACCTGTTTTAAACAAGTGCGGATACTGCTTTTCTATTGCATCCGTTGTTTCCCACGTTGCTTCTTCCAGTTTGTGATTGCGCCAAAGGACTTTCACCAATGGAATTTGCTTATTCCTTAATTCTTTGACACCATCCGCTAGTATCTTTACTGGTTCTTCTTCATATGTCAAATATGATTGCAACTCAATTTCCTCCGGTACAATCACATGTGATGGATCAGATCTATATCTCCGGAGCATCAAAACATGGAAATTATTATGAATTTTATTCATCTCCGGTGGAAGAGCTAACTGATATGCCACAAGACCAACCCTTTTCAGTATTTCATACGGTCCAATATATCTGGACTTAACTTACCTTTATGACCAAATCTCATTATTTTCTTCCAATGAGAAACTTTCAAGAATACTTTTTCTCCAACTTCAAACTGAATGTCCTTTCTTTTCAAATCTGCATATGACTTCTGTCGATCAGCGGCCTTTTTAAGACTGTCTTGCACAATCTTATCCTTTTCCTCTATTTCTTGCAACATATCTGGCTTAATCAACTTGCGATCATGCAACTCAAACCAGTTCAATGGTGATCTACACTTCCGACCATAAAGAACTTCATAAGGTGCCATTTGAATACTTGCCTGATAACTATTATTGCAAGCAAATTCTGCTAATGGCAAGTACTTTTCCCATGATCCTTCAAATTCAATTATACAAGCTCTTAACATATCCTCAAGTATCTGAATTATCCTTTCAGACTGACCACATGTGTAATGCTTTGTGCAATGCTTTCCAAAATCTTGATGTGAACTTTGGATCTCGATCTGATACTATGGATATAGGCACCCCATGTAGCCATACTATTTCTTTAATATACAACTCAGCATACTTGCTCATCTAATAATCTGTTCTAACTGGTATAAAGTGAGCAGATTTAGTTAACTTGTCCACAATTACCCATATAGAATCTTTCTTGTTGGGGGTCAATGGTAATCTTGTCACAACATCCATAGTAATTCTATCCCACTTCCCTTACGAAATAGAAATAGGTTGTAACTTTCCTGATGGCACTTGATGCTCAGCTTTTACTTGTTGACAAGTCAAACACTTGGCAACAATCTCGGATATCATTCTTTTCATACCAGGCCACCAATATCGACTATTCAAATCTTGATACATCTTGTTTCCCCTGGGATGCATAGTCAAGGGACTATAGTGTTCCTCAAAAAGCAAATCTTGCTTCAGCTCAGCATCTTCAGGAATATACACTTTATCTTTGTAATAAAGGCACCCATCAGATTTAATCTCAAAATCTTTAATTCCACTGGACTCCACTTGCTTTATCTTGGTTTTACAATCTTCATCTCGTTACTGGCTTTCTTTAATCCGGTCTAATAATGATGATATCAATTGCAGCTGTACTAATAATGAATCTTCAGGTCTCCCTTTTAACTGCGCATTTAAAGCTCGTAATGTAGCAAATGTTTTTCGACTCAAAGCATCTGCTACAACGTTTGCCCAGCCTGAGTGGTAATCAATGATCAGATCATAATCTTTTATTAGTTTCAACCACCTCCGTTGCCTTAAATTCAACTCTTTCTGTGTCATTAAATATTTTAAAATTTTATGATCCGTATAAACATGACAACGTTCACCATAGAGATAATGTTGCCACATTTTTAGAGCAAAATCTCAGCCGCCAGCTCTAAATCATGAGTCAGATAATTCCTTTCATGTAGCTTTAACTGCCGAGAAGCATAAGCAACTACCTTTCCATCCTGCATTAATACGCATCCCAATCCATTATGAGATGCATCACTGTACAAAGTAAACTCATTTCCCAATTCGAGCTGTACTAAAACTGGAGCTCCTGTTAAAATTTTCTTTAACTGATCAAAGCTTTCTTGACACTTTTCAGTCCAAACAAATGGAACATTCTTTCTCAATAACTTCGTAAGTGGAGCAGCTATCATCAAAAAGTTTTTCACAAACCTTCGATAATATCCAGCAAGTCCCAAGAAACTTTAAATTTTAGTAATATTCTTGGGAACCTTCCACTCCACAATAGATTGTATCTTTTTAGGATCCACTCTAATTCCTTCAGCTGAAGCAATATGACCCAAGAAAGCTACTTCAGATAACCAGAACTCGCATTTTGAGAGCTTGGCGTATAACTTCTTTTCCTTCAAAATCTGTAATACTATCCTCAAATGTGTATCATGATCTTTATAGTCTTCGAGTACACCAATATATCATTAATGAAAACTACGACAAATCGATCGAGATACGGTTGAAATACTCGATTCATTAAATCCATAAATGTTGCTGGAGCATTTGTAAGGCCAAATGGCATCACTACAAATTCATAATGCTCGTACCTCGTTCGGAATGTTGTTTTTGGAATATATTCCTCCTTGACTTTCAGTTTATAATAACTAGACCGAAGATCGATTTTAGAGAATACTGCCACTCTTTTTAGTTGATCAAATAAATCTTCTATTCTTGGCAAAGGATACTTATTCTTTATGGTCACCTTATTCAGTTGTCGGTAATCAATACACAGTCGCAACGAACCATCTTTCTTTTTAACAAATAGCACCTGGGCTCCCCATGGTGATGTGCTAGGACGTATAAATCCTCTATCCAATAACTTCTGCAACTGTGATTTTAATTCCCTCAATTCTACAGGTGCCATTCTATATGGAGTCTTGGATAGTGGTTTAGTACCAGGAATAACCTCAATTCCAAACTACACTTCTCTCTCTAGAGGTAATCCTGATAACTCTTCCGAAAATACCTCAAGAAAATCCCGAATTGTCAGAATTGCACTGAGGTCAGTATTAATCTTCTTTGTATCCACCACGAGGGCTAAAAAAGCCTCACAACCTTGCTCTAGTAATTTCTTGGCTTTAAAAGCCGAAATCACATTCTTTATACATCAAGATCCTTCGCCCAACACTATAACCTTTGAGCCACTCGGAGTCTTTAAAATCAACTGCTGTTGGCGACATTTTACTGTAGCATCATAGGCATGAAGCCAATCCATGACCAAAATGATCTCAAGATCACTAAATGGCAGTTCTAACAAGTCAGCTGGGAATTCAATTCCCTCAACTTTAAGCGGACATTTCCTACTTACTTTAGTTACCCTAGCACTTTGGCCTAGGGGGTTTATGGCTATCACATCACTCTAATTTAATTCTAAAAGAATTCCTCTTTCCCAAACTAATCTAGAATTAACGTAAGAGTGTGTAGATCCAGTATCTATCAGAACAAATACAAGTTGACCATAGAGTTGGAAAGTACATGTAACAATTTTAGGTTCTTCTCTGTCATCTCGATCGTTCTGCGTATGGATGTGATATACCCTCACTGAAGCTCTATCATCTCGACCTACAAAAACTTTAGTCTCTTTTCGAGAATCCATTCTAGATGATCCGGCAGATCCTCGACCTTTGCCTCTTTGCATTCCAACAGATCTTTCAGTCTGAATCGATCTATCATCTCGATTTGGACAGACGCGTATAAAATGTCTAGTTTCTCCACAACGGAAACAAGATCCCGTGACCATCCAACACCCCCTTGATGTTTTCGGTTACAAAACTTGCATTAAGAAGATCATTGTTTCTTTCCAGAGCCTTTCACTGATATCGAAGTGTTTTTGGACTTTCCAGCTTGACTTGATTGTCCCCAAAATGCTAAAAATCCAGATCTCCCTTGCTACGAATATCCTTTGCCTCGCTTTGATGATCGCGACGTAAAAGATGTTTCAGCACTTCTTTTCTGGCTCTGTGATTCTTTTTCAGCTTTTTCTCGGACAATCTTCATTGCTTTAACTCTATTAACTGCTTCTTGGAAATCCCTGGGAATAATGGCCACCAGCACCTCTTGGTATCTGGCATCTAATCCACTTATAAAGCTATCAGTAATGGCTATCTCGTTCAGTAGCAATTCAGAGGCAAACCTACCCAGTCCATTAAAATCACATTCATATTCATACACCGAGCGATCTCCCTGCATAAGGTCCAAGAACCGCTGCTCATTTCCCGAATAAATGCATCTCTAATATATTTCCTCCTAAACTCACGGAGGAAAAACTGCCAGTTCACCTCTTCTTGAACACTAGCAGTGACATTGTTCCACCATACCAGTGCTTGCTCTCTCAACAAGGAGACAACTCCTTCCAACTTTCCTCGATCGTCACACCCAATCCGAGACAACATGGTCTATATGTCATTCAACCAAAAATCTACCAACATAGTATCCCCATCGACATCGCCTTTAAAATTAGGAGCTACAACTTCTTTAACTCCTTCAGGATAGAAATTTGAGGAGGTCCATTAAGTATCGCGTCCAGGGCTTGTAGAAACGTACCCCAGTCTTGCACCGGCATTTCCTGTGCAGGTGCACCAGCCTCCTGTTGAATAGGCTGTTGTACTTCTTCACCAACTTCTAGAGCATTCTCAGGCCCCACTTGTTGAGTATCATGTCTAGATTCGATTCCCTCCGACACCTGTACTCATAACATACACTTAAACTAATAAGCAATTGAATCGATCAAACAAGTATCATTTTCAAGTAAATACAACATCTGTACTCATAACCGGCTACACTTGTAGCTCTGATACCAATAAATGTAACACCTCTTTCCCGTATCCGTATATTGACCATGAGACAAAGTTGTTATGAGCTTTTAGAAATATCTTTTAAACTAAAAACTGGGAATTTTAAAAAAATTAAATTAACTTTCAAGGAGGTCACCCATCTTGAAATTTCTCTAATCCAAGCATGCTTAACTTTATCTTATTTAGGGATTAAAATAATAATTTAATACCCGATAGTAAAACTTTTTACGTAAATAACATAATCATGTCAAAAATATATTATGCTATTCATAAAAATTCTTTACCTTTTTGGGTGACTTATCGCAAGTCTCCCTATAGTATGTTAATAGACATACATATAAAAAAATATATATGCACTCACCTTGTCCTCGATAAATAACCTTGTTACTTGATTTTACTTCTGATCCTTTTATGCTAAAACAACCTTGATTTATATCAAAATCCACATTAAAATAACATATATCATTTCAAGTATATGTTAGTACATATTCATACTATATACAATAATGGAAAGTAATTAAAATAACTATTCGTTATGTACAAACTTGATCCGATAAAACTTTCTATATCCGAATCACAAATTCTCATACTTTTCTTTAAATCCCCAACTTTTCCCAAAATATCTATTTTAGTCCCTAAGGACTCTTTTAAACTTCCAACCATAAATTTTCAAGTCTAAACCTTACATTTCTCATCCTTTACACTTTAGGACCCAAACTTTAAAAATTTGCACTTTGGTCCCTAAAGTAACCGAATATTCAATTTGATCCAAAATGTTGATTTAAACTTCAAAATCAACATTTTAATAACTAGACTTAATTTTTCCAACATAATATACCTCAAATACAAGCTCAACATCAAATCTTTAAACTTTTCATAAATTCAAGACTAATCCCTAATTTTCTTCAAATTGCCGAATTAGTCCTTGTACTCCCAAAAATTTCCATTTGGATCTTTAAACATCAATTCATACTATTTCAATCATAATTCATCAATTCAAGTGCTAAAATAAATTTTTAATAATTTCCCCTAATTTCTTAAAATTTTTGAAATGGTCCCTATAACTTCAATTGGCGAAATTATTTAATCTAACATCAAAATTAAGCTTCCAACATCATAATTCATTCAATACCATTCTCATATTAACTTATTAATCAAACCCCCTAAATCATAGGGTTAGGGTTTATAACTTCAAACATGGAATTAATTCAATTTCAAACTTGATTCCATGTTTATAACATTAATTCTACACAAAACAACCTTAATTTCATCATCTACTATCAATTTCCATAACCATCTTCATCCATGAACATAACTCGTACTTGACTTTATCATGCAAAAATACTATCAAAATGTAGAGAATCAAGCATAGATCACTTAAAAATTTGCCCTCAAAGTTTCAAAATATTTCAAAAATGTCGGACATGGCAAATGTCCAGTTTGCCCTCCAACTAGTCTTTATTTACAACAAGACTTAAAAATTGCCATTCCATTAAAATTGAACCAAATTGGTTCCAATCCAACCGTCCATGTCCCAAAATATCTTATATTTTTATTTATGGCATTTGTTCGATCCAAATAATCGAATTTCACTCAATACGGTTTCCAAATTTTCTTCCTACGAACTTTAAAGCTTTATAGCCACTAATATAAGACTCGTACGAAAAATCCGAGTAACACAAAAACGTCACTCTTAGGGGTGAACTATTCATTTACGGGGTTAACTTACATAACTTTTAGAAATTACAATTTAGCCCCTAAACTTTTCCAAAGTTTATACTTTGACCACCAAACTTTCAAAATTTCCATTATGATCACTGAACTAAAACCACCAATCTTTAACTCTTTACGTTTTAGTCACTAAGCAAATATTGGGGCATTACAATTCTCCCCCTTAAGAAAATTCGTCCTCAAATTTTCAAGACATACCTGTTTTAAACAAGTGCGGATACTGTTTTTCCATTGCATCCTTTGTTTCCCACGTTGCTTATTCCAGTTTGTGATTGCACCAAAGGACTTTCACCAATGGAATTTGCTTATTCCTTAATTCTTTGACATCATACTCTAGTATCTTTACTGGTTCTTCTTCATATGTCAAATCTGATTGCAACTCAATTTCATCCGGTACAATCACATGTGATTGATCAGATCTATATCTCCGGAGCATCAAAACATGGAAAACATTATGAATTTTATTCATCTCTGGTGGAAGAGCTAACTGATATGCCACAAGACCAACCTTTTTTAGTATTTCATACGGTCCAATATATCTGGGACTTAACTTACCTTTATGACCAAATCTCATTATTTTCTTCCAAGGAGAAACTTTCAAGAATACTTTTTCTCCAACTTCAAACTGAATGTCCTTTCTTTTCAAATCTGCATATGACTTCTATCGATCAGCGGCCTTTTTAAGACTGTCTTGCACAATCTTATCCTTTTCCTCCATTTCTTGCAACATATCTGGCTTAATCAACTTGCGATCATGCAACTCAAACCAGTTCAATGGTGATCTACACTTCCGACCATAAAGAACTTCATAAGCCGCCATTTGAATACTTGCGTGATAACTATTATTGTAAGTAAATTCTGCTAATGGTAAGTACTTTTCCCATGATCCTTCAAATTCAATTATACAAGCTCTTAACATATCCTCAAGTATCTGAATTATCCTTTCAGACTGACCATCTGTTTGAGGATGAAATGCAGTACTGAAGTTTAATCTTGTCCCCAAAGCTTTGTGCAATGCTTTCCAAAATCTTGATGTGAACTTTGGATCTCGATCTGACACTATGGATATATGTACCCCATGTAGTCGGACTATTTCTTTAATATACAACTCAGCATACTTGCTCATTTGATAATCTGTTCTGACTGGTATAAAGTGAGCAGATTTAGTTAACATGTCCACAATTACCCAGATAAAATCTTTCTTGCTGGGGGTCAATGGCAAATTTGTCACAAAATCCATAGTAATTCTATCCCACTTCCATTACGGAAAAAAATAGGTTGTAACTTTCCTGACGGCACTTGATGTTCAGCTTTTACTTGTTGACAAGTCAAACACTTGGAAACCAACTCAGATATCATTTTTTTCAGACCAGGCCACCAATATCGACTCTTCAAATCTTGATACATCTTGTTTCCCCCAGGATGCATAGTCAAGGGACTATAGTGTGCCTCAGAAAGCAAATCTTGTTTCAGCTCAGCATCTTCAGGAATATACACTTTATCTTTGTAATAAAGGCACCCATCAGATTTAATCTCAAAATCTTTAATTCCACTAGACTCCACTTGCTTTATCTTGGTTTTACAATCTTCATCTCGTTACTGGCTTTCTTTAATCTGGTCTAATAATGATGATCTCAATTGCAGCTCTACTAATAACGAACCTCCAGGTCTCCCTTTTAACTGCGCATTTAGAGCCCGTAATGTAGCAAATGTTTTCCGACCAAAGCATCTGCTACAATGTTTGCCCGACCTAGGTGGTAATCAATGATCAGGTCATAATCTTTTATCAGTTCCAACCACCTTCATTGCCATAAATTCAACTCTTTCTGTGTCATTAAATATTTTAAACTTTTATGATCCGTATAAACATGACAACGTTCACCATAGAGATAATGTAGCCACATTTTTAGAGCAAAAACTTAGCCGCCAGCTCTAAATCATGAGTCGGATAATTCCTTTCATGTAGCTTTAACTGACGAGAAGCATAAGCAACTACCTTTCCATCTTGCATTAATACGCATCTCAATCCATTATGACATGCATCACTTTACAAAGTAAACTCCTTTCCCAATTCGAGCTGTATTAAAACTGGATCTTCTGTCAAAATTTTCTTTAACTGATCAAAGCTTTCTTGACACTTTTTAGTCCAAACAAATGGAACATTATTTCTCAATAACTTCGTAAGTGGAGCAGCTATCATCAAAAAGTTGTTCACAAACCTTCGATAATATCCAGCAAGTCCCAAGAAACTTCGAACTTCAGTAATATTCTAGGGAACCTTCCACTCCACAATAGATTGTATCTTTTTTGGATCCACTCTAATTCCTTCAGCTGAAGCAATATAACCCAAGAAAGCTACTTCAGATAACCAGAACTCGCATTTTGAGAGCTTGGCATATAACCTTTTTTTCTTCAAAATCTGTAATACTATCCTCAAATATGTATCATGATCTTCTATAGTCTTCGAGTACACCAATATATCATCAATGAAAACTACGACAATTCGATCGAGATACGATTGAAATACTCGATTCATTAAATCCATAAATGCTGCTGGAGCATTTGTAAGGCCAAATGGCATCACTACAAATTCATAATGCCCGTACCTCGTTCAAAATGTTGTTTTTGGAATATCTCCCTCCTTGACTTTCAGTTGATAATAACTAGACCGAAGATCAATTTTAGAGAATACTGCCACTCTTTTTAGTTGATCAAATAAATCTTCTATTCTTGGCAAAGGATACTTATTCTTTATGGTCACCTTATTCAACTGTCGGTAATCAATACAAAGTCGCAACGAACCATCTTTCTTTTTAACAAATAGCATTGGGGCTCCCCATAGTGATGTACTAGGACGTATAAAGCCTCCATCCAATAACTCCTACAACCGTGACTTTAATTCCCTCAATTCTGCAGGTACCATTCTATATGGAGTCATGGATACTGGTTTAGTACCAGGAATAACCTCAATTCCAAACTACACTTCTCTCTATAGAGGTAATCCTGGTAACTCTTCTGGAAATACCTCAAGAAAATCCCGAATTGTCAGAATTGCACTGAGGTCAGTATTAATCTTCTTAGTATCCACTACATGGGCTAGAAAAGCCTCACAACCTTGCTCCAGTAATTTCTTGGCTTTAAAAGTCGAAATCACATTCTTTATACATTGAGATCCTTCGCCCAA
Organism: Hibiscus mutabilis; assembly: GCA_019671005.1. Classification (NCBI taxonomy): domain Eukaryota; kingdom Viridiplantae; phylum Streptophyta; class Magnoliopsida; order Malvales; family Malvaceae; genus Hibiscus; species Hibiscus mutabilis. Next base: position 32,233,594 of record CM033722.1, read on the forward strand.
CACTATAATCATTGAACCATCCACAGTCTTTAAAATCAACTCTTGTTGGCGACATCTTACAGTAGCATCATAGGCATGAAGCCAATCCATGCCCAAAATGATCTCAAGATCACTAAATGTCAGTTTTAACCAGTGAGCTGGGAATTCAATTCCCTTAACTTTAAGCGAACATTTCATACTTACTTTAGTTACCCTAGCACTTTGGCCTAGGGGGTTTATGGCTATCACATCACTCTGAGTTAATTCTAAAGGAATTCCTCTTTCCCGAACTAATCTAGAACTAACGTAAGAGTGTGTAGATCCAGTATCTATCAGAACAAATACAGGTTGACCATAGAGTTGGAAAGTACATGTAATAGTGTCAGGTTCTTATCTGTCATCTTGGTCATTCTGCGTACGGATGTGATATACCCTCGCTGAAGCTCTATTATCTCGACCTACAAAAACTTCAGTCTCCTTTCGAGAATCCATTCTAGATGATCCTACAGATCCTCGACCTTTGCCTCTTTGCATTCCAACAGATCTTTCAGTCTGAATCGATCTATCATCTCGATTTGGATAGTCGCGTATAAAATGTCCAGTTTCTCCACAACGGAAACAAGCTCACGTGACCATCCGGCACCCCCTTGATGTTTTCGGTTACAAAACTTGCATTGAGAAGGTCCTTGTTTCTTTCCAGAGCCTTTCACTGATATCGAAGTGTTTTTAGACTTTCCAGCTTGACTTGATTGTCCCCAAAATGCTAAAAATCCAGATCTCCCTTGCTGTGAATATCCTTTGCCTCGCTTTGATGATCGCGATGTAAAAGATGTTTCAGGACTTCTTTTCTGGCTTTGTGATTCTTTTTCAGCTTTTTCTCGGACAATCTCCATTGCTTTAGCTCTATTAACTGCTTCTTGGAAATCCTTAGGAATAATGGCCACCAGCACCTCTTGGTATCTGGCATCTAATCCACTTATAAAGCTATCAGTAATGGCTCTCTCGTTCAATAGCAATTCATAGGCAAACCTACTCAGTCTATAAAATCGCATTCATATTCATACACCGAGCGATCTCTTTGCTTAAGGTCCAAGAACCACTGCTTCATTTCCCGAATAAATGCATCTCCAATATATTTCCTCCTAAACTCACGGAGGAAAAACTGCTAGTTCACCTCTTCTTGAACATGAGCAGTGACATTGTTCCACCATACCAGTGCTTGATCTCTCAACAAGGAGACAACTCCTTCCAGCTTTCCTCGATCGTCACACCCAATCCGAGACAACATGGTATGTATGTCATTCAACCAAAAATCTATCGATATAGGATCCGCATCGACGTCGCCTTTAAAATTAGGAGCCTGCAGCTTCTTTAACTCCTTCAGGATAGAAATTCGAGGAGGTCTATTAAGTATCATGTCCAGGGCTTGCAGAAATGTACCCCGATCTTGCACCGACATTTCTTGTGCAGGTGCACCAACCTCCTGTTGAATAGGCTGCTTTACTTCTTCACCAACTTCTGGAGCATTCTCAGGCCCCACTTGTTGAGTAGTATGTCTGGATTTCATTACCTCCGACATCTGTACTCATAACATACACTTAAACTAATAAGCAATTGCATCGATAAAACAAGTATCATTTTCAAGTAAATACGACATCCTAGTGGCATGTACACACTTTGACACTTTTATCAATTTCAATTTAACTCCAGAACTGGCTAAACCTGTAGCTCTGATACCAATAAATGTAATACCTCCTTCCCGTATCCGTACATTGAACACGAGACAAAGATGTTACGAGCTTTTAGAAATATCTTTTAAACTAAAAACTGGGAATTTTAAAAATTTTAAATTAAATTTCAAGGAGGTCACCCATCTTGAAATTTCTCTAATCCAAGCATGCTTAACTTTATCTTATCTAGGGATTAAAATAATAATTTAATACCCGATAGTAAACCTTTTTACGTAAATAACATAATCATGTAAAAAACATATTATGCCATTCATAAAAATTCTTTACCTTTTTGGGTGACTTATCGCAAGTCTCCCTATAGTATGTTAATAGACATACATTTAAAAAAATATGTATGCACTCACCTTAGCCTCGATAAATAACCTTGCTATTTGATTTCACTTCTGATCCTTTTCTTTTCCTTTTATGCTAAAACGACCTTGATTTATATCATAATCTACATTAAAATAACATATACCATTTCAAGTATATGTTAGTACATATTCATACTATATACAATAATGTAAAGTAATTAAAATAACTATCCATTATGTACAAACTTGATCCGATAAAACTTTCTAAAAGATATCGTCTCCACAAGGATTGGTGCCACTTCAAGAATCTAGTCTCTTGCACTGTAAAAAGTAAAAGAAAACACAAGTAGAAGATTATAGGAGTTTTAACTAATCTAGAAAGAAAATAAGTAAAAGGCGATGTAATTAAATGAGAGAGATAGGCCAGGTTATCGTGAGTTGAGGTGTGATAGCCGATTGGATCGTCTTGGTAAAAGAGTGCAAGGGCAACTCAGTTGCCGTGGCAACTTGCTGTAACGGGGTTGCCTTGGCAACTAATCGATGGTTGCCTGGGCAACTAGTTGGGCAACTACTTGGGCGTCTGGGCAGCAACCTTCAAGGTTCGGCAGAGCGTTCTTCAATGGTTTCTTCTTATCCCTAAGTTGAAACTCTAGTTACTTGTGCATGCCTTGATAATACATCCCTGCGTGAATCAAGGGTGAACAACAACCAATCTTGCGCTCCTCTTAGCCGTTGAAATCCTTAACTTATTCCTAAGCCAGATTAATCTTCACCATCAATAGATTGAATAAAGATCATATTCATTCGTTTCTTGAATCTAACTCTCCCGATATTAGATAAATAGATGAAGTTACGAGATTCTCTCCCAATTCACTCGCAAACAAGAATAAGAACCAAGAATGAATAAATCTTGAATAGAAAAGTGCAAACTCTTATTACCTAAACAAAATCCAATAGTTTCTCACAACCACAAGACACAATAACCTTAGCCAAATAGATTTAGTTCATGGCTAGGTTCCAAAGAAACACAAGATAAAGAATCCCTAGCATGGACCTAATTGAACAAGAAAGAAAAAGATGAAGGATGAAGCTTGTCGAAATCCTCCTTGCCTTTGATGCTTATAAAAAATTCTCTCATCTCTCTCTCTTTGGGGTTGACGGTATGGCCTCTAATTTATAGGGCTAGGTCAAAGTCCTTTTTTGAGGAGGAAGTTAAGTTGGAATTAAATTATCTTTAAAGAATATAATTCTTTATTATAATTATATTCCTTCTAGAACTTCTCCTATCTTCTTGGAATTTAATTCTTCTTTAACCTCTTCATGGAAATCAAACTCCTTTGGGATTTAGCTTTGCTCCACGTCATCTTGGGCTTGTCTGGTCATCAATTTCGACTACCATATCACCTTATTCTTTGTCGACAATTGCCCTGGCAACTGGCTCGGCTTCTCCTTCATGCATTACCCTGGCAACTAGCTCGACGTCTCCTTCATGCATTGGCCTGGCAACTAGCTCTAGCCTTGCTTTGGCAAGTGATCCTTCACATACACACAAAACACACCAAAGCAACATATTTTCCCACAAAAACAACCAAGTTATGCAATCAAGCTCAACGATGGAAGGAAACATGGATTAATGCATGAATGACTAATTATGTAACTAACATGAGCCTAAGTCTAACAATAATATGAGTAAAAAGGGTAAGAAAAATAGTACTTTTGAACACTTATCACAATTCTTTCCTAGAATGCTTTTGAGGGAGTCTTCCCGTGTTGACCTATGTTTGCGAAGTTAAGTTTAATATTGAGACATACCTTGGTACAGCTCTCGAATCCTTTTTTGTGTCGTGTTGACGAGCATTAAGGAAATGTATGAGTTGAGAGTGAGATTGTGATAATGGTTGTTTTGTGGGTATGTTTGACTGGGAGTTCCATTTTTTGGAGCATCAAGGTGGTTGTTAATGAGAACGGTGTTAGGATAGTTTGGTTGGTATGGGTTAGTAGTTATGTCATGTAGATGACGAATGTACCAGTGGCATTCGATGTTGCAATAAGACAAGTATTTGATGAATACTTGGGTTCGTGAATAGCAAAAGTAGTGGTATTTTTGTGTACAATGGTATCAAGAAGGATCTAGATCGACACCCAAGAGTTGTTTGGTAGGCTTTTGTAGCAAAATGAGTGTGTGTTCCTTATTTGGGTAAGTGCAAGTTTTGGCATATTGAAAGGAATATTGGTTTTAAGAATGTTATTAGTAAGTGTGAAAAGTTGAACATGCATAGTGCATAAACACTTATATGTATGTATTTAAATATGTCAGTACATGCATACATTTGGTTATGACATTAGAGGTTTTGCATACATATACATAGACATCTATGAGGGCATATAAGTAATCATGTATACATATGTTCACACTTACAGATGACTTATCAGAGGCCGATGAGATAATGATGTAATTAGCTCTAGCAAGGGAGTTCTCTAGGGTTTCACGGATTATAGAAGATGTTAGAGATTGATTCTTGAAAGTTTGAGTTGTTCTAGACTTGAAGCATCCAAGGTTGGCTTTAGAAGTACATGGTTTTTCTAGGTTTAGTTGATTGTTATCAAAGTTCGTTGAGGAATCTTCTTAGGTTGTTGCACCGTTAGCAAAGTTGTGGCAAAAGATGTTTTGTTGAATTGGATGTTTAATGGATTCCATTTGGGATAATGGTTTGCGTTTATTTTATTAATTAATTCTAGGTTAATAATCGAATGTGTTTTCAAAGGAATATGACAAATTGGACATGGCTAATGCTTTGGAAGGTTATTTAGTTGGTTTATCAAATAACAAGAATTATGTTTTTTATAACTCTAAAAAAGAGAGAAAGACAATTTGGTTTTAAAAGAGGTTTTTGTGGATTAAATAGAGAGGGGACACAGGCTAGAATCTTTAGGGAGTAATTGCACCCTTTGTACTTTAACAACTCAATTTTCTTCTGTTTAAAAAAACTACCGATGGTTAATAATTTTCTCTAAAACAGAGGTTTTCTAAATTTTTCACTCTACTAAAAACTATTGTTTTCTTATTTTCTACTTTCCTAAAATGTTTTTCAATGATCAGTTGATTTTTTGGACTTATTTCTAATCTATTTTTCATCCAAATCATTTTTAAACTCGAGCGAATCGGTGGATTTTCGTCAACAATGTTTTTCATGTTAGAATACAAGAGAAGGCTCATTTTGGTTGTACTCCTATCAAGCAAGGTGAGCTATGGTTTCTTATTGACATTCCACATGCTTTGTGTCCTTAATCTTTTTTTTTTCTATTAACAGTTGCGATTGAAATGAATTTAATTGGATTTAATTGGTTTGTAATGGTTTTAAGAACAAAATTATGGTTAGGTTGTTCAAACCTAATAATTTCTAATGGGTACTAATAATTTATTATTGGTTGATAATAATCTAAAGATTGGTTTTACAAGTTTGATCCCGGAATTAGTTAAGTGACTAGATTGAGATACTTGTTCTTCATGGGTTGAGATTGATGTATGGTTAAGTGAAGCTTTAGATATTGGTTGTAAATTGAGAGTTATTGAGGATTTTTTTACGATGGTTTGTGGATTGAAAATTGTTTAAGAGTAGCTAATTGGATTTTGGAACGGTTTGGTATCTACTAAAAGTGGTTTTCAGTAGATTGTCGTTGTTTTGAGGTTGGAAATTAGATAAGTTTTGTGCGGATTGAGATAACGAGAAACTGAATATCATATGGGTGGTTGAGTGTTTCTCGGCGTTTCTCCGTGGATGAAGGTTGTTGAGAATAGTTTGTAATGGTGTGTTGAATCAAGTCGTATTAGACGATATGTAGAAATACAAAGATCAGTTTTGTGACATGTTGTGTCGAGATGGTTTAGAGCTCGAACGTGTAATTGATGATTTGCCTACGTTTATGTGGCGAAGTTTGATTGACCTTTTTGCTTATTGTTTCCGTAAAGAAAAGGTTGAGAATTGTTGGTTTTACCCTTGGTGAGGGATGTTTCTAATTAATTCTCTAGCAACTAGGTGTTGCTCAACGAGATGATTGAATTTGTGGAAGTATGTGGCGTAAGTGTAATCGAGGAAGTGGTTTGGATAAATAAAGTTCAGTATTTGTTTTGTTCCCTTAGGCAAATTTCGAGGATGAAATTTCTTTTAGAGGAGGAGAGTTGTAACACCCCAAAAAACAGTTTAGAAGACTTGGGTGAATTATCGGAATCGAGTTGGAATTTTTGGTTAGGCTTTAGCTAATTAATTAATTCTGAAAAATAAATTGGGTTTATTAAATTAATTTCTGATAAATTTATCGAGGCTAATATTTTTGGAAAATATTTTAAATGAGTTTGATAAAGGATAAAATTGAGTTTGAGCAATTTTAAATGGGTTGATTTAATATTAAATTAAATAGTGACTATTTTGCAAAAGGTTGCAAAATATTATTAATGACAATTTTGTAAAAGGAGATTGAAGTGGTATTTTTATTGGAATTATCAAATCAAATAAAGAAATATCTTTTTCCTCTTGTTTTTGACAAAAAGAAGTTGACGGTTGTAATTTTCTAAAAGATGAGAAAAACATTTCTAAGTTTCTCTCATTTTCTTTCAAACAAAATTTAGAGATTTCTTGATTCCTTAATTATTTCTACTTCAATTTCTTCTTCATTTATTTCTAAACAATTGTGGATTAAGGATTTTGATTTCTACATCATCTTCACTATTTTTCTTGTTGAAAATCAAGAGAGAAGTTCATCTTCAAGTTGGTTTTTCATCAAACAAGGTGAGAAAATGTTCTTTAATAATTTACTACATGATTTTGATTCTTAATCTATGATTTCTCATGCTTTGGGATAATTAAACGAATTTTAATGGAATTATGATTTTAATAGATTTTATCATAAATTTTGATTAGATTATAGTAATCTAATAATTTTTATGGAGTTCTAATATTTTGTGTATGGGTAATAATAATCTAAAGTTGATTTTGTAATTTAATTCTCGGAATTAATCTAATTGGTTAAATTTAGATTTGAGTTCTTGGAATGGGATAATTGGTGGAGTAATTGATTTAATTATTTGATCACATGTTAGTGTGTATCGTGAGTGTTTGAATAAATTACCGTACAAAAGTATATCGTTGAAACAGGGGAAATTTAAGGGGAGTTAGACGGCCCAAAGCAGGGCTCGTTTCGTGTATGAGCAGGGCAGTAGCGCCACGGCAAATCCCTTCAAAGGGTTATTGCATGCGTGGTGAAGCAACTGCAGCCTTCTCTCCTATTTGTCTTACATTTCAATGGAATGTATAGATATAATTTCATATAAAAAAGGGTTTAAAAGGTGTTGAAAGTGATTGGCTAAAGCAGTAGCATTCGTAATAAAGGAAAATGGAGAATGATTCCCTGTAGTGGCGTGAGATGTGAATAGGGGAAAGGATTTTCTTATGCAATCGTACAATGGTTTTTTTTGGTTAGAGCGGTTACTTTGGTGTGGTCCAATTTATATATTGACCTTTGTATTTTTTTGTGGAAGATGGCGAATGTTTGGATGATTTTTGGTTTGGCGTCGAGACGGTAGCGAGTTGGTGAGTGCAAATGTATTTTGGTACTATAAAAAGGTTTGAAATATAGCTTTGGGGGTTTAGTTAAAGCCTAGCAAGCTTAGCTAAGCTCGCAAGTAAGTTTTCTCTATTTTCGCCTTTGTATATCGGTTTGATATGAACTTTTGATTTACATGTTTTGGTTTAAAGCATGATTTGATTTACTTACTGTATATGTATCATTTTTGGATTAATATGCAATGTATATCAAGGTTATGGATGCCTTTGAGCATTGTGATTTGTTTCAAGAAAGAATGTGTTGTTGCCTTTGGCAATGTAGTTTTTTTGCATATGAGAACGATTTTGTTTAATGCATGGTTTATTGCATTGGAAATATAGTTGGCATGTCATAGGGTTTAAAGTGCACTATAAAAAGTCGCCTCATGAATATCAAGGGATTGTTATTGTACCGTTTTCTCCACCATGAATACCGCAGCGGTCGAGGGGTTAATTGTTCCATATTCTCCCACTGATGGACTGCATACCACAATGGTCGAGGGGTTAATTGTGCCGTTTTCTCCCATTACAGGTATTATTACATCATAACCGTTGAGGGGTTAATTGTACCGTTTGCTCCAATTAGGGATGTATGTTAAGTGGTCTAAGGAACCACTTGTAAAATCTGTGTATCCGATATGTTTTTACAAATGGAAAATTTTAGTTTTGGGTCACTTTAATGCCAATGTATGAACTAATGTATCACGATGGATGAATTATGTTTTGTATAATGTGATTTGTACATGTTATGCTCATTAAGCTTTGCTATTGAAAGAATAAGCATGTGAAGGCTTAAATTGAAGTTTGCATATGGGATCATGCATGAGATCCATGATATATGTTTTGCATATGGTTTAATATGCTTGGTATTTGATTATGTTTGCATATGGTTATTATGCATGTTTCAAAAAAAGTTTTTATGCATATGGTTTAGTATGCATCATGTTTTACAATGTTATTGAGAAATTGCATTGGCTTAATTAAGCATTTTTTATTTAAATGTTTTGAAATGGTGAGTTTGACTCGATTTAATACGAGTTTCTAATAAGGGTTTTTGATTTTAAAACTGCATTGACATTTTATCCGTTTTGAGTGCACTCACTAGGCATTATATACTTACGCTCTATTTTCTTCCATCAATGCATTGAATTAAACAAGTGCGGGGTTGTAGTTCAAGGCAAGGGGTGATTCCAAGACAAGCGGATTAAAGTGTATGTTTATGGTGTTTTAAAATTTGTAATAAGACAATATGGGTTAATTATTGGGATGCTATTTTTGTACAATGTATTATTATTTGGTTAGAGATTATATTATGTTGGATGATGGCGCTTTAATTGATATGTATGATGTTGGTTACGTTTTAGTGTCAAGCACTTATGTGATTTAAAATGGTTTAAATAATAATTGGATTGATTGCTTGTGTGCTAAGTGTGCACATGGTCATGTGATTCTATTTCTTAGATGATCTATAGCCTATGTTTGAGGTCTTGACCTTTTTGATGTATTTTGAATAATGTTTTATATTGTTAGGAAGCGTGCCTCTAGGGTACTTGTATAAATATAATATGTACTGGTCTATGGTATGGAATTAATTGGGATTTTATATTTTATGACGGTTTAATTTTTAGGAGCATGCCTATGTTATTTTTATGTATTTTGGATTTGTTCAGTTAATGGGGTTTACCAAGTTTAGATTTTTTTGAACTTTGGTCATCGTATGTTATTGCATCAATTGAATAAGTAAATGATGTCCGATTGACCTGAGATTTTGCAAGCATGCTTATAATGTAGCTAATTGCAGTATGATGCTTTTAGAATTGTGTTAGTCCCTGTATTTTGGCAATTTTATGATTTAGTCCTCAATTCCATATTTTGTTAAATTAGATGCCTAATTGTGATCCATTTGAGTTGAAAATCCACATGATAGCATGGAATATAATTAATTAATTATTGGTAACCTAGAATGGGGCTAAGTTACCTTTTCTTCTGCAGTGAAGGACAGAGTTTTGTTTGAGGTTCGTGCAACTACGAGAATCAATATTGGCAAGTTACCTGTCAGCAAGGACGGAGTTATTAAGTTCCTTGGAGGGGCTGCTACCCCGACGGAGAAATTTTTTTTTTTAGTCTTTAATCCTTTATATTTTTTTTAAAAAATAGTATAATTGTGAATTTGCCCCCTCCCCACCTTTCAAAACTTATGTATTGCCCCCCTCACCCCTAAATCCTGGGTATCTTGGAGTTCCTTTTATTGCTAAAAGGCTGTCAGTAAGGGATTGCGCTCCATTTATTAAGAAGGTTGAGGACAAGTTGCAAAGTTAGAAGGCCAAGCTTCTGTCATATGCTGGTAGGCTTCAGTTTATCCAAGCTGTCTTATACAGTATTCACAACTTTTGGAGTAGCCAACTGCTTCTCCGTGGAGCAGTAATCAAACATATCAACCAATTTTGTGCTAGATTTTTCTGAAAGGGGGAAGATAAACCGGCGAAAGGGACTCGAGTAAGTTGGGCAACTATCTGTTCTCCCAAGTCCGAGGGTGGTCTTCAGCTTAAAGAACTTAAAACCTAGAATCATGCATGCCATAAAAGTTTGATTAGGAAGCTCTTGCTGAAAGAGGGCTCCATTTGGGTTGCATGGACTCGTGTCGTTAAGCAAAATCCTTTCCGGCATGTCTCTTGCTCTCAAAATAGCAGCTGGACATGGACAGAAAATTCTTGCAAAACCAAGGCTTTGGAGCTTGGGCTAGCTGCAACTTATAAAATAAGACTTTTTTTTTGTAATACAATTCCTGGGGATAATTCTGACCACGTAAGATGTTAAGAAAACAAATTCCTGCAATGGGGAAACATGATTGCACAACCTGAGATTGTGTGCTTTGATCCATAGTTTAAGCTATGAACTCTTGCGATTAAAGCAGAGGCTGTAATAAAATCCTAAACATTGCTTTATATATCATGTTCAAGAAGAAAATGATAAATATTACTGTATCTGCTGATAAAATACACATGCTGGTTGATTACAATAATGACTCACCGCCTGAAAACATGGGAAGGTGGAAGACAATCTCATCATCTACGCTAGAAAAAGAACGAAAAACAGTAGAATAATTTTCTTAAACTCCAAGTCCAAGCATTTCATCTTCCATCAAAATTGGGAATAGTTTCATGTTCCATTAGCAACAGGATAGGAACTTACAAACTCTAAATGAACATTGAACGCCAACTTCATATAACAAACAACGAAGCTTCTTTGCAACGTTTTGCTGAGAGTAGTATCTAGCTTCATCTTGACCAGTGAGATTTCTTCTGCTTTCTGTTGTCCAGGATGTTTCCGAGGGTTGCTAAAGCGTCTTGAAATTTACGGATTCTAAGGAAACCTCTTATCATGGAAACCTCACTGTCTGAACAGTTTGCTTTCTCGATCACCATATTAACCAGCTTAATTAAGGTATCCTCCATAGATAATGCACAAAGTCCTTCGGCCAGCTTATAGAATGATGAGAATTTGGGTATAAATCCTTTCTAGGTCATCTCAACCACAAAATCAACAGTTTCTCCAATTGGTCCTCCACCACTGCAAAGGCCACGAAATACTATCTTATATGTGACGGCATCAGGAGGGTCACCCTTCTTCAACATATCTCTGTAAAGCCTCATAGCTTCATTACCTCTCTTTCGTCTAAATAGTGCTTGAATAACAGGGTGATAAGCATGTGGAGTTAAAACCATCCCTTTCATCTGAATCGTTCTAAGTAGTCTACTTGCAGCCTCGATTCTACCCGCCTTGCAAAGGCCCCCAATCAGGGTTCCGTATGCGACAATGTCCGGTTCACACCCGTTTGAAGTCATGGTTTGGACAATATCCGCCGCCTTTTTAATATCACCAGACCTGCAAAAGTATGTAAGCAAAGAATTGTATGTGAATTTGTCAGGCTTCAAGCCTTCCATTAGCATTTGGTCCATAAGCTGAGCAGCCTCGTCTACCCTCTTGTTTTTGCAAAGACCGTCGATGAGGGTGTTATATGTCACGGAATTTCTTGAAACCCCTTGAATTTCCATCTCATCAAAGATTTCCTCTGCTTCTCGGTCCCTCTTGTTTTTGCAGAACCCATCGATCAACGTATTATAAGTAATAACATTCCGAGCACAGCCACACGACTCCATTTCTTTCAGCAGGTAAAAGCTTCTTCTAGATTCCCTCTACAGCAAAAGCTATCAATCAACATGTTGTAGGTAAATTCATCGGGTCGGCACCCTTTATTCTTCATCTCCTCAAACAATTCCACAGCAATACTATGATTTTTCGTCAGGCACTGACCTTGTATCAAAGAATTAAACGTGCAAACATCGGGTAAAATCCCCTTACTCGTAAGTACACGAGCAAGCTCAGTGGCCTCTTCAATTTGGTTCTCCTTACACATGGTGCTAATCAAAGTATTGTGTGTAACAGTGTTAGGAGAACAATCCCTGGAAACCATTTGGTCTAAAATCTCCACTGCCTCCTTGATCTCACCAATTTTACACAATCCTGAAATCAAAGAGTTATACGTAAACACATCTGGATCAAACCCTTCACGAAGCATCACATCCGTGATCTCCAAAGCATGTTTAACATAACCTGCCTTACATAAACCATTCACCAACGCATTGAAGGTGAATTGATCCGGGTAAAACCCGTCATTCGCCGTCATCTCCTGTATAAAATCCAAGGCTTCCTCTACCCTACCTTCCTTACAAAACCCGTGTACCAAAACATTCACGGTCACATTCGAAACCGGACAACCAGCCACCACCATTTGTTCTCTAACCCTCAATGCACCATCCATATTACCTTCATCAATAAACCCTTGAATAATCGTGGTAAAACTTTTCTCATCGGGGGCTAAACCATAAGCAGGCATCTCTTCCAACATTAAAATGGCAGGCCTAATTTGATGCGCATTACACAAAGCCTTAATCAAAATGTTAAAAGTGGAAACATCAGGCTTAATCCCGCTACTAATCATCCCATTATGAGCAGTTTCTACCAACTTCAACTTGTTCTCATCAACCAGAACATTCAAAAGGAAATTATAAAAATGGGTGTCGGGTTTTAACCCGAACTCACCCTCCATCATGTCAACAACTTGAAGAACATCGTACAAACCGAACTCAGCATAACTTTGGATGAGAATTAAGAAAGTACCTCGACGAAGTTCACACCCGGACTGTTTCACTTGTTGTAAAACAAGCTTCATGGAATCGAAGGAACCGTGCTTGCCGAGCTTGGTGAGGAGTTCCTCGTAGATGGATAAGCTTGGGGTGAAGTTGGGCTGCTTTGAGGCCCAATCGAACAGGCGGAGAGCTGAATGGTCGTCGTTCTGGCGGCGGAGGGTGTGGAGGAGTTGGGTGGGGGTGAAGTCGTGGGAGAGAGGGAACTGGGTTAGGTTTTGGTGAGTGGATGAGAAGGAAATAGAGAAGAAAAATGGAGAGGGATTTTGGAAGAAAGGGAACGGAGGGGAGTGAGACCAAGGATAGCATTTGAAACATGTCGAGGAAGACGTTTTTTTTTTTTTTTTGTTTCCCCTTGAATTATGAGTTGGGTTTTGTCTTAAGGAAGACGAATGATACGCCAAGCATTCAGCAGGAAAGGAGTAAAAGATTTTTTAGGGGCATTTCTTGTTTCTGCTGCGTCTGACAAAATAATCCTCACACGGGAAGGAGGGCAGACAGGGTAAACGTTTATCTGGACTTTAGAATCTGGCCCAACAATAAAAGGAAAATAACCCATATTTTCTTTATGTTTTAATCTTTATATTATATTATATATATATATATTTTATTTTAAGGTTTAGAGGTTTAGTTGAAAGTTTAAAATATAAAAATTTAATTTGTAGAGTTTATGATTCATTGTTTATGATTAAGGTTTAGAATTTTAGAATTATAAATTTAAAATTTAAAAATTAAATATATGGAGTTATGTAATTTTTTAGACGTGTATCAGAAAAATTACTTATTCTTTACTGATATAAAAAGTGAGGTTTATTCAGGGGAAACCATTTATTTTATTCTTGAAAATAGTGGATACGAACAATTATTTAGGAAAATAATCATTGTTGACATTAAAACAGTGGAGTTATGTTCACGTGGAAACAGATTTCTGTTTTAGTCTCTATTGTTTCATTTTTTTCATTCTCGTCTGTAAAATGCAAAGAAAAAATGTTGTAGATTGGAAGAACACACTGTTTAAGTAAAAAGGGTAAATTGACATTTTAGTTTAATTATTTCTGTAAATATTCAATTTAGTCCCTCTAATTCACAAACATTTGTTACTTAACGGCTCGTTTAGTATATCAGATGTGAAAGATGAGTGTTGCATATAAAAAGATGGATGAAAGATTTATTACTACATAAAAGTGTTTGGTTTGTTGAAAATTCAGATAATTTGTTACCTTGAATTTGAAAATATAAACTATATTTTATTTAATAAACAAATAAAATAAAATAAAATAAAGAGGTGTGCAATGAATTTTTTAAAATTTCTAAATATTATTTTTAAGGAGATTGTACAAACTCATAATCATAAGCTTTGAATATAACTAGATTAAGTAAAACAAAGTTAAAGCTATTGAATAAGTGATAATTTTTATGACATCCAAAATAAGCAAAGAACTAGGGGTGTTCAAAATTCGGTTAAAACCGAATTAACTGATCGAACCGAAATTTCGGTCGGTTAATCGGTTGGTTAATTAAATGATAGATCGGTTAATGGTTAATTTTTTTTGGAAGTTCGGTTTTCGGTTAATTCGGTTCGAAACAAGTTAATTAACCAAATTAGCCAAATTAACCGAATTACCCAAATTAACCATAATAATATGTTAAACATATATTAAACTAAGTGGAAATTAACCGAATTAAGTAAAAATTAATCGAATATATATATTAACCAAAAATTTAGATGTTCCATGGTTATTTCGGTTAATTAAAAAATTAACAGAATTAACCGAACAAAGTTCGGTTCGGTTAATTTTTTTAAAAAAATTCGGTCCGGTTAACGGTTAAAGGGATAAAAATTTCGGTTAATGATATTTAGCTAGTTCGGTTCGATCGGTTAATCGAATTAACCGATTGAACATCCCTACAAAGAACTAGCCACTGAAATTAATATTTAATATAATATATCCTTATAAGTAACAGTAAAAACATAAATTTCAAATACTTTGATATTCATTTACATCGTTGTAGATAAGCATTAATAGCTTATTTACACTATTGTATATAAGTATTGATAACTTATTTACACCTAGTCACTCGTTAACATGTATTCGTATTATTTGTAGTTGTTACTCAATTTTTCTGAATTCGCCACTGCTAATAACATTTAATGTTTGAATGACCAAAATTTTATAAAACGAAAATATAAGTGATCACAACGTTATTTTTTTTGAATTTTGTGAATAAAAACGAACACTTATAAAATATAGTAATCATTTCAGTAGTTTACCGGATAACAAAATCATTATCATGTACGTTTATTATTTAAACAGATGAAGTGTGAGACATAGAGAATTTAGAGATTTTTATTGCGAGATCGGACGAATAATGATCAACTTTTTTGAACATACAATTTGTAGCATAATAGTTATGTTATTTAAATCTAAATAAATTTATTTATATCTATAAATTAAATTATTTGAAATTGAATTATTTAAGGAGAACACGTCATTTTTTAAGATCACTCATGCGATTTAATAATAACCAACTTTTTAAATCAAATAAAGCGAAGCAAAAGCCATTAAGCCAATTCTCATTTTGTTGTGGCCTTTGTGGATCTCCAATTTTCTAATATATATATAAGGTATATTTACGGTTAATAATTCATTGAATGATGATGTATTGTGCTAGAATTTAGAAACCAACTAAAGTTTATCTTTTTAAATTACTTTAAATGGTATGATTTGAAAAAAAAAATACACAAATTTAATTCGCGTACCTATGAGCTGAAATTACAAGTACCTGATGTTTATGGGCCGAATCATGGGTAATTATTTTTAATACCAACAAATTTAGACACTTAAAAGTATCTAAATTTACAGGTATTCAATTTTGAACACCCCTAACACGCACTATTGCTAAGACTCTGTTTGGCATCAATGTCGTATTTCAGGATTCTTTATAAGAAAGTTCAAGACAAGGACATTAGAGACGTGAATTGTCGAGAGAGTTAAGTATTTTGAACGTTGTAGAATGCTTCAGCACTAGACACGGAGTCGGGAGTTGTCTTCACAAGAACGGGGTAAGCTTTGCCATGTGGCTCGTGACATGCACATGGGAATGAAAACATGCCATAAAAAAGGTAGGAATGCCGTGCGGCAGCTTAAAATACGGCTACTATACGACGACACCTGTTCCCAGTTACAGGTTACCAACCAATTCAAACGGGTTTTAGTTAACGTTTTTAGTTTGCTAATGAAATGTTTTATTCATAAACTGGTTTTTTCTAACATTTTAGGTGCCGAGTTAAATGTTTCCCTTTGAACTTAGAAAGTGAAATATGTTCGTAGTATTTTAGGTTCCCTAACCACTCAAAATGATTTTTGCTAACATTTTAGGTGGTGAATGAAATGTTTCACTAAACTTGAAAAGTTCAATATCTCGGTAATAATTTAGGTTCCCTAACGCCAAACTGAATGTAGATAACATTTTAGGTGCCGATCCTGAAACTGAATTTTATTAACATTTTAGAGTCCAATTGAATGTCGGTAACATTTTAGGTGCTGACCCCAAAACTAAATTTCATTAACATTTTAGAGTCAAAACTGAATGTAAGTAACATTTTAGGTGCCGACCCCGAAACTGAATATCATTAACATTTTAGGGTCCGAACCCCAAACTAATTTTCGGTAACATTTTGGATTCAGAATGCAAAACTAATTTTCGGTAAATTATAGGTCACGAATCCAAACTCGTTGCCGATAACATTTTAAGTGTCGAACCCCAAATTGAATGTTGGTAATATTTTAGGTGTTGAACCTGAAACTAGCTTTGGGTAACATTTTAGGTGTCAAACCCCAAACTAAATTTCATTAACATCTAAATTTCATTAACATTTAAGTTGTTAGACCCCAAACAGATTATCAGTAACATTTTAGGTGTCGAACCCCAAACTAAATACCGATAACATTTTAGGAGCCGAACCCCAAACTGATTATTGATAACATTTTAGGCGTCGAACCCCAAACTAAATACCTACGACATTTTAGGTGTCGAACCCCAAACTGAATACTAGTAACATTTTAGGTGTCGAACTCCAAACTGATTATCTGTAACATTTTAGGAGTTGAACACCAAAATGATTATCGATAACATTTTAGGTATCGAACCCCAAACTGAATATTGGTAACATTTTAGGTGTTGAACCCTAATTTTACCCTTACAAATCTTCTATAAATACTTATACACTTACCAAAGTTGCAGAAATTCTTATTTAAAATTATGGAAAGATTTTCTGCAATCATTTTCTTTTTAGGAACATACCTGTACACTTCATTCAATAGCAACATCAAGAAGGATGATTTGTTTGAGTTGATTTCCACAAAGTTAGCAAATCAACAAGGAAGAAATTGTCTGCATTGGAACCCAAAATCCCCGTTGATGAGCCATACCTTGAAGCTCATTACATGCTAAAGATATGTAATGCAAGCGACCATCGCAAGATGTTTAGGAGATACAACCGTGTAGGGGGTACCAACATCGAGTTGTATGTAAATTTTGATGAAAGTGTTGGTTCATGAAGAATCCCAGGAGGTTCTCCACCTTCCGCAGACAAAGACGTTGTTTGTGTACGTAATTCCAGAAGACGACATGTGAAATAAAAAATAATTGAGGAATTGAACGTCACATCTGATATATTTACAAACTATGACAACAGACTTTTTTTCCATTCATTTTAACTAAACTAAGCTAACTTAGTAGTAATGAACCATGTATCAAATTTCAGATCGTAGTTTTTAATCTAATTTTTGTTTGTGTCGGTGATCATATTTCTCAGCACACATCGGTTCCTTGAACAAATGTACCAAATGTAATGGGATTTTGACAACTTATGTAGAGCTGAGTATATTGTTAAACACGTTCGTCATTGTTTTAGCATCGATAAGTATCGATACTATACTTCACATTTCGATATTCTTCAAAATGAACCTAAAATCTTACAGGATATGATAACATTTAAGGTAGGCGTTCTCATTATAAGTATCGAACCTCTTATATACAATTCGATACTCCCAATTACATATGAACACGTAGCTATACATGAACATGAACATTGTACACGATTAGTATCGAAACTTTACAGGAATGGGTATATTTTATATGTTTGAGTATCAAAACTCTTAGTTCTGTTACAGCTAAGATTACTGACAAGAGAAGACATGTCAGACACGTACAAAAGAGAATCCTAATAATGAATGATGTGTCGCGACGTGCATAAGAGATTCCTGACAAGAGTCGTGTCGGAGTACAACTTTCACTCAGGTTACTTTCACGATAGGTTTTGATTTCTTATTAGTTGTGTTGTGACTTGTGAGTATTTCGTATTACATTGATGATAAACTACTTGTAACACCTATTCCCGATCTAGAAGGAATCTGGGTCGAAAAGCGTCACCGGTGAACAATACGATAAACTATACCCTAATTTCCAATGATTTGACTATGATTCTGAAAATTTTCCATAACTTATTAACATGTTCAAAGAAACAATGGGAACTATGGATCAATATAAGTTAATAATATTCATTTTAGGGCTTTATTAGAATTTTTACAAGTTTTAGGGACCAATTTGTAAATTCTATAAATTAGAACTTCCTATCAGTAATTAAGCTTATCCATGTATAATTCAATGCTTGATTACCTTGCATACACATTTTCAATATAATTAGAGCTCATTTGCACCTTTAATTAAATCCTATAACATTTAGTGACCATTTTATAAGATTTTAAAACCAGTTAACTGATTTAACCAACTCACCTGAATTGGTATCGGTACTCATGAGGCCGTACCGGTACGCCCTTATTATAAATTCTTTTGAACCTAAAACCAGTATCGATATGCTTCTTGCTGTACTAGTACGATGATTCAATACTTTCTGTATCGGTACGGATCCAATATCATACCGGTACACTAACCCTAAATTGAGAAGTGAATAGGTAGCGGTACAACACCACCCGTACCGGTACCCTTGCTATAGTAAAATTTCAGTGTTGATTTTGCGTACTGATACTATCAGAGCAGTATCGATATGCCTTATTTTACCTTATCAAATTTTACATATTAGTACCAGTACGACACCACCTATACCGGTACGCCCGTTTTATCTATGACCAAATATGCTTCCCAGTACCGGTACGACATCACCTGTACCGGTACGGACAGTCTTGTAATAACATATTTTTGTTTGGTTTTTACTCATTTTAGGGGTCTTAACCTTGTCCAAAGACCATCAAATTTTACCAGCAAATCTATAAACATCAAAACTGAATGCATGCCAAATTTCATGTCAATATGAATCTATTTACTATATTTTCACTTGTTAGAGTATTTTAGACCCCTTTACCAATCTTGCCAAAACACCAATATGCCATATTTCCTATTTTAGCCATTTCAACACGACATGCAATACATACACACAAAGTACATCATTTTAAACATATTCCCTTCTATGCAATATATATCTAACATCATATCCTTGAGATAACCACTTTATAACTTGTTTACATAGACTTCAAGTCATCTCTACTAAGCAAGGCATATAAGACTTCAATAGTTATACTTAATCACCTATTTCCATATCTTGTTAAACATATCATGATTATGCATTTTATAAACTTATCATAATTTACTTTTATAATTTCACAACATATACCTCATTTTACACATACGTATCTATATACAAGCCATTTGCCATCTTTCTAGGAGTTATAGGGGAAAAAGATACATTACTCAAAAGTCTCGGAGAGTGACTTGCAACCTCGAACCACGATCACTTTCTCGAATATCTTAATCCTGAAATAATGCATGAAAATGAATGCATTAGGCATACTTTGCCTAGTGAGGTAGTAATTCAACAATATTCTAATGACAATAATAACAAATTTCATGAGAATAATACAACCATTGATTATGGTGGTCTCAATGAATACATATTCACACATGAACAATGCTCAATGTCATGAATTCACTCATATATCTTATTCTTATTTGTTCTTGCAATATTCTTGTCAATATCTTTACTTGTCTTTTACATTATTCGCCTTGGATCACTTTTGGAAATAGGTAGCATTGGTCCGTGTTTAAGCAAGCTCAAAGCACAAAGCAATGGCTTGTATCATGTAATAACAATAATGCTTCCTCCACCAACTTCCACCATCTCCCCTTAACCTCTAACATCGCCAATATAGGGTCATTGCCCTTGAGCCGTAGTTCATGGACCGTAGCCCGAATATACCATGTACCATGCAAAAGTGTCCAAGGACATCAATTGCAAGGCAACTTGCATGTCTTATGATTTAACAATAGGAAATTATTGTTGTTCAATAGTTGAGCCTTAGCTCCAATAATCATTGTCAATAGAATAGTTTCATCAATACAATAGCCTTGCCAATACAATATCTTTGTCAATACGGTAATCTTATTAATACCATGTTTTCATCGATGCAATGATTTAGTAAATACTATGAACTTGCCAATGCAATGAACTTGTCAATGCAATGATCTTACCAATGCAACATGATGCAAGACAACACAAAAGGGCTTACTAATGCTTTCCAGTGATATGAATATTGCCACCAAATGCTCTATGTGAGCCAATGAATAATTCTACAATAATCATACAATAAAATGAAGAAGATAATACAACAAGGATGACACCTAGCCATCCAAACCATAAACTACACTCACCAACTTTCCAAAGCTATGGATGGTCACCTATGTGAATTCCTTTGTTCATTGACTTGGATTCTTTAAAGACATGGATGAGTTTCCACTTTTACCTTGTTTACAAGACAAAAACAATGACATGATTTCTATAATTTTCCATATTTAATCATATGGAATCGATATAAGAATTTCCATGTTTCTTAAAGGCAAAGGTAAGCTTTGACACCATAGACTTACCTTGAATAAGATTAGAGTGGAATAGGGATAGGAATTCTATGGAAAAATCTAAGCTTCCAAAGCTTCATCAATGGAGGTGTGTGCTTACACATGTGGAGGTGCTTGCTTATTCAACCTAAGGAAGAAGATAAAGATGGAATAACTCTTTCTTTATCTTGATTTATATTTCCCGGTAGAGTATATTAAAACTTTTCACCAATTAAATTACTTACCAATTAACCAAAATATCTAAAACATCATCATTTAATTCATTTCAATTTTTTTCTTACAGACATGCCACCAAATGCCACCTATGCACTCATATTACAATAGGAGAATTAAGATTTTAGTCCTTCAAGAACCTTTCCTTCCTATGAAGAAAAGTCTTGGTCAAATTACACTCTACATCCTTGTATTTCTTAACTCTTATACTATGACACCTTAACTTTGAATTTTTTTCAATTTAGTCACTAATCTTACTTTTATTCTTTTCAATTTAGTCATTAGGTGGTCTAATTACAAACAAAATCCTTAAATTTATCCATAACTTTATCTATATCACTCTATGCTTTTTTTTCTAGGTTTTAGCCAATAGCTACATATTTCCAATCTTTACAATTTAATCCCAATTCTTAACAATGGGCCAATAATTAACCACTTAACCTTCCCTCTTACTATTTCTTACACTTATGTCTCAATACTTCAATTATCACCAAGAAAAGTTTCAGTTTTTGCAATAGGGTCCTTAGACAATAACAAAACTTTAATAAGATTTATTATTTGAATAATTGACTCTTAATCAAAGGTCAAAGGTCAAATACTAAAATTTGACCTTCCGATGTTGAATTTTCGATTACTGGAATTCAATTCAACTAGGTTTGGTTTTTTGTGTTTCACTACTATTAGTTTCCAAACGTATTATGTCATTGTTTGTTTGCCAGAAGGTAAGTTGGATCGTGTTCATAACTGTAGATGAAAAATTTATTACGACATAACACTACCATAAAATAATCAAAATAGAGTGATAGAACATCGCATTGTTTTTCAGATTTTATCTTTCGACTTCAAATTTCTCCAATTTTTTGCACAACCTTCTTACTTCATCCATATTCACCATTTTCTACAATTTGGCATTATGAATTATAATTTCCCTATTTTTAGCCAACAACGTTTGAACTTTATTTCTCAATTCTTCAACATCGATCGAATCTCCATCATTGTGAATCCATTTAAAGAAATCACAGCTGTAATCACCAATTTCGTCCAGCTTTTATTCGACTCCAATAAGTCATTAAATCCAAAATTCAAAAAAAGAAATAAACAATCCAAACTCTAAAAAAATAACAAATCCAAAATTCAAAAAATTCTTAAAGTTAATGTCCATGTTACATGAGTATACCTAAATACCCTTTACAACCTCAGCCCATCTACAAATCAATTACCCAAATTACAAAAACCATTACATCATTTTACATAGCCCAATTAAACCCAAATACCCATCTGCCAAACTCTTTTCATATACCAAGCCAACCCGACCCATTTGGATTACCTACCCGACCCATATGCCTTACTAACCATAATGCAATAAAACCCTAACCAACTAAGCCTTCAGCCACCGCCAACCTTCCAAAACCTTCTGGAAGCATGTGACCCCTCATCTTCCACGACCATCAAGCTCCTCATCCATGTCACCAGACACATCGGCTCCATGCTCACGCCACCTTAGCCCCATGTCCACACCACATCGCTGCCACCTCGTCTACCACCTTTACGCCAGTGTCGCTATCGACATACTCTGCCACATGCACGCCTGAATCTGACAATAGGGCTTGGTCTCCTTCATATGAGCCTCACTAGCAATACACATGCAAAGAAAAGATGAATAAGAAGTCAGAGCCAATCCCATTTTTTTATTTTTCATTTAGCTTTTTAAATCTCTGTAACATCTCGGCTATAAAGCCTGAGAATCAAATCATTGTAAGGAGGAGGACTTTTATATTCAGGAATATACAAAGCAAAAATTTCAAAGGTATTCTATTTATTTTTTACATTTTGAATCTCAAAATCCAGTAAGAGTTAGGGTTTGCCTTAAGGGTTTGGTGTGTGGAATCTCATCGTTGCTTCGTTCTTCTCCTCCGTTTGGATCTTCAAACTCAGATTCAAAAAGGTTTTTTTAAAATATTTGTTTGGTTTTTGAAAACAGGTTTCAGTTTTTTTAGATCTAGGAAAAACGAGATTTTATTTTAAAAATCGGTGGTCAAATTTTAAATCAGGGAAAAAAGGCTTTTTTGGAGTCGGTTTAAGGCCACTAGCCGGTACCCGAGGCAGTGGAGTACGACGTTAGGCCCGTCGATTTCTGGAAATCTAAATAGGGGCTAGGGTTCCAAATTTCAGAGCTTTTTTCTTGGTGTTTTTCTTTTACTTTTCTTGAAACAAAATAATGGTTTCATGCCATTTTTTGCCGGGTTTTTTGGTATATATACAAACCACAAAATGCTGCATTTTGGGCAAAACTCAGACCCGCATGTTAACCCGGATCCGGGAAGGATTTGCGCACCTTGGTCGAGGGACAAATTTCTATTTCGGTCCTCAAGCTTTCTTCCTATCTTCATATCGGCCATGGGTTAATACCCGATTTGGCCCCTCCCCTTTATTTTTCTTTTAAAATTTTAGCCCCTTTTTTGTTCTTTTCTTCCAAATTCGTCTTTGGGTTTTGTTTTTCTTTCATTTCAGCCCTTTTTTATATATTAATTCTATCTTATTATATTATATATTATATTATATTATATATACATTATGTTATGTATACATATATTAAGTAGGTTACGTATATATTGTAATTTTATTATTTATGTTATATATTATTATATTATATAGTATCTATTATATGTATGGATGGTACTTTATCTTATTATATATATATATGTATATGTGTTATATTTATTTATTTATTTATTTCGTGTTTAAATCGGCCTTACGGTGACCTGCAACGGGTATGACTCGTATTATTCATGGCCCGTTTAGTGTAGCTTTAATTTCCGCCTTTTAAATTTCCGCATTTACTTTCTAACTTATAATTTCCATCTTTAATTTCTCGCATTTATTTTCTCGCCTTTACTTTACCACATTTAACTTCTGTATTTATTTTACGCACTTTATCTTATGTTCCATCTTTATGCTTTGCTTTATTTTCTCGCACTCGGATATAAACTATTAATGCGGTGCCTTTTTATTCGATAGTAAATATGGCCAGTACCAGTCGTAATGGTGGTGGTTCTTTCGTTTATTCTCGAATAACGGAGCCTTTAAAATTTAATCGCATTTTAATCGAATCTTAAATTAAATTAAAATTTGAACTCACAAATTTTCAATTAAGGCAAATTGTATTCAACTAGGTACCAATTTTTGGGCGGTGTGGGGGTGCTAATCCTTCCCCATCCGTAACCGACTCCCGAACCCTTTTTTTAAAAGAATCTCTAGTTTCATTTTTGGTGCCCGGCCTGCCTTTAAAAAAGATCAGTGGCGACTCCAGTTTTTATTTAAAAAAATCGAAATTCCAAAACAAAAATCCCCAATTCCTCAAATTTCAAATTTTTTGAACAAAAAAAATGCAAATATCTTTTTTAGCAATCTCGGAAAAAGGTCGCTACAGCTGGCGACTCCGTTGAGGACCAAATTTTGTTTTTATAAAAAAAAGAGTTAGGTCATGAGTCGATTACCCTTTGCCTTAATTGAAAATTGTGAGTTCATTTTTAAATTAATTTAACATCTTTTTAGAAATACAAGTTCATTTTAACGCATTTTAAAATTTGACATATAAACTCGTCCGTGTAAGTGGGGGGAAATGCTGGTGCTTTCATGAGGATGCCGTTCCTTCGTATGGGCCTAGTAAGTACCTTCGGGGCTCGAGTACCCTATGTTTTCGTGAGAATATTGTTTCCCCGTATGGAAATAGTGAATGGGTCCCCTTGAATTGAACTCGATTGAAAAGAGCCTATAATGAGTGATGATCGGGGGCCTTGCAACCCTTAAAAAGGCACAGCGAGGACAATTCGAGTCCCCTTTTAGCATCAAACTGCATGAAAAGAATCTAAGAAGCCCACCCCTTTAGAGCCATACAGTAACCCTAGAAATTAGAATATCATGCAAATAGGGTTCATTTTGTGCTAAAACATGCCGGGTATATTTTTGTCTTTCATCTGTAAATATTTAATTCATACTAACCAATGTTTCTTTGTCATTTGCATTACATCATCATATAATATTCATTCGCATTATATTGCATAACATCATTATTCACTCATCTGCATTACATCCTCATGAGGTATTGACCAGGGGGGATGGTGGACATAGTAGAGATCGTTTATGAATCGAGAGAAAATCTAGTAACCTAAACGTCAACTAAATGCAATATTCAAATATGGCAAATTTCTCTCATATATTCGTGACTGTTGTTCCTCGGAAGCCATGTCTAAATCAATACCTTTGCATTTAGGGTAGTTACCTTGCATTTATCTTGAAAACATTGAACTAATTTTTGGGATGTCCCGTGATAGTAATTTTGGATCAAACTAAAAGTTAGTCGATTCAACACCCCTAAGGAACCCCGACAAAAAACCAAAATGGTGAACGAGGATCGATTAGACCAAATTGAGCAAACCCAAAGGGACATGCAAGCGAAATTGGCCAGAAAGATAGAAGAACAGTTAGCTAAGGCCCGACAAGACATGGTGGACCAGTTCAAGAGATCTCAACAGCATACACTAGGCCAAATAGCCCAAATGCTTGGATTTAAGCTTCCCGAGCAAGGAGAAGTTTTTGTTGATAATCCTACAACAAGGTCTGAAGGTCTGACATATCCGCCAGGTTTTACTCCTACTCATGCTAAGGTTCAGCCAGACCCTCAAGTAATACTTTCTCAGGGAAATTACCACTTTATCAGGCCGATGCCTCTTTCCCTATGAATTTACCCTCCGCATCAGAAGTCAAGCCCAGGGGAAATCAAGCCAAAAATTTTGTCTCAGAGATGGATCAATTGATTGAAGTAGAAAAGCCTAGAATTGAAACCTCTAAGGAGATCGAGGACTGATGCAAGCGACTTGGAGAAAAGATGGAACCATAGAGGTAACTGTCACCTTTATTGGATTTGAGGCCCATAAGCTCAGCCTCATCACGGATCTGGTATTACATCCTAAGTTCAAGGTCCCAGAATTTGAGAAGTATGATGGAACGAGCTATCCCCGTGCACATTTTACCATGTTTTGCCAAAGGATGACGGGATATGGAAGAGATGACAAGTTGTTGATTCACTGTTTCCAAGATAGTCTCTCAAGATCTACCACAAGATGGTATAATCAATTGAACTGGCATCAGATACTGTAATATCCCAAATTTTGGCTAGTGACCGAAATGTAAATTTTGAAAGTTTGGGGGCTAAAGTATAAACTTTGAAAAAGTTAGGATTTCTTTAATTATGAGTTTTGGAAAGGAAATTTCTAAGTTTTAAAAGTTCATGGGATGGATAGTGAGCTGAATTGGGTACTTCCAAAGTTTGATTAGAATCCGAGAAAAAATGGAATGGGAATTGAAGATTCATGTTTAGTGACCAAAATGATAAACAGAAAAGACTTGTGTGGTATAAGACTAAATATGAAGAGTTAAAGGACTAAATTTGTAATTTCCCAAAAGTTAGGGGTTTTATTTTATAAATAAATAGATCATTTAAGGGTTTGGATCGAATGTGAATATTCTGGATTGATCCGATGTTTTTAATATTGGCAAATTAGAGTTAAAGTTTAAATGGAATTCAGATACTCGAATTGATCCGAAAAATGTTGAGATTTTACCAGATGATAAAGGAAGGTTATAAAAGTTTGTTACAAGTGTTGGAAATATTTTTAGTTTGATTCAAGATGAATCCTATAATTCAATTTTGAATAAAGGGTTAAATTATCGGTATATTAGATCGAATGAAAAGTTTTAGAGACTGATCTAAAAGTTATGGAAAATTCAAAAAATATTATTTTATGAATATTTTATTGTAGTTGGTTGGATTCCAACTAGACTTGGTTGAATTTTTACAAGAATGTCAAACTAGTAAATAAAGACTAGTTGGAGGGCAAATCGGTCATTTAACAAGGATGGCAATTTTGAAATATTTTGAAATATTAAGGGAAAATTTGGAAGGTGAATTACACTTGGATCAAACCATGGCCATTGATTTTTGATAGGATTAAGTCTTGGCCATTGGATTAAAAGGGCAAATTAGTAATTTCACTAATTAAATGAATTTTAAATTCATTTAATTTTAACATGTGGATTTAAATAAGTAAAAGATGAACCAAAATTTTCATCTTTCTTGAAATTTTTCGAACTAAGGGGAGAAAAAAGGGAGAAAAATTTTCAAGCTCGATTCAAGCCCCGAAACTCGATTTTTAGGTAATCTTTCAATCTGCAAAGTTGTTCTACTCATCAAGCTCTATCTTTTGATGTAATTAATTTATGGAATACATGCTTGATTGAAGATAATTTTACATGAGAATGGAATTAGGGTTTATGAACAAAATTGGGGCTTTTGAAATTTTATGATTGCATGATTGAATTTAAGTTGGAATCAAGCTTATATGATGTTAAAGTCATGTTATTGAGTTAGGATTTAAACCTACATATTTTAGTTTGTATGAAGATGATTAGGATTTATGGATTCAAGTTTAATTTAGGGTTTGTGATGTTAAGTTAATGATCTAGTAAGCTTGAATTGTTATTTGGAAGCAAAACCCTAAAGTTATTAGATAGGGATCATTTCAAAAATTTTGAAAGTTAGAGGACTAATCTGAATTTTTATAATTTCGAAGTGTATTTATGTTATTAATGATGTTGGAGTGTGAAATTGGTGTTAGAATGCTAAACCGATGTTGAATTGAATTAGTGACCATTTTGACAATTTGTCAAATAAGTGACCATTTCGGCAAGGGAGTTTTAGATGAGGATTAAATCTGAATTTTAGTTGAAACAATAGAATTAAGGCAGTAATATTTATTTGAGGACTAAATTGCAAAGTTAAGAAGCTTGAATCCTTATCTTTCCATTTTTAGTGACTATTTCGGAAAGAACAAAAAATTAGAGGGAATTATTTTTGAATAATTATTTGATGAAGAAAGTGATACATTAGTGGTTTGAATCAAGTAAGGGGACCAAATTGACAAAATAGCAAAGTAAGGAGAAATTAGTATAAAGTTTGAAGTTATTTATGGAAGTTGTGTAGGAAAACTGGATTTGGTAGTAAGTTTGAAAATTCACCATAAATTCTAAAAAAATGATTCCATGGTGAATTTTATACCGATGTAAAGATTTGTTCGTCTAGTTTCATTTCTAATAAACGGGAACTGATTTCAAGTTTCGAGTAAAAAGATATGAATTTTTAAGTGGTGAAAGGTTAGAAAACAGTATGGCAGTCTGTTCCGAAATCAGCACTGAAAATTGACTTTGAAAATTTGTCATAAATCGTACGAGTTGAATTTGGGCTATTAATTTACATGGCTAAAAATCTTATTGAATCTAGTTTCTTTCAGAATAAACGGAATCCAATTCCGAGTTTTAGATCATTTTATAGAAATAAATCTTCAAAGGTAAGCTGCCAGAAAATGGAAATTGAGACAATTTGTGTCTAATGTTGGTTAGCAAGCTTGGAGGAATTATTTGAAGATCAAAATGGTCATTAGGGACCAAAAATGAGTTTGTGAACAGTATAAGAAAGGAAAGAAATTTATGGAAAATTTTTATGTTGAATGATTAAATAGCTTAATTGAAATATTGTTAGAAGTGAATCTAACAAATGTAAATTAATAGAATTTAGTGAAGCCAAATACGAATCAAAAAGGATTCGAGATACTCTAAAGGAAAGGATCAAGTAGAATTTAGTGAGGCATACTATTACATGGCCCTAGTGAGTGCATTTCTAAATGTTTGCATTACATTGAAAATGACATTGCATTTCTCTATAATACATGATATGATACATTGCTCGACATGGCAAGCTTGATGGAATACCAGGTAAGAATTATTGTTTGCATAAATGATGATGCATTATGCATACATGAAATATGGATAATGACAAGATTAAAATGAAACATGATACACCCTGGAGATCCAAGCCCATAGTGCAAAATGCACTAACGAGGTGTTTAATATAAGGAGCAAAGAGGGTCCTTATATGAGGAGCAAAGAGCATCCTCTCGAGTACGTACTCCACAAGGCACTACGGTGCAGATAGGCTACGGGGTTTCCATGGGCTTCTAGCCAAACACGTTAATAATAACACAAGATGGTTATATGATATATCATGAGCATGCAAATGACTGCATGATGATACATGAATCACGTGATAGTGGTGATACATAATAATGATGATACATGAATCACATGATATTGATGATACAGATGATACATGATACATGATATAGATGTTACATGATACATGATAGAGATGTTACATGACAAAGATGTTACATGATACATGATGCAGATGTTACGTGATTACATGATACATGCAAAAGATGTTACATGATTTTAGGATACATGAAAATGAAGTTACATGTTACATGAAACAGAAGTACATGACATACATGATAGAAATGTTATTGATATATGATAGAAATGTTACATGATACATGATAGAATACATGTTATGCAAATGATGGCAATAAGAAAACATGACCACAATAGAGCACATGATATGTAAATGATTACACGATGAAAGCATGCCCATGATAGAGAATATATTATACAATAATAATATGATTTATATGATAGTTATGATACATGACATATGTACATTGTGATATACTTGCCATGTTATAGAGAAAACGAAATGCACTTTTATATATGACATACTGTATTACATTATTTCATGTTTTTAAAATAAATAAGTTTAACTACCTCACTAAGTTCGTACTTAGCGTGTGTCTTATGTCACACGTAGGTTTCTTGGAAATCATCTATCGAGGAAGAGTAGAAACTTGGGAAAAATCAGGTTACTACAATAAGTTCAATAAGTACGTTTTTACCATAATTTGATAGAATAATGGGCATGTAAGTATTTTAAAGTGGAATTGTTTACAACATAAGTTTAAAATGTAATTATATGCTTTTATGGATGGATAAGTTTAAAAATATGAATTGTTAACAATAGCAAAATCTTTGGTATGGTTAAAATGTTGTCTAGCCCTGATCGCGTAAAAAATTTAAAATCAAGAAAGGGTCTAGGCAGCTTACGTAGTTTTCACCATGAATTATATTGTTTTAATAGTTCAATTATAAATTTTGTAAACCAATTCAGGGTCAAAACTACCTGCACCTAGACGACATAGTTTTAAATTTAAAACCGAGAAAGGGTTAAACTACAAATTACAAATTAAATTTTGGTATAAAAAATTTCAAGTCAAGATTTCTTCCAATGATTTTGTAACATCTTTAATGTATATTTGGTCTACGAGTATACGTTAAGGGTGTTACATTTATTGGTTTTAGAGCTACAGGTTTAGCCGATTCTGGAGGCTAAACCAAGTTTAATATGATTTGATGTTAAATACATGCCCCTAGGATGTCATGTTACTGACGCACTGTTGTGTAACTTGATTATGCTCCTCAATAACATGAATAAGTTATAGTAGAAATAAGTAATGTCAAGTATTGTTGGGCTGTGTTAAACATCTGATAATTGAGACCAAAATGAGGTGCAAAGTAGAAGTAATGAAATACAAAATGTTTCATCTCTAGCTCTTACCTCAGTAGAGCCACTTGTACAGCAGAGAACTATAGCACAAAAATATGAAACCTTAGTATGAGCTTTAAAGGTTGTGGTTAATAGAATTAAGACCCTTGTGCCTACACCAGTAAGGATGTTGATTGTTAAGGAGCTTAAAAGTTAGGAGCACCTAATTTAATGGAGAAAGTAGTTCGATAATAGAGAATTTGTGGCATAAAGATGTTAAAGTCATGCTACAGAGGAATTAAACTGCATATATACTAAGAAGTTAGAAGAAGCTGTATCCTGCTAAGGGAACACGTTCGTATTTAGTGGTTTAATGCCATGGAGTTAGTACCTATTAAGGAAGTGATTTGGGAAATCGTATTTTGGATCGAATAAAAATTGTTAAGCGTGTTTAGCCCAGAGTAGCACAAGGATGGGTGACCTATTGGGAAGGTTCCATGTTAGTGTTTTTGATTGACAAAAAGGATTTAGCATGAGTCAACAATATTTGTAATATATTATTGTTATAAGATTTTCAACTAGGGATTGTACCTGATAAAATTCTCAGTAATTATCGGTACATCGAATCGAGTTAAAATTTTAAAGATAGCCCCAAAGGTTATGGAAAATTCATAAAATATTATTTTATTAATATTTTATTATTGTTGGTTGGATTCTAACTAGATTTAGTTAGATTTTGATGGGGTGACTATAAAGCAATAATGCTCAAAGAAAGATTTTTAAGGAAACTATTTCTAGTGATGTGATTTTTTAGTAATCCATTTGGACATAGTGTATAGGTGACTAGAATATATAAGAAATGTCCATTAGTAATTCAATGGATTAAGTTCCCAGCGAATTTAATAGAACTTCCAGTTCATGAATTTGAAGTTAACCTTGGAATGAATTGGCTATCTGCATATGATGCAGAAGTGATGTGTAAAAAAAAGAAGGTTAGTGCTTCAAAAACCTGATGGTTCTGAAGTAAATGTGAAAAAAAGAACTGACTGTTTAGAGTCAGTGATATCTACGACAACAGCTCAGAGGTTGTTAATTAAATGGATGTAAGGCGTGTTTAATTTATGTGGTGATTATACAAAATGTCACCCAAGAAGATTAAAGATATCCCGATTATGGGAAAATTTCAAATGTGTTTTCGGATGAGTTATTAGGATTACCTCCAGATAGGGAGGTACAGTTTGGGATTGATGTCTATCTTAGAATTGAACCGGTATCGATAGCACCATATAGGATGGTGTTAATTGAGCTAAGAAAGCTGAAAGCTCAATTGCAAGAACTGCTAGACTGGGATTACACTTGACCGAGTGTATCACAATGTGGTACTCCGATATTATTTGTAGAAAAAAGGGGGTTCTCTACAATTATGTATAGATTACCGGTAGTTGAACAAAGTAACTATTAAGAACAAGTATTCACTACCAAGGATTAAAGATCTATTTGATCAGCATAGAGGTGCAATAGTGTCCTCAAAGATAGATCTTCGATTAGGTTACTATCAACTCAAGGTCAAAGAAGAAGATGTATCAAAGATAGCATTTAGGGCTCGTTAAGGACATTACGAATTTCTAGTAATGCCATTTGAACTTACAAATTCCCTGCTCTATCCATGAATTTAATGAATAGGGTATTCCAACACTACTTAGACCAGTTTGTAGTAGTAGTCTTTATGGACAATATTCTGGTATACTTAAAGATAGAAGCTAAATGTGACTACCATTTTTGAGTGGTATTACAAACATTAAGAGATAAGCAGCTTTATATAAGGTTTTCTGAATATGAATTTTAGTTATCAGAAGTAATTTTCCTTAGACATGTAGTAACGGTTGAAGGAATAAGAGTTGAATTCCAAGGAAGTACAATCTGTTATTGAATAGGAGGCACCGAAAAATGTCTCTAAAGTTCAGAGTTTCTTGGAAATTAGCTGGATATTATAAATGTTTTGTGTAGAATTTATCTATTATTACTCAGCTACTTACTCAACTATCGTGAAAAGGTATTCCATTGGAATGGTAAGAAGTGTCCTAGTTACACTGATCACAAAGGTTTAAAGCAATTGATTATGCAAAAAAAAAAAGAATTTAACCTACGGTAGCAAAGATAGATTGAGTTTCTAAGAGACTACAATTTAGTTATAGAATATCATTTCGAGAAGATTGATGTAGTAGCCTATGCATCAAGGTAGCTCAAAAAAGTCATAAAAAGAAGAGAAAAGAAGTACGTTGAAACAAGAGAAACACATGACTATGAAATAAAGTCAAATGGTAGCTTATATTATCAAGAAAAAGTTTACTTTCCTGATGATGGTGACTTGAAGAAAGAAGTTTTGACTGAAGTTTGTCATAGTCCATTGACTATGTACTCTGGAAGTAGCAAAATGTATTAAGATCTAAAGACTCGGTATTGGTGGCCAGGAATGAAAAAGGACAATTTCAGAATTTATGACAAAGTGCTTGACATACTAACAGGTAAAAGCCAAATATCAAGTACCTTCTGGATTGATTCAACCTATTTCTATTTCCTAATGGAAGTGAGAACGAGTGACAATGGAATTTGTAATAGGATTACCAGTAAAAATAGTTATTAGACAATTATTAAGATGACATCATTTGAAATACTGTATGGAAGAATATGCCGAACTCTTCATTATTGGTTTGAGCTACAGGATTGAAATGTTTGGTATAACCCAAAAGTTGGAAGGGTTGATTTGACACAAGAAATAGAGGATAAAGTAATAATTATTTAATATAATCTCAAGGCTGTCGTGGATCGACAAAAAGGCTTATGCAGACAAGAAGAGAAGGATGTTAAGTACGAAGTTGAGGAAAAAATGTTTTTAAAGGTTTTACCTTGGAAGAAGGTGTTATGTTTTAGTCAAAAAGGAAAGCTTAGTCCCAGAATTATTGGGCCATACGAGATTCTAAAAGGATATGAACTAGTGGTTTATCAACTAGCATTACTTCCAGATATGAGTAACGATCAGTGAAAATCTTGGCATATGAAGTCAAAGAGTTAAGGAACAAGAAAATTCCACTGGTTAAAGTCCTTTAGAGAAATCATAAAGTGGAAGAAGTCACATGGGAAACTGAAAAAAGAATGCAGGAATAATACCTGAAATTGTTTGGAACGGGTAAACATTGAAGATTCGAGGAATGATGATTTATATCGGTCAAAAAGGGAGACACTTGGTTCCAGAACTATTATACCTCAAAGAATTGTGAAAGAGTTGGACCAAGAGTATATTAATGGGTTTTATCTCTAGAAATGAGCAAAAATCTATAGTATATGTACTTATGTTTTGGGGGTATTAACTGAATTATTTACATGTCATCACTCCTGAATAAATTGAGATGAATTAGATTTGATACATGAAGATGGGTTAGTAGAAATATTGATTTATGGAATTAAAGAATTAGGGAATAAGAAATTTCATTGATTGAAGTTTTGAGAAAAAAATCACAAGGTCGAAGAAGCCATTTGGAAGGCTGAGAAGAAAATAGAGAAGTAATATCCATAAATGTTTGGAACAGGTACACATTGAAAATTCGAGGAAGAATTTTCTTAAGGGGAGGAATTGTAATATCCCAAATTTTGGCCACTGACCGAAATGTAAATTTTGAAAGTTTGGGGGCTAAAGTATAAACTTTGAGAAAGTTAGGATTTCTTTAATTATGGGTTTTGGAAAGGAAATTTCTAAGGTTTAAAAGTATCATGGGATGGATAGTGAGCTGAATCGAGTACTTCCAAAGTTTGATTAGAATCCGAGGAAAATTGGAATGATTGAAGATTCAAGTTTAGTGACCAAAATGATAAACAGACAAAACTTGTGTGGTATAAGACTAAATATGAAAAGTTAAAGGACTAGAGTTGTAATTTCCAAAAAGTTAGGGGTTTTTATTTTATAAATAAATAGATCATTTAAGGGTGTGGATCGAATGTGAAGATTCTGGATTGATCCGATGTTTCTGTTATTGGGAAATTACAGTCAAAGTTTAAATGGAATTCGGATACTCGAATTGATCCGAAAATTTTTGAGATTTTACCAGATGATAAATGAAGGTTATAAAAGTCTGTTACAAGTGTTGGGAATATTTTTAGTTTGATTCAAGATGAATCCTATAATTTAATTCTGAATAAAAGGGTTAAATTATCAGTATATTAGATCCAATGAAAAGTTTTAGAGACTAATCCAAAAGTTATGGAAAATTCATAAAGTATTATTTTATGAATATTTTATTGCAGTTGGTTGGATTCCAACTAGACTTGGTTGAATTTTTACTAGAATGGCAAACTAGTAAATAAAGACTAGTGGCAATTTTGAAATATATTGAAATAATATGGGAAATTTTGTAAGGTGAATTACACTTGGATCAAATTATGGCCATTGATTTTTGATAAGATTAAGTCTTGACCATTAGATTAAAAGGGCAAATTAGTAATTTCACTAATTAAATAAATTTTAAATTCACTTAATTTTAACATGTGGATTTAAATAAGTAAAAGATGAACCAAATTGTTCATCTTTATTGAAAATTTTCGAACTAAGGGGAGAAAAAAGGGAGAAAAATTTTCAAGCTCGATTCAAGCCCCGAAACTCGATTTTCAGGTAATCTTTCGAACTACAAAGTTATTCTACTCTTCAAGCTCTATGTTTTGATGTAATTAATTTATGGAATACATGCTTGATTGAAGAAAATTTTACATGATAAGGGAATTAGGTTTTATAAACAAAATTGGGGCTTTTGGAATTTTATGATTCCATGGTGGAATTTAAGTTGGAATCAAGCTTATATGATGTTAAAGTCATGTTATTGAGTTAGGATTTAAACCTACATATTTTAGTTTGTATGATGATGATTAGGTTTTATGGATTCAAGTTCAATTTAGGGTTTGTGATGTTGAATTAATCATCTAGTAAGCTTAAATTATTATTTGGAAGCAAAACCCTAAAGTTATTAGATAGGGACCATTTCGAAAATTCTAAAAGTTAGAGGACTAATCTGAATTTTTATAATTTTGAAGTGTATTTATGTTATTAATGATGTTGGAGATGTGAAATTTATGTTAGAATGCTAAACCGATGGTGAATTGAATTAGTGACCATTTTGACAATTTGTCAAAGTTAAGTGGCCATTTCGGCAAGGGAGTTTTGGATGAGGATTAAATCTGAATTTTAGTTGAAATAATAGAATTAAGGTAGTAATGTCTATTTGAGGACTAAATTGCAAAGTTAAGAAGCTTGAATCCTTATCTTTCCATTTTTAGTGATTACTTCGGAAAGAACGAAAAATTAGAGGGAATTATTTTTGAATAATTATTTGATGAAGAAAGGGATACATTAGTGGTTTGAATTAAGTAAGGGGACCAAATTGACAAAATAGCAAAGTAAGGAGAAATTAGTATAAAGTTTGAAGTTATTTATGGAAGTTGTTTAGGAAAATTAGATTTGGTAGTAAGTTTGAAAATTCACCATAAATTCTACAAAAATGGTTCGATGGTGAATTTTATACCATGTAAAGATTTGTTCGTCTAGTTTCGTTTCTAATAAACGAAAATTGATTTCGAGTAAAAAGATATGAATTTTTAAGTGGTGAAAGGTTAGAAAACAATATGGCAGTCTATTCCGAAATCAGCACTGAAAATTGACTTTGAAAATTTTTCATAAATCGTACGAGTTGAATTTGGGCTATTAATTTATATGACTGAAAATCTTATTGAATCTAGTTTCTTTCATAACAAACGGAATCGAATTCCGAGTTTTAGATCATTTTATAGAAATAAATCTTCAAAGGTAGTGCAAGCTGCTAGAAAATGGAAATTGAGACAATTTGTATCTAATGTTGGTTAGCAAGCTTGCAGGAATTATTTGAAGATCAAAATGGTCATTAGGGACCAAAAATGAGTTTGTTAATAGTATAAGGAAGGAAAGAAATTTATGGAAAATTTTTATGTTGAATGATTAAATAGCTTAATTGAAATATTGTTAGAAGTGAATCTAACAAATGTTTATTTATATTCATTTGGTTAATGAAGCCGAATATGAATCAAAGAGGATTCGAGATACTATAAAGGAAAGGGTCAAGTAGAATTTAGTGAGGCATACTATTAGATGGCCCCAATGAGTGCATTTCTAAATATTTGCATTACATTGAAAATGACATTACATTTTTCTATAATACATGATATGATACATTGCTCGACACGGCAAGCTTGATGGAATGCCATGTATGAATTATTGTTTGCATAAATGATGATGCATTATGCATACATGAAATATGGATAATGACAAGATTAAAATGAAACAAGATACACCCTGGAGATCCAAGCCCATAGTGCAAAATGCACTAACGAGGTGTTTAATATAAGGAGCAAAGAGCGTCCTTATATGAGGAGCAAAGAGCATCCTCTCGAGTACGTACTTCACAAGGCACTACGGTGCAAATAGGCTACGAGGTTTCCATGGGCCTCTAGCCAGACACGTTAATAATAACACAAGATGGTTATATGATATATCATGAGCATGCAAATGACTGCATGATGATACATGAATCACATGATAATGGTGATACATGATAATGATGATACATGAATCACATGATATTGATGATACAGATGATACATGATACATGATACAGATGTTACATTATACATGATAGAGATGTTACATGATACATGATGCAGATGTTACGTGATTTACATGATACATGCAAAAGATGTTACATGATTTCAGGATACATGAAAATGAAGTTACATGTTACATGACAGAGAAGTACATGACATACATGATAGAAATGTTATTGATATATGATAGAAATATTACATGATACATGATAGAATACATGTTATGCAAATGATGGCATTAAGAAAGCTTGACTGTGATAGAGCACATGATATGTAAATGATTACACGATGAAAGCTTGTCCATGATAGAGAATATATTATGCAATAATAATATGATTTATATGATAGTTATGATACATGACATATGTACATTGTGATATACTTGCCATGTTATAGAGAAAACAAAATGCACTTTTATATATGACATACTGTATTACATTATTTCATGTTTTTAAAATAAATAAGTTTAACTGCCTCTCTAAGTTCGTACTTAGCGTGTGTCTTATGTCACACGTAGGTTTCCTGGAAATCGTCTATCGAGGAGGAGCAGAAACTTGGGAAAAATCAAGTTACTACTATAAGTTCAGTATGTACGTCTTTACCATAATTTGATAGACTAGTGGGCATGTAAGTATTTTAAAGTGGAACTGTTTACAACATAAGTTTACAACGTAATTATATGCTTTTATGGATGGATAAGTTTAAAAATACAAATTGTTAACAATAGCAAAATCTTTGGTATGGTTAAAATGTTGTTTAGCCCTGATCGCGTAAAAATTTTAAAATCAAGAAAGGGTCTAGGCAACTTACGTAGTTTTCACCCTGAATTATATTGTTTTAATAGTTCAATTATAAATTTTGTAAACCAATTTAGGGTCAAAGCTAGCTACACCTAGATGATTTAGTTTTAGATTTAAAACTGAGAAAAGGTTAAACTACAAATTAAATTTTGGTATAAAAAATTTCAAGTCAAGATTTCTTCCAATGATTTCGTAACATCTTTAATGTATATTCGGTCTACGAGTATACATTAAGGGTGTTATAGTTAAAGTCATGGAAGGACTTGGCCAAAGCTTTCCTAGAATAGTACCAACATGTCAGTGACATGGTGCCAGACCGTTGGACCTTGCAACACATGAAACAAAAGTCAAATAAAGGCTTTAGGCAGTATGCCCAATGTTGGAGAGATGTGGCGGCTCAAGTTCATCCTCCGCTCAGGGAAAAAAATGGTGGTTATTTTTATCCAAACATTGGAGGGTCTAGTTTTGGATCGCTTAATAGGCAACACGACTACCAATTTTGCAGACCTTGTGTTTCTGGTGAGCTCATCGAAAATGTTGTCAAGAGTGGCAAAATCGATAGTGGAGGTAACTTATCCCATAAGAAGACCTCGTATGCCAAGAAAGATCATGAAGTAAACTCTTTGGGTGTTTACAATGTCAATTATCCGAAGTCTGTGACAGTTGTACAACCCAAGGCTGCGCCAAGCGCCCAGGGTTCTTCAAGCCAAGACTCCGGTCAAAGAAGGAACACCGAGAAGATGGAGTTTACCCTATACCGATTTTTTATGGGGAACTGTACAAACAACTATTTAATGTCCATGTAGTGGCACCCTTCTACCAAGCACCGTTACAACCTCTATTTCCAAAATAGTATGATCCTAGCGCAAAATGTGTATACCATGGTGATCAAGTGGGAACTTGATTGAAACTTGTATCGATTTCAAGAAGGCCGTAGAAAAGCTTATTAAGCTCGGGGTCATAGGCTTTGACAAATTTGGTGGGCCAGCTACAACCACCAACCCCTACCAAATCAAACCGGTGGAGTGAATATAATTTTTGAGGAGAGCAACCAAACAACTATGTCCAAGGTGTCAGAAATCAAGTCACCTTTCAGTTGGGTTTGGAATAAGCTACTCGAAGCGTGCCTGATCGGTTAGAGAATAATAATATCCGAGGGGCACATCGGTCTATATTGTGAGTTCCATACCAAAGAGGAGCACACTATTCAAGACTGTCATGAGTTCAAAGACATGGTTTAAGGTCTAATAGACATCAAAGAAGTTGATTTTTTTGAGGAATGAACTCGCTCTTGCTTCTTAGTCTAGATGCAAAGCTAAAACTTCAGTAGGTTCCCTTGTTGCTTTTAACTTCTTTTAAGTAATGCATGTAAATCAAATCCCACTTGCTTAAGACCGAAAGCAGTGGTGATCTTTTGTAAGGGCCTAAGACCACATGCTTTAATTTTCAATGAAAAGGTGCATTTTGTTTTTCAACTCTCTCTTCATTTTGTGTATATATTTATCTATTGGGTCCCCATATATCAATTGCACAAGGGAAATTGACTTTGACCTGAAGGTTGAGTCCGAGTAGCCTGTGTCCAATTGAAATCCTAAGCTGTGAAGATTATGAACATGTTACTTGCATTTCACATTAAGGACCACAAATAATAACAAATCGGTGCAATTTAATGTTTTAAGCATGGTAATAGGCATTTTCAAAACAAGACGAAATGATTTTAATGTTTGAAGCCCAGTAATAGGCATTTTTCAAAAAGCACTTTAAAGCATGGTAATAGACATTTTCAAAAATTAATCAAAAAGCACTCTAATGTTTGAAACATGGTAATATGCATTTTCGGATAAGGGTGTGGAATCTTTGAGGCACTCCACTGAAGCCCATTCTAATCAAAACTCTTTTCATCATGAGTGATGGTAATATTTTTAAAATCATGACAATGTTGAGTAGCTCAGGAATTTGTTGTTTGCCCCATCATTTATTTTGAGACAAAGGAATATGATGAATTGAATTCCCCAAAAAATGAGACAAAAATGAACACACCAAAGGTAAGTTGGTCAAGCACCGAAGTAGCTTAAATGCACTTCACATCTTCAAACATCAATTCAGCTTTCGAGGTCTCCTAGACACAGGATTTGCTTGGGGCAATCCTCAATAAGCCATTTCAATGTTGCTCGTGCACTTGATATTCAGGGCACTTAATCTAGCTTGATATATCCATAATTTGAAAAGAATAACCCAATTTTCTTAATAAGCATATCACAATTGATATTAGAACATGTAGTCTAAGATTTGAAACAAAGATTTCACTGCATTACTTACAAAGAAGTTCAAGAGTATAGGGACCAACAACAAGTGTACCCTCAGATTGCTTCTTTGACTAAAGAAAGTAATCACAAGTTGATCTTTTCCTAGAAAGGTAAAATTTTAGAAGAATATGGTCAAACCCACAAGAGGTTGGGGCATCACTGTACACAAGATGACAAAAGCCGTCTATCCAGTCCACAAGATAAAACTTCGGCAAAAACTAGACCAAACCATCAGTATGACCAAAAAGTCATGGGGCATCCCCTTTGAAGCCAACATCATGGCCAACTGCATTACATGTCATTCATTACATCCTCATACATTCGCATTAAATGCATACATTACATATCAAATTAGATGCATTCATGCTAAGTGCATTTACTTCACTCATACATAAAAAACTGGTTCATGATGAGAAGCCTTAATCATGGAGGACAATAACAAATTGGTAAGCCCTCAGCCACAAAAGGGAGCCAAACCAGCAAAGAAAGCCAAAACAAAACTCAAACTCTAAGTGAACAATTACTAACTAGTGTTTACTTCTATTTTTCAGTTCTTGCCCTATCGTCAGTGGTGTAGTAGATCTATCACATTTATTCTCTGATCTAGACTCTCCGTCAGTGGTGTAACGGATCAAACTTCTTCTCTTCAAAAGGAAGATCTTGACTCTCCATTAATGGTGTAGCGGGTCATCTTTTTCTTCAGATCTTGACTCATCGTTAGTGGTGCATCAGATCATCCTTCTTTTTAGATCTCAACTCTCTATCGATGGTGTAGCAGGTCATCTTTTTCCTCAGATCTTGACTTATCATAATGGTGTAGCATATCAAAATATCCCTTCCGATCATGCCTCTTAGTCAGATTTGTAGCTTGATCAAATCTATCTTCAGATCTTGACTCATCGTCAGTGGTGTAGTGAATCAAAATCTCCCTCTCAGATCATGCCTTTTCATCAGAGTCGTAGCTTGATCACCATTAACTCCTCAGTTCATGCCTATTTATCAGAGTCGTAGCTTGATCGCCAATAATTCCTCATATCATGCCTCTTTGTTAGAGTCGTAGATTGATCGCCTTTAACTCTTCAGATCATGCCTCTTCGTCAGATTCATAGCTTGATCGCCTCTAACTCTTCAGATCATGCCTCTTCGTCAGAGTCGTAGCTTGATTGCAAACCTAACTTAGATCATGCCTCTTCGTCAGAGTCATAGCTCGATCACAATCTAATCACCAGATCATGCCTCTTCGTCTGAGTTGTAGCTTGATCTAATTCAATCTCCTGATCTTTCTCGTCGTCGGTGGCATAGCGGATCACCCATATTCAAACATCTCTTTACCCAATCCTTTACATTTTACAAGTTTTAAATAAAATAAGTGGATAATCAGTCTGAAACAATATTCTTTTATTCTTACAGGTTATATCTTTTCGAAAAAGGATGAAGTAGATTAGTCGACCAGATCCTGACTATCTGTCGGTGGTGTAGTAGATCAACAGATGAGTTCTATTTCTCTAGAAGTTGGAAGATGGACTAGTTAGGGTTCGAAAGAAGGATCGTGCCAAGAAGGGGTGCTCCAGCTTGACCGAACAAAAATGCTTTTCTTTTAATCTTTGCTCTATTGTTGTTTACCAACAATGAGCAAAGAGGGGCAGCTGTAATCACCAATTTCGTCTGGTTTTTATTCGACTCCAATAAGCCATTAAATCCAAAAATTCAAAAAAAGAATAAATAATCCAAAAAATAAACAACCCAAAATCTAAAAAAATATCAAATCCAAAAATTCCTATCGTTAATGTCCATGTTACATGAGTATACCCAAATACCCTTTACAACCTCAATCCATCTACAAATAAATTACCCAAATTACAAAAACTATTACATCATTCTACATATCCCAATTAAACCCAAATACCCATCTGCCAAACCCATTTCATATACCAAGCCAACTTGAATGAACCACATCTAAGCCTACCCACCCCATCTACCTCACTAACCCTAAAGTAATAAAACCCTAACCAACTAAGCCTTCAGCCGCCGCCAACCTTCCAAAACCTTCTGGAAGCATGTGATCCCTCATCTTCCACAACCGTCTAGCTCCTCGTCCATGTTACCAAATACATCGGCTCCACGCTCACGCCACCTCAGCCCTACGTCTGCACCACATCACTGCCACATCGCCTACCACCTTTGTGTCAGTGTCGCTATCAGCATACTCTGCCATATACACGCCTAAATCTGATAATAGAGTTTGGTCTCCCTCGTACGATACTCACTAGCAATACACATGCAAACAAAAGGTGAATCAGAAGTTAGAGCCAATCCCACTTTTTTTATTTTTCATTTAGTTTTTTAAATCTATGTAATATCTCAACTATAAAGCCCGAGAATCAAATCAATGTAAGGATGAGGACTTTTACATTCGAGAATATACAAAGCAAAAATTTCAAAGGTATTATATTTCTCTTTTACATTTCGAATCTAAAATCCTGTAAGAGTCAGGGTTTACCTTGAGGGTTTGGTGTGCGAAATCTCGGCGTTGCTTCTTTCTTCTCCTCCGTTTG
This sequence comes from Hibiscus mutabilis, assembly GCA_019671005.1. Lineage (NCBI taxonomy): Eukaryota > Viridiplantae > Streptophyta > Magnoliopsida > Malvales > Malvaceae > Hibiscus > Hibiscus mutabilis. Next base: position 32,276,398 of record CM033722.1, read on the forward strand.
GATCTTCAAACCCAGATTCAAAGATTTTTTAAAATATTTGTTTGGTTTTCAAAAACACGTTTCGGCTTTTTTAGATATAGAAAAAACATGATTTAATTTTAAAAATCGGTGGTAGGATTTTAAATCAGGGAAAGAAAGGGCTTTTTGGAGTCAGTTTAAGGCCGCTAGCCAGTGGACGAGGTGGTGGCGTGCGGCGTTAGCTCCGTCGGTTTCTGGAAATCAAAATAGGGGCTAGGGTTCCTAATTTCAGAGCTTTTTCAGGGTGTTTTTCTTTTACTTTTTTTTGAAAAAAATAAATGTTTCAGGCCAGTTTTTGTCAGGTTCTTTGGTATATATAAAAACCACAAAACGCTGCATTTTGGGCAGTCCTCAAACCTTCGCGTTGACCAAGATCCAGGAAGGATCCACGGACGTTGGTTGAGGGGCGAATTTTCGTTTCAGTCCTCAAGCTTTCTTCCCATCTTCATATTGGCCACATGTTAATACCCGATTTGGTCTCTCCCATTTGTTTTGCTTTTAAAATTTTAGCCCATTTTTAGTTATTTTCTTCCAAATTCGGCTTTGGGTTTTGTTTTCCTTTCATTTCAACCCTTCCTTTATATATTAATTCTATCTTATTATACTATATATTATATTATATAAAAATTATGTTATATATACATATATTAAGTAGGTTACATATATATATTGTAAATTTATTATTTATGTTATATATATTATTATATTATATTATATAGTATTTATTATATGTATACATGGTACTTTATCTTATTATATATATATATGTATATATGTTAAATTTATTTATTTCGTGTTCGAATCGGCCTTACGGTGACCCGCAATAGGGGATGACTCGTATTATTCATGGCCCGTTTAGTGTAGCTTTAATTTCCACCTTTTAAATTTCCGCATTTACTTTCTAACTTTTAATTTCCGTCTTTAATTTCTCGCATTTATTTCCTCACCTTTACTTTACCGCATTCAACTTCCATATTTATTTCACGCACTTTATCTTATGTTCGATCCGGTCCTTTTTTCGGACATCAACTTATTACTTAATACCTTGGGGCCTCTAGCACATCCATAAAGCTCTTCCCCTTGCTTCATGGTGCAGTTGAAGGGCAAATTGATGATTGCAATCCACAATAATAGTGAACAATGTTTTCTTTAGCACATGATTTAGAATTTCCAATAGACATTGTCGAAGGAAAACTAAAATAGTTGATGTTGCACCGTGCAAAGATGGAAGTGGAGAGGATTATAAGAAAATATTAAAATTTTGGCAAAAAATAATAAAAAAAGCAATAGCATTTTAAATTTGCAGAAATGTAACTGAAATAAAATAAAAGAAAGTCCATAGCATGAAATTCCAAAAAATATTAACAACTTCAAATGTCATTATATTAAAAGTCTAGTCATCTGTCTTGCGGGTACTAAATTCTTGACGAAAGGAGGTTGTTTCCTTGCGAATATCTGCAAATTGAGAATCATCATGCTTACAAAGCTCAACAAACTGAGACTCAGCATAGTTTCGAAGCTCTGCGAACTGCGAATCAACATGGTTATGAAGGCCAGCTAATTGCAAATCAACATGTTGGGGACAAGTAACCATGTAGTCAAGTAATGGCTTCATTGTAATATGCTCATCGATTTGTAGAAGAAACTTGTTCGGCAGGCGAAGTGGAATGTTCTTCCACATTTTCTGGTTGGAGGCATCTTTTGAGCCCTTATAAATGCAAAGATTTTTTCAAAAGAGGTATATGCATTTGCGGGCCTAATGAATGTTAATCTTTTCCTTTAAAGGGACAGGTGGGTCCAAAGAAAATTGACATCATTTGATGCATGTTTCCTCTAGTTTTTTGTGGCCAAAATAGGGGATAATCAAGGCGAAGTAGCTTGAGGTGGATTGTTGCTTGCTGGGAGCTCGATTTGCATTGGCGAGCAAGGTGAGGTGTAATCGGTGAGTGGAAACTGGTTTTAAATGCCTTTAAAGGGTTTTCAAATGATGTTGGGAGTTTAGGTTAAGCTTAAAACACTTACTTAAGCTCAGAAGTAAGTTTCCCTCTTTTGCTCCTTAATATCGGTTCGGGTATGAGCATGTGGAATTCATGTTTTGGCTTTAAACATGGTTTGATTTACTTACTATAAATGCATGGTTTTGAATACATATTCAATGGTTTTAAATTATATGAGATGCTAGTGAGCATTGGTTTCAATCCGGTTGGGAATGTGGTATTTCTTTGGCAATGTGGTTTGCATATGTGGTGATTTGTATAATGCATTGAAAAACAGTGAGTAAATGGTTTTGCAAATGATATATTGGCTATGTGACATGATGAGAAAACATTCAGATATAGTTGGCATGCCATAAGATAAAGTGCACTATAATATATACTAAAAATTGATCGTGGCCATGGGTCCTTGAGGTATGGCGGTTTAATTAGGCCACTTGGACTATCGGGACCTCACTTGGGGCATGCGGTTTAACTAGGTAACCCAAGTTGATGGTGGTCTTGTGGTTTAACTAGGCAAGGTCAGTAAAGCTTGCGGTTTAACTAGGGAAGGCTGTTAAATCTTGCGGTTTAACTAGGCAAGGTTTGGGATATCATACGGTTTAACTAGGCATGCTATGAGTTGTGGTAGAGGCGAGTCCATCATGAGAGATCCATGTATCTGATATGTAAGGTTAATGGTTGGTTAACCAATGATTAGCGGTTGGCTAATTGAGGATAATGGTTGACTATCCAGGGTCACTATAATTGCCAATATATGAAAGTTCAAGTGTTAAACCTACTTTCTAGTGTTTTGGGATTTAAGCATGGTAATATGATTTAATGCTTTGGAATTTAAGCATATGATTTGTAAATGTTTTTGCATATGCTCAGTTGGTTAAGTGTGTGGCTGTTAATTGTAAGGTTGGAGGTTCAAGCCCTCATTTTGACTCGAATCTCTAACACCGGTCCACCGGACCCTTAAAACAAACCTCAAAACATATAGACCCAAAACCAGGGTGTTACATCATTCTTTCGAAAGATGTGTGTAAGGACACAAGAATATGGAAGAGAGGTTGAGGCCCCGTGGCCCTTAATGAAAAATGATACTAGCTGGAGAAAAAAATGATTTTGGCAATGTTAGGAGCAGCCTCAATTTGATATTGGTTAAGCCACCAATAATCAATCTCTCAGATTGTTCCTGCCTTCCCACTGGACGATCGAAAAAAACATGCCACAATAAGGTGCAAGATGCTCTCTTCAAAAGGAAGATTTTTGGGGCTATGGTCTTTGTACTTTTCAACACCTAAATCAGATGCAATTGATTGCGGGTGATAAAGAGTTCCTTATCCATAACATAAAAGTTAATGCCTATGATCTCAGATGAATTTGGCTCACGCACAATTCTAGCATTACTGTAAAAGACCCGTATAAGTCTTTCACAACCCTCAGTTTGATCTCAAGAAAAATATTCCAACCACATTTCGTGAAAGTTTACTTCATTTTGAAGTTGTAGTCTGAGTTTTAAAGGAAATCCATGGCCACAACACGTTCTTTATGAATGCGTCTTTTGTAGAAATGTTTATAAAATTTGGTACTTTCATCCTCATCTCTAAAACATTATTCATCAATAGATGGTGGTGGCTCAACGATTTTTTGATGTTAGGTTTGCTGCATGGTTAATGGGTAGAGTAAAGAAGAGTTGACTAGGATTCGGGTTTAGGGATCCTATAAGAAATAAAAAAATTTGTTTGTAAGTTGATCAAAATCAAAAATTGAAGAATTTGGCCAACCCCATCAGTTAATAATATATGAAAATAGAAGAAAATTCAAGGAACCCATCAGTCATATCAAACGTGTTTTGAACACGAAGCCAAGCCCATCGATAATATCAAGCATTTCCCAAGTTCAAAGCTAAGCCATGGAAAGAATTGGAAAACCAAACAAAAGAAATGGTATGTCAAATTTTAAGGGTTTCCAAAAATTCCTCTGATTCAACGGGGCTTAGGGTTCCTATTAAATTTTAAACGAATTTAGCGGGAAATCTTAAAAACCCAAACAATAATATCAACCAATTTGTCAACATCAACGATGAGGCATGGAAAGTAAATGAAAACCAATAAAAGGCAAGGGAATGTTTAAGAAAAAAGTTTGGGTTTCCAGAAATATACCTTTGATTCCAACAGGCAGTATTTGATTGAACTGAGTTTAGGCTACCTATTAAAGTTAAAAAAAACTAGCAAAAAATATGAAAACCCCATCAATTATATCAACCAAATTTTCAAAAGCAACGGTTATCCATAGAAAGTAAATGAAAACTAAACAAGAACCAAACAAAAACCAAGCGTTCTTTTAACATAATTAAGGTTTCTAGAGATATACCTTTGCTTGCTTTCAGCAGTCTCTAAGTGAACTGGGTTTAGGGTTCCTGTAAAAAATTAAACAAAATAATTAGAAAATATGAAAAAACCCATCAATAATAGAAACCATATTTTCAACATCAACGGTCAGCCATGGAAAGTACATGGAACCCAAACAAAAAGCAAGGCGATTTAAAAAAAATACAGGGGTTTCCAAAAATACCTTCGAATCCTGCAGATTCAAAATTCAAACGAAGGGGATGAGGAGATGGTGTTTAGAAGGAGTAATGGGTGAAAGAATAAAATGAAAAGTCCCAATTTAAAGATTGTGAAGAAAAGGAATGGAGGAATCCAATCGGTTCGCACAATTGACTGAGAGAGCATTAATTTTTTGCTATGAACTTCCAGATTTGCTATATATATATATTTCACGTTAAGTAGCGGAAACTGGGTCATAAGTTGCACAACTATTAATGAAAAAACCAGCGAGAACAAAAATCGAAAAGGTTATACATTTTAAGTTTAAAATTGAAAAATGTTATAATTCAAAGTTCAAATATTTTTAAAGTGTCGAAACCTGGATACCAATTGCAATACTTTATAGCAAACACTGCAACATATGACATTTAATAAGCATCGAAATGTTCTAACAAAACTATAATGTAACTGCTTGTTCTTACATTTTAAGTTGAACTTTAATTCTACTAGTACCGAATCTTGGTCTCATGATTTTGGAATCTTCCTCTTTCATTAGAAGTGTATTTAATTAGTATTGTCAGAAATGGTTTTAGGGTGCGATTACATTGTTTAGTTTATTTCGTGGGAATGTATGATTACATGTTTGGTAGAGAGAATTTAAGATTACTTAGAGGTAAATTTTACTAAACTGTCATTGTGATATATTTTCTTTTGAACAAGTCAAACTTTAAATAATATTTTAAAAATAGTTGCTTGAAAATTCATATCATTATACTTACCATATAATGAATATTGTAACACCCTCAATGTATATTCGATATTCGAATACACATTAAATATGTTACTAACTGATTTACACTGATTTTCAGACTTGTAAATTTTTTTCTTTTTTTTATTTGATGCTAAACTAATTTGATTAAACAACCCTTTCTCGGTTTTCACTAAATTACAAATCTATCTAGAGTCTCCTAGTTTCGACCTTGAATTGGTTTATAAAATACTTTCAGTAGTTATTAAAATGAAAAAATAATTCAGGGTGAAAACTATGTGTGCTGCCTAGACCCTTTCTTGATTTTAAAATCACTACGCGATAAACGATCAACTATGTTTAAAATTGTTTAAAGCATCTTTTCTAATATTCTTAATTCCACAAACTAAATCTCGTTTCTATATCATACATCCACATTAACTTATAAGTAGAGTACAAAAATTTAGACATACAAAATAGTTACTTATTTAATATCTATACATGCCCCACTAGACTAGGATGTGGTGATACTTATTGATAATGCAGGCTAACTTGATCCAATGATGTGCAGCTCCTCCTCTGCTATCTAGTCCGAAGTACCTACGTGTGATACGAAACACACGCTAAGTATAACTTAGTGAGGCATAATCATAACAATATAAAACAATAATTATAAATAACACAGCCTTGTAAAATGGCAAGCGATTTCCAATTGCAGTTGATAACATTTTATCATGCATAGAACTACCTTACATGTATATTTCATTAAACAAATATAATAATCAAATCATAGGATTCGATCTGTCCTACCAGTCTTGTGTACGTTAAGCTTTTTAGCTTAACCGCCTGCAAAAATGCATTTCAAGTATTATAGCCCAAAGTACAAAATAAAGTGATGCTATGGTATGCGAGTCATCACGACACTGTAGTGTCTACGACGCTGTAGCGTCTGCATCGCCAAAGCGACTGAGATGAGCATGTACTCGAGGACGCTCTTTGCACCTCATAATCCCACATTTTGTGCTAACAATACCGAAGTGTCTGAACAATGCCGTAGCATCTAAGTCGACACCGAAGTGTCTAAACATAACCGAAGTGACTGAAACGTACCGTAGTGCTAGGACGCAGCTGCTAAGACTCTATGGATATCCAACTATACTAAAGACTTCACAATAGTACTTGGGCAAAATCAACATTATAATCATCATCCCATGTTCAAAGCATCAATATAAATCATAATTGTATGTATATATATCCAAAGTCATAATATCGTTCTTACTTTATCAGTAGGAAATACGATAGACTTACTAGCCTATCCACCTGCATAAAAGCATTTCATGAATTATAGCCCAAAGTACAATTTCATGTGAACCTATGGTATACGAGACATCATAACGACACCGTAGTGTCTGCAACGCCGTAACGTCTAATGATGAGTACGTACTCGAGGACACCCTTTGCTCCTCATTATCGCACCTTTTGTGCTAGTCGACACCAAAGTGTCTAAACAACACCGTAGTGTCTGCAATGCCGTAGCGTCTGATGTCAACACCAAAGTGTCTAAACAACACCATAGTGTCTGAAGTCAACACCGAAGTGTCTGGAATGCACCGTAGTGCTAGAATGCAGCTGCTAAGACTCTATGGATATCCAATTATATGAAAGACTCTCACACTAGTACTTGGGCATAACAATATAATATTTTCACATTTAATATCCAATCCATCAATAGTATCATCCATAGTTCAATAATGGGCAGTTCATACCCAAAATCTAAAATTCGATTTATCTTAGATAAATTATTGTACCATATCAATGTATCACATATGCAATTTTATATCTCATGTCATTTACATAACTTTGATCAGCATACATTTTCATTAATATCAAGGTCGATTTTTCGCAAGTCTCCCTCATATCACATATATAAAATAAATAAAAATGCACTCACTCATATCACATATATATAAATCAGTAAAAATGCACTCACCTGGGTCATGCATGATATTAGCCTCACTAAGCTATTTCGATACTTTTTCCTTTCTTTCTTTTGATCTGGTACCTTTAGCCTCGTCAATAGTTGTACAGTACCATTTGAACATACATAACAATATTCATGTTAGATTTTTAATCTAACATTGCTTAACTATACTATACTAGTATAATTATCTGAATATAGAATATTTCCAAAAATTTTCACTTTTTCCTTTAATAATGCCAAATTGTTCATTATGGTCCCTAATGACCATTTTGCACATTTTACAATTTATTCCAGCTTGAATCACAATTATTCAATAATTCCATCATTTTTGTTCACTAACTTTTATTCAATACCCTTCATCCACTAACTTTTACCAAAGTGGCATTTTAGTCACTAATTTTACACATAAACTTCCAAACTTGTATCGAATAATTAATCCAACATTTCTATAACTTTTCTCACATTTTCCCTTACTTTTAGACCAAAGCTGAATTGGTCCTTGAACTAATCAGGGCTGTCGAAATGTTCCCTTGCCATTTCCTTTCTTGTCAATTTAATCCCTTGGATTCTAATTTCAATTATAACTTCATACAACATATTCGAATCATAAAATCTCATAATCATAATATTTTCAAAATATTTTTCCCGTAATTTCTCTATAAGCCAAAAAGGGTATCTATATTTTCCAAAGACTTTATTTTAGTCCAAACGCCATAATCAATCTTCTAAGTTCATAATTTCTTCAAATCCATCACTAGGATAATTTTCACAATATTTCTCCAAATTTCCCCATGTATGCCGAAATGGTCACTTAAAGGACTAGTTAAGGAATTTTCATTCTAACATCAAATTCAAGCTTCTAATATCATCAATCTTTCATTTTCATCATCAATTTCAAAACCCTAAATAAAATCCCAAATTCTAGAGTTAGGGTTTTTAATCCTTAAACATGAAATTAATCACAATCTAAGCTTAGTTTCATCTCTACAACAATGGATTTGCATAGATCAAGCTTCATTCTAAACATGGAACATGAAACCCTATTTTCTCTCTCTTTAAGACCATAATCAAATCTTCATAACTCTTAATAAAATTACTATCAACTTTCTACCAAAAACATACCTTGAATCTTGTTCGGGAGCCTTCAAAATGCTTGGAGAAAATTGTGTATTTTTCTCTCCCTTTCCCCATGGTTTTCGAAAATAGGGTTGAAAAAGATGAGCATTTTGTTCATCTTTTACTAATTTATGCCACATTTAATTGATAAATTGAATTTTTTATTCAATTTAGTCCTTAATCCAAAATTAACTTCCAACTGAATCATAATTTGCAAGTTGCCATTCTAGCTCAATTCCAACCAAATTCCATTCAACTCTAACCAAACTAGAGTAATATTTCCACATGGGAAATTACCATATTACCCATGGTACTTCCAAAATTGCCGTTGTGACCAAATTACCAAAATTAGTCACTTAAATCACTAATTTTGCCGTTTTGTAAAAATCCAACTATTCTAGTTAGATCATGATAAACCAATTAATAATTTATTCATAAAATAATATTTTATGAGTTTTTCGTGACTTATGGAACAACCTCTGAAATTTTGATTCGATTTCCCAATATTCACTTACTACTTCTACTACGATTTCCCCTTCACCGGGCTATGAAATAAATTCTAAAAATTCCTTATTTCCATATCTGAAAAATAAATAATATTATCAAGTAAAATATTCCATATTTATGAAGTCAAACTTAAAGTTTTGACTCGGTCCAAATATACCGATAATTACCCAAAATCTTTATCGAATACAATTTCTCTTAATATTTCTTAATCGACAATCCATAATTTATTCCTTTTTATCAGTCTAAAGTACTGACATGGGACCTTCCTAGGAGGTCACCAATCCTAGTGCTACTCTAGCCTGAGCACGCTTAACTTTGCAGTTCGATCTAAATTCGATATCTTATACTTTATTTCCGAAATCTATATCAGATTTTTCTCCATGTAATTTTATTTGAATCAAATATCTGCTCATTCCCCTGATTGTTCGACTGAGCATAAATTTTTACATAAATCTTATACCGGAAATATTACTATACAGATCATCTTCCTGCAACCTGTATTACTTATCTATGGAATAAAAATTATTAATGGTAAAATTATCTATTAGGATCCTATACTTTTCCAACTTTAGACTCTAGACACCAACTTTTGACTTGCTATCATTTTAGTCACTAAGTCAGCTTTTAAGCCCTTATCTTAGTTCTAAATGACCCTTAATCAACATAGAAATTTTTGGGGTATTACAATTCTTCCCCCTTAAGAAAATTCATCCTCGAATTTTCAAAACGTACATGGATCAAAAAGTTGCAGGTACTACTCTTTCTTTTTCTTCTCGATTTCTCAAGTAGGTACTTCTACTTTATAATTCCACTAACTGACTTTTACCAATGAAATTTTCTTATTCCTTATTCCTTTTAATTCCATATGATAAGATTTTTATCGATTCTTCTTCATACGTCAAATATCGGGTTGTAATTTAACTTCCTTTAGGTTGATATCGTAAAAAGGATCTGATCGATACCTTTGAAGCAAATTCACATGAAATATATCGTGAGTCTTGCTCGCCTCCAAAGGTAAAGTTAATTAATAAGTCATTTGTCCATTTCTTTTAAGAGTCTCATACGGTCCAATGAATCTGAGACCAAGCTTTCCTTTTGACCAAAGAATAGTACTTTTTTCCAAGGTGAAACTTCCATACATACCTTGTTTCTGAATTTAAACTCAATATCCTTTTTCATTTTATCCGCATGTCTATTGTCGATCTGCAGCTGTTTTAGGATTATTTTAAAGAATCCTCACTCTGTCTTCTATTTCTCGAGTCAAATCAACTTCATCCACTTTTGGATTATTCCGAACATTTCAATCCTTTCCCACAATCCTTTGTTCTCAATAATATAGGCTCGTAACTTATCTTCAAAAATTAGAATAGTCCAACTAACTGTCCTTCTATTAAAATTTCTTTCTTTATTTCACCATTATAAACTTTTCCTCAATAGCAATTCATCAGATTTGCTTTCATAATCTTAGGCTTCTCTAGATTCAACTTGCTTTCTATTTTCAGGGCATTCTTCATCTGCCACTTTCTTTAATTGGATCTAACAAGGTTGGTTAAAGTTGTAACTTTGTACTTAGTGTACCATTCTTTCCCAAAGACAATTAAGCGTTCATTGCATGCGGAATAAAGAACATTTTCCAGCTAAGAGCATCAGCTACTACATTAGCCTTTCCTAATCAGTAATATCATCTCTTAACTTATTCTCATCATACTCTAAATTTTCATATTTTCAGCCTCCAGCTTATCATAAGCAGTCTGCCAGATTACATCTGTAGTAATCTCCAACAATTTCATGTTTAGCCATTTAACAAATACGTATTTCCAAAATAAGAATACTTCTTCTTTTTTCTAACTTTTCATATCTGACTATCTTAATTTATTAATAACAATCACAATTCCATTTAATCATACGCTTACCGTCTTATGACTACCTTTAACCTTAAAATGTGCGTATGAGCCCTTACTCTTCCTAAATTTCTTATAACTTATGCTATTATAAGCGTAAGTGCAAACACATATGTTGTAGACTAACATCTTATAATTACTGTACCAGTTCTCTATTATACAGATAACTCATCCTGGATAGGAGTTAACTACCATATTTATTTCACTGTGTTGTATCCACAATGGGTCTTTTCTTAACCCTCAAAATTCGTCAACTGATGAAATCTAACAGTATCTTATTTTTCTTATAGCCATTAGAGTCTTATTCATACTATTGAGGAGATACATCAAGTTATGCAAGCAATACATCAGTAACATCACATCCTAGGGGAATGTACACTTTAGCAAAATCATATTAGACTCAGTTTAACCTCTAAAATCGACTAAATCATTGCTCCCATACCACTAAATGTAACACCTTCAACGTATATTCGATATTCAAATACATATTAAAGATGTTACTAACTGATTTACAATGATTTGCAGACTTGTAATTTTTTTCTTTTTTTATTTGATGCAAAACTAATTTGATTAAACAACCCTTTCTTGGTTTTCACTAAATTACAAATCTATCTAGAGTCACCTAGTTTCGACCCTAAATTAGTTTATAAAATACTTTAAGCAGTCATTAAAATGAAAATATAATTCTGGGTGAAAACTATGTGTGCTGCCTAGACCTTTTCTTGATTTTAAAATCACTACACGATAAACGATCAACTATGTTTAAAATCATTTAAAGCATCTTTTCTAATATTCTTAATTCCTCAAACTAAATCATGTTTCTAGATCATACATCCATATTAACCTATAAGTATAGTACAAAAATTTAGACATACAAAATAGCTACTTATTTAATATCTATACATGCCCCACTAGACTAGGATGTGGTGATACTTACTGATAATGCAGGCTAACTTGATCCAACGATGTGTAGCTCATCCTCTGCTATCTAGTCTGAAGTACCTACGTGTGATACAAAACACACGCTAAGTATAACTTAGTGAGGCATAATCATAACAATATAAAACAATGATTATAAATAACACAACCCTGTAAAATGGCAAGGGATTTCCAATTGCAGTTGATAACATTTTATCATGCATAGAACTACCTTACATGTATAGTTCATTAAACCAATATAATATTCAAATCATAGGATTTGGTATGTCTTACCAGTCTTGTGTACGTTAAGCTTTTTAGCTTAACTACCTGCAAAAATGCATTTCAAGTATTATAGCCCAAAGTACAAAATCATGTGATGCTATGGTACGCGAGTCATCACGACACCGTAGTGTCTATGACGTTGTAGCGTCTGCATCACCGAAAAAACTGAGATGAGCACGTATTCGAGGAAGCTCTTTGCTCCTTATAATTGCGCATTTTGTGCTAACAACACCGAAGTGTCTAAACAACGCCGTAGCGTCTAAGTCGACATAAAAGTGTCTAAACATCAGCGAAGTGAGTGAAACGCACCGTAGTGCTAGGACGCAGCTGCTAAGACTCTATGGATCTCCAACTATACCAAAGACTTCACAATAGTACTTGGGCAAAATCAACATTATAATCATCATTCCATGTTCAAAGCATCAATAAAAATCATAATTGTATGTATATATATCCAAAGTCATAATATCGTTCTTACTTTATCAGTAGGAAATACGATAGACTTACTAGCCTATCCATCTGCATAAAAGCATTTCATGAATTATAGCCCAAAGTACAATTTCATGTGAACCTACGGTATACGAGTCATCATAACTACACCATAGTGTCTGCTACGCCGTAGCGTCTAATGATGGTACGTACTGGAGGACGCCCTTTGCTTCTCATTATCGCACCTTTTGTGCTAGTCGACACTGAAGTTTCTAAACAACATCGTAGTATCTGCAACGCCGTAGCGTCTGATGTCAAAACCAAAGTGTCTAAACAACACCGTATTGTCTGAAGTCAACACCGAAGTGTTTGGAATGCACCGTAGTGCTGGAATGCAGTTGCTAAGACTCTATGGATATCCAATTATACCAAAGACTCTCACACTAGTACTTGGGCATAACAATATAATATTTCCACATTCAATATCCAATCCATCAATACTATCATCCATAATTCGATAATGGGTAGTTCATACCCAAAATCTAAAATTCAATTTATCTTAGATAAATCATTATGCCTTATCTATGTATCACGTATGGCATTTATTATCTCATGTCATTTACATAACTTTGATCAACATACATTTTCATTAATATCAAGGTCAATTTTTTGCAAGTCCCCCTCATACACATATATAAATTAAATAAAAATGCACTCACTTATATCACATATATATAAATAAGTAAAAATTCACTCACCTAGGCCATGCATGATATTAGCCTCACTAAGCTATTTCGATACTTTTTCCTTCCTTTCTTTTGATCTGGTACCCTTAGCCTCGTCAATAGTTGTACAGTACCATTTGAACATACATAACAATATTCATCTTAGATTTTTAATCTAACATTGCTTAACTATACTATACTAGTATAATTATTCGAATATAGAATATTTCCAAAAATTTTCACTTTTTCCTTTAATAATGTCGAATTGTTCATTATGGTCCCTAATGGCTATTTTGCACATTTTACAATTTATTCCAGCTCGAATCACAATTATTCAATAATTCCATCATTTTTTCACTAACTTTTACCAAAGTGACATTTTAGTCACTAATTTTACACATGAACTTGCAAACTTGTATCTAATAATTAATCCAACATTTCTATAATTTTTCTCACATTTTCCCTTACTTTTAGGCCAAAGCTGAATTGGTCCTTGAACTAATCAGGTCTGTCAAAATGGTCCCTTGCCATTTCCTTTCTTGTCAATTTAATCCATTGGATTCTAATTTCAATTCTAGCTGCATACAACATATTCGAATCATAAAATCTCATAATTATAATAATTTCAAAATATTTTTCCCATAAATCTCATAATTATAATAATTTCAAAATATTTTTCCCATAATTTCTCTACAAGCCGGAAAGGGTATCTATATTTTCTAATGACTTTATTTTAGTCCAAACGTCGTATTCAAGCTTCTAAGTTCATAATGTCTTCAAATCCATCACTAGGATAATTTTCACAATATTTCTCCAAATTTCCCCATGTATGCCGAAATGGTCACTTAAAGGACTAGTTGAGGATTTTTCATTCTAACATCAAAATCAAGCTTCTAATATCATCAATCTTTCATTTTCATCATCAATTTCAAAACACTAAATAAAATTCAAAATTCTAGGGTTAGGGTTTTTAATCCTTAAATATGAAATTAATCACAATCTAAGCTTGATTTCATCTCTACAACACTAGATTTGCATAGATCAAGCTTCCATCTAAACATGGAACATGAAACCCTATTTTCTCTCTCTTCAAGACCATAATCAAATCTTCATAACTCTTGATAAAATTACTATTAAATGAAAGAGAATTGAAAATAGATCAACTTTCTACCAAAAACATACCTTGAATCTTGTTCGGGAGCCTTTAAAATGCTTGGAGAAAATTTTGTGTATTTTTCTCTCCCTTTCCCCGTGGTTTTCAAAAATAGGGTTGAAAAATATGAGCATTTTGTTCATCTTTTATTAATTTATGCCACATGTAATTGATAAATTGAATTATTTATTCAATTTAGTCCTTATTCCAAAATTAACCACCAACTGAATCATAATTTACAAGTTGCCATTCTAGTTCAATTCCAGCAAAATTCCATTCAACTCTAACCAAACTAGAGTAATGCTTCCACATGGGAAATTACCATATTACCCATGGTACTTTTAGACCAAAATACCAAAACTAGTCACTTAAATCACTAATTTTGTCATTTTGTAAAAATCCAACTATTCTAGTTAGATCACAATCAGCCAATTAATAATTTATTCATAAAATAATATTTTATGAGTTTTTCGTGACTTATGGAACCACCTCTGAAATTTTGATTCGATCCGATTTCCCGATATTCACTTACTACTTCTACTATGATTTCCCCTTCACCGGGCTATCAAATAAATTCTAAAAATTCCTTATTTCCATATCTGAAAAATAAATAATATCATCAAATAAAATATTCCATATTTATGAAGTCAAGCTTAAACTTTTGACTCGGTCCAAATATACCGATAATTACCCGAAATCTTTATCAGATACAATTTCTCTTAATATTTCTTAATCCACTATCCATATGAATAATATTAACTCGGACTGATTCCTTTTTATCAGTCTAAAGTACTGACATGGGACCTTCCCAGGAGGTCACCTATCCTAGTGCTACTCTAGCCTGAGAACGCTTAACTTTGCTATTCGATCGAAATTCGATATCTTATACTGCATTTTTATTTCTGAAATCTATATCAGATTTTTCTCCATGTAATTTTATTCGAATCAAATATCTGTTCATTCCCCTGATTGTTCGATCGAGAATAAATTTCTACATAAATCTTATACCAGAAATCTGACTATACAGATCATCTTCCTGCAATCTGTATTACTTATCTATGGAATAAAAATTATTAATGGTAAAATTATCCATCATGTCCCTATACTTTCCCCATCTTTAGACTCTAGATACCAAGTTTTGACTTGATGTCATTTTAGTCACTAAGTTAGCTTTTAAGCCCTTATCTTAGTACTAAATGACCCTTAATCAACATAGCAAATTTTGGGTATTAAAAATATACTCCTAAAATTTTAAAGTAAGAATGAAATAATAAAATTAATAATGATTTGGAAAATTCTACAACGTGCGACGAACACCGCTGAACACTAGTACCGTTGAACACCCTGTACACCATTAAATTGATTAATAAAGATTAAAAATTTGAAGGAATCAACATATAATTAATAATTACTTAAAATAAAATTTCAATTAAATTATTTTCCTTATATATAATATGTTTTAATATTTTTTAATAATTGGATCAAATACCAACCATAGTCAATTTAAAAAATAAAAACCTTAACCTTTTCCTTAGCCATTCCAATTGTTAGCCACCGTTCGCCGGCGAGATTGTCGTTATTGCGCCTCCATCCCTGCGTGACTCCTTTTGAGCCGGGCTTCTATTCAGCGGTTGGTATTTGATCCAATTATTAAAAAAAAGCCTAAATTAGCCATGGTTGGTATTTGATCCAATTATTAAAATATAAAAATAAAAATATTTTATATATAGAAAATAATTTAATTGATATTTTATTTTAAATAATTATTAATTATATGTTGAGTCTTTGAGATTTGTAATCTTTATTAATCAATTTAATAGTGTTCAACATTAATGATGTTCAACGGTGTTTGTCGCACATGGTAGACTCATACTAATAAAATAAATTTGCATAAAGTTAAGGAAAAAATGATAAATATGAGATTATGAAACACCAAGTTATGAGAATTTCTACGAAATAAACTCAAAAGTTTTCCTTGTATACAAATATGCCACTTGTCTAATTATTTTCTTACCAAAATTTTATCAAAAATTTACAGAGGCATGATTTTGTTCTTTTATTTAAATATTAAAATTCTTGTTTAATATGTGTAAACCATTTAAATATTAAACAAATATGAAATACAATTATTTAATAAATGCAATATAGGTCATTTACACACTCGTCGAATATCAATTGTTGCTTGTGTGTGGCAATGTAAAATGAAAGCAGGAAAAAGAAATTGCAAAAATTAAAACTAGTAAACAACCCATAGTACCCAAGGTTTGAACTAAGCTATGATTACAAGTATTGCAAGACATGCACTGTTGTAATTCATTCCTCAGCTATTTTGGGCGTATCCCTTTAGTTCCTACACTTCGAATGGGAGAAGTCCCACGAGTGCATCAATAATGGTATCCCCCGCCCATTATTCCACTCACGCCTTCGCACATAGTGGTGTGATCAAGTTATGCAAGAATATATCTTGTAGTTTGCTTGTTGACGCATCTCTTTCGACGATGGCAGCGTGAATCGGCTGCACCGAGTATAGTTCACGTCCTTTGATGAGGAAGTCCAATATCAACATACTACGGAGAGAAAAACGTTTCTTGATTTTGAGTGGGTAAAAGGTCGTTACTGATGATATGGGCCCAAAATCTTGAATCTGGCAGAAGTTGTCGCCATTGCACCATTCTGTCATGGTCTTCTCCAGTCCATTTATTTCTTTGAACACAAAGGTCTCGTAGAATCGAGGAGTATGTTCGGTCCACATCAAGGGCCATAGAAGTGGTGTGGGCTTCTTGGTGTTATAAGAATTCATAGTAATTTCTGATTGCGTCGGTGGAGAAATCCACAAATTTCCCCTGAACCTGTACTAGTTTCTCTCAATCGTGACTTATGTGGGTGTAAAATTCTAGTACCTAGGAGACATTGATGTCACCTGGCTATTGAATAAATGTATCCCACTTTGCTTGCGAATCAAATGCATCACATCTGCATCGAATAGTAGCATATAGGTAGGGGTGAATTCCAACCCTTCTTATTTAAGAATCCGCTATTGGCATACCAATTCATATCTTTGCTTGAATGAACTAGAGAAGAGACGATTTAAAGTCAAGGATGTTGGAGGGAGGATCTCTATTGTGGCAGCCGATCTGTTGGGGTCAGATATAGTGGCAACGGAGGTAGAGGACGAAGCTCTGTGTTCCATAATACACAGTTGAAGAAAAAGTAGTGGAGGAAGTTGAAACGTGTATAAAAATGGAAATTGATTAATCAGATATCTGCTCCTCCTAATTGTTTGGTGATAATAGAGATAGAAAGCCTAAGAAGAAGTGAGTATTGGGGGAATTAATCAACCATTAAGCATTAATGGCGAAATGACGTATGGAACACCTCTATGGCTGTGGTTGTCATAGGGAAGTGGAATTGGCAGAAGTAGGAGAGAGTGTGAGATATGACTATTTAGATTCTCTCTTGCTTTCGAACTGGCGTGTTTAGGTAGGAGTGTGATAGGAGTTTTTCAGAAAGCATTGGTTTATTTCCTAACCCCTAATCCTTAAACCCTAACCCATAACCTTAAACATTAACCCTAAACTATAAATAGTAAACCCAAAATCATAAAACCTTTTCCAAAGGCTTGGTCGATTGTTGCCTCAATAAATGCCAAATAAACAATAAACCTTAAACCATACAAAGTAATTTCATAAACCAGTAACCCTTTACTACTAAGCCATGAATCATAAACCGTAAACCATGAAGTCATACAAATTTGTCTTATTAACTATTACCCCTAAACTACAATATAAACAGGAAACCACTAACTATAATAGAAACAACCTAAACCAAAAACCTTATAGCCATAAAAAATAATCTCATGAATCAATAACCTAAAATTACAACATATGAGTTAGTCTTACCGATTTTGGTTTTGTTTCTGTAGGGTTTAGGGTAAAAAATAAATCTTTGGAACTAAAAATTAACATAAATATCACCATTTTAAAATTTTTAGGGTAAAAATGAACGATAAGGACTAAAATGAACACAAATATCACCATATTAAAATTATTAGGGTAAAAACTAAATCTTAGGAACTAAATAATAAATATGTTAAGAATGCTAATGTTTGTGAGAATGAACAAGAAAAAAGTGTGTTGAAGGAATGTTTGCAGTTTAAATAGAGTATAATAATACGACAAGTATCGAACGTATTATTATAAAGTCTCATACATCTCTCGTGAAACCTAAAACATTACATGTTTTAGTAACGATTTCAGTTTAAGTTCAACATATAATGTTACTGCATTTCTCCGAAGCTTTCATTTCTAGTTTCATACCCTAATTCGTATTTTGACTTATAAGTATTTTGAGTTTGATATGATAATCTTGACTCGATTAAATCCTGATCCTTGGTTATTAATGTTTTGAATAGAGGAAATAAAACGTGAACATAAATGTGGCATTTAACGGCTCGGAGATTGTGTCTTTTCAGTAATACGACGAATATCGAACGTATACATATACAGTCTCGAACTTTTAACATAAACCTAAAATATTACATTTTCACTAACAATTACAGTTTAATTTTTGCTTGATAAGTATCGAAACACATATTCAGTGGTTCAAAACTATTTAAAATTTGTTGTTCCCTCCCCAATATGTCTTTCTAGTTCTAATATCAAAAGAACACGTAAAAATTTTTAATTTAATTTGGCAGGTTCAATAAAAAAATAAATTAAATTGCCAGTTCAATAAAATAATTTCAGGAGATGCATGTTCCTAGTAAATACACGTCTTTTCAATATCCATTTTGAATCTCTGTAACCCATTTCGATCGTCAGCAGCATATAGGTCTTTTCAGTTGTTGCACTGGGCAGAACAATTTACAAATAAGTCTTATATAGCAGTTCCAAAACCGGATTTCAAATTCTGAACCTGAACCTACCAACCTAAAATTCTAAATATACTTTAAATCTTTTT
Source organism: Hibiscus mutabilis (assembly GCA_019671005.1). NCBI lineage: Eukaryota > Viridiplantae > Streptophyta > Magnoliopsida > Malvales > Malvaceae > Hibiscus > Hibiscus mutabilis. The sequence goes on from CM033722.1 coordinate 32,295,669, forward strand.
GATTTATTTCTCATGAACATGGTTCTGAAACATTTTTACGAGTAACGAAACATGTTTATATATAATATTCCACTTTCTATTATAAATATGAGTCCTTTGGGTTCTTAGCTTCATACCCTAATGACCGTCTCTAGTGTATTATTTCTTTTGTAGTTTTCGTCTCTAGACCATTATACGTGTTGGTTGATTACTAGTATGCAAAGACTTCTTTTTATAGATCTGGGAGGAATGCTGCTTGTTTATTTAGGTTGTTCTTGCTGAAAAACTATCGTATTTGAAAGGCTATGATTAGCCATTTTGTAGGTATGAACACCAACATACATAGTATTTGGAAAACCTTGCTCTCAAGATTTCCTAAATACATTTCTTTCTGGTTGTTTGGCACTACTGCGGGACGCGGCAAAAGCATATCGAATTGTCGAACCTGTGAATGTGGTGGACTTTAGCCATTTTCTGGTTGTTCATTTCTCAGTTGTGGGTGTGGTAGATAGCAGGCACCGTGATAACAAACAAGAAGTATCAGATGATTAGCATCTGAAATTTCTTGTTTCATGTTCAGCTTGGTACTATAACTAGAATCTTTTGGCCCCCTTTAAAGGGCTGAAAGTTTTGACGTCTGAAATTTTCTTATTTCATTAGAAGAAATATGAAAGAATCTCACAATAGTATTGGCATCTAAAATGTTCGTATTTCATTAGAAGAAATCTGCAACCCCTTTGACCCGGCCTAGATGCCAGACCGAACTGAGCAAGCTACATTGGGTTTGTCGAGGCAAACCCGAATAATTTACTTAGAAAACGGTCCATTTTTCTTTTATCTTGTCTAAATGCATAACTAAGTCCTAAGGTGATCATGCTTGCAGCGGTGAAATTTATAATTGAATCGGGCATCGAATTGACATCCAATTGGTCGAGAATGCATACTAGGGACCAAATTGTAATTTTGGAAAACTAAGAGGACTTACTTAAATCCAAAGTTACCAAACCTTAATTAATCAGGTTACATGCATACTAGTTAAATTCCAACTTTAAATAATCATCCAAACTCATTTAATTAGATGATAAAGAAACAGGGACTAAACTACAAAGTTTCAAACTTTAGAAAGCATATTACTAGAAATAACTAACAGCATACCGATACACCCCTTGCCCGTATTGATACGGGTCTATTTTGAAAAGGGTATTGGTACGGTCCTTAGGCGTACAAATATGGTTGTTCGATATAAAAAATAGGGGATTATAGCAGCTAAAGGGCGTACCGATACGAATGCACGTGTATCGACACTAAGTGTAATTTTTTGCTGTGCATACCGATACGTGCGAGGTGTACCGATATACCTGTGCAATTTTGCAAAGATTTGAGATGAGACAGACCCCGCGTACCGATCCCTGAGGACCCATACCGGTAAAACCTGGTCTGTAATGACCTCTTGGTCAAACATATGACAATTTGGCTCAATCTAACATACTTCGAACATCTTACAAACATCATATAACATTCTAACCAACATTTATACAATCAAATAGGCATGATAGAGGATCATTCAAACCATAGCAAATCCAATCAAAGATCCTATAGGCGTGATCTCTACCCAAGCATGCAAATCACATACCAACCCCTCAAGCAAGACTCAAAGCATCATACAAGTCCAAAATACCAAAAGAAACATGTCCAAACAAGGAGTACCCAAATCAACCATCCCAGTTAAAACTAGGTCACATTGCCTCTTAGTACTACAAAGTATTTATAAAATCGTACTTGCCATAGCTCACTCCTTGGATTGCTTCTTGCTTGCTCGCTGTCCGAAATGCTTACTTTTTTGCATTGATGAGAAAGGAGAGCATAAGCTTATAAAGCTTAGTGAGGGAATCTCAAAAACACTCATCAATGCATTTAAAACCATTTGCTTTCAAGCATGTATTAAATCTCATGCCAAAACATCTCATGCTTCTATTGTCTTTACAAAACATGCACTTTAAAACGTTTTCATCACATGTATCATGGATTTCTAGCATAAACCTCAACTTAAGCTTTCTCATGCTAAAACCTCAAAATAGCAAGCTTAAAGAGCACCACATGTATAAACCATATTATACAAAACATAATCCATTTCTCATGATACATTAAATCATATATTTGCTTTCAAGTGACCAAAAACAATTCTTCTATTTATAAAAACACATCAGATACACGAATTTCCCAAGTGGTTCCTTCGACCACTTTACATACATCCTCAAACCGGATTATGGTACTACTACGCCTCAACAATTATGATATATAAATCCACCAGTTGGAGAATTGGCACACTCTTAAACCCTCGACCGCTGCGGTTCTCATAGTGGAGCATGGCACACTCTTGACCCCTCGACACACATGAGGCGACTTATTATAGTGCACTTTAAACCCTATGGCATGCCAACTATATCCGATAACATTTAATCATTGCCACTTGCCAATATATTTCATAAAACCACATGACCTCACTATTTCACATATGCATCAGACCAAACCAATTTCCAATACAATAAACCATAAATTCTAGTGTTCTCAAAACCCTTTTCATAAATCATTTGTCATACTCAATAATCATCACATATGATCATTTGCAGCATCTTTCATTTCTAAAACATGCATATAATAGTAGGTAATCCAAATCATAATCATGTGCATGGGATTGTATTTTGCAAAACTGAAAACGAGAGTGAGAATATCTAATACTTACTTTTGAGCTTAGACAAGTGTTTCAAACTTAATCTAAACTCCCAAAAATCATCTTAAAACCTTTAATAATTTGTAAACCACATTTCCACTCACCAATAACACAATGCTCCACTTGCCGATGTGAAATCAAGCTTTCGAAGCCTCCGGAGCCTCTCTAAAAGATGAAGGATTCGCCTTTCCTGTTTTACCCACACAAAAATAGAGTATTAATGCAATTCCATGCAGATCTAATCCCAGCAACATATCTTCTCAACTTCACCTCACTAAAAACCATTAAACGCTTCCTTAACACAACCGAAAATATCACCAAACTCAACCTAAACAAAGCCCAGCCATTACCTAACGATTTTAATATATTAACATCGTCAATTAACATCCAAAACAACAATGTAACAACCTTATATCTCCAGCAACCTTTCAACACCAAGAACACCTCAAAATCAAACTATTTATAACCTAGAAAATTAGCAATTCACTTAGTTTTGGAATTCCTTTTATTAATCTCTTCTCATAACACTAAAACATACCTTACATGTGATCTAAATCAATTAGAATCAACACAAATCAGATCCACTATCAAGATTCATCAAATTTCTTATCAAAACTCAATTAAAACCTTCTAACCATGATTTAATCATTAACACATAACAAAAATCAATTGTAAAGGATCAAGAACTTGGGAATTTCAGTAAAGAAATTTTAATTAGAGGAAAGAAACGAAAATCACCTCTAATTGCTAATTTCCCCTTAATTGGCAAGATTTGAGTGAAATCTCCAAGAAAACAAATAGATTTGGTGTAGAAATCAAAGGAATCAATTAAGAAATCAAGATGAAATAAAAAAGGAATGATTCATGAGCATTTTAGAGTAAAATTGATAGTTTGGCTGCTGAGAAAGTTGAGAGCAAAAGTAGTTACGTAAGAAAATGAATTTGGTTAATAGAAATCCTTTTAATCAAATATATTTTTTATTTATTAACCTTTTAAAACCCATTTAAAAATAGCCTAAATTAAGGGAAATCTGATTAAAAACTTTGGTAAATTAGCTCCTTAAAGATTCAAATTTTTGACCCTTTTACGATTTAGTCGCCAAAACAGTTTTGAAAACTTTACATTTTAGTCACCAGAACAAAATGTCCCAAAATCCGATTTTATTTCTTTAAATTGAGTTATCCAAAACCATTATAATATTAATTAAATTTTTTATAATATTTTCCAATATTTTATTTTATCCAAAAACAATTTTTTATGAATTAATTCTTGAAACTAGCTCAAATTGCCTAATCCAGTTCCCCTGAACCGTCTAATTGATCTAGCTAACATCTAGGCCTAAATTCGGGGTGTTACAACTCTCCCCCACTTAATAATTTTTTTCCTCAAAATTTACCTGATAGAAAAAGGTAAGGAAACTGCTTCTTCATGTCGTCCTTACTTTCCCACGTGGCTTTCTCTACACCATGATATCACCACAACACCTTTACCAACTCAATGGTCTTTCCACGAAGAACCTTGCTGCTAGAATCCAAGATTTTCATCGGCTCATCATCATAGGTCTAATCCATATTCAAATCAATCTCCTCAATAGGCATCACATGCGATGGGTCCGATCTATATCTTCGAAGCATCAATACATGGAAAACATCATGTATCTTCTCCAACTCCACATGCAACATTAACCTATAAGCAATTGGACCAACACCTCATATGGCCCAATGAACCTTGGAATCAACTTTCCCGTTCATCTAAACCTCATTACCTTCCAAGGCGAAACCTTAAGAAACAATCGTTCTCCAACCGCAAACTCAATATCCCAACGCTTTAAGTCAGCAAAAGACTTTTGCTGATTCGAAGCCGCTTTCAACTTATCACTAATAAGCTTCACCTTATCATTAGTGTCTTTCAGCACATCAGGCAGGAAAATATACTTCTCACCCATCTCAGCCCAACAAAGTGGCGCGCGACACCTCCTACCATACAAAGCTTCATACAGAGCCATTTGAATACTAGATTGATAACTATTATTATAGGTAAACTCCACCAACGATAGTTGCTTCTCCCACATTCCTTGAAAATCAATGATGCAACACCGTAACATATCCTCCAAAACTTGGATAACACCTTCAGACTGACCATCCATTTGATGATGATACGAAGTACTAAAATTCAACCGCGTACCCAAAGCCTTATTCAAACACTTCAAAAACCTTGCTGTAAAGCACAAATCCCTATCCGATACTATAGACTTAGGCACCCCATGCAAACTCACAATCTCAGCAACATACAACTCTGTCAACTTATCCAAAGTATACGTCGTATGCACATCCATAAAATGTGCACACTTCATAAACCTATCCACAATCACCTACACAAAATTATTTTTTGATGGCGTCAAAGGCAACCCGGATACAAAATCCATGGTAATTCTCTCACACTTCCACTCTGGAATCCTCAACGGTTGCAACAACCCAAAAGGAAACTGATGCTCAGCCTTAAGACGCTGATATACCATACAATGAGCAACAAAATCTGCTACATCCTTCTTCAAACCAACCCAAAAATGTTCCTTCTTCAAATCTCGATACACCTTTTTACTCTCCAGATGCATAGCAAAAGGAATCGAATGGGCTTTAGTCAAGATAGTGTGCCTTAACTCATCATCTTTCGGCCAACCACTCGACTCTTAAAGCACAAAACACACTCATCATTAAAATAAAAATCCGTTTGATTATCGCTCATGATTATAACACCTCAGAAAAGGGGCTCAAAGATTACGGTGAATTATCGAAATCGGGTTGGAATTTTTGGTTAGACTTTAGACAATTAATTAATTTCGGAAAATAAATTGGGTTGATTAAATTGATCTTTGGTAAATTTATTGTGGCTAATATTTTTTAAAATATTTTAATAGGTTTGTAGAATGACGAAATTGAATTTGGGTAATTTTAAATGGGTGGATTGAATATTAAATTAAATAGAGACTATTTTGCAAAAGTTTGTAAAATATTAATAATGACAATTTTGTAAAAAGGGATTAAAGTAGTATTTTTATTGAAATTATTAAATTAATGATTAAATATATCTTTTCTCTTGTTTTTAACAAAAAGAAGTTGACGGTTATACTTTTCTAAAAGATGAGAAAGACATTTCTAAGTTTATCTCATTTTCTTCCAAACAAAACTTAGAGATTTCTGATTCTTTAATTATTTTTACTTCAATTTCTTCTCCAATTATTTCTAAATAATTATGGACTATGGGTTTTGATTTCTACAACATCTCTAATATTTTTCTTGTTGAAAATAAGGATGGGAGTTCATCTTCAAGTTGCCTTTTCATCAAGCAAGGTGAGAAAATATTCTTCAATGATTTTCTACATGGTTTTGAATCTTGATCTATTATTTCTCATGCTTAGGGATAATTAAAATGAATTTCTAATGGAATTATTGAATTTTAATGGATTTTCTCATAAATCTTGATTGGGTTGTAGTGATCTAAATATTTATATGAAGTTCTAACATTTTGTGCATGGGTAATAATAATCTAAAGTTGATTTTGTAATTTAATTCCCGAAATTAATGTAATTGGTTAAATTTAGTTTTGAGTTCTTGGATGGGGTATTTGGTAGAGTGTTGATTGAATTATTAGATCTTATTTTAGTGTGCACCATTCTTGTTCGATGAAATTTCCATTAGGAGTTGAAGCATAAAGAAAGAAAGAAATGAAATGTGGGAATTGACGGGCCTCGAATCAGGACATAGCGTAATAGGGCAGTGACGCAAGCTGATGAGGGCGCTACTGTTACCTGCTCTTTTACGTAAACCAGTGTGGGTGAAAAAAAGGGGTTAAAGGGGCTTTAGGTGCTGCTGCCATTCTAGTATATTTATAGGTTGGCTGATTAAAAAAAGATATGGGGAGGGTTTGGTGGAGCAAAGCAGTGCGTGGTAATTAAAAAAAGGTAGTATTTTGCTTTAGATTCGTGTAGTCGTTAGGAAATTAGGTTTGGTTCAAATATTTGTTGACTGATGCGTAAGGGAAAATGTTTTAATTAAGTGGTTACCTTGATGTGGTTCTATTGGTATTGACCCTTGCATTTTCTTGTGGAAGATGACAATTGTTTGAATGATTTTCAGTTTGGCGTTGAGGTGTTGGCGCCGAGACGTTGGCATCAAGACGGTAGCTTGTTGGTGAGTGCAAATGTGTTTTGGTACTATAAAAAGGTTTGAATTATGACTTTAGGGGTTTAGTTAAAGCCTAGCATGCTTAGCAAAGCTCAGAAGTAACTTTTCCCTATTTTCGCTTTTGAATATCGGTTTGATATGAGAATTGATTTTCATGTTTTGATTGATAAACATAGTTTGATTTACTTATGGTTATATGCATGGTTTGAGCATGATTTAATGTTGCAAAATGGGTATGTAGCGATGATGATGCATTCGGAAGTAATGCATGTTTTGATAATATTTTTAAACATTGGTTAATGCATTAGATAAATGGTTTTGATTGATGCATATGAAAACAGTGAGTTAATGTTAATGAAATGAATTATATTGGCAAGTGATGTGGTTTAAAATGTTATTGGATACAGTTGGCCGGCCATAGGATTGATAGTGTACTATAATAAGTTGCCTTGGAGGTTGAGGGGTTTATGAGTACTGAAAACTTCATCCAAGTAGCCTAACAGTTGAGGGGCTATATGGTACCGAAAACTCCCGTTAGTAGATTATACATCTAACCGATGAGTGGTGTTGAGGGGTTTATGTGTACTAAAAATTCTCGTTGGTGGATTTTGGATGATTCCGGTTGAGATTGTATGAAGTTTTGAGAGAACACTTATTGAATCTATGTATCCGATGTAATATTTTGCAAAATAGAACTTGGTTTATGATCGCTTAATAGCCAATATAATATATGATGTATCATGTTGATGGATTATGTTGTATAATGTTAGCTTATACATGTTTTACTCTTTAAGCCTTGCATATGAGTTCTTATGCATGGGAACGCTTAAATTGAGTGGAGCAAATGGTATTTTGCTGTTGAATCCATGATACATATTGCATATGGTTTAAATATGCTTGTTTTGGAAAAGTAAAGCTCAAGGATTTGCAAGGCATGATATGTTTTGGTGTAACATATAGAAGGATTTGTGATGCATAAGGTTGTTATGCATGATATGTTTTGGTGAAATATATGAAAGGAATTTTAATGCATATGGATGTTATGCATGATATATTTTAGAAACAAATGGGAAAATGCTTCGGTTTGACTAAGCATGCTTTTCACTTCAAATGTTATTTGGTTTTCAAAGGAAGCAAGCAAATTGCGTCGGCTTTACGCTTATAACTTACTTTACAATGGATGCATGGTTATGCCGAGAGAGATGATGCTTGTGGCTTTTTTAAGCATGTTTTATTCAAATTATATGAGAATGAAAAGGGTGTTATGAAAGCATGGAGATATGTTTTGAATAAGCATGTATTATTTAAATACTTTGGAAATGACGAGTTTAACTTGCTTTGATATGGGCTTTTTAATATTGGTTTGGTTTTGAAAATGTATTGACATTTTAACCTTTTTTAGCACACTCACTAGGCATTATATGCTTACACTCTCTTTCTTTCCATCAATGCAGTGAATAGCACAAGGGCAGGGTGGTGGTTCGAGGCAAGGATAGGTCCCAAGACAAACATATTAAAAGAGTATGTTTTGGTATTATCATTATTTGTAAAAGGCAATGTGGGTTATTGTTGGGATATTATTTTGTATACGGTTTGATTATATGTTGAGGTTTATATTATGTTGAATGTTGGCTTTCTTTAATGAGTATAATGTTGGTTTGTTTAATGCCATGTTTCTATGATGGTTCATGTTCTAATGATTTAAATGGTTTAAATAATTATTGGAATGATTACTTGAGTTTTAAGAGTATTTAGGGTCATATGCGTTATTTCCTTGGTTGATTTATGTCGTATGTTTGAAGTCTTGACCTTTGGGTGCTCATTGGAGAATGCTTTAAATTGTTAGGAAGCATGCCTCTAGATTACTTGTATAATTTATGAATGGTGCTTTCATTTTTGTATGGGTCCTTGTGGTGTTGTGATTCTTTCAATTTGGTCCGTATTTTGTATGATTGCTAATTAAGTAAGTTTGGACGTTTGTTTTAAGCTAAATTTAACCGGCATGCATGAAACATGATTAATTAAGGTTTGGTAAATTCATATTTAAGTAAGTTCTCTCAGTTTTCTAGATTTGCAATTTGGTCCCTAAATGGCATTTACGCTCAATTGGATGTCAACCCAACGCCCGATTCAATTGAGATCTTATTTGCTGCTAGCATGTACACTTAAGTATTAATTAAGCATTTAGATAAGATAAAAAGTAAAAAATGGACTTAATTTTGATTAAAACATTTTAGGTTTGTTTCGGCAAACCCAATGTAGCTCGCTCGGCTCGGTCTAGCGTCTAGTCCAGGTCAAGAGGGTTACATTTGGTGGTATCAAAGATAGGTTATGATTGTTAGGAGTTGATGGGTGTTTGGTAGGTAATGTTTTCAATGCAAGGTGTTTGGTTATGAGATTTTTGTTTTGATATGCCATGTTTTTGTGAACGGGGAGTAATATCGGGGACACATTACCTATTACAAATATTTTGAAAAGGTTTTTGCAAGTTTGTCTTGGGTCACTTGTCGAGCCTACTCCCCAATTGTTAGGTTTAAACACCGGTAAGGAATTTGATTTTTAAATGAGAAAAAATTAATCAGTAAATATTTTTGAGCTTAGTAAGCGTTGTCGGGGTTGTAAATAGTACAAGATAAGTAGTTTTCGATCTTGAGTTGACTTAGTCCTCGATCGAGAATAGCTAGAAATGGTATTCGAACTTGAGTGACGTTGTCCTCATTTGTGAGTTTTTGGGTGGCGTTGGTCCACTATTGTGAATATTAAAGGTGGTTATTACCATCGATGTTAATGATATGAATTTTTGAAGATAAGAAGTCAGTAAAGTGTTATAGACGGAAGTGTGTAAACCGTAAGGTGTTGTATGCTTGGTAGTAACATCGAGATTCATAAAGTTTACTCGAGGAAGCTTTAGACGAGAATCTAAAGAAGATTTTGGAATGTTTAAGTTGGTAAGGTTGTGATGTGTACGTAACAGGCGAGAAAGTTGATGTTCAGTGTCGAAACCTGATCGGGGATGTTGATTGTTAATGAGAAATTGATGGTGCCCTAATGTCATTTCTGTGTGGGTGGCCAAGGTATGAAATATGCGTAAGGCATTGGGTTGACTTTCATTTTCAGAGTTCAGATTACGCAATGGAAATATGGAATCTGTATGTTAATCAAGAAAAGGTCGGGTAATATGTTTCCCATTTCTGTTGCGTTTGTTGGTGGATTCTGGTTTCACGCAATTGTGCATAATAGTTGAAGGTATAAATTTTCGAGTGTGTTAAAGTTTTGAAGATTGGAGTTTCTTTTTGCAACAAAGTTTGTTTGTGTACGGACCGAGTTATGCTTGATGAGATTTTGGCTTATGTGGTAATCCAATGTTTAAGGATGTTCGAGTTCTAAATGTCTGTGTTTTTCGGGAATTCTTTCCTGAAGTGAAGTTGAGGGAGTTTTTCCGTATTGTTCTATGCTTGCTAAGGTGAGTTTGGTGTTGAGACGTACCTTGGTACGACTCTCGAATCCTTTTTTGTATCGTGTTGACGAGCGTTAAAGAAATGTATGAGTTAAGAGTGTAATTGTGAAAATGGTCAGTTAGTGGATAGGTTCAATCGGAAGTCCTATTTTCAAGAGCATCGAGGTGGTTGTTAGTGAGAATAGTGTTTAGGACCGTTGGTTGGTATAAATTTATAATTATGTTGTATAAATGCCGAATGCACTAGTGTAATTTGAGGTTGCAATGAGACGAGTATTCTGTGAATACTTGGTTTCGTGAATAGAAAAAATGGTGGTATTCTCGTGTACATTGGTGTTGGGATGAATCTTGATTAACAATCAAGATTTTCTAATAGGGTTTTGCAGCGAAGCATTTGTTTCATAATTGAAGTAGGTGCAAGTTTTGGCATGTTGAAGGAAATGATGGTTCTGAGAATGTTATTAGTAAGTGTGAAACATGCATGATGCATAAACACTTATATGTATATATTTAAATATGTCAGTACATGCATACATTTGAGCATGACATTAAAGGTTTTGCATACATATACATAGACATCAATGAGGGCATATAAGTAATCATGCATACATATGTTCACACATATAGATGACTTTTCAAGGGCTGATGGGATAATAATGTAAGTTAGCTTTAGCGATGAGGTTCTCTGGGGTCTCATAAATTGTAGAAGGTGTTACAGGTTGATTCTTGAAAGTTGGAGTTGTGCTAGACTTGAAGCATCTAAGGTTGGCTTTAGAAGTACATGGGTTTTTTTGGGTTCAGTTGATTGTTATCGAAGTTCATTGAGGAATCTTCTTAGGTTGTTGCAGCGCCAACGAAGTTGTGACGAGAGAGGACATGTTGAATTGTATGCGTGAAGCTTGAGCTTAGTTAGTTGATTAATTCTGGGTTAAAAATTGAGTGTGTTTCCAAAGAAATATGTTAAGTTGGACTTGGCTAATATTTTGGAAGGTTATTTATTTGGTTTATCAAATAACAATAATTATGTTTTTGATGACTTTTTGAGAAAAAAGGATAAATTGGTTTTAAAGTGATTTTTTGTGAATTAAATAGAAATGGGGCACAAGCTAAGAATCTTTAGGGAGCAGTTTCACCCTTTGTATTTTAACAACTCAATTTTCTTTTGTTTTTTTTTAAAACTACTATCGATGGTTAACATTTTATTTTCAAAAACAAGGATTTTCTAAATTTTCTTTTAAACTAAAAAAACTATTGTTTTCATATTTTCTACTTTCCTAAAATGTTTTCAATGATTAATTGGTTTTCCGATCTCATTTATAATCTATTTTCAATGATTTATAAACTTAATTAAATCGGTAGATTTTGGTCAACAATGATTTTCACGTTGAAATACAATGGGGGAGCTTATTTTAGTTGTACTCCTATCAAGCAAGGTGAGCTATGGTTTCTTATTGATATTCCACACGTTTTGTGTCATTAATCTATTATTTCTAATATCATTTGTAGCTAAAACAATTTTAATTGGGTTTAAATTAGGTTGAAATGATTTTAAGAACAAATCATGGTTAGGTTGTTCAAACTTACTAGTTTCTCTTGGGCACTAATGATATCTTATTGGTTGAAAAAAAAATCTAAAATCGGTTTTACAAGTTTGATCTCGGAATTAGTTTAATTGACTAGATTGAGATAGTTGTTCTTCATGGATTGAGATTGATGTATGGTTAAGGGAAGCCATTGGTGTTGGTTGTAGTTTTGGAAATTAGTTGGTGATCCTTGCAACGATTATTGAGATGAGAATTGTTTTATGATGGGCTAGTTGGATATTAGAAAGGATTGGTTCCAACTAAAAGCGGTTTTTCTGTTTTTTGACGGTGTTTTTGGATGAGAATCATATAAGTTTTTTGCTGATTGAGACAATGAGAAATCGGATATCATATGGGTGATTAAGTCTTAATAGACATTATGTGGAGATTTGAAGGAGCGGTTTTATGGCATGTTGTGTCCAGATGATTTTGGGCACGAATGTATAATTGATGATTTTCCTACGTTTTTATGGCAAGGTTTGATTGACCCTTTGTTTATTGTTCCCATAATGAGAAGTTGGGCATTGTTGGTTTTACCTTAGGTAAGGGAAGCTTCTGATTAAGTCTCCACCACATAGGTGTTGCTCGTTGAGACAATTAAGTTTGTTAAAGTTATGCGGTATAGGTGTAATCAGTGAAGTAGTTGGATGAAGAAAGGTTTGCATTTGCTTTGTTACCTTTACGTCAATTTCGAGGATGAAATTTTTTAAGAGGGGGAGAGTTGTAACACCCCCAAAAATGGACTAGAAGATTCGAGTGAATTATCAACATCAGGTTGGATTTTTTGGTTAGGCTTTAGCCAATTAATTAATTTCGGAAAATAAATTAGGTTGATTAAATTGATCTTTGGTAAATTTATTGTGGCTAATATTTTTGAAAATATTTTAATGGGTTTGTTGAAGGACGAAATTGAATTTGGGTAATTTTAAATGGGTGAATTGAATATTAAATTAAATAGTGACTATTTTGCAAAAGGTTGTAAAATATTAGTAATGGCAATTTTGTAAAAAGGGATTAAAGTAGTATTTTTATTGAAATTATTAAATTAATGATTAAATATATCTTTTCTCTTGTTTTTAACAAAAAGAAGTTAACGGTTATAATTTTCTAAAAGATGAAAAAGACATTTCTAAGTTTTTTTCATTTTCTTCCAATCAAAACTTGGAGATTTCTTGATTCTTTAGTTATTTATACTTCAATTTCTTCTCCAATTATTTCTATACAATTATGGACTATGGATTTTGATTTCTACAACATCTCTAATATTTTTCTTGTTGAAATTCAAGATGGGAGTTCATCTTCAAGTTGTCTTTTCATCAAACAAGGTGAGAAAATATTCTTCAATGATTTTCTACATGGTTTTGATTCTTGATCTATGATTCCTCAAGCTTTGGGATAATTAAAATGAATTTCTAATGGAATTATTGGATTTTAATGGATTTTCTCATAAATCTTGATTGGGTTGTAGTGATGTAAATGTTTATATGAAGTTCTAATATTTTGTGCATGGGTAATAATAATCTAAAGTTGATTTTGTAATTTAATTATTGGAATTAATGTAATTGGTTAAATTTAGTTTCGAGTTCTTGGATGGGGTATTTGGTAAAGTGTTGATTGAATTATTAGATCATATTTTAGAGTGCACCATTCTTGTTCGATGAAATTTCCATTAGGAGTTGAAGCATAAAAAAAGGAAATGAAAGGTGGGAATTGCCGGGCCCCGAATCATGGCATAGCGTAATAGGGCAGTGGTGCAAGCTGGTGAGGGAGCTACTGCTGCCTGCTCTTTTACGTGAACCAGTGTGGGTGAAAAAAAGGGGTTTAAAGGGGCTTTAGGTGCTGCTGCCATTCTAGTATATTTATAGGTTGGTTGATTAAAAAAAGATATGAGGAGGGTTAGGTGGAACAGAGCAGTGCGTGGTAATTAAAAAAATGGGGTATTTTGCTTTGGATTCGTGTAGTCGTTAGGAAATTAGGATTGGTTCGAATATTTGTTGAGTGATGTGCAAGGGGAGAATGTTTTATTAAGTGGTTACCTTGATGTGGTTCTATTGGTATTGACCCTTGCATTTTCTTGTCGAAGATGACAGTGTTCAAATAATTTTTGATTAGGCATTGAGGCGTTGGCGTCGAGACGTTGGCATCAAGACGGTAGCATGTTGGTGAGTGCAAATGGCTTTTGGTACTATAAAAAGGTTTGAATTATGGCTTTGGGGGGTTAGTTAAAGCCTAGCAAACTTAGCAAAGCTCGGAAGTAAGTTTTCCATATTTTCGCTTTTGAATATCGGTTTCATATGAGAATTGATTTGCATGTTTTGGTTGATAAAAATAGTTTGATTTACTTACTGTTATATGCATGGTTTGAGCATGATTTAATGCTGGAAAATGGGTATGTAACGATGATGACGCATTTGGAAGTAATGCATGTTTTGATAATGTTTTTAAACATTGGTTAATGCATGGTTAATGAATTGGACAAATGGTTTTGATTGATGCATGTGAAAACAGTGAGTTAATGTTAATGAAATGTATTATATTGGCAAGTGATGTGGTTTAAAATGTTATCGGATATAGCTGGCCGGCCATAGGATTGATATTGCACTATAATAAGTCGCCTTGGATGTTGAGGGGTTTATGAGTACCGAAAACTCCATCCAAGTACCCTAATATTTGAGGGGTTATATGGTACCGAAAACTCCCGTTAGTTGATTATACATCTAACCGATGAGTGGTGTTGAGGGGTTTATGTGTACAGAAAACTCCAACACGAGTACGACAACAGTGGAGGGGTTTATGTGTACAGAAACTCTCGTTGGTGGACTTTGGATGATTCTGGTTAAGATAGTATGAAGTGTTGCGAGAACACTTGTTGAATCCGTGTATTCGATGTAATATTTTGCAAAATGGAACTTGGTTTATGATCATTTAATAGTCAATTTAATATATGATGTATCATGTTGATGGATTATGTTGTATAACGTTAGCTTATACATGTTTTACTCTTTAAACCTTGCATATAGGTTGTTATGCATGGGAAAGCTTAAATTGAGTGGAGCAAATGGTATTTTGCTGCTGAATCCATGATACATGTTGCATATGGTTTAAATATGCTTGTTTTGGAAATGTAAAGTTCATGGGTTTGCAAGGCATGAAATGTTTTGGTGTAACATATGGAAGGATTTGTGATGCATAAGGTTGTTATGCATGATATGTTTTGGCGAAATATATGAAAGGAATTTTAATGCATATGTATGATATGCATGATACATTTTAGAAACAAATGGGAAAATGCTTCGGTTTGACTAAGCATGCTTTTCACTACAAATGTTATTTGGTTTTGAAAGGAAGAAAGCAAATTGCGTTGGCTTTACGCTTATAACTTAGTTTACAATGGATGCATGGTTATGTTGGGAGAGATGATGATTGGCTTGTTTAAGCATGTTTTATTCAAATGATATGAGAATGAAACGGGTGTTATGAAAGTATGAAGATATGTTTTGAATAAGCGTGTGTTATTTAAATACTTTGGAAATGACGAGTTTGAGTTGCTTTGATATGGGCTTTTTAATACCAGTTTGGTTTTGAAAATGCATTGACGTTTTAACCTTTTTGAGTATATTCACTAGGCATTATATGCTTACACTCTCTTTCTTTCCGTCAATGCAGTGAATAGTACAAGGGCAGGGTGGTGGTTCGAGGCAATGATAGGTCCCAAGACAAACATATTAAAAGAGTATGTTTTGGTATTATCATTATTTGTAAAAGGCAATGTGGGTTATTGTTGGGATATTATTTTGTATACGGTTTGATTATATGTTGAGGTTTAGATTATGTTGGATGATGGCTTTCTTTAATGAGTATAATGTTCGTTTGTTTAATGCCATGTTTTTTATGGTTCATGTTCTAATGATTTAAATGGTTTAAATAATGATTAGAATGATTACTTGAGTTTTATGAGTATTTAGGGTCATATGCTTTATTTCCTTGGTTGATTTATGTCGTATGTTTGAAGTCTTGACCTTTGGGTCGTCATTGGAGAATGCTTTAAATTGTTAGGAAGCATGCCTCTAGATTATTTGTATAATTTCATAATGGTTCTTTCATTTTCGTTTTGGTCCTTGTGGTGTTGTGATTCTTTTAATTTGGTCCTTATTTTGTATGATTGCTAATTAAGTAAGTTTGGAGTTTGATTTAAGCTGAATTTAACCAGCATACATGAAACATGATTAATTAAGGTCTGGTAACTTCGGATTTAAGTAAACCCTCTCAGTTTTCTAGATTTGCAATTTGGTCCCTAAATTGCATTTACGCTCAATTGGATGTCAACCTGACGCCCGATTCAATCGAGATCTTATCCGCTGCCAGAATGTACACTTAAGTATTAATTAAGCATTTAGACAAGTTAAAAAGTAAAAAAATGGACCTAATTTTAAGTAAAACGTTTTGGGATTGTTTCGGCAAACCCAATATAGCTCGCTTGGCTCGGTCTGGCGTCTAGGCTGGGTCAAAGGGGTTACAATAATATCCTTAACATGCGGTACCAACGAATCATCATACAGTTGTTTTTCCTTGATAAACTGCAACAACGATGGCTTCACTTGCAACTCAGCCAACAACCCGCTGTACACTTAATTGTGCAAACATTTCTCTCAACTCTACCGCAACCTTCATACTCAAAGCGTCGGCTACAATATTAGTCTTACCTGGATGATACTCTATCGACAAATCATAATCCTTGAGAAAGTCCAACCATCTTCATTGCCTAAGATTCAACTCCTTTTGCGACATCAGATATTTTAAACTCTTGTGATCCGTATACACGATACACTTCTCATCATACAGATAATGCCTCCAGATCTTTAACGCAAACACCACCGTGGCAAGCTCAATATCATGCATAGGATAATTGCGGTCGTGCACCTTCAACTGCCTAGATACATTAGCCACAACTTTTCCCCCTTGCATCAACACACATACACCAAACCAACATAGGATGCATCACTATAAACTATAAACTCTTTCCTCGGCTCAAGTTGAATCTAGATTGGAGCTTGCGTCAAAGATTCCTTCAACTTATCAAAAGCTTGTTGTCTACTCTCTTTCCACTCAAAACTTACATCCATTTGTAACAACTTCGTCAAAGGAGCAGCAACATTAGAAACCATCCACAAAGTGACGATAATACCCTGCTAACCCCAAGAAACTACAAACCTCTGTCACCGACTTAGGTTGCTTCCAATTCACCACCACCTCAATCTTCTGCGGAACCACACAGATACCTTCCGCCGAAACAACATGACCAAGAAAAACCGCTTGTTTAATCCAAAACTCACACTTGCTAAACTTGGCATAAAGCTTACCGAAACAACATACTTCAAACATATGACCTCAACTTGTTTAATCCGAAACAACATGAGCCGATACAGACCCTGTGCACCGATCCCTGAGGACCTATATAGTTACGGTCTGGTGTGTAATGGCCTCTTGGTCGAACATATGACACTTTGGCTCAATCTCACATTGGCATTCAAGTGACCCTCCTGGAATTAAGCCTACCACAATGTAATTCATACTATAGAAAGTGTACTTGTAAATTTTCTCATCATCAGAGTTCATCTACTAGCTCAATTTGACCTTACAAGATTCAGTGACCAAACTGTAAAGTTCTAGAATTCGTTTTAACCCTTAATAACCGAATTAACGGTATGGGTATTGGTACGTGTTGGGTCGTACCAATACGCCTTAACTAAGTTCGATAAGTTATTTATTGTAATAAGGAGTCGTACCGATACGAGGCATCTCGTATCGATACGCTATGATCAATAATTTTATAGATTTGATAGGTCATACCGATATGGGTCCTACTGTATCGATACGCTAATGACTGTTAATACGGTTACCAAACATTGTACACATACTGATACGTGGTATTGGTATGCATGGCCTTAATTCAAAATCTAGGTTCCAGTAACGTAAAGGAGTACCAGTACACCTAGAGAAGTAGCGGTACGAGACTATCTGAACAAAGAAGGGATCGGTAGGCCCTTAACCCATACCGATACCCAGTTATAGCCAAAATTCCAGATTCAAAAACTCGTACCGGTACGGTTCAAGTCGTATCGATACGCCCTTTAACCTGGGTCAAATTATGCAAGCCTGTACCAGTATGGCACTACCCGTATCGGTACAACAGGGCTTGTAATGTCAATTTTTATCTAGTTTATTAGCCATTTACCCAACCAAACCTTATCCAAATTCTATGAAATTTTACAATTAAGTTTATTTAGCCTAAATCTACCAGCATGAAAAATTTTAGGATCCATTGAATCCATTTACTAAGTTTTCCCCAATTTAGGCCAAATATGCATTTTAGTCCACTTTTATCCAATTTCAAAAGTCTTATTTTAGCCTCTTAAGCACACCAAAAGCATACACGACGTACATACATCCATGCGGTCAAAAGTGAATTGTACAACCATTATGCCACCATTATAAGAGTTTGTAGGGTTAACAACTTTACTTAATGGCTTCGTGACTTGCCAAAAACCTTCGATACCCCGATCTTCAATTCAAAACCTTGCTAACCTGAAGCGCATGGAAAATGAATGCATTAGGAATACTTTGCCTAGTGAGGTAGTCATAAACGGTAAGAAATGCAATGAATACATCTAAATCATGCTCCAACAACACCAATAGCAACAATATGACATTATGTCCAAGTCTATGTTCAATATAATAACAATAAACGATGTAATGACAATAATCAATGCATTAGCAATGTTTAGGCAACATCAATAATCATTAGCAATAGGTTTTCCTTGGATCAATGTAGGGAGTGTGGATACATGAATTCCTACGCCTCACCAAAATGATAGTGGTCTTGTTCCTCTGCCTTACCTTTATGACCAAAACACAACATACCTTCGCCACGCCACAATAAAGGCCGTAGCCACCCATACCAATAAGCTCATGAATTCTATGGCATGCCAATTGTATCCAAAGTCCACTCGAATCCAAGGTTCAATAAAAATAGTCCAATAACAATGTTTCAATAGTAATGACTATTCGATACAATGATCCGGTAGCAATATTTCAATAGCAATGATTCAATAACAATATTTCAATGGCAATATTTTGGTGACAATGTTTCTATACAATAGTTCAATGACAATATGCAATAATATTCAATATCTCTATATGCATATTCCAATAACTCCAGTGACAACAATAACGATGCTACGAACAATGATTCAATTCAATACTCACCAATACTTACCAATATGGCCTCCAACCATGTTTTATGCAATATCCTCAATATGAAAAGGTTAGAAATGCAATAATCAATAGATCGGGGAAGGCACCTAGCTAATCCCCGGGACTCCGACTGCACTCACCTTAGCTCTCGGAGCTCTCAAGGCTCTCGGATGACAATCTATTTGTCCTTAGATTTTGAAGGAGATGATGGTCCTCTTTTCTCCAACACTTGAGCTAGGTAAAAACAATAAGGAAATGTTAAAATCAATATTATGAACTCAAAATCAAAATCTAAACTTTTAGTAGCTTTTAGCTAACAAAACTTCCATGGATTTAAGCTTGGGAAACATGGGTTTAACTATGACCTTCGAAAGCTTAAACTTGAAATTAAGCTTCAATAATCCATGTATTCACAAAATTCCTTGGGGGCTTTAGCTTACCAAACTGAGAGCTATTCAAAGGTGTTGAAAAATTAAAGAAAACTTGAACTAGCTATGAATGTGCTAGCTTTTGAGCTTGAGGTAGGGGATGGCAATGAAGGTGCTTGGTTACGCTTTATGAAAGATAAAGAAAAGATGAATAGGATTGAAGAAAGGCTCAGCGGGTTGCATTTCAATGAAACACTAAACTTCAACCTTCTTTTAACTCCCTAAAACAAATCGAGGAGCTTACCCTCCCCAAAGGGTAAGTTTAATATATAATATCCATCATTTCCCCATCTTTTCTCCAATTAAAATAATAATAATTATCACCATGTTTTTCATCTTTTCTTACAAGTTCATGTGAATTCACATGAAGCAAGGAGGTGAATCATCCTCCAAAAGGGGTAATTATGAGGGTAGTCCCTCAACTTTCCAAACTTTGCAATTTTACCCCTAAACATTCGATTTTAACAATTTAGTCACTAAGTTGCTTCTAAAGAATTCAATTAGGCCCAAAATCTATAAATTGACTCATTTAGAATCCAATGCGGACTATTTGACCACATAATTAAAACAGTGCAATATTTGAACCTTTTCGATATAGAATTTCTGATTGCCAAAACCCTATTCCGACTAGATCAATTTTCAGGGTGCTACAACTCTTCCCCCTGAAGAAAAATTTGTCCTCAAATTTTGCCTGAATCGAAAAGATAAGGGTACTATTGCTTTATTATCATCAAATTTGTTGCAGAGTCTCCTAACTTCTCTTGCAAGAATCTAAACTGGTTCTTCCTCGTAGGTCAAATCTACTTGGATCTGTACAAATTCTGGCTCAGTAATATTCGAAGGGTCAGAGCGGTATTTTTGAAGCATCAAAACATGAAACACATCATGAATCTTTCTTAATTCTGAGGGTAATACCAAACGGTATGCCACAAGGCCAACTTTCTCAATAATTCAATATGGCCAATAAATCAGGGACTCAATTTTCCCTTTTTATCAAACCTCAAAATCTTCTTCCACGGTGAGACTTTGAAAAAAAGGCTTTCTCACCAACCTTGTACTGTATATCCCTTCTTCTAAGGTCAGCATAAGACTTTTGATGGTCGAAGGCAGCCTTAAAACGGTTATGGATGATGGTAACCCGTTCTTCAATTTTCTAAAGTAAGTCAGGGCCTAACATCTTGCCCTTACCGAGTTAAGACTAGAGCAAATGAGTTCTACTTCGTTTGCCATACAATGCCTTATACAGGGCCATTTTGATAGAAGCTTGGTAACTGTTGTTGTAGGAAAACTTGATAAGAGGTAGGGATTTCTCCTATGATCCCCAAAATTGATAACACATGCCCGTTACATGTCTTCCAGAATCTAAATTACCCTTTTTGACTAGCTGTCAGATTGAGGGTGGAAAACAGCACTAAGATTAACTCTGGTACCTAGAGCCTCTTGAAATGCTCTATAGAATTGAGATGCAAACCGAGGTTCTCAATTGGAGATGATAGACTTTGGTACTCTGTGGAGTCGGATAACTTCTTTGATATATAAGTCAGCTAATTTAGGAAGCCCATAATCCATTTTGATCGGTAAGAAATGTGCTGACTTGGTAAAGTGGTCTACACTTACCAAACTAGCATCATGTTTTGCAGGAGTTAAAGGTTGACCACCAACAAAATCCATAGTGATCCTCTCCTATTTCTATTGCGGTAGATCAATAAGTTGTAATAATCTGGTAGGGACGTGATTCTCAGCTTTAACACGTTGGCACGTGAAGCATTTAGACACAAATTCAACTATGGCTTGCTTTATGCCTGGCCACTAATATAATTCCCGAAGATCATTGTACATCTTCACATAAATCGGGTGTACAAAAAAGGAACTTAAATGAGATTCTTTCAGAATGTTAGTACGGAGAGCTTCATCATCGGTACACAGACTCGGTTACAGAAACACAATAATCCTTTAAAATTAACCCTAAAGTTGAAACTTTCATCATTATGCAATCTAGATAAAAGGGTTTGAAGCTCGAGATCTTGACTTTGTAATGTCTTAATTCTTGATACGATGGTAGAATGAACCTGGAGTTCATCTACAAGACAATGGTGTTTTCGTAGATGGAAGTGACAGTTAATAGATCAAGGGACAAGCAAAGGTTTGCGGCTGAGTGCATCAGCAACAATGTTGGCCTTTCCCGAATAGTAGTCAATGACAAGATCATAATGTTTAAGGATTTCCATCCATCTCTTTTGTCGAAGATTCAGCTCCTTTTGAGTCAGAAGATATTTAATGCTTTTATGGTCAGTAAAGAGATAACATTTTTCTCCATAGAGATAATGCCTCTAGATGTTCAATGCAAAGACAAATGCATCCAGTTCCAAACCGTGGGTGGGATAATTCATCTTATGTGGCTTGAGCTATCTCGATGCGTAAGAAATGACCTTGCCTTCTTGCATAAGAACACAATCTAACTCGAGATGCGAAATATCACTGTAGACTGTGTAGTCCTTTCCAGACTCGGGTTGGGTTAGGACTGGTGCACAAGTCAAGACTTGTTTCAACTGATCAAAACTTGTCTGTTAATCCTTGGTCCTAACGAACAAGGTTTATTTTCTCAATAGTTTAGTCAAAGGGGTTGCTATTATAGAGAATCCTTTAACAAATCTCCTATAATAGCCAGCTAAACCAAGGAAGCTTTTGACTTTTCTAGCATTTCTCAGTGGCTTCCAATCTAGGATAGCTTGAATTTTCTTCAGGTCCACCTAAATTCCCAAAGTTGAGATAATATGCCTAAGGAAGGCAACTTTAGTAAGCCAGAATTCATACTTGGAAAACTTGGCATACAACTGCTTCTCCCGAAGGGTTTGAAACACAATACAGAGATGGTCTCGGTGTTTAATAGTATTCTTGGAATAGATCAATATGTCATCGATAAATACCACTATAAACTTATCCAAGTAGGGTCTAAAACTCTATTCACCAAGTCCATAAAAGCTGTTGGTGCATTGGTTAGCCCAATGGGCATTACCAAGAATTTGTAGTGGTCGTATCTTGTGTGGAAGGTAGTTTTGGGTACATCACATTCTTTTACTTTCATCTGATGGTACCCTAACCTTAAATCGATCTTAGAAAACACAGAGGCATCCTTAATTTGATCGAATAGGTTATCAATTCTTGGCAATGGATATTTATTTTTGATGGTTACTTTGTTCAACTGTCGGTAGTCAATACACAGCCTCATGGAACCATATTTCTTCTTTACGAAGAGGACCAGAGCTCCCCAAGGTGAAGAACTCTGTCGAATGAAGCCTTTATCTAACAACTCTTGAATTTGAGTCTTTAACTCTATAAGCTCAATTGTTGCCATACAGTAGGGTGCATTAGAAACTAGGGTCGTTCTAGGTTGCATTACAATGCCAAACTCTACTTCACGGGTAGAAGGTAAACTCGAAAGTTCATCTAGGGAAACGCCAAGACCCTAGAGGTAAAATGATGAAGCCCTTGAATTCATCAAAGTGATGCTTTTTTTGCCAAGACCCTAGAGGTATAATTTCTTCTTGACACAATCTACCCAGACTTGATGTTCACTGAGCCAATCCATACCCAGTATAACATCAAATTTGTGAATCGATAATGCCAACAAATTAGCTGGAAAAGGAATCCCTTGAATCATTAAAGGACAAAGTTTGCACACAAGGCTTATGGTGACACTATCACCTAAAAGATTGTTTACAGAGATCTTTGATGCAATAGGTTCACAAGATAGTTATATTGTTTCACTAACACGGTACTTATAAAGGAATTGGTAGATCTAGGATAAAATAATGCATAGACATGATGTGAATGCAATTTAATGGTACCTATAATGATGTCGGGGTCATCATCCTCTTCTTTTCTCCTCACATGATACATCTGAGCTGGAGCCTTCGATTCTAGCTTATTCGATGCCCTAATAGAGCCACTAGGTCTCCCTAATGATCCTTGTTTCACTCCCTTGCCTCAGAATGACTATGCAAGGGATGAAGGATTTGCCAATACAATGATAGATCTAACAATACTTTTGGGGCAGTCATAGATAAGATGTCCCATCTCGCCACAATAAAAGCACGCTCCAAACTTCTTATGACATTGTTCCATGGGATGTCTATTTTGGCAAAATTTAAAAACATGAAGTGGTTTCTCTCGTCCAGAACCACCGGCACTATCAATAGCGTTTGTCCTAGTAAAGGACTGAATCACGGCCTGAGGTCTAGCAATGTTCTCGGAGCTGAAAGGTTGTGAATACACATTATACTTCAGGCTATGATACTTTCCTTTCTTGTAAAAATTTAGAGGATGAGAGTCATCTCGGTATCTCTTCTCAGATTTACCTGACCTATCAGTCTTCTAGGCTCTTTGTGTAGCTTCAGTGGCTTTGACACTGTTCACAAGGTCCTGGAAGTCAGTAATGCCCAATGCGGTAAACATAGGAATCAAATCATCATTCGGTCCATCAATGAACATCCTACACTTCTCTTCCTCTTTCTTGATATACTAAGCACCATATTTACATACTTGCAGAAATAATGGATGTACTGCTCCACAAGTCATCCACCTTGTTTCAGATGGAGGAAGATGTCACGCATCTCAGTGAGGTAGAATTCATTGATGTATTTCTTTTGAAATTCTCGCAGGAAGAACTCCTATGTCACAGCTTCTTCTAGAACTATGAGAATAGTAGTCTCCCACCAATAAAGAGCCTTATCAGCCAACAATGCAAGGGAACACTCGAGTTTGTGTTCATCAGAACACTATAGTTGTTTGGTCAGAATTCTCAGGGTGTTATCCAGCTAATATTTAGCCGTTTTGGTGACATCATCATCTCGACCGGTAAAGGAGTGGCCTGATACTGAGATAGCTTGTCAATAAGAGCTCGAGTATTGATAAGTGTGTAAAAGTACTTTTTTCCTACCCTTTTTACTCACATTATTACTAGACTTAAGCTCATTTTAGTTGCATTTGTAGTCATTCATGCATAAGTTTGTAGTTTCCTAGATCAATATGCTGGGCCATGCATTTTATTACTTTTTGTAGAAAGAATGCTGCTCTTTTGCTTGTTTGTGTGCATGACTGTTACCTCTCTAAAAGTACTATTTTTAATGTCAATCTTACAATGATTTTGCTTGTTTTTAGGTACATTTAGTTGCATTAGGATGTTAGAATCATGCATTTGCATAAGGAGTTTAGAGTTTTGTCTATGCCAATGTGAAGGGTTGTTTTGTTGGCAATTTTGTAGGTTTGGCATAGTATTTGGCCTAGAAAAGCAACACAGGAAGGAATGCTAGAGAGAATGTCGAGTGTTGTTGGCACAGATGGACCAGACAATGCCAAGCACCAGATGGCAGAGAAGTGAACTTGATGCCACGCCAAGAGGCTGTTGGACCCCGAAAAAATAAGACATGGTCAGGCTCCGAAAAAATAACAATTAGAACAATCTCCGAAAAAATAGCAGATAAGATGGTGCCAAGACTTGTTGGCAAATTCATGCCAAGCTTGGATGCCAGGGCAGCGTCGGCAGGATGACATCAGCCTTAGCCTGATCAGCTCCCATTCAAATCTGGATAAGAAGATAATCCATTATCCTCTAGGCAGTTAGAATTTAAAATTTGAAGAGCTAGTCCTATCCCTTCTTTGTACGCCTATTTAAACACCAACCAAGCTAGACTTTAAGAGGAGAGGAGAAGATTGGATCGTGAAGAGTTGGTGTGTGTGTGACAATTGACGACCGGTTGCACCGTGGAAGGGTGGTCCGACCAACTTGGACGAGAAGCCTGGATCTTGAAGGGCTGCATCGAGAGACCCCTTTTAGCCCATTCTCTCTCTCAAGTTATTCTATTTTGTTTTTAAGGATGATGTATTCCGAAAACCCTTATGGATTGTTGGTTCACTCCCTCACCATGAACTAATTTAATAGTTGGTGGGGGATGTTTGGTTTTTATGTTATTTTCATGCTTTAGCTTTTAATAATAAATCTACCTTGGCAAAGTTTCATCTATTCGGCAAACTTTAATATTTCCTAAATACTCTGCCAAGCGAGAGCTGGCACTATTAGCCTATTGCACCTTAATATCTTAACAGACTTGGGGTGGCAACGAATAAGTTGTCGAATACTGAGGAGAGAAGCTTTGAGAGAAGTCGTTCAAGTAGATGAACTTACTTCGGGAGTGAAATCTACCCCTTAGGAGTATAGATTGGATCTTAATCAAATTGTTTTTTTTAACAAACACTATAGAGATATAGGGGTTTTTACATGATCAATTTAGGGCAATGACCATCGAGAGAGGCTTTTCTACTTTTGAATCTGCTCGGCAAACAATGCCAAGATAGGTTATTGTTAACGGCTGACACGACATGAATATCGTGAAAACCAGGCATTCCCTGCCAACGCTCATCATTCATTAAAACACCTTCCTTGCCAACGTCTTTACTTTTCTTTCATTTCTTTACTTTTTAATTATTTTCCAAAACCAATTTCAAATCAAATTAACTTTTTCTTAAGGCAAGTAACAATCAAGGCAATTGAATTCCAATACAATCTCTGTGGGATCGATACTCAGCTTACCAGCTGTATTACTTTTAGACCGTGTATACTTGCACGCAAAAGACTTATTTTGGCACATTCTTATATTTTTCAATACATATTTTTTGCCATTTTTGCCAGTATTTCACCTAGAGAGTCTACAAGTTTTTGGCGTCATTGCCGGGAATTGCAATGGAATTGATTGCTATTAAATTTTTACTTGTCTTCCTTTTATTTTTATTTTTGTTTTTATTTTTACCTTTCATTTTTGTCGGTGTATGACCATAAGCCATCCTATGGTGGACGAGTGGCCATACGATCCGAAAATTGAGAAAACCTTGCAGAGGTTAAAAAGAAGATTTTGAGAGATGAACCAAGGTAATTGATGGAATGGTGTGGTGAATAATGGGGGAAATCCACTTAACAATGAGATACCACCACCACCTGCAGCCTCAGTTGTTAATGAGAGGCCTATTAGAGAACATTCGACACCAACCATTGACAATTTGATGCCAGTAATGATTCAAACTCTTTTGAATGTAGGTCAATTTGATGGTGCACTCACTGGAGATCTGAGGCAACATCTTAAACAGTTCATGGAGATTTTCCATCTATTTCAACAAAATAGAGTACCTGAAGATACCGTGAAGCTGAAGTTATTTACTTTTTCTTTGAGAGATGAGCAAAGGCTTGGCTTAATTCCTTGCCACCTGGCTCAGTCACTTCATAGGCAGACCTATGCTAGAAGTTCTTGACAAGATTCCAGCCACCAACACTCACTGCCAAGCTGCGGGGTGAGATTATTACATTTAGGCAGGCTAAGGATGAAACCTTATATGATGCTTGGGAAAGATTCAAAGACTTGTTGAGGAGGTGTCCTATGCATGGATTCTTGAATTGGACTCAGATTCAAACCTTTTACAATAGATTGAATGCAAAAACAAGGACGGTTGTTGATGCTTCAACAGCTGGCTCATTGTTTGACAAGACATATACTGAGGCTGTTGACATTTTAGAAAGGGTTGCAATCAAAGATTTTGAATATCCTGTTGCAAGACTTGGGACCAAAACTAAAACCAATGGGAAATTTCAGGTTGATGAACTAACACCTACTCATGCCAAGATTTCCAACCTTACGAGCATGGTAAGAACGTTGCAAAAGAACAATGAGTCCCAAGAATTCAAAGCATTATACCCATTCTGTACGATCTGTGGAGAAAATCATCTTGTGGATGAATGTCCTGCCAACCCTCAATCGGTAAATTTTGTTGGCAAAGTTAATCGTTACTATAACCCTAACTCCAATACTTATAATGTAGGTTGGAGACAACACCCTAACTTAGCTTGGGGAAATCAAGGAGGTAACCAGTACAATCCCAGTGCGAGAATACTCTGAGGCAGAATAACAATGCCATGCCAGCATTCTATCAGAATGCCATGCCACAGAAAACCCAAAACAATTTTTAGCAAGGGCAAAGACTCAACCAATGAGGCACTCTCACAGAGTACATGGAAAGGAATGATGCTACAGTCCAGAGTTTGGCTGTGTCAATGAGAAATTTGGAAGTCCATCTTGGGCAGATTGCTAGTGCACTCAGCAATCGACCCCAGGGAGCATTGCCAAGTGACACCGAAGATGCTCGGCACAAAGATAATAAGCAGTGCAAAGCTATAACTCTTCGAAGTGGTAAGCAGTGCGAGATGGAGAAGGTTGCTAAGCAACCAATTAATTGCCAAGATGAGAAGCCTGTGCCAGTAGATGATCCTAGGGAAGCAGAGAAAGAGGAAACAAAAGTAGATGATGCCAGAACTAATGCCAGACAGCACACTGATGCCAGCACCGATGCCAAACAGTTTGATGGCAGCACTGTGTTGGCAAAGCCAGCAAAGCAGGCACGTATCTATCCGCCGCCACCATTTCCAGCAAGACTTCAAAAGCATAAGCAAGATCACTAGTTCAAGCATTTCTTGGAGGTTCTTAAGCAATTACAAATCAACATTCCATTGGTAGAATCCCTTGAGCAAATGCCCAACTATGTCAAATCTATGAAGGACATTATGTCCAAAAAGAGGAAGTTGGGAGATTTTGAAACGGTAGCTCTGATCGAAGGATGCCTTTCCATGATCTTAAACCGATTGCCACCAAAGCTGAAAGATCCGGGAAGATTCACAATTCCCTACACCATTGGCAAGAAATTCATGGGTAAGGCACTGTGTGATCTAGGAGCCAGCATCAACTTGATGACAATGTCAGTTTTTAGGAAGCTTGGCATAGAAGCAAGACCTACCACAGTGACACTTCAGCTAACATAACGATCCTATGCACATCCCAAAGGTAAGATTGAGGATGTGTTGGTAAAGGTAGACAAATTTATTTTTCCAGCTGATTTTATCATTTTGGATTATGGCGCTGATGTTAATGTCCCGATTATTTTGGGGAGACTTTTTCTTGCCACGGGCAGGGCTTTGATTGATGTTCATAAAGGGGAACTAACAATGCACATGAATGATTAGAAAGTTACATTTAATGTGTTTCAAGCTTTGAATTGTGCAGATGAACCTGATGAGTGCCAAGCAAAGGAGATGATGGAGTCTATTTACACTTTGGACACATCACAGTTATGCTAGGATGCAGGATTTGATGCCAGCAATTTAGATGGCATAGCTGATTTGTTTGAGGAACTAGAAGAACCAGCCTTGGAGGCTGAAGAGACAAGTTATTTTGAGCCACTATAGTTGACCGGTAGAGAAATCAAGGCATCTAAACCATCAATTGAGGAGCCACCAGCATTGGAACTAAAACCACTGCTAGATCACTTGAAGTATGCTTATTTAGGTGAACGCTCAACTCTACCAGTGATCATTGCCACTGGTCTCACTAATGATTAGAAGGAAAGGTTGTTGGCAATAATACGTGACTATAAGCAAGCATTAGGATGGACTTTGGCAGATATCAAAGGTATTAGCCCAACCATTTGCATGCATAAGATTATCTTGGAAGAGTACCATGGCAAGACCATTGAAGGCAAAAGAAGGCTAAACCCAAGCATGAAAGAAGTAGTGAAAAAATAGATCATAAAATGGCTTGATATCGGGATTATATATCCTATTTCTGATAGCTCTTGGGTTAGCCCGGTGTAATGAGTGCCAAAGAAGGGTGGCATGACCGTGGTACAAAATAGTGAACCTGAGTTAATCCCCTCCAGAGCTATCACTGGATTGAGAGTGTGCATGGACCAAGGAGGCTGAACAATGCCACAAGGAAGAACCACTTCCCACTACCATTCATTGACCAGATGCTAGACAAGTTAGCAGGTA
The DNA here is from genome assembly GCA_019671005.1 of Hibiscus mutabilis. Classification (NCBI taxonomy): domain Eukaryota; kingdom Viridiplantae; phylum Streptophyta; class Magnoliopsida; order Malvales; family Malvaceae; genus Hibiscus; species Hibiscus mutabilis. The sequence continues at coordinate 32,325,151 of CM033722.1, forward strand.
AAGCTTTCTACTATTTTTTGGATGGTTATTCAGGTTATAATCAGATTGCCATTGCCCCTGATGATCAAGAGAGGACTATGTTCACGTGCCCATATGGAACGTTTGCGTTTAGAAGAATGCCATTTGGCCTATGTAATACACCGGCAACGTTTTAACGTTGCATGGTGTCCAGTTTTCTGATATGATCGAGCACAACATGGAAGTATTCATGGATGACTTCTCAGTGTTTGGCAAAACATTTGAGGAATGTCTTTAGAGTTTGGAGCAAGTCTTGAAGAGATGCATAGAGACGAACCTAGTGTTGAACTGAGAAAAATGCCACTTCATGGTGAAGGAGGGCATTATTCTCAGGCACATGGTAACTAAGAGAGGATTAGAAGTGGATCAAGCAAAAGTTGAGGTAATTAAGCAACTACCGCCTTCAACAAGTGTTAAAGGTATAATGAGTTTTTTGGGACATGCCAGTTTTTATCGGCGCTTTATTAAAGATTTTTCAAAAATTTCCAAACCTTTATACTTGTTGTTAGAATATAATGCCACTTTTCCATTTAATGGTTCTTGTTTAAGAGCATTTCAGGAGCTTAAAGAGAAGTTAATCAATTCCCCTATAGTTGTGGCACCAGATGTGTGATGCCAGCGACTATGACGTTGGAGCAGTATTGGGACAAAGGCATGGCAAGGTTTCCCTTGCCATCTACTATGCCAGCTGAACATTGAACGAAGCACAACTGAATTACTCCACGACCGAGAAAGAATTTCTTGCGGTTGTATTTGCTTTTGACAAATTTAGATCCTATATAATTGGTAACAAAGTTGTGGTTTTTGCAGATCATTCGGCATTGAAGTATCTCTTGGTAACTAATCCGATGGACGCTCCTACTTCAAAAATTCAACCTTGAGATCCGAGACAAAAAGGGCAGTGAAAACCTAGTAGCTGACCAACTCTCACATTTAGAGCATCATCTTGAAGATGGTAAGACCAATTTGATAAGAGTTGAGTTTCCTGATGAGTATTTGCTTGCAGCTAATGCCATGCCATGGTATGCCGATATTGTCAACTACTTGGTAATTAACATTCTGCCACCAGACTTGGCATACAATGCCAAGAAATGGTTTTTGCGGGAAGCTAGGAAATACTATTGGAACGAGCCAATATTGTTCAAACAGTGAGCCAACCAAGTGATTCACCGATGTGTACCTAAGGATGAACAAAAAAACATATTGCATCTATGCCATGCCGCACCATATGAAGGTCACCTTGCTGGAGTAAAAACTGCTGCCAAGGTACTGCAATCAGGATTCTTTTGGCCCACACTATATAAGGATGCCCACGAGTATACCAAGGCATGTAATCGATGCCAACGGACAGGAAACATCTCTAGCAGACACCAACTACCGCTTCAAAACATTATGTCTGTGGATTTATTTGATGTATGGGGGATAGACTTTATGGGGGTCCTTTTCCACCCTCATTTGGTAATGTATACATTATTGTGGCTGTTGACTACGTATCTAAGTGGGTAGAAGCCATTTCTCTGCCAACGAACAATGCCAAGGCAGTTGTCAAGTTTTTACATAAGCATATCTTTACCAGATTTGGTGCCCCTAGAGCGATTATTCAAGATGAGGGCACTCATTTTAAATGTAGTCTAATTTCTAAACCCTTGTGTAGGTATGGTATACAACAGAGAATTGCCACAACATATCATCCACAAACAAATGGTCAAGCTGAGATTTCAAATAAGGAGATCAAAAACATCTTATAGAAGACTGTTAATCCATCGAGGAATGACTGGTCCTTGAGACTAGATGAGTCCTTGTGGGCTTACAGGACTGTGTTTAAAACTCCTTTGGGTACTTCACCGTTTAGACTTGTTTTTGAAAAACTATGCCATCTGCCAGTGGAGCTTGAACATAAAGCCTACTGGGCCATCAAAACACTTGGCATGGAATGGAGAGCTGTTGGAGAAAAAAGGTTACTAGACCTAAATAAGTTAGAGGAATTTAAAAGGCAAGCCTATGAGAACGCCAGGATCTACAAGGAAAAAGCAAAACGTTGGCATGACAGCAGGATAATGCCAAGACATTTTGAGGTAGGCCAACGTGTTTTTCTATTCAACTCATGGCTTAAGTTATTGCCAGGGAAACTCAGATCAAGATAGACGGGCCCTTATGAAGTTGTGAAGCCCTATGCTCATGGAGCTGTGGACATTAAGAACTTGAAGACGGGAGAAATCTTTAAGGTGAATGGCCAACGCTTAAAGCACTACATGGAAGGTGATCAGAACAATGCCAAAGAGGTGATCCTCTTAGCAGAGGTTACATGAAAACACCGTCAGGTTTGAATTTTTGTAAATATTAGGTTAGTGTTTTTCTTTGTTTTTAGTTTTTTATTGTTTTTCTTTCTTTTTAAGTTTCATGTTTTTATTCCTTTAATGTGTTGAAAGTTTTACTTTGAGTTGCGCAGATTCATTGTGCCAGGAACACTGCCAGGGTCGTTGGCAGGAGCCAACGCTTTAACAGAAAAATTTGCCAAACGCAGTGCCAGAGTAGCTTGGCATGCAACGGTGCAAAAGATTGAAGGAAGAGGGAAAAAACCCTAGTTTTATCGGCCCAGTAAAAAATTGAGAGAGTTATCTTTATTTGACTTTAAGCCCTAGCCGCCCAAATTTTGGTTGAAATTTAAATTTCAAATCAATTACCTTATCACTCCAATCCTTACCCTATCTTATCACCTATCACCTTATCACCTCAACCTTATCACTCCACCTATTTTAAATTAATTCTTTTTATTCCCCATCATTATCCCTAATTACTACACCCATTAAAACACTCAACCAACCTAAAACCTTTCACTTTCTTACTCTTGCCGATTAAAGAAGCCAAAACATCTCTCTCACTTTTTACTTCCTTTTCGATAAGCAAGTACAAACCCAAATCGTCATTTGCCTTCATCTTTCAACATCGTTCCAAGCTTCAACCAGTTTCAATGGCCTCATCGTCTCTTCCCTTTAAAAGATTCTTCAACGAAGAGATCAAGAAAAAGTTTGAAACAAATTTTGCCTCGAGGAGTTTTTGCTACGAGAAGCACTTCGAATTCAAAATGGAGGCAACAACCGACTTCCCTTCAGAAGTTATGTCTACGATTAACTTGCACAAGTGGATTATATTCTTCCAGCAAAAAGGGGAGATCTATGCTACCATTGTTCAATAATTCTATGCGCTCCTTGTGACCAAGGATTCGCCTTTCATGATGATTAGGGGTAAGTGTGTGCGTTTTGATTAGGGATATATTAATAATATGTTTGAGTTGGATGGTACAGGAGATGAGTATTTTGAGTATATTGATTCAATGACTGCTGCCAAGAGGAAAAAGCTACTGACGGATCTGTGTGAACCTGGCATGATGTGGACAGTCTCATCGACAGGCCACCGGACGGTAAAGAGGCTAGCATTGAAGCCACAAGTGAGAGGCTAGAATCACTTCATTAAGGCAAACCTATTGCCTACATCCCATAATGAGACGGTCTCGAAAGAAAGGCTGATTTTGTTGCACTCCATCATAAAAAGGCGCAAGATCAACATTGGAAATATTATCATAGAAGAGACTTATAAGTGTGTTGCGAGAGGTAAAGGTAGTCTGTTTTTCCCTTTGCTTATTTCTAACATTTGCATATGCCATGATGTACCTAGGCTTGATGAGGAGCAAGGCCAGATAATAAAGGGAACGAACATCACTGCTGCCATATGGAGAAACCTCATTGTGGTTGAGACAAAGGACAAGGCCAAGGGAGAAGCAAAAATGGCCACGCCTAAGCCAAAGATGTCAAAAGCTGTGCCAGACACAATGCCTAAGACTGTGCTAGACGGGTTTGTGGCAATGTTGTCTCAAATCTACCAACGCCAGGAGATGATACTCAGTAAGATGGAAAAGGATGAGGAGATTAATGTCAAGCTACGACATTACATGCAGGCCAGGGATGTGATAATCAAGGAAACTCTCAAGAAAATATCTCCTGATGTTGTACCAGAATTCCCAAATTTCCCTGCCGAGCCCTCTGCCAGTGATGAACCCATGCCAGCCAGTTCAGCTAGTCCAGTTATGCCAGCCAATCTAGCCAGTTCAGAGTCTGATGCTATAGTCCAACTATCTCCAGTTCAAGTTGAGTCCACCAGTTCTGATTCTGAGATTGAATCAAAGGAACCCAAAACCAAGTCTGCCAAAGCAAAGTCTGCCAAGAAGCCTGCCACACCACCAGTGAAGCCTGCACAGTCCAATGCCACCGCTACTCCTATCGCATCAAACCCTGCCAAGATTGTGGAGGAAGTCCTCTGGGATGTTGGAGCGTTCACTGTCGCAAAGCCAACAATAAAGGGAAGAAAGAGAATGGCCCTTAATCGTGGGCCATTTATAAAGAGAAAGACCCGAGTCACACGAGAAGAAGTCTCCGAAGGGGAGTCCTCTTCTTCCTAAACTCCTGTACATGTCATTACATTGCATTCACATGATCATGCATTTTATTTTATTTTGTTCTTTTGTATACATGTGTTGTTTCATGCATTGGGGACAATGCACATCTTGGGTTTGAGGGTGTGCATTTCTTCACATTTATGCCATGCATATCATGTTTAATTTCTATTGCCATGCCATCGAGGTCATTTAGAGTAGATGCATACCGAACCGCTAAAAAAAAGAGAAAATTTTGTCTTGATTTAATTTTTAAAAATGTTAACAATTATTAAGCAAGCTTAATTTAATCTAGGTGTCTGTCCAATAAGGAGACTTTAATCTTTAGTTGTCATGCCATGCCCGCAGAGTAGTATGACAGGATTGCTTGGCAATTGATCTCTAGTTTAGGGAATTGAACTTGCACTTAACACGTAACATGTATCTAGTCCCTTAGCAAACTTAGACTTTTTGAAACTATGCTCATATTTAAAAAATGATGTCAGGGTAAAAGAAATAAATAAGGCAACAATGTTCTGCCAAGGCAAGAAAAAAATAAAACTCTCATCTACCTTAGGGATAATAAGCTACTTGGGGCTTTGTGGTTTCCTCCCTCTTAGTTCTCAAGTCCAAAACCTTGGGGTATGAGTTGAAGAGAAAGCCTAGTGATGTCTAGATTAAGGTGGGGATTCGTGGTATGCTCCATCTTATCTCTCAAGCTAAATAGTGTCATGAAGCAAGCTTAAAAGAATGCCAGCAGAAACCCTTGGCAAAAAGAAAAAAATATGAAAAAAAATATGAGTTAAGGTAGTAAAATTTGTCTAAGGGAGTGAAAGGAAACTTGATGCATATTGCCTACACTCGTGCACTCTTTATGAACTTTGACTAGAGTTATATTGCTGCACTTGAATTACTACATGCTTGGCATTATTGCACTGAGATACTGAGGACAGAAATAGAGCCAAATTCTGCTTGCCAGCACGTGTTGGCATTCAACCAAAATTTTGTCGAGGTAATTTTTTTCACAGTTTTTTTTTATTTTGATTGCATTACTTGAGGACAAGCAATGAGTTAGGTTTGGGGGTGTGTTACCTCTCCAAAAGTATTGTTTTTAATGCCAATCTTACAATGCTTTTGCTTGTTTTTAGGTACATTTAGTTGCATTAGGATGTTAGAATCATGAATTTGCATAAGGAGTTTAGAGTTTTGTCTATGCCAGTGTAAAGGGTTGTTTTGTTGGCAATTTTGCAGGTTTGGCATAGTATTTGGCCCAGAAAAGCAACACAGGAAGGAATGCCAGAGAGAATGCCGAGTGTTGTTGGCACAGATGGACCAGACAAGGCCAAGCACCGGATGGTAGAGAAGTGAACCTGATGCCACGCCAAGAGGCTATTAGACCCCGAAAAAATAGGACATGATCAGGCTCCAGAAAAATAGCAATTGGAATAATCTCCAAAAAAATAGCGGATAAGATGATGCCAAGACTTGTTGACAGACTCGTGGCAAGCTTGGATGCGAGGGCAGCGTCGGCAGGATGCTGTCAGCCTTAGCCTAATCAGCTCTCATTCAAATATGAATAAGAAGATAATCCCTTATCCTCTGGGCAGTTAGAATTTAAAATTTGAAGAGCTAGTCATATTCATTCTTTGCACGCCTATTTAAACACCAACCAAGCTAGACTTTAAGAGGAGAGGAGAAGATTGGATCGTGATGAGTTGGTGTGTGTGTGACGATTGACGACTGGCTGCACCGTGGAAGAGTGGTCTGGCCAACTTGGACGAGAAGCCTGGATCTTGAAGGACTACATCGAGAGACCCTTTCTAGCCCATTATCTCTCTCAAGTTATTCTATTTTGTTTTTAAGGATGATGTATTCCGAAAATGTTTGTGGATTGTTGGTTCACTCCCTCACCATGAAGTAATTTAATAGTTGGTGGGAGATGTTTGGTTTTTATGTTATTTTCATGCTTTAACTTTTAATAATAAACCTGCCTTGGCAAAGTTTCATCTATTCGGCAAACTTTAATATTTCCTAAATACTCTGCCAAGCAAGAGCTGGCACTGTTGGCCTATTATACCTTAATATCTTAACAGACTCGGGGTGGAAACGAATAAGTTGTCAAATACTGAGGAGAGAAGCTTCGAGAGAAGTCGTTCAAGTAGATGAACTTACTTCGGGAATGAAATCTACCCCTTAGGAGTATAGGTTGGATCTTAATCAAATTGGTTTATTTAAAAACAAACACTATAGAGATATAGGGGTTTTTACATGATCAATTTAAGGCAATGACCATCGAGAGAGGCTTTGCTACTTTTGAATCTACTCGGCAAACAATGCCAAGACAGGTTGTTGTTAACGTCTGGCACGACATGAATAGCGTGAAAACCAGGCTTTCCCCGTCAGCGCTCATCATTCACTAAAACACCTTCCTTGCCAACGTCTTTCCTTTTCTTTCGTTTCTTTACTTTTTAATTATTTTCCAAAACCAATTTCAAATCAAATCAACTTTTTCTTAAGGCAAGTAACAATCAAGGCAATTGAATTCTAAGACAATCTCTGTGGGATCGATACTCAGCTTACCAGATGTATTACTTGCAGACCGTGTATACTTGCACGCAAAAGACTCATTTTGTCACATTCTTATATTTTCCAATACATATTTTCTGCCACTTTTGCCAGCATTTCACCTTGAGAGTCTACAAGGATGAATTGTTGAACCAATTGCCAAAGTCTATCATGGCGTTGAAGGGATCAAAGCGGTTAGGATTTCCAACCGCCCAATTCAAGTTCAAATGCAAAGGAAAAATCCCTATTTTTATTTATTTATCCGCCCACATTTGAAATTCAAAATGGAAGCCCTATCTCCACCAAATTCCCATGCAACAAACTCTCCTCCACACCTATTTAAAGGGGATCGAAACACATAAATAATGAGAGGAAATTGAATGGATCGGTTCGTGAGAGAGATCAAAAGGTAGAGGCTGATTGTGGGAGGAGTGATCGGATTGAGGAGTTCATCTCCTCTCTTCTTTCATTGTTGTAATCGCATATCACCCTTCATGTTGGGGAAATATTCCTTTGTATTTTCTTTTCACCCGACCATGAACTAAATTAGATGGTTTGGGTTATTAGGTTTTGAGAGGATTTTGTATGGATGATTTGATGTTGGTTTAAGGTTAAATGCACTATGTTGATTCAATTCATTGATTCAATTCATGTTCTTACAAATTAATTAGTTTAGAGATAAACACTTGAGGGAGATTCATTTGTTGAAACTCAAATCCCTAAATCAGTGATAGAATAAGGGAGAGCGAGATCAATGGTGATTCGTGGGAAGAAATCACTCTAATAAAGTGACAGTAATTGGAGGTTCCTCAACTGAGTCGATTTCTAGACATTACGAGAGTTTATGGAGATCGACGGACTGAATTGAATCCATGTTTCCTAACATTGCGAGAGCTGAAGGAAATCAATTCCCTCTTGAACCAAGTTTTCGAAAAGTGACAAAGTGAAGGAGCCTGGCTATAGGGAAAATTTCAAGCGGCTAACAAGAGTTCAAGGAAAGACGGTGTTCATTCTTGGTAAAGTAACGTGAAACGTATCACCAAGATTTGCGCAAGCATCAACCCTTCAAGTTAGATATAACGTGAAGACAGTGAAGAACACTCTGCCGAACATTTGAGAGACAATTGGCTTGCCACGGCATCGTACTTGCCGCAACAATTAACTTCCCAAGGTAACCACTTGTCGAGAAGAGTCCTACTCCGAATTAACCACTTGCAATTGCATTTCACTAGTTACGGAGAGTCCTACTTCCAGTAAACTACTTGCCTGGGCAATTAGATGGCACGGCAATCTACTTGCCTTAGCATTTTACTTACCTTCGGCATTCAACTTGACAAAGCAACTCAACTGGCATACTCTCAATCCTAATAATCCAACCAATTATCTCATTGATTACTTTATTTCCTTTACACTCTTTAGTTATTCGTTTTATTTTTCTATCACTATCTATCATTACAACTATTCACTTATTTTAGTGCAAGGAGTTAAGAGTCCAAGTCCTTCAGACCAATCCATGTGGAGACGATACTCTATACTTATCACTTATTACTTGCGATGTGTCCGCTTTCATATTTGCGCAACATTCAAAACACGCAACAAGTTTTTGGCGGCGCTACCGGGGACTGGCAATTGCGACTTTACCTTTAATTTCTTGCATTATTTTCTTTGTTTGTTTTTATTTTGTTGTTTGTTTCAAGTGGCTAACACCTTTTGGTTTGGCATCTGTGTATGAGCAGGGCAAGACCAAAAGCACAAGGCTATCCATTTGAACCTGAGATTGAACTCGTACTTCGTAAGAGAAGAAGATAACTACGCACAATTATGGCAGATCCAATTGCCAATAGAAATCAGAATACCGCGGTAGGAGGCAATGCAGCCGTAGTAGATCAACCAGTTCTAGTACGAAACAGACCTATTCGGGATCACTTACTACCAGACCTTGGTGATCTCAGTCCAAGAATTGTTACTCTTAAGATTCAAATAGCAAACTTTGAATTGAAGCTCGTAATGTTCAATATGCTAAATTCAATTGGGCAATTTGGCGGCTCAGTAAGAGAAGATGACAGGCAACATCTAAGATCTTTCTTAGAGGTTTACAATTCTTTCAAACAGCAAGGAGTCCATGAGGATGTCCTTAGACTTAGACTTTTCCCTATTCACTGAGGGATAGGGCAAGAACATGGTTCAACAACATATCATCAGGCACTCTAGAATCTTGGCCAGATTTATGCCGAAGTTTTCTTGTCAGGTACAATTCTACTAGCATGACAGATAAATTGCAAAATGATATCACTTCTTTTCGTCAAACAGATGACGAATCTATGTATGAGGCTTGGGATCATTACAAAGAGCTTCTTTGCAAGTGTCTTATGCACGGATTCTGATAATGGACGCAAGTAGTGATGTCCTACAATGGAGTCAACGCACCAACTAGGATGATGCTAGATGCCTCGACAAATGGAACAGTCCTAGATAAATCACTAGAGGAAGCGTTTGAGATTCTTGATAGACTAGCCAACAATGACTATCAATTTTCAACCGCTAGAAGAGGACAAGCAAGGAGACATGCCACGACAATTGATCTTGATTCAACTGATGCCATCTCAGCACAATTGGCCGCATTAACCAATATTGCTAAGAACCCGCAGCGTCCCAACAACACACAGGAGGTAAAGGTAGTGGATTTATCTTGTGATTTTTGTAATGATAACCATGATTCTTTTGAGTGTCCACAGAACCCATAAACCAATTTTTACGCTAAAAACTACAATAGAAATAATAATACATATTCCAACACATATAATCCAGGATGGAAGAAGCATCCAAACTTCTCATGGAATAAGCAGAATGGCTACAAAAATGCATCTCGACAGAATACTGAAGCATCAGGATTCTAACAGAACATGTCCCGGCAACAGAATCAATTACCGTAGCAATAATCAACATCTAGTTCTTTGGAAATCACTCTCAATGCTTTTATGCTTAAAACTAAATCTTATATGGCTGAAACTATCAATTTCATGAAAAAGACTGACTCTTTTATGAACAGGACAGAAATTTGAATGCAGATTCAGGAAGTAGCGATCAAATCACTGGAAACTTAGGTTGGACTGTTTGCCCAAGCCCTAAGCACGAGGCCACAGGGAACCTTGCCCAGCAATACTGAGGTTGCACGATGTTCAGGCCATGAGCAGTGTAAAGTAATCACTACTAGAAGTGGAGCAAATGTGGGTACAGATCTTATCTAACCCTAGGAGGATGAGCATAGGTTGACTGATAAAGAAGAGTCTTCAAAAGCGAATGCCGCGACAAGTGCATCTGTTACTGCCAATCCAGTCGAGATGAGTAAAGAAAAAGAGAACAGACTACCACCACCATTTCCACAGAGGTTAAAGAAGCAGAAGAATGAGTACCAGTTTAGGAAGTTCCTTGACATTCTTAAACAAGTCCACTTCAACTTACCACTAGTTGAGGCAATCGAACAGATGCTAAATTGTGCCAAGTTCCTTAAAGAAATATTATCTAAGTGTAAGAGGTTGAGCGAGTTTGAAACATTTGGCTTGACAAAGAGATGCTTGGCTTTGTTAGACAACCAATCTAAGAAGTTTCACAATACCATGTTCCATTGGCGAGCATTATATCGAAAAAGCTCTATGTGACCTTAGAGCAAGAATAAATCTTATGCCCAAATCTATGCTTCAACGATTGGATATATGCAAGGCGAGGCCCACCATAGTCATGTTGTAGCTTGCCAATAGATCATATGTGCATCTCGAGGGAAAAATTGAAGATATTCTGGTAAGAGTTGATAAGTTTATTTTTCCCGTTGATTTTATTATTTTAGACAGTGAAGCAAATGAGTTTGCACCCATCATTCTTCGGAGACCGTTCTTAGCAACGGGGAGGACTTTGATCGACGTTGAAAGAGGAGAAATCACCATGAGGGTAAATGAGTAGCAAGTTACAGTCAGCGTGTTCAAAACACTCCAACACGTTGACGATCTAGAATAATGCCAAGCAATAAAAGCCATGACAAAGTTCAACTTCGATGTAGAGAACTATTGCATCAATAATTCTCTTGGCAATTTCGAAGTAAAAGAGACAAAAGAGACCGAGATAAACACTATAGAGCAACATGAGGTAAATTGGGTTGTGAATAAACTAGGTAGGAGTTTTGAGTCCCTTGATTTTTCAAATACAAAATTTAAACCTAAGAAACCTTCCATTAAGCAACCCCATATTTTAGAATTAAAACATTGGCCAGAACAATTAAAGTATGTTTATCTGGGAGAGGGCAATACCTTGCCCATAATTATTTCTTCTAAGTTGCAGCCTGAATAGGAATAGAAATTGATCGATGTATTGGTGCTGCACAAAAAGGCAATAAGTTGGACAATAGCATATCTGAAGGGGATTAGCCCAACATTATGCACACACAAGATCCTATTAGAGAAGGGCCATAGTAACTCCATTGAAGCCCAAAAGAGACTTAACCCAACCATGAAGCAATTCGTGATGAAGGAAATCATAAAGTAGCTAGATGCTGACATCATATACCCTATCTCTGATAGCTCATTGGTAAGTCTGGTACAATGTGTTCCAAAAAGGGAGGTATGATTGTGAAAAAAATGAAAACAATGAACTTATTCCTACTAGGACTATCACAGGATGGAGAGTTTGCATGGACTATCATAAGTTAAATAAGGCTACTAGGAAAGATCATTTTCCTTTACCCTTTACCGATCAGATGCTTGACTATCTTGCAGGAAAACCTTTTTTATTATTTTCTTGATGGATACTCATGTTATAACCAGATTGCCATAGCGCCAGAAGACCAGGAGAAAACCACCTTCACTTGCCCATTCGACATATACACATTTAGGAGAATGCCATTTGGACTTTGCAATGCACCTACGACTTTCCAAAGGTGTATGATGGCAATTTTCTCAAATATGGTGGAGGATTTCCTTGAAATTTTCATGGAAGACTTCTCAGTTTTTGGGGAAAACTTTGATAATTGCCTTGGCAATTTGGACAAAGTGTTGACACGATGTAGAGAATCCGACCTAGTGTTAAACTGGGAGAAATGTCATTTCATGGTGAATGCAGGCATCGTGTTGGGTCACAAGATCTCGCACAAGGGCATAGAAGTGGACAAGGCAAAAGTGGACGTGATTGAAAAATTGCCGTCACCAAACGCAGTCAAAAGAATCAGAAGTTTCCTTGGGCACGCAGGTTTTTACAGAAGGTTCATTTATAATTTTTCTAAAATCTCTAAACCTCTGTGTAATTTGCTGGAACAAGATAGAGCTTTCAAGTTTGATGAATCTTGTGCTACGACATTTGAAGAGCTAAAACAGAAGCTTGCCACGTCACCTATAGTTGTTCCATCAGATTGGACTTTGCCGTTCGAACTAATGTGTAACGCAAGTGACTACGCAGTGGGAGCTGTCTTAGGTCAACGAAAAGGTAAAACTTTCCATGTGATATATTATGCTAGAAAAATACTTAACGGGGCTCAATTGAACTACACTACTACGGAAAAAGGAATTGTTGGCAGTTATATTTGCATTTGACAAATTAAGGCCTTATCTGATCAGCACAATGGTAATTGTTCACACTGGTCATTCGACAATTAAGTACTTAATTTCTAAAAAAGATGCTACACCTCATTTAATTCGATGGATTTTGCTTTTACAAGAGTTTGATGTAGAAGTTAAGGACATGAAAGGAACATAAAAAACAGGTTGCCAATCATTTATCCAGACTTGAAGGGATCAACAAAGATGATTACCACGTGGAGATTCATGACACGTTTCTGGATGAGCAGTTGTTAACATTAAAGAACTATGTTGGAGGCCATGTTGAGAGAGACAAGTTCACAATCTCCTTGAGAGATGCATAAAAATGCTCTCGCTGAGGATTTTTCATTTTTTATTTATTTTTAGACTTGTTGTTTTTGGAATTCTGTTATTTTAGTTTGTTTTGGGATTTTTCTTATTTATTTTGGCTATTTAAATTTTTGGCTAGATAGACTATTTGGTTTTAAATTTTCAATTTGTTATTTTCGATTAGTTAGGTTGTTTAATGTTTATGAATTTTAATTTTTGTTATTTATGTTTCTTATATTTTTTTTGAATTTTAAATTTGAATTTTTCTCTTTTTATTTATCCATTATTTTATTTTTATTTTTATTTTAACCTTTATTTTTTTAGGTCAAGAGTTTGAATTGGAGAAGAATTCAAGGGGTGTTGGAAAAAAAATTCAAGAGAGAGAGCAAGGGCCAGTAGGGTATTGTAGGTTTAAATACCTAATTTTGTTCAAACCCTATATTTATTTAATCTTTTTCTCTACCCTAGCCGCACCACTCTTCCCCTTACCATCATTGTATGCTTTTTCACCCATTAGTGAGACATCATTCATCTTTTCACCTTTACATCATTCATCATTCATTTCACCATTATAACACCAACCATCCATCTCTCACATTCATTTACTCTCTCATATTCACTTCATCTTCTTCCCACTTTCTTTTCTCCATTGTTTAAACTTTGAGTTTTCTTTTCTTTTTCTTCTTAAACCAAAATAATGTTTACAAGCCTCAAAACCATGGATAAAATTTGTCCCTTACGCACTCCACAACCATCATACCATAAGTTCACCATGGCGTCCGTGCAGAAACATTTCGAAGAAAGTTTGCAACAAGACGAGTTTGGGAGGAGCAAGGCTTTGCCTATGAAATGCCACACCAGAGTTTCGGTCTTGAGGAGTCCATATATGCCACGATTGAGAGCCATAAATGGCCAATATTCTTTGAACAATCGGCCAGAGTAAACGTCTCATGGGTAAGAGAATTTTACTCTCATATTTCTAGTCTAGATAATCAGTCGTATTTGTACATGGCAGGGCCATTCTTCTCCATGTTACTACCATCAATGCCTATTATGGTTTGTTTTTCAAAGAAGATGAACATGCAAAATTCGTGGAGAATGTGACTTGCAAGAAGATGGACCAAGTTTTGAAGGATCTTACCTTGGAAGGAACGGAATGGAACAAGGGAGAACTCAAGGGAATAGTAAACCGCATTACGCTAAAACCTGAAGCTAAGTTGTGGAATAATTTTATTAAAACTCGTTTAATGCCTACCACACACAACACCACTGTTTCGTTGTCTTGATTGTTATTGTTGCACTTTATTCTTCACAAGCGTGTTATCAATGTTGGGCAAATAATTGTGAATGAAATTTATGCTTACAGTAAAAAGGATATAGGAACCTTATATTTTCCCAATTTAATAACTATTTTGTGTGAGAAAGAAAAGGTACCAATCGAGCCAACCGATGAACAAATGTCGAAGCAGAGTGGGTGGACTAAGGCGCAGTACAAGCGATTAATGCAAGAAAGAATGCCATGACCAAAACCAACTGTCCCAGTTTCCCTGGCAACTGCACACGCCGTGGCAAAAGACACTGCACCAAAAGAGTTTGCCTCGGCAAGTTCTCAAGGGGTGGTCGATCTAGTACGCCCTTTGTTGGAGAAGTTAGAGCGCATGGAAGAGCAAGAGATAAAGCTCATGCGGTATATCAAGGATCGGGATATTGCACTGGCACAAATCATCTTGGAGAAGTACCCTGATGGCTAAGTACAATTCCCCGTGTTCCCTAAAGAGTTCTTTGCCACAGTAAGTGAGGTAGGCAATTCTGGCCCAGCCGAGAAGGAAAATGCCACGACAACTGATGCCAAGAATAAAGGTAAGAAATTAGTGACTGAACCTATGCAAATTGAACCATTTGTTGATCCTGCAAATTCTGAAGATACCACTTTCACACCGTTGATGTCCCCACAATCGGATGAGCTACCACAGAAACCAACGAAGCATAAAGCTTCACCATTTAAGGAAGCCAGCACGATGGGTGAGCCAGAGGAGGAGGTAGAGGAGACTGAAGCTTCAACCCCTGCGCCACCAACAAGACAACAATCGAAACGCATTGGAAAGTGTTTTAAGTACATGGCCACAGGAAATCACGAGCTAGAGGTGATGACCTCTCTGACTAGCATTTGCATTTGCATTCTCATTTTTTTGTTTTTTGTTTTAATACATTAAGGACAATGCTTTCCTCGAGTTTAGGGGGGATTATCTTGGTTGTTTCATATTTAGTTGCACTTGCATTCATTTGCTTTTAGTTAGTGTCACTTGCCATGATAGTTTGCCTGACTGAACCTGTTAATAACCTACTGTGATATCTGATGACGATTATTTTGCCACGACATTAGGTTAAGAGAACTTTTGACTCTAGGCTTAGCATGGAAAGTTTCTTAGGATTTCGTTATGATGTAGCTTTAATAAACATTTTTGTGACTTGTTAATTTAGGAGAACCTAGTGAACCTTAGGTAAGGAAATATAAAAAAATGCTAGAGGCGCCTGAAACTGGTTCTAGCCAAAAAATGATGAAAAAATATGAACAATGAACCTTAGCTAGAGGTGTCCATCTGGCTCTAGTCCTAGGGATCTTGCAAATGCTAGAGGTGCCCGAAACTAGCTATAGCATAAAAATAAAAAGAAGAAGAATTGCTAGAGGTGCCCGAAACTGGCTCTAGTTAGATCCCTTGCCTCAGCAAGTAAATAAAACTAAGATTTTGCTTGGAAATCCTATGATTAACTTGTACATGACTACCTACACACTTCACTTGCATCATACTAAATTTTGATTAATCTTTCTATATTTTGCCTAAAGTAACAAAGGCAATTAACGCTAAGTTGCCCCGGTTCTGAGGATTGAAGTCAGGTATGCAACTTTTTTGTGTCGGTAAATGTCTTGGCAGGTGCTTGTTAGTTTTGCATTGCTTGAGGACAAACAATAGTTTGAGTTTGGAGGTGTGATAAGTGTGTAAAAGTCTTGTTTTCCTACCCTTTTTACTCACATTATTGTTAGACTTAAGCTTATTTTAGTTGCAATTGTAGTCATTCATGCATAAGTTCGTAGTTTTCTAGATCAATGTGCTTGGCCATGCATTTCATTACTTTTTTGTAGAAAGAATGTTACTCTTTTGCTTGTTTGTGTGCAAGATGAATTGCCGAACCAAATGCCGAAGTCTGCCATGGCATTGAAGGGATCAAAGCGGTTAGGATTTCCAACCGCCCAATTCAAATTCAAATGCAAATAATAAATCCCTATTTTTATTTATTTATCAGCTACATTATCTCCCACATTTGAAATTCAAAATGGAAGCCCTATCTCTACCAAATTCCCATGCAACAAACTCTTCTCCACACCTATTTAAAGGGGGTCGAAACACATGAAGAAAGAGAGGAAATTGGGAGGATCAATTCATGAGATAGATCAAAAGGGATATGCTGATTGTGGGATGAGTGATCGAATTGAGGAGTTCATCTCCTCTCTTCCTTCATTGTTGTAATCGCACATCACCCTTCATATTGGGGAAATATTCCTTTGTATTTTCTTTTCACCCGACCAAGAACTAAACTAGATGGTTTGGGTTATTAGGTTTTGAGAGGATTTTGTATGGATGATTTGATGTTGGTTTAAGATTAAATACACTATGTTGATTCAATTCCTGTTCTTACAAATTGAGTAGTTTAGAGATAAACACTTGAGGGATATTCATTTGTTGAAACTCAAATCCCTAAATCGGTGACAGAAGAAGGGAGAGCAAGATCAATGGTGATTCGCAAGAAGGAATCACTCTAATGAAGTGACAGCCATTGGAGGTTCCTCAACCGAGTTGATTTCCAAACATTACGAGAGTTGATGGAGATCGACGGGCTAAATTGAATCCAGGTTTCCTAACATTGTGAGAGCTGAAGGAAATCAATTCCCTTATGAACCAAGTTTTCAAAAAGTGACAAAGTGAAGGACCTTGGCGACAGAGAGAATTTCAAGCGGCTAACAAGAGTTTAAGGAACGACGGTGTTCATTCTTGGTAAAGTAACATGTGACAAATGTATCACCAAGATTTGCGCAAGCGTCAGCCCTTCAAGTTAGAGATAACGTGAAGGCAGTGAAGAACACTCTGCCGAACATTGGAGAAACAGTTGGCTTGCCACGGCATCGCACTTGCCGCAACAGTTAACATGCCAGGGTAACCACTTGCCGATAAGAGTCCTACTTTGACTCAACCACTTGCAATTGTATTTCACTAGTCACAAAGAGTCCTACTTCTAGCAAACTACTTGTTTCTGCGATTACTTGCCACAACAATCTACTTGCCTTAGCATTCCACTTGCCTCCGGCATTCAACTTGCCAAAACAACTCATCCGGCATACTCTCAATCCTAATAATCCAACCAATTCTCTCATTGATTACTTTATTTCCTTTACAATCTTTAGTTATTTGTTTTATTTTCTATCACTATCTATCATCACAACTATTCTTTTATTTCAGTGCAAGGAGTTAATATCCCAAGTCCTTTAGACCCGTCATTGTGGAGACGATACTCTATACTTATCACTTATTACTTGCAATGTGTCCGCTTGCACATTTTCGTAGCACTCAGAACACGCAACAAGTATACTGGGCAACAGCGGTGGAAGGTTGGGGAGTCTACTCAGCCTTCATTGATATCATGAATAATTTGAACATGTCAACCATGTTTTAGTAGCATTCGGCTTGAGCAGTTTGTACCTCGAACTCAGGGTCCTATGCTGGAGGGTTTTGCGAATGTAGAAGACCTCCCCCTAATCTCCTTGACATGTGTTGAGGAGCTAGTGACATGCTCGTCTATACGAGCCTCGTTAAAGTTAGACATCTATAACTAAAGAGATTAGGTTAGTCGGCAAGTCACAATGTACAATAATTAACCCCTAGATGGCATAATACAATGCAATAACAACACAATAGACTGTAGTTTAGTCCTAGAATCAACTAAACTCTAGCTCTGATACCATAAATGTAACATCTCCTTCCCGATCTGGTAGGAATTTGGGTCAGAATGTGTTATTGGTGAACAAAACGATATTTGATAAGACATTTTATTCGATAATTAGTAATTCGGTGAGATTCAATGTTCAATACGATACAATATTTAGTACATTAAGATCAGTAGTTCGGTACGATACAGAAATCATCTATTTTGGAACAATTTTAAACTTTTACAAGTTTTAGGGACTAAACTATAATTTCGATAAATTAAAGGTCAATTCCAAGAATTAAGCCTACCATAATATAATTCGTACTATAGGAAGTATACTTGTAAATTTTCTCATCAATCGGAGTACATCTTCTAGCTCAATTAACGGTATGGGTATCGGTACATGTTGTGTCGTACCGGTAAACCTTAGCTGAGTTAAGCAAATTAGTTATGACAATAATGGGTTATACTGATACGAGGCATCCTGTATCGATATGCTATGATCAATAATTTTATAGATTCGATAGGTCGTACCAATACGAG
This sequence comes from Hibiscus mutabilis, assembly GCA_019671005.1. NCBI lineage: Eukaryota > Viridiplantae > Streptophyta > Magnoliopsida > Malvales > Malvaceae > Hibiscus > Hibiscus mutabilis. The sequence continues at coordinate 32,343,577 of CM033722.1, forward strand.
TCCTACCGTATCGATACGCTAATGACCGTTAATATGGTTACTAAAGTCTGTACACATATTGATATGTGGTATCGATACGCGTGGCCTTAATTCAAAATCTAGGTTCTAGTAATGTAAAAGAGTACCAATACGCTTAGAGACGTAGCGGTATGAGACTATCTGAACAAAGAAGGGATCGGTACGCCCTAATCTCGTACCTATACCAGTTATAGCTTGTGAAGCATGGGTTTAATTATGACCTTCAAAAGCTTAAACTTGAGATTAAGAAAAAATAATCCATGGTTTCACAAAATTTCTTCGGGGCTTTAGCTTACCAAACTGAGGGCTATTCAACGGTGTTTAGAAATTAAAGAAAACTTAAACTAGCTATGAAGGTGCTAGCTTGAGCTTGAGATTGGGGATGACAATAGAGGTGCTTGGTTAAGCTTTATGAAAAATAAAGAAAAGATGAATAGGATTGAAGAAAGGCTCGGTGGGTTGTATTTCAATGAAACACTAAACTTTGACCTCCTTTTAACTCCCTAAAATAAATCGAGCTTACCTCCCTAAAGGTAAGCTTAATATATAATATCTATTTTTCCTCATCTTTTCTTCAATTAAAAATATAATAATTATCACCATGTTTGTCATCTTTTCTTACAAGTTCACATGAATTCAAATGAAGCAATGAGGTGAATCATCCTCCAAAAGGAGTAATTATGAGGGTAGTCCCTCAACTTTCCAAACTTTGCACTGTTGCCCCAAAACTTTTAATTTTCACAATTTATTCACTAAATTGCTTCTAAAGAATTCATTTAGTTCCAAAGTCTATAAATTGACTCAATTAGAGTCTAATACGGTATATTTGACCACACAATTAAAGCCAGTGCAACATTTGAACCTTTTCGATATATAATTTTTGATTGCTAGAACCCTATTCCAACTAGACCAATTTTCGGGGTGTTACAACTTTCCACCTTAAGAAAAATTTGTCCTCAAATTTTACCTGAATCGAAAAGATAAGGGTATTGTTGCTTTATTGCCTCCTCCAGTTCCCAGGTAGCTTCTTAATGGTATGGCTCCTCTAGAGAACTTTAACTAATGGTATAGATTTGTTGTAGAGTCTCCTAACTTCTCTTGCAAGAATCTAAACCGGTTCTTCCTCGTAGGTCAAATCTAGTTGGATCTACAAAGATTCTGGCTCAATAATATACGAAGGGTCGGAGTGGTATTTTTGAAGCATCGAAACATGGAACACATCATGAATCTTGCTTAATTTTGAGGGCAATGCCAAATGGTATGCCACAGGGCCAACTTTCTCAATAATTTCAATGTGGCCAATGAATCAGGGACTCAATTTTCCCTTTTTACCAAACTCAGAATCTTCTTCCACGGTGAGACTTTAAAAAAAGGCTTTCTCTCCAACCTCGTACTATATATCCTTTCTTCTAAGGTCAACATAAGACTTTTGACGGTCGAAGGCGGCCTTCAAACGGTCATGGATGATGGTAACCTGTTCTTTAGTTTCCCGAAGTAAGTCAGGGCCTAACATCTTACCCTCACTGAGTTTAAACTAGCACAAAATAGTTTTGCCTCGTCTACCATACAACGCCTCATAAGGGGCCATTTTAATGGAAGCTTGGTAACTATTGTTGTAGGCAAACTCGATAAGAGGTAGGGATTTCTCCTATGACCCCCGAAATCGATAACACATGCCCGTAACATGTCTTATAGAATCTAAATTACACTTTCTGACTGGTCATCAGATTGAGAGTGGAAAGAAGTACTAAGATTAACTCTGGTAGCTAGAGCCTCTTGCAATGCTCTCCAGAATCGAGATGCAAACCGAGGGTCTCGATTGGAGATGATAGAATTTGGTACTTTGTGGAGTCAGATAACTTCTTTGATATATAAGTTAGGTAATTTAGGAAGCTCATAATCCATTCTGACTGGTAAAAAATATGTTGGCTTGGTAAAACAGTCTACAATTACCCAAATAGCATCATGCTTTGCAGGAGTTAAAGGTAGACCACCAAAAAATCCATAGTGATCCTCTCCCACTTCCATTGCGGTAGATTAATAGGTTGTAATAATCTGGTAGGGACACGATGCTCAGCTTTAACACGTTGGAACGTGAAGCATTTACACACGAATTAAACTATGGCTTGCTTCATGCCTGACCACCAATATAATTCCCGAAGATCTTTGTACATCTTTCTAGAACCTGGGTGTACAGAAAATGAACTTGAATAAGCTTCTTTCAAAATGTTAGTACGGAGAGCTTCAACATTGGGTACACAGACCCAGTTACAGAAACACAATAATCCTTCAGAATTAACCCTGAAGTTGGAACTCTCATCGTTATGCAATCTAGATACAAGGGCTCAAAACTCAAGATCATGACTCTGCGATATCTTAATTCTCGATACGATGGTAGACTGAACCTGGAGTTTAGCTACAAGACAATGGTCTTTCTGTAGACGGAAGTGAGCATTAATGGCTTTAGGGACAGGCAAAGGTTTGCAGCTGAGTACATCAGCAACAACGTTGGCCTTGCCTAGATGGTAGTCAATGACAAGATCATAATCTTTGAGGAGTTCCATCTATCTCCTTTGTCGAAGATTCAACTCCTTTTGAGTTGTAGACTCTCTAGGTGAAATGCTGGAAAAAGTGGCAGAAAATATGTATTGGAAAATATAAGAATGTGCCAAAATGAGTCTTTTGCGTGCAAGTATACACGGTCTGCAAGTAATATAGCTGGTAAGCTAAGTATCGATCCCACAAAGATTGTCTTGGAATTTAATTGCCTTGATTGTTACTTGCCTTAAGAAAAAGTTGATTTGATTTGAAATTGGTTTTGGAAAATAATTAAGAAGTAAAGAAATGAAAGAAAAGTAAAGAAGTTGGCAAGGAAGGTGTTTTAATGAATGATGAGCGTTGGCAGGGAATGCATGGTTTTCATGCTATTCATGTCGTGCCATCCATTAACAACAACCGGTCTTGGCATTGTTTGCCGAGCAGATTCAAAAGTAGCAAAGCCTCTCTCGATGGTCATTGCCCTAAATTGATCATGTAAAAACCCCTATATCTCTATAATGTTAGTTTTTAAATAAACCAATTTGATTAAGATCCAATCTGTACTCCTAAGGGTAGATTTCACTCCCGAAGTAAGTTCATCTACTTGAACGACTTCTCTCGAAGCTTCTCTCCTCAGTATTCGATAACTTATTCATTGCCACCCCAAGTCTGTTAAGATATTAAGGTGCAATAGGCCAATTGTGCCAGCTCTCGCTTGGCAGAGTATTTAGGAAATATTAAAGTTTGCCGAATCGATGAAACTTTGCCAATGCGTATTTATTCTTAAAAGCTAAAGCATGAAAATAACATAAAAACCAAACATCCCCTACCAACTATTAAATTAGTTCATGGTGAGGGAGTGAACCAACAATCCACAAATGTTTTCGGAATACATCATCCTTAAAAACAAAATAAAATAACTTGAGAGAGAGAATAGGCTAGAAGGGGTCTCTCGATGCAGCCCTTCAAGATCCAGACTTCTCATCCAAGTTGGTCAGACCACCCTTCCACGGTGTAGCCAGTCGTCGATCGTCACACACCAATTCCTCATGATCCAATCTTTTTCCCTCTTAAGTCTAGCATGGTTGGTGTTTAAATAGGCGTGCAAGGAAGGGATAGGACTAGCTCTTCAAATTTTGAATTTCAACTACCCAAGGGATTATCTTCTTATCCAAATTTGAATGAGAGCTGATTAGGCTAAGGCTGACGTCATCCTGCCGACGCTGCCCTGGCATCCAAGCTTGGCATGAATCTTCCGCTATTTTTTTGGAGATTGTTCCAATTGCTATTTTTTCGGAGCCTGATCATGTCCTATTTTTTCGGGGTCCAGCAACCTCTTGGCATGGCATCAAGTTCACTTATCTGCCATCCGGTGCTTGGCATTGTCTGGTCCATCTGTGCCAACAGCACTCGGCATTCTCTCTGCATTTCTTCCTAAGGTGCTTTCCTGGGCCAAATCCTATGCCAAACCTACAAAATTGCCAACAAAACAACCCTTCACACTGGCATAGACAAAACTCTAAACTCCTTAAGCAAATGCATGATTCTAACATCCTAATGCAACTAAATGTACCTAAAAACAAGCAAAAGCATTGTAAGATTGACATTAAAAACAATACTTTTGGAGAGGTAACACACCCCCAAACCTAACTCATTGCTTGTCCTCAAGTTATGCAATAAAATAAAATTGTGAAAAAGTTACCTCGACAAAATTTGGTTGAATGCCAACACGTGCGGGCAAGCAGAATTTGGCTCTATTTCTATCCTCAGTATCTCAATGCACTAATGCCAAGCAGGTAGTAATTCAAGTGCAGCAATATGACTCTAGTCTAAGTTCATGAAGAGTGCATGATGTGTAGGCAATATGCATCAAGTATCATTTCACTCCCTTAGACAAATTTTACCACCTAAACTCAGATTTGTTTTTTTATTATTTTTTTCTCTGCCAAGGGTTTCTGCTGGCATTCTTTTAAGCTTGCTTCGTGACACTATTTAGCGTGAGAGATAAGAGGGAGCATACCACGAATCCCCACCTTAATCTAGACATCACCAGGCTTTCTCTTCAACTCATACCCTAAGGTTTTGGACTTGAGAACTAAGAGGAAGCAAACCACGAAGCCCCAAGTAGCTTATTATCCTAAGGTAGAGGAGAGTTCTATATTTTTTTCTTGCCTTGGTAGAACATTGCTGCCTTATTTATTTCTTTTTACCCTAGCATCATCATTTTTTTAAATCTAAGCATAGTTTCAAAAAGTCTAAGCTTGCTAAGGGACTAGATACATACTACGTGTTACGTGTAAGTTCAATTCCCTAAACTAGAGATCAATTGCCAAGCTAACCTGGCATACAACTCTGCTGGCATGGCATGACAACTAAAGATTAAAGTTTCCTCATTGGACAGACACCTAGATAAAATTAAGCTTGCCTAACAATTGTCAACATTTTCGAAATTAAACGAGGCAAAATTTTCTTTTTCTTTTTTTAGTGGTTCGGTATGCATCTACTCTAAATGACCTAGATGACATGGCAACAGAAATTAAACATGTAATGCATGGCATAAATGTGAAGAAATACACACCCCCAAACCCAAGATGTGCGTTGTCCCCAATTCATGAAACAATATATATATACAAAAGAACAGAATAAAATAAAATAAAATGCATGGTCATGTGAATGCAATAAAATGTAAAAGGAGTTTAGGAAGAAGAGGACTCCCCTTCAGAGACTTCTTCTCGTGTGACTCGGGTCTTTCTCTTTATAAATGGCCCACGATCAGGGGCCATTCTCTTTCTTCCCTTCATTGCTGGCTTTCCGAAAGTGGATGCTCCAACATCCCGGAGGACTTCCTCCATAATAGTGGCAGGGTTTGATGCGGTAGGAGTAGCGGTGGCATCGGACTGCGCAGGCTTCACTGGTGGCATGGCAGGCTTCTTGGCAGACTTGGTTTTGGGTTCCTTTGATTCAATCTCAGAATCAGAACTGGCAGATTCAACTTGAACTGGAGATAGTGGGACTGTAGCATCAAACTCTAAACTGGCTGGACTGGTTGGTATAACTGGACTAACTGAACTGGTTGGCATGGTTTCATCACTGGCAGAGGGCTCGACAGGGAAATCTGGAATTCTAGCACAACATCAGGAGATATTTTCTTGAGAGTTTCCCTGATTATCACATCCCTGGACTGCATGTAATGTCATAGCTTGACATTAATCTCCTTAGCCTTTTCCATCTTACTGAGTATCATCTCCTAGCGTTGGTAGATTTGAGACAACATTGCCACATAACTGTCTGGCACAGTCTTAAGCATTGTGTCTAGCACAGCTTTTGACATCTTTGGCTTAGGCGTGGTCTTTCTCCTCATCAAGCCTAGGCACATCATGTCATATGCAAATGTTAGAAATAAGCAAAGGGAAAAACAAACTACCTTTACCTCTCGCAGCACACTTATAAGTCTCTTCTATGATAATCTTTCCAATGTTGATCTTGCGCCCTTTTTATGATGGAGTGCAACAAAATTGGCCTTTCTTTCGAGACCGTCTCATTGTGGGATGTAGGCAACAGGTTTGCCTTAATGAAGTGATTCCAGCCTCTCACTTGTGGCTTCAACGCTAGCCTCTTCACCGTCTGGTGGCCCGTCGATGAGACTATCCATGTCGTGCCAGGTTCACACAGATCGTCAGCAGCTTTTTCCTTTTGGCACCAGTCATAAAATTAATATACTCAAAATACTCATCTCCTGCACCATCCAAATCAAACATATTATTAATATATCTCTCATCAAAATGCAGACACTTACCCTTAATCATCAGGAAAGGCAAATCCTTGGTCACAAGGTGCGCGTAGAATTCTTGAATGATGGCGGCATAGATCTCCCCTTTTTTTGGCATAATAGACTCCACTTGTGGAAGTTAATCGTAGACATAACTTTTGAAGGGAAGTCGGTTGTTGCCTCCGTTTTGAATTTGAAGTGCTTCTCGTAGCAAAAACTCCTCGAGACAAAATTTGTTTCAAACTTTTTCTCGATCTCCTCGTTGAAGAATCTTTTAAAGGGAAGAGACGATGAGGCCATTGAAACTGGTTGAAGCTTGGAAAGATGTTGAAAGATGAAGGCAAATGACGATTTGGGTCTGTACTTGCTTATCAAAAAGGAAGTAAAAAATGAGAGAGATATTTTGGCTTCTTTAACCGGCAAGAGTAAGAAAGTGAAAGGTTTTAGGTTGGTTGAGTGTTTTAATGGGAGTAGTAATTAGGGATAACGATAGGGAATAAAAATAATTAATTTAAAAATAGGTGGAGTGATAAGGTTGAAGTGATAGTATGATAGGTGATAAGATAGGGTAAGGATTGGAGTGATAAGGTAATTGATTTGAAATTTAAATTTCAACCAAAATTTGGGCTGCTATTGCTTAAAGTCAAATAAGGATAACTCTCTCAATTTTTTACTAGGCCGATAAAACTAGGGTTTTCCCCTCATCCTTCAATCTTTTGCACCGCTGCATGACAAGCTACTCTGGCACTGCGTCTGACAGATTTTTCTGTTAAAGCGTTGGCTCCTGCTAGCGACCCTGGCAGTGTTCCTGGCACAATGAATCTGCGCAACTCAAAGGAAACCTTTCAACACATTAAAGGAATAAAACATGGAACTTAGAAAGAAAAACAATTAAAAACCTAAAAACAAAGAGAAACACTAACCTAATATTTACAAAAGTTCAAACCTGACGGTGTTTTCATGTTACCTCTGCCAAGAGGATCACCTCTTTGGCATTGTTCTGATCACCTTCCATGTAGTGCTTTAAGCGTTGGCCATTCACCTTAAATATTCCTCCCATCTTCAAGTTCTTAATGTTCGCAGCTCCATGAGCATAGGGCTTCACAACTTCATAAGGGCCCGTCCATCTTGATCTGAGTTTCCCTGGAAACAACTTAAGCTGTGAGTTGAATAGCAAAACACGTTGGCCTACCTCAAAATGTCTTGGCATTATCCTGCTGTCATGCCAACATTTTGCTTTTTCCTTGTAGATCATGGCGTTCTCATAGGCTTGCCTTCTGAATTCCTCCAACTCATTTAGGTCTAGTAACCTTTTTTTCTCCAGCAACTCTCCATGCCATGCCAAGTGTTCTGATGGCCCAGTAGGCTTTATGCTCAAGCTCCACTAGCAGATGGCATGGTTTTTCAAAAACAAGTCTAAACGGTGAAGTACCCAAAGGAGTTTTAAATGCAGTCTTGTAAGCCTACAAGGACTCATCTAGTCTCAAGGACCAGTCCTTCCTTGATGGATTAACAGTCTTCTCTAAGATGTTTTTGATCCCCTTGTTTGAAATCTCAGCTTGCCCATTTATTTGCGGATGATATGCTATAGAAATTTTCTGCTGTATACCATACCTGCACAAGGCTTTAGAAATTAGACTACATTTAAAATGAGTGCCCTCATCATGAATGATCACTCTAGGGGCGCCAAATCTAGTAAAGATATGCTTATGTAAAAACTTAGCAACTGCCTTGGCATTGTTCGTTGGCAGAGCAACAGCTTCTACCAAGAATGTATACATTACCAAATGAGGGTGGAAAATGACCCATAAAGTCAATCCCCCATACATCAAATAAATCCACATGCATAATGTTTTGAAGCGGTAGTTGGTGTCTGCCAGAGATGTTTACTGTCCGTTGGCATCGATCACATGCCTTGGCATACTCGTAGGCATCCTTATATAGTGTGGGCCAAAGGAATCCTAACTGCAGTACCTTAGCAGCAGTTTTTACTCTAGCAAAGTGACCTCCATATGGTGCGGCATGGCATCGGCATGGCATAGATGTAATATGTTATGTTGTTCATCCTCAGGCACACACCGATGGATCACTTGGTCGGCACACTGTTTGAACAATATTGGCTCGTCCCAATAGTATTGCCTAACTTCCCATAAAAACCTTTTCTTGGCATTGTATGCCAAGTCTGGTGGCAGAATGCTACTTACCAAGTAGTTGACAATATCGGCATACCATGGCATGGCATTAACTGCAAGCAAATACTCATCAAGAAACTCATATCTTATCAAATTGGTCTTACCATCATCAAGATGATGCTCTAAATGTGAGAGATGGTCAACTACTAGGTTTTCACTGCCTTTTTTGTCTCAGATCTCAAGGTCAAATTCTTGAAGTAGGAACGTCAATCGGATTAGCCTGGCCTTGGCATCCTTCTTTGCCAAAAGATACTTTAATACTGAATGATCTGTAAAAACCACAACTTTGTTACCAATTAAATAAGATCTAAATTTGTCAAAAGTAAATACAACCGCAAGAAATTCTTTCTCGGTCGTAGAGTAATTTAGTTGTGCTTCGTTTAAGGTTCGGATGGCATGGAAAACCTTGCTATGCCTTTGTCCCAAAAATGCTCCGACGGCATAGTCGCTGGCATCACACATGAGCTCGAAAGGCTCATTCTAGTCCGGTGCCACAACTATAGGGGCATTGATCAACTTTTCTTTAAGCTCCTAAAACGCTCTCAAACAAGAATCATTAAATACAAAAGTGGCATTATGTTCTAACAACAAGCATAAGGGTTTAGCAATTTTCTAAAAGTCTTTAATGAAATGCTGATAAAAACCAGCATGTCCTAAGAAACTTCTTATACCTTTGACACTTGTTTGGGGGCGGTAGTTGCTTAATTACCTCAACTTTTGCTTGATCCACTTCTAACCCTCTCTCAGTTACCTTGTACCCGAGAACAATGCCCTTCTTCACCATGAAGTGGCATTTTTCCCAGTTCAACACTAGGTTCGTCTCTATGCATCTCTTCAAGACTTCCTCCAAACTCTGAAGACATTCCTTAAATGTTTTGCCAAACACTGAGAAGTCATCCATGAATAGTTACATGGTGTGCTCGATCATATCGAAAAAATGGACATCATGCAACGTTGAAACATTGTCGGTGCATTACATAGGCCGAATGGCATTCTTCTAAATGCAAACGTCCCATATGGGAATGTGAACGTAGTCCTCTCTTGATCATCAGGGGCAATGACAATCTGATTATAACCTGAATAACCATCCAAAAAACAATAGAAAGTTTTGCCTACCAACCTGTCTAGCATTTGATCAATGAATGGCAATGGGAAGTGATCCTTCCTCGTGGCATTATTCAGCCTCCTATAGTCCATGCACACTCTCCATCCAGTGATAGTTCTAGAGGGGATTAACTCAGCTTCACTGTTTTGTACCACGATCATGCCACCCTTCTTTGGCATGCATTGCACCGGGCTAACCCAAGAGCTATCAGAAATGGGATATATAATCCCAGCATCAAGCCATTTTATGATCTCTTTTTTCACTACTTCTTTCATGCTTGGGTTTAGCCTTCTTTGGCCTTCAATGGTCTTGCCATGGTACTCCTCCAAGATAATCTTATGCATGCAAATGGTTGGGCTAATACCTCTGATGTCTGCCAAAGTCTATCCTAATGCTTACTTATAGTCACGTAATATTGCCAACAACCTTTCCTCCTGATCATTAGTGAGACCAGTGGCAATGGTTACTGGTAGAGTTGAGCGTTCACCTAAATAAGCATACTTCAAGTGATCTAGTAGTGGTTTTAGTTTCAATGCTGGTGGCTCCTCAATTGATGGTTTAGATGCCTTGATTTCTCTACCAGCCAACTGTAGTGGTTCAAAATAACTCATCTCTTTAGCCTCCAATACTGGTTCTTCTGGTTCCTCAAACAGATCAGCCATGCCATCTAAATTGCTGGCATAAAATTCTGCATCCTGGCATAACTGTGTCGTGTCCAAAGTGTAAATAGACTCCATCATCTCCTCTGCTTGGCACTCATCGGGTTCATCTACACATTTTAAAGCTTGAAACACATTAAATGTAACTTGCTGATCATTCATGTGCATTGTTAGTTCCCCTTTATGAACATCAATCAAAGCCCTACCTGTGGCAAGAAAATGCCTCCCCAAAATAATCGGGACATTAATATTAGCCTCATAATCCAAAATGATAAAATCAGCTGGAAAATAAATTTGTCTACCTTTACCAACACATCCTCAATCTTACCCTTGGGATGTGCATATGATCGGTCTGCCAGCTGAAGTGTCACCGTGGTAGGTCTTGCTTCTATGCCAAGCTTCCAAAAAACTGACATTAGCATCAAGTTGATGATGGCTCCTAGGTCACACAGTGCCTTGCCCATTAATTTGTTGCCAATGGTGTAGAAAATAGTGAAACTTCCCGGATCTTTTAGCTTTGGTGGCAAACGGTTTAGGATCATGGCACTGCATCCTTCGGTCAGGGCAACAGTTTCAAAGTCTCCCAACTTCCTCTTTTTGGACAAAATGTCCTTCATAAATTTGATATAGTTGGGCATTTGTTCAAGGGCTTCTACTTGCAATTTCTTAAGAACCTCCAAGAAACGCTTGAACTGCTGATCTTACTTATGCTTTTGAAGTCTTGTTGGAAATGGCGGCGGTGGATAGATATGTGCCTGCTCCATTGGCTTTGCCAATGTAGTGCTAGTATCAGACTATTTGGCATCGATGCTGGCATTAGTGTACTGTCTGACATCAGTTCTAGCATCATCTATTTTTGTTTCCTCTTTCTCTGCTTCCCTGGGATCATCTGCTGGTACAAGCTTCTCATCTTGGCAATTAATTGGTTGCTTAGCAACCTTCTCCATCTCGCACTGCTTACCACTCTGAAGAGATATAGCTTTGCGCTGCTCATTGTCTTTGTGCCGAGCATCTTCTGTGTCACTTGGAAATGCTCCTTGGGGTCGATTGCTGAGTGCACTGGCAATCTGCCCAAGCTGGACTTCCAAATTTCTCATTGACGCAGCCAAACTCTAGACTGTGGCATCATTCCTTTCCATGTACTCTGTGAGAGTGCCTCCTTGGTTGAATCTCTGCCCTTGCTGAAAATTGTTTTGGGTTTTCTGTGGCATGGCATTATGATAGAATGCTGGCATGGCATTGTTATTCTGCCTCTGAGTATTCTAGCACTGGGCATTGTACTGGTTACCTCCTTGATTTCCCCAAGCTAAGTTAGGGTGTTGTCTCCAACCTGCATTATAAGTATTGGAGTTAGGGTTATAGTAACGATTAACATTGCCAACAAAATTTACCGATTCAGGGTTGGCAAGGCATTTATCCACATGATGATTCTCTCCACAGATTGTACAGAACGGGTCTAATGATTTAACATCTTGGGACTCATTGTTCTTTTGGAACGTTCTTACCACGCTAGTAAGGTTGGAAATCTCGGCATGAATGGATGTAAGTTCATCAACCTGAAATTTCCCATTAGTTTTAGTTCTAGTCCCAAGTCTAGCAACAAGATCTTCAAAATCATTGATTGTAATCCTCTCTAGAATGTCAATAGCCTCGGTATATGTCTTATCAAGTAGTGAGCCAACTGCTGAAGTGTCAACAAAAATCCTTGTTTGTGCATTCAATCCATTGTAAAAAGTTTGAATCTGAGTCCAATTCGGGAATCCATGCATAGGACACCTCCTCAACAAGTCTTTGAACCTTTCCCAGACATCATATAAGGTCTCATCCTCAGCCTGCCTGAATGTAATGATCTCACCTCGTAACTTGGCAGTGAGTGTTGGCGGCTGGAATCTTGTCAAGAACTTTTGGCATAGGTTTTCCCACGAAGTAACTGAGCCAGGTGGCAAGGAATTAAGCCAAACCTTTGCTCTATCTCTCAAAGAAAAAGTAAATAACTTCAGCTTCACGGTATCTTCAGGTACTCCATTTTGTTGGAATAGCTGGAAAATCTCCATAAACTGTTTAAGATGTTGTCTCGAATCTCCAGTGAGTGCACCATCAAACTGACCAACATTCAAAAGAGTTTGAATCATTACCGGCTTTAGTTCAAAATTGACAGCGTTTACCTCTGTGCCAACAAGTCCTGGCATCAAATTGTCAATGGTTGGTGCCGATTGTTCTCTAATAGGTCTCTCATTAACAACTGGGATAGCAGGTGGTGGTGGTATCTCATTGTTAAGTGGATTTCCTCTATTTTTCACCACACATTTCCCTCCATTACCTTGGTTCATCTCTCGAAATCTTCTTTTTAACCTCCGTAAGATTTTTTCAATTTCCGGATCGTATGGCCACTCATCCACCACAGGATGGCTTCTGGTCATACACCGACAAAAACAAAAGGTAAAAGCAAAAATAATAATAATAAAAAGAAGACAAGTAAAAATTTAAAAACAATCGATTTCGTTGCAATCCCTTGCAACTGCTCCAAAAACTTGTAGACTCTCTAGGTGAAATGTTGGCAAAAGTGGTAGAAAATATGTATTGGAAAATATAAGAATAAGCCAAAATGAGTCTTTTACGTGCAAGTATACATGGTCTGCAAGTAATACAGTTGGTAAGCTGAGTATCGATCCCACAGAGATTGTCTTGGAATTCAATTGCCTTGATTGTTACTTGCCTTAAGAAAAAGTTGATTTGATTTGAAACTGGTTTTGAAAAATAATTAAAAAATAAAGAAATGAAAGAAAAGTAAAGACGTTGGCAAGGAAGGTGTTTTAATGAATGATGAGCGTTGGCAGGGAATGCCTGGTTTTCATGCTATTCATGCCATGCCAGCCGTTAACAACAACCTGTCTTGGCATTATTTTTCGAGCAGATTCAAAAGTAGCAAAACCTCTCTCGATGGTCATTGCCCTAAATTGATCATGTAAAAACCCCTACATCTCTATAGTGTTTGTTTTTAAGTAAACCAATTTGATTAAGATCCAATCTATACTCCTAAGGGGTAGATTTCATTCCCGAAATAAGTTCATCTACTTGAACGACTTCTCTCGAAGCTTCTCTCCTCAGTATTCGACAACTTATTCGTTACCACCCCAAGTCTGTTAAGATATTAAGGTGCAATAGGCCAACACTGCCAGCTCTCGCTTGGCAGAGTATTTAGGAAATATTAAAGTTTGTCGAATAGATAAAACTTTGCCAAGGCAGATTTATTATTAAAAGCTAAAGCATGAAAATAACATAAAAATAAAACATCCCCCACCAACTATTATATTAGTTCATGGTGAGGGAGTGAACCAACAATCCACAAACGTTTTCGGAATACATCATCCTTAAAAACAAAATAAAATAACTTGAGAGAGAGAATGGGTTAGAAGGGGTCTCTCGATGCAGCCCTTCAAGATCTAGGCTTCTCGTCCAAGTTGGTTGGACCACCCTTCCACGGTGCAGCCGGTCGTCGATATTCACACACCAACTCCTCATGATCCAATCTTCTTCCTCCCTTAAGTCTAGCTCAGTTGGTGTTTAAATATGCGTGCAAGGAAGGGATAGGACTAGCTCTTCAAATTTTGAATTTCAACTGCCCAAGGGATTATCTTCTTATCCAAATTTAAATGAGAGTTGATCAAGCTAAAGCTGACGTCATCCTGCCGACACTGCCCTGGCATCCAAGCTTGGCATGAATCTGCCAACAAGTCTTGCCACCATTTTATCCGCTATTTTTTCGGAGATTGTTCCAATTGCTATTTTTTCAAAGCCTGATCATGTCCTATTTTTTCGAGGTCCAACAACCTCTTGGCATGGCATCAAGTTCACTTATCTGCCATCCGGTGCTCGGCATTGTCTGGTCCATCTACGCCAACAACACTCGGCATTCTCTCTAGCATTCCTTCCTGAGGTGCTTTCCTGGGCCAAATCCTATGCCAAACCTGCAAAATTGCCAACAAAACAACCATTCACACTGGCATAGACAAAACTCTAAACTCCTTATGCAAATGAATGATTCTAACATCCTAATGCAACTAAATGTACCTAAAAACAAGCTAAAGCATTGTAAGATTGACATTAAAAATAGTACTTTTAGAGAGGTAACATGAGTCAAAAGATATTTAAGGCTTTTATGTTCTGTAAAGAGATAACATTTTTCTCTGTAGAGATAATGCCTCTAGATTTTCAATGCAAAGACAAATGCAGTCAATTCCAAATTTTGGGTGGGATAACTCATCTTATGAGGCTTGAGCTATCTCGATGCGTAAGCAACGACCTTGCCTTCTTGCATAAGAACACATCCTAACCCGAGATGCAAAGCATCACTGTAGACTGTGTAGTCATTTCCAGACTCAAGTTGGCTTAGTCATTTTGTTGGACAATTTTTTTTTGATATTTTGGACTTGTATGATGCTTTATGTCTTGCTTTGAGGGGTTCAGATATGAATTGCATGCTTGGGTAGTGATCATGCCTATAGGATCTTTGATTGGATTTGCTAAGGTTTAAATGATCCTCTATCATGCCTATTTGATTGTGGAGATGTTGTTTAGAATGTTATATGATGTTAGTAAGATGTTTGAAAGTGTCATATGTTTGACCAAGAGGTAATTACAGACTAGTTCGTACCAGTACGGGTCCCTAGAGATCGGTACACGGGGTCTGTCTCAGCTCCAATCTATGCAAAATTACACAGACGTATTGGTACATCTAGCATCATATCAGTATGCATCGCAAAAAATTATACTTGGTGTTGATATACAGGCAACTGTATCGGTACACCCTTTAGCTACTTGAATCTTCTATTTTTTATATCGAAAAACTATATCGGTATACTTGAGGACCGTACCAGTACCCTTTTGTGAAATGAACCCATATCGATACAAGCAAGGGGCATATAGGTACGCTATCAGTTATTTCTGGTAATATGCTTGCTAAAGTTTAAATCTTTCCAATTTAGTCCATGTTTCTTGATCAGGCAATTAAATGAGTTTGGATGATTATTTTAAGATTAAATTTAACCATAATGCATGTAATATGATTAGTTAAGGCTTGATAACTTTGGATTTAAGTAAGTCCTATTAGTTTTTTAAAATTACAATTTGGTCCTTGGAGTGCGATCTTGACCAATTGGATGTCAATTTGACACCCAATTTAATTATAAAATTCAGCGATGCCAGCATGATCACCTTAGGACTTAATTATGCATTTAGGCAAGATAAAAGAAAAAAATGGATTGTTTTCTAAGTAATTCGTTTGGGTTTGTCTCGGCAAACCCAATGTAGTTCGCTCAGTTTGGTTTAACATCTAATCTGGGTCAAGGGGGTTACATTTGGTGGCATTAGAGCTAGGTTATGATTGTTGGGAGATATGTTGTATTGTTTAAGATAATTCTAATTATTGTATGATATATACGGTGTTTGATTATACGAATTTATGTTTGGAATGTGATATTTTAGGGTAGAATCTTGGGAACACATTGCCTTATTACTACAAGTGTACAAGAATTTTGTTTTTGAAAAGTGAATGTCTTGGATCCTTGCTTGAAGCTAGCCTAATTATATTTTTGGTTATATTTTCATGTTAAAGATACATATTTTTTAGTATTCCCCTAAGACGAGAGCTTAGGTCGAACTCGAATAACGCTGCCAGAGGGAATAGAGTTGATGGTGATATAGTGCACCCTGAGGAGTTGCCACCTCCTCCACCTAATTTTCCAGCTCGGGTGGATGTTGGGCAAATGCCGCCAGTTCCACCTGGACTAGTCTTTAGGGATATGACGCCGTTGATTTAGGCAATGACTGGAGCTTTTCAGGAAACTGTGGCTCGAGTGCATGTTCAGGCACCAGCACCTATGGTAGCTATTAATACTGGACTAACGTTAGAGCGTTTGCGTAGTTTGGGAGGTACCGAGTTTAGGGGTTTAGCTGTAGAGGCAACTAAGGAGTGGTTCGCAAGTACTGAGAGAATTCTTATTTAGATGGAGTGTACTATAGTTAGTGGACTACCACTCTAGCAGGAATAGCACTCGAGGATGCGACGTGGGAGTTCTTTTGTGCTACTTTTGAAATAAGTATATGGGTTCTCAATACCAAGATTAAAAGAAGCAAGAGTTTATGGTGTTGGTCTAGGGTAACATGTTTGTATCAGAATATGATGTTCAGTTTGTTCGGTTGAGCCAGTATGCACCTGAACTGGTTCTCGATAATCATCAATGATGTGATTATTTCTGTTATGGGCTGGTTAAGGAATTGAAGACTTATATGTTGGCTAAAGATTACATGAGTTTGATGTCTTGGTTTCTCAAGCTAAGGACATAGAGAAGAAATTGGGATTATTCTGACATTCGATGAGTTTTAGTACTGGGAAGAGGATTGTCGAGTCAGATACGGGGAGAGACTGGGTAGAGACTGGTATAAAAAACATCGATATAGAAGGTATCGTCCTGATTAGAGACATGGTAGAGGTTATACCGGACGTGGACAGCAAGGTCAGAACAACTATGCTAAAGTGCCCGAGTGTAGATGCTATGAAAAGCATCATTTAGGAGAGTGTTGGGCTATACATGGTATATGTTGCAGTTGTAGTTTACGGGATCATTTGAGACATGGCTGTCCATAGATGGCTAGTGATGGACATGTTTATGCACCTACTGTCGCACCATATAGAGGTCGTGGGTGCGATCAAGGTAATTTCTAGCTTAGGGAAGAAGGCTAGAGGACTGTTGCTCATACATTGCTATTTTTCCCGAGGGTGGTGGACATGCGAGGATCTATATGCATAGCGAGGAGAGGAATGACACAGATTTGATTACGGATACTTTTACTTTGCAGGCCATGTCATTACTTTCATTGATAGATTTTGGTTCTACACATTCATACATCTTGAGAGAACATGCATGTTTTCTTGATATACCTGTAGAAGTGTTAGATGTAGGTATACGAGTAACTAGTTCTTTTGGAGAAACAGTAGTCGCTAGGTGGTTGTTTAGGAGATGCCCTTTGATGGTTCAAGGACATGTGTTTGAGACTAATTTGATGAAGTTGTTTTTTCGTGGTTTCAATGTAATCCTGCGCATGGATTGGTTGGTCGAGCATAGGTTTGTGGTTGATTTTGAAACCAAGTGAATTTTTTTGAAATTTGTTGAGGATTACAAAGTAGTGGTTATGGGCAAGAATGTTAAATTCTTGTCCAATGTGGTTTTGGTGTTAGAAGCGTGGCAGTTGTTGGAGTTTAGGTGTCAAGCGTATCTGGCTTAAGTTATGAACCCCAAATATGAAGGAGGTATGTGTCCAGGATATCCGTACCATTTGTGATTTTCCAAGGGTGTTTTCGGAGGAGTTGTCTGGATTAGCACCAGATGGGGAGGTAAAGTTCTATATCGAGATGTATATGGATATGACTGTTGTATCAATTGCACCATATCGCTTGGCACCGAAAGAGTTGAAAGAGTTGAAGATGAAACTTCAGGAGTTGTTGGATCATGGTTTCATCTGACCAAGTGTGTCACTATGGGGAGCATCGGTGTTGTTCTTGAAAAAGGATGGCACGATGAGAATGTGCATAAATTATCAGCAACTAAACAAGTTGACAATTAAGAATAAGTATCTCTTGCCGAGGATTGATGATTTGTTTTATCAGTTTTGGGGAGCTACGGTGTTTTCTAAGATTGATATGAGATATGGGTATTATCAGTTGAAGGTCAAGGATAAAGATGTGCCAAAATAGCTTTTTACATGCATTACGGGCATTATGAGTTCTTAGTGATGCCATTTGGGTTGACTAATGCGCATGCAGCTTTCATGGATATGATGAATCGGGTATTCTATGAATTCTTGGATTAATTCGTAGTAGTGTTCATCGATGACATTCTCGTGTACTCTTGTACCGAGAAAGATCATGATCGACACCTATGGATTATGTTGCAAGTTTTGTTGGATAATAAGCTTTATGCTAAGCTGATCAAGTGTGAGTTTTGGATTAAGGAAGTAGTCTTTCTTGGTCATGTTGTTTCGGCAAAAGGTATCCGTGTGGATCCGCAGAAGATTGAGGCATTCATGAATTGGAAGTAACCTGAGTTAGTGATGGAGGTTCATAGTTTCTTGAGGTTAGCAAGGTATTATCGTTGCTTTGTGGATGGTTTCTCGAAGGTTGCTACTCCTTTGACAAAGTTGTTACAAAAGGATGTAAGTTTTGAGTGGAGGAAGAGTAGACAACAAGCTTTTGATAAGTTGAAGGAAGCTTTGACGCAATCCCCGATCTTGATTCAACCTGAGTTGGGGAAAGAGTTTGTAGTTTATAGCGATATATACTATGTTGGTTTGGGGTGTATGTTGATGCAAGGGGAAAGTTATGGCTTATGCATCTAGGAAGTTGAAGGTGCACGAGCGTAACTATCCTACGTATGATATAGAGCTTGCCGCGGTGGTGTTTGCATTAAAGATTAGGAGGCATTATTTGTATTGTGAGAAGTGTACCATGTATACTAATCACAACAGTTTGAAGTATCTAATATCGCAAAAGGAGTTGAATCTTAGGCAATGGAGATGGTTGAAGTTGCTTAAGGGTTATGATTTAACGATAGAGTATCATCCGGGTAAGGCTAATGTTGTAGCTGACGTATTGAGTAGGAAGGTTGCGGTGGAGTTGAGGGCAATGTTTTCTCGGTTGAGTGTAACAAGAAACGGTAGTTTGTTGGTTGAGTAGTAAGTAAAGCCATCATTGATACATTTGATCAAGGATATCATCTAAACAACCATAAGATTATTCTTTGGTATTGCATGTTAAGGATATCATGGACGGTAATCAGACAAATTTTTGTTTTAATAATGAGGGTGTTTTGTGCTTTAAGAATCGAGTGGTTATGCCGAAAGATGAGGAGTTAAGGCACACTATCTTGACTGAAGCTCATTCGAGTCCTTTTGTAATGCATCCGAGAAGTACAAAGATGTATCAAGATTTAAAGAAGGAATATTTTTGGGTTGGTTTGAAAAAGGATGTAGCAGATTTTGTTACTCGTTGTATGGTATGTCAGTGCGTTAAAGCTGTGCATCAGTTTCTTTTCGGGTTGTTGCAGCCGTTGAGGATTCCGAAATAGAAGTGAGAGACAATTACCATGGATTTTGTAACTGAATTTCCTTTGACGCTATCAAAGAAGAATTCTATGTGGGTGATTGTGGATAGGTTTATGAAGTGTGCATATTTCTTGGTTGTGCATACGATGTATACTTTGGATAAGTTGGCGGAGTTGTATATTGCCAAAATTGTGAGGTTGCATGGGGTGCCTAAGTCTATAGTATTCGATAAGGATCCACGCTTTACAGAGAGGTTTTGGGAGTGTTTTCATAAGGTCTTTGGTACACGATTGAATTTCAGTACTTCGTATCATCCTCAAATGGATGGTCAGTCTGAATACGTTATCCAAGTGTTGGAGCATATGTTGCGGTGTTGCATCATTGATTTCCAAGGAACATGGGAGAAGCAACTACCATTGGAGTTTTCCTATAAAAATAGTTATTACGCTAGTATTCAAATGGCTCCGTATGAAACTTTGTATGGTAGGAGGGGTCGTACGCCACTTTGTTGGACTGAGGTGGGTGAGAAGTATGTTTCTTTGCCTGATGTGCTGAAAGGCACTAATGAGAAGGTAAAGCCTATTAGTGATTAGTTGAAAGCGGCTTCGGATCGAAAAAAGTCTTATGCTGACCTGAAGTGTCGGGAGATTGACTTTGTGGTTGGAGATAGAGTGTTTCGTAAGGTTTCGCCCTAGAAAAAAGTAATAAGGTTTGGACGAAATGGCAACTTAAGTCCAAGGTTCATTGGGCCGTATGAGTTGCTAGAGCATATTGGTCAGATGCTTATAAGCTAACGTTTCTTGCGGAGTTAAAGAAGATACATGATGTTTTCCATGTATTGATGCTTCGGAGATATAGATCGGACCCATCACATGTGATGCCTGTTGAGGAGATTGAGTTGAATCCGGATTTGACCTATAATGAGGAACCAGTGAAAATCTTGGATTCTAATAAAAAGGTTCTTCGTGTAAAGACCATTGAGTTGGTAAAGGTGTTGTGGCGACATCATGGTGTAGAAAAAGCCACATGGGAAAGTAAGGAGGATATGAAGAAGCAGTTTCAATGTCTTTTTTCGTCAGGTAAATTTTGAGGATGAAATTTCTTAAGAGGGGAAGAGTTGTAACGCCCCGAATTTGGGCCTAGATGTTAGCTAGATCGATTAGATGGTTCAGGGGAACCAAATTAGGCGATTCGAGCTAGTTTCAGGAATTAATTCATAATAAATTATTTTTGGTGGATTACGTATCACAATGGTTGAGGGGTTAAACGCGTCGTTTGCTCCCATTGTAGTTGTTATACATCATAGTCGTTGAGGGGTTAATTGTGTTGTTTGCTCCGTTTATAGATGTATGTGAAGTGATCGAAGGAACCACTTGTGAAATCCCTGTATCCGATGTGTTTTTGATAAGGAAAGATTCTATTTTTGGGTCACTTGAATGCAATATATGAATTAATATATCATGATGGATAAATGTGTTTTGTATAATGAGATTTATACATGATTTTCTCCCTAAGCTTTGCTATTGGATGAAAAAGCATGTGAAGGCATAAATTGAGGTTTTGCATATGGGATTATGCATGAGTGCCATGATACATGTTTTGCATATGGTTAATATGCATGTTTTACAAAGGGAAAAAGGGCAGGAGATGTTTAAGCATGATGTACAAAGAGTGTTTCGACTAAAGTGGTTTTAAATGCATTGATGAGTAGAGCGACCCTCACTAGGCATTATTTGCTTACGCTCTCTTTCTCATCAATGCAGGAAAGTAAACTTTCGGGGAAGCGAGCAAGTGAGGAGGAATCCAAGATTTGAAACATTTCAAGTATGGTTTTAATAAGTGAACTTGTAGTAAATAAAGGTGTAATATCCCAAATTTTAGCTAGCGACTAAAATGTAAATTTTGAAAGTTTAAGAGGCTAAATTATAAACTTTAGAAAAGTTTGGGGACTAAAGTGTAAATTTCTCCAACAAGTAATTTTATTCGGTATAAGAGTGAATCAGATCGAAATAGGTACCTTGAAATTGTTTTAAGAATCAAGATGCAGAGAAAGGTACCGAATTTGGATCGAATGAAATTGTTAAGCGTGCTCAGGCCAGAGAAATATAAGGACGGGTGACCTTCGGGAAGGTCCCATAAAAGTGTTTCTAATCAATATTTTGGACTCAGTAAAGGTAAAGAATATTCAAATGGATTATCGATAAAGGATTTCTAAGAGAAATTTTATTCTATGGAGATTTTCGATAATTATCGGAATAGTAGACTGAGTTAGGAAAAATTCAGTCTAAGACTTTAGGAAAGGAAATTTTTATAAGATGATAGTGTTCACTTTCCGAATATAGAAATATGGAATTTTTGGAATAAATCTAATAGCTTGATAAAGGTGAAATCGCAGTAAAAGTATTTTTTGAATATCGGGAGATCGGATCGAATCAAAATTTTAGAGGCTAATCCAAAAGCCATGGAAAAGTCATAAAATACTATTTTATGAATATTTTATTATAGTTGGTTGGATTTCAACTAGACTTGGTTGAATTTTTACAAGAATGGCAAACTAGTAAATAAAGACTAGTTGGAGGGCAAATTGGTCATTTGACAAGGATGGCAATTTTGAAATATTAAGGGCAATTTTGGAAGGAGAAATACACTTGAATCAAATCATGGCCATTGATTTTTGATAAGATTAAGTCTTGGCCATTGGATTAAAAGGACAAATTAGTAATTTCACTAATTAAATGAATTTTAAATTCATTTAATTTTAACATGTGGATTTAAATAAGTAAAAGATTAACCAAATTGTCCATCTTTCTTGAAATATTTCGAACTAAGGGGAGAAAAAAGGGAGAAAATTTTTCAAGCTCGATCCAAGCCCCGAAACTCGATTTTCAGGTAATATTTTCAACTGCAAAGTTGTTCTACTCTTCAAGCTCTATCCTTTGATGTCAATAATTCATGAAATACATGCTTGATGATAATTTTGATGAGAAAGAAATTAGGGTTTATGGACTCAATTGGGGTTTTTGAGATTTTATGATTCCATGTTGAAATAAAGTTTTTGTGATATTAAAATCATGTTATTGAGTTGGGATTTAAACTCTACAAGTTTTGATTATTATGAAGATGATTAGGGTTTATGGATTCAAATTTGATTTAGGGTTTGTGATGTTGGACAAATGATCTAGTAAGCTTGAATTTGTTATTTGGAAGCAAAACCCTAAATTAGATATATAGGAACCATTTCAGCAATTCTGAAAGTTAGAGGACTAATTTGAATTTTTATGATTTTGAAGTGTATTTATGTTATTATTGAAGTTGGAGATGTGAAATTGAAGTTAGAATGTTAAACCGATGTTGAATCGAGTTAGTGACCATTTTGACAAATTGTCAAAGCTAAGTAACCAATTCGGAAATTAGGTTTTAGGGAATGACTAAATCTGATTTTAGTTGAAATAATATAAATCAAGTAGTAATGTTGATTTGAGGACTAATTTGCAAAGTTAAGAAGCTTGAATCCTTATCTTTGCGTTTTAGTGACTATTTCGAAAAGAACGAAAAATTAGAGGGAATTATTTTTGAATAATTTTTTGATGAAGACAGTATTACATTAGTGGTTTGGATCAAGTAAGGGGACCAAATTGACAAATAACAATGTAAGGAGAAATTAGTATAAAGTTTGAAGTTATTTATGGAAGTTGTGTAGGAAAAATGGATTTAGCAGTAAGTTTGAAAATTCACCATAAATTCTATAAAAAGGTTAGATGGTGAAATTTATATCGATGTAAAGATTTATTTGTCTAGTTTCGCTTAAAACAAACAGTTATTGATTTCGATTCATATATCAAAAGATATGAATTTTTAAGTGATTAAAGGTCAGAAAACAGAATAGCAGTCTGTTCCAAAATTCAATACAAGAATTCAACTTTGAAAATTTGCCATAAATCATACAAATTGAATATGGGTTATTAGTTTATATGGTTTAAAAGCTAGTTTCGTTTCAAACTAACGAAAACTGATTTTGAGTTCCGAGTTAAAAGATATTAATTTTTAATCGAATGAAGGTCAGAAAAATTACAGAACAGTTTTTATGAGGACACCTTTGTAAACGTGAGTTTGATGAAATTTCATAATTTTTGTAGATTTTACTAAATTATGTGGCTTATACCGTTACAACCGTTATCGAATCTAGTTTCTACGATATAAAGGATATTAAGATTCAGTATGTATTCTGCCCTGTAGAAGTAAATCTTTGATGGTAATGCAAGTTAACAGAAAATGGAAATTGAGACAATTTGTGTCTAATGTTGGTTAGCAAACTTGTAGGAATTATTAGAAGATCAAAATGGTCTTTAGGGACCAAAAATGAGTATGTGAATAGTATAAGGAAGGAAAGAAATTTTTGGAAATTTTTTATGTTGAATGATTAAATAGCTTAATTGAAATATTGTTAGAAGTGAATCTAACAAGTGTTATTCGCATTCATGTGATTAATGAAGTTTGGATCCGAATCAAAAGAAGGTTCGAGGCACTATGAAAGAAAGGATCAAATAGAGCTTAGTAAGGCAAACTAATAAATGGCCAAGGCAAGTGCATTTTTAAATGTTTGCATTACATTGAAAATGGCATTGCAGTTCTCTATAATACATGAGATGATATATTGCTCGACATGGCAAGCTTGATGGAATGAATACCAGGTATGAATTATTGTTTGCATAAACGATGATCTATGTTTACCATAAATATTTATGATGAAGCATGAAATATGAAATGTTTATATGTATGATTGATTATGATGTTGAGTTAATGATGAAAGAAATGCCCAAGTATTGTTTATGAGAGTCCATGGTATAGTTGGCATGCCATAGAGTCTTTAGCAGATGCACCCTTATGTCCATGTTATCAAACAGATATTGTGACAAAATGATTGTGTCACATGCACCCTGGGGATCTACGCCCACTATGCCCGAGGGCACTATCGAGGTGCTTCATGTTTATGGGGAGCAAAGAGCGTCCCTGAGTACGTACTCATCTTTCGTTTACGCTAGACACTACGGTGTCATTTCAAGATGACTCGCGTACCTCAATCTCATATAGCGTACATTGGGCAATGATAAAAGAATCATGTCAAGTAAATGAATCATGTCATGTAAACGAATCAAATTACATATATGAATCATGTCATGAATATGAACCATGCCATGTATATGAAATATGTCATGTATATGAACCATGCCATGAATACGGAATATGCCATGTATATGAATTTAACCAGGTATATGAATCATGACATGTATATGAATTATGCCAAGTATATGACTTATGCCAAGTACATGAATTATGCCATGTATACGAAGAATGTCACATATTTATGAAATATGCTATGTATATGAATTATGACATGTATACAAATTATGTTACGTATATGAATTATTCCATGCATATGAATTATGCCACGTACACGTATCATGTTATGTATATGAATTAAGTCATATATATGAATGATGTCACGTATATGAATCATGCCACATATATGGATTCTGCCATGTAATAATTTAAGTGGGTAAATTGTTTTGTAAGTTTAAGTTTATAACATATTTATACATTGTTATGGAAGTATGGACTTATAGAAATGATTTACTATTAATAACTATGAATTTTGACGTAGTTCAATGTTGTTTAACCCTGATCGCATAAAAATTTGAAAATCAAGAAAGTGTCTAGGCGGTGTACATAGTTTTTATCCTGAATTATATTTTTTTCAACAACACAATTATGAATTTTATAAATCAATTCAGGGTCAAAACTAGCTGCAATAGACTGATATAGTTTTTAATTCAAAACCTAGAAAGGGTTAAACTGCAAGATGAATTTTAGTATTAAAAAAAATTTATAAGTCAAGATTTCATTCAATGACTCTGTAACATCTTTAATGTATATTTGATTTACGAGTATACGTTAAGGTTGTTACATTTATTGGTATCAGAGCTACAGATTTAGCCGATTCTGGAGGTTAAACCGAGTTAAATATGATTTGATGTTAAGTACATGCCCCTAGGATGTCATGTTACTGATGTACTATCTGTATAACTTGATTATGCTCCTCATTTACATGAATAAGTTTTAGTCGAAATAGTGATATTAAGTATTGATGGACTGTGTTAAATGCTTAATTATGGGGATCAAGAGAAGGATTAAAGTGGAAGTAAAGAGATATAGAATGTTCCACCTCTAGCTCCTACCCCAGCTGAGCCACCTACAGTAGGGAGCTCCAACATAAGAACATGAAACGTTAGCACGAGCCCTAAAAACCTATGGTTAAAAAAATCAAACCCCAATGCATGTATCAATCTGGCACCTACACCAGTAAAGGCATCGACTGTTAAGGAGCTTAAGAAGTTGGGAGCTCCTAAATTTCATGGAAAGGGTGGTCTGATGGCTGCCAATTTATGGATCCACAATGTTAAAGTCATGTTAGAGGAATTAAATTGTACAAATGCAGAAAAGTTAGAAAAGTTGCTTACTTATTAAGGGAACATGCTTGTAATTGATGGTCCGAAGCCACAGAATTATACTTGTTGAGAAAGTGACTTGGACATTCTAAAAAGTGTTTAGAGTTAATTATGTTGGCGGCCAGTTTAAGAAAGAGATGTTACAGTAGTTTCAAAATTTGAAACAAAGTACTCGTACTATCTGCGAGTATGTGTTGGATTTTAATGGATTAAGTCGGTATACAACTGATTTGATACCAACTGAGAAGTCCCTATGAGAATGGTTTATTAAGGGGCTTAACCTGAGGTCTAAAGAGTAATTCTCAGGTATGAGTTTGTCGATTTACTAGGATGCTATAATGAGAGCAAAGGCTATGGAAAAAGCCTGTAATTACTTTAATTGATCCGGGTTTGACTCACTCGTATATTGGTACTAAGATAGTAGTACAAAGAAAGATTCTTAAGGAAAACTCTTTTTAGTAATGTGATTCCTAATAACCCACTTGGACATAGTGCATGGGTGATTAAAATATGTAAGAAATGTTTGCTGGTGATTTAAGGAATTGAGTTCCTGGCAAGCTTATTGGAGCTTTTATTTCGCAAACTTGAGATTATTTTTGGAATGAACTGGTTGTATGCATATGATGCAGAGGTGAAATGTAAAAAGAAAATGTTGGTACTTCAAGGACCCGATGGTTCTGAAGTAATCATTAGGGAAGAAAGAACTGACTGTTTAGAGTCAATGATTTCTTTAGTATTAGCTTAAAGATTCTAATGCAATGGATGTGAGGTGTGTTTAATTTATATGGTGGGTATACAAATATCACCCAAGAAAATTAAAGGCATCCCAACTATAAAGGTAAATTGTACAAGAAAGATTATTTCTTTAAGGAGACATCAATGTTACTAGATGTCAACTATAAGGTTTAAAAGACCAGGAAGACAAGAAATATGGAATAAAAGTATGATGAAAGTGATATTTGAGTACATACTGAACAAGATTGGAAGTCTAATACCGATAAAGAGTATTGAACTCTTAACCAAAGAATATTCAAAGAAGTCAACTAAGAGGTTAATTCTACCTAAATAGTTGACAACAGAGCCTTATAAAGATAGGGCTGAAGTGTAATGGATAAGCTAAGATATCTTTTCAGAAAGGTTTTGATAAAGACAATCAGTAATAACCTACGATGATCAGTATGACAAGCATTAAAATGATATGAATTGATAGAAAAAGGTTTTCTAATGGTCTAAGTGATCAAGTATTATAAGATATTATGAAGATACTATTCTGAGAATCTAAAGTGTAATTGAGATAAGTTGGTTATCTGTGCACTAGGTAGAAGTGATTATAAGAAGAAACGTTTAAATTTTTAAAAGGAATTAGTTCCTTAATGAAGTCAAAGGAAGAGTGTTTAGTTGAGGATTGTTCCGGCTAATTGAAATTTTCATAGAAATGTTTCTAGACAAGAACAAGAATATCGGATCACAAGGGCTATAAAGATACTCGTAGCAATAACAATGAAATCAAGTATAAACTTTTTTTTTCTGATTTTTACCTAGATTGAGCTACTGGTACAGTAGGGGGCTCAAGTACAAGAACAAGAAGTGCCTAAGAGATTGTAACCTTCGACAACTGTATATAATAAAGCATTGGTTGTTTAAATGTTTAAGCTGTTGAGAGCCTTAAATGTTAGAGCAAATAAGAAGTTATGATTGTTTATTTGAAAATGAAGGATGATTTATATAGGTCAAAAAGGGAAAACTTAGTTTAAAAACTGTTATACTTCAAGGAATCGTGAAAGAGTTGAACCAAGAGTATATTAATGGGTTTTATCTCTAGAAGTAAGCGCAAGTCTATAGTATATGTACTTATATTTTGGGGGCATTGACTGAATTATTTACATGTCAACACTCCTGAATAAATTGAGATGCAATTAGATTTGATACATGAAGAGGAGTTAGTATAAATATTAGTTTATGGAATTAAAGAATTTAGGAATAAGAAATTTCATTGACTGAAGTTTTAAGGAAAAATCACAAGGTCGAAGAAGCCACTTGGGAGGCTGAGAAGAAAATAAGAAAGTAATGTCCGTAAATGTTTGGAACAGGTACGCATTGAAAATTTGAGGACGAATTTTCTTAAGGGGGAGGAATTGTAATATCCCAAATTTTGGCTAGTGACTAAAATGTAAATTTTGAAAGTTTAGGGGGTCAAAGTGTAAACTTTGGAAAAGTTTGAGGACTAAAGTGTAAATTTCCCCAACAAGTAATTTTATTCAGTATAAGAGTGAATCGAATCGAAATAGGTACCTTGATATTGGTTTTAAGAATTAAGATGCAGAGAAAGGTACCGAATTTGGATTGAATGAAATTGTTAAGCGTGCTTAGACCAGAGAAATACAAGGATGGTGACCTTTGGGAAGGTCGCATAAAAGTGTTTCTAATCGATATTTTGGACTCATTAAAGGTAAAGAATATTCGAATGGATTATCGATAAAGGATTTCTAAGAGAAATTTTATTCTATGGAGATTTTCGATAATTATCATAATAGTAGATTGAGTTAGGAAAAATTCAGTCTAAGAATTTAGGAAAGGAAATTTTTATAAGATGATATTTTTCATTTTCCGAATATGGAAATATGGAATTTTTGGAATAAATCCGATAGCTCGATAAAGGTGAAATCGCAGTAAAAGTATTTTATGAATATCGGGAGATCGGATCGAATCAAAATTTTAGAGGCTAATCCAAAAATCATGGAAAAGTCATAAAATACTATTTTATGAATATTTTATTAGTTGTTGGTTTTCAACTTTTTGGTTGAATTTTTACAATGGCAAACTAGTAAATAAAGACTAGTTGGAGGGCAAATTGGTCATTTGACAAGGATGGCAATTTTGAAATATTAAGGACAATTTTGGAAGGTGAAATACACTTGAATCAAATCATGGCCATTTATTTTTGATAAGATTAAGTCTTGGCCATTGGATTAAAAGGACAAATTTGTAATTTCACTAATTAAATGAATTTTTAATTCATTTAATTTTAACAAGTGAATTTAAATAAGTAAAAGATTAACCAAATTGTCCATCTTTCTTGAAATATTTTGAACTAAGGGGAGAAAAAAGGAGAAAATTTTTCAAGCTCGATCCAAGCCCCAAAACTCAATTTTCAAGTAATATTTTCAACTGCAAAGTTGTTCTACTCTTCAAGCTCTATCCTTTGATGTCAATAATTCATGAAATACATGCTTTATTGATAAATTTTGATGAGAAAAAAATTAGGGTTTATGGACTCAATTGGGGTTTTTGAGATTTTATGATTCCATGTTGAAATAAAGTTTTTGTGATATTAAAATCATGTTATTGAGTTGGGATTTAAACTCTACAAGTTTTGATTATTATGAAGATGATTAGGGTTTATGGATTCAAATTTGATTTAGGGTTTGTGATGTTGGACAAATGATCTAGTAAGTTTGAATTTGTTATTTGGAAGCAAAACCCTAAATTAGATATATAGGAACCATTTCAGCAATTCTGAAAGTTAGAGGACTAATTTGAATTTTTATGATTTTGAAGTGTATTTATGTTATTATTGAAGTTGGAGATGTGAAATTGAAGTTAGAATGTTAAACCGATGTTGAATCGAGTTAGTGACCATTTTGACAAATTGTCAAAGCTAAGTAACCAATTCGAAAATGAGGTTTTAGAGAATGACTAAATCTGATTTTAGTTGAAATAATATAAATCAAGTAGTAATGTTGATTTGAGGACTAATTTGCAAAGTTAAGAAGCTTGAATCCTTATCTTTGCGTTTTAGTGACTATTTCGAAAAGAACGAAAAATTAGAGGGAATTATTTTTGAATAATTTTTTGATGAAGACAGTGATACATTAGTGGTTTGGATCAAGTAAGGGGACAAAATTGACAAATAACAAAGTAAGGAGAAATTAGTATAAAGTTTGAAGTTATTTATGGAAGTTGTTTAGGAAAAATGGATTTAGCAAGAAGTTTGAAAATTCACCATAAATTCTATAAAAAGGTTAGATGGTGAAATTTATATCGATGTAAAGATTTATTTGTCTAGTTTCGCTTAAAACAAATGGTGATTGATTTCGATTCATATATCAAAAGATATGAATTTTTAAGTGATTAAAGGTCCGAAAATGTAATATAGCATATCTATTCAAAATTCAATACAAGAATTCAACTTTGAAAATTTGCCATAAATCATACAAATTGAATATGGGTTATTAGTTTATATGGTTTAAAAGCTAGTTTCGTTTCAAACTAACGAAAACTGATTTTGAGTTCCGAGTTAAAAGATATTAATTTTTAATCGAATGAAGGTCAGAAAAAATTACGAAACAGTTTTTATGAGGACACCTTTGTAAACGTGAGTTTGATGAAATTTCATAATTTTTGTAGATTTTACTAAATTATGTGGCTTATACCGTTACAACCATTATCAAATCTAGTTTCTACGATATAAAGGATATTAAGATTCAGTATGTATTCTACCCTAGAAGTAAATCTTTGATGGTAATGCAAGTTAACAGAAAATGGAAATTGAGACAATTTGTGTCTAATGTTGGTTAGCAAACTTGTAGGAATTATTAGAAGATCAAAATGGTCTTTAGGGACCAAAAATGAGTATGTGAATAGTATAAGGAAGGAAAGAAATTTTTGGAATTTTTTATGTTGAATGATTAAATAGCTTAATTGAAATATTGTTAGAAGTGAATCTAACAAGTGTTATTCATTTCATGTGATTAATGAAGTTTGGATCCGAATCAAAAGAAGGTTCAAGGCACTATGAAAGAAAGGATCAAATAGAGCTTAGTAAGGCAAACTAATAAATGGCCAAGGCAAGTGCATTTTTAAATGTTTGCATTACATTGAAAATGGCATTGCATTTTCTCTATAATACATGAGATGATATATTGCTCGACATGGCAAGCTTGATGGAATGAATACAGTATGAATTATTGTTTGCATAAATGATGATCTATGTTTACCATAAATATTTATGATGAAGCATGAAATATGAAATGTTTATATGTATGATTGATTATGATGTTGAGTTAATGATGAAAGAAATGCCCAAGTATTGTTTATGAGAGTCCATGGTATAGTTGGCATGCCATAGAGTCTTTAGCAGATGCACCCTTATGTCCATGTTATCAAACAGATATTGTGACAAAATGATTGTGTCACATGCACCTGGGATCTCGCCCCCACTATGCCCGAGGGCACTATCGAGGTGCTTCATGTTTATGGGGAGCAAAGAGCGTCCCTGAGTACGTACTCATCTTTCGTTTACGCTAGACACTACGGTGTCATTTCAAGATGACTCGCGTACCTCAATCTCATATAGCGTACATTGGGCAATGATAAAAGAATCATGTCAAGTAAATGAATCATGTCATGTAAACGAATCAAATTACATATATGAATCATGTCATGAATATGAACCATGCCATGTATATGAAATATGTCATGTATATGAACCATGCCATGAATACGGAATATGCCATGTATATGAATTTAACCGTATATGAATCATGACATGTATATGAATTATGCCAAGTATATGACTTATGCCAAGTACATGAATTATGCCATGTATACGAAGAATGTCACATATTTATGAAATATGCTATGTATATGAATTATGACATGTATACAAATTATGTTACGTATATGAATTATTCCATGCATATGAATTATGCCACGTATATGAATCATGTTATGTATATGAATTAAGTCATATATATGAATGATGTCACGTATATGAATCATGCCACATATATGGATTCTGCCATGTAATAATTTAAGTGGGTAAATTGTTTTGTAAGTTTAAGTTTATAACATATTTATACATTGTTATGGAAGTATGGACTTATAGAAATGATTTACTATTAATAACTATGAATTTTGACGTAGTTCAATGTTGTTTAACCCTGATCGCATAAAAATTTGAAAATCAAGAAAGTGTCTAGGCGGTGTACATAGTTTTTATCCTGAATTATATTTTTTTCAACAACACAATTATGAATTTTATAAATCAATTCAGGGTCAAAACTAGCTGCAATAGACTGATATAGTTTTTAATTCAAAACCTAGAAAGGGTTAAACTGCAAGATGAATTTTAGTATTAAAAAAAATTTATAAGTCAAGATTTCATTCAATGACTCTGTAACATCTTTAATGTATATTTGATTTACGAGTATACGTTAAGGTTGTTACATTTATTGGTATCAGAGCTACAGATTTAGCCGATTCTGGAGGTTAAACCGAGTTAAATATGATTTGATGTTAAGTACATGCCCCTAGGATGTCATGTTACTGATGTACTATCTGTGTAACTTGATTATGCTCCTCATTTACATGAATAAGTTTTAGTCGAAATAGTGATATTAAGTATTGATGGACTGTGTTAAATGCTTAATTATGGGGATCAAGAGAAGGATTAAAGTGGAAGTAAAGAGATATAGAATGTTCCACCTCTAGCTCCTACCCCAGCTGAGCCACCTACAGTAGGGAGCTCCAACATAAGAACATGAAACGTTAGCACGAGCCCTAAAAACCTATGGTTAAAAAAATCAAACCCCAATGCATGTATCAATCTGGCACCTACACCAGTAAAGGCATCGACTGTTAAGGAGCTTAAGAAGTTGGGAGCTCCTAAATTTCATGGAAAGGGTGGTCTGATGGCTGCCAATTTATGGATCCACAATGTTAAAGTCATGTTAGAGGAATTAAATTGTACAAATGCAGAAAAGTTAGAAAAGTTGCTTACTTATTAAGGGAACATGCTTGTAATTGATGGTCCGAAGCCACAGAATTATACTTGTTGAGAAAGTGACTTGGACATTCTAAAAAGTGTTTAGAGTTAATTATGTTGGCGGCCAGTTTAAGAAAGAGATGTTACAGTAGTTTCAAAATTTGAAACAAAGTACTGTACTATCTGCAGTATGTGTTGGATTTTAATGGATTAAGTCGGTATACAACTGATTTGATACCAACTGAGAAGTCCCTATGAGAATGGTTTATTAAGGGGCTTAACCTGAGGTCTAAAGAGTAATTCTCAGGTATGAGTTTGTCGATTTACTAGGATGCTATAATGAGAGCAAAGGCTATGGAAAAAGCCTGTAATTACTTTAATTGATCCGGGTTTGACTCACTCGTATATTGGTACTAAGATAGTAGTACAAAGAAAGATTCTTAAGGAAAACTCTTTTTAGTAATGTGATTCCTAATAACCCACTTGGACATAGTGCATGGGTGATTAAAATATGTAAGAAATGTTTGCTGGTGATTTAAGGAATTGAGTTCTGGCAAGCTTATTGGAGCTTTTATTTACGCAAACTTGAGATTATTTTTGAATGAATCGGTTGTATGCATATGATGCAGAGGTGAAATGTAAAAAGAAAATGTTGGTACTTCAAGGACCCGATGGTTCTGAAGTAATCATTAGGGAAGAAAGAACTGACTGTTTAGAGTCAATGATTTCTTTAGTATTAGCTTAAAGATTCTAATGCAATGGATGTGAGGTGTGTTTAATTTATATGGTGGGTATACAAATATCACCCAAGAAAATTAAAGGCATCCCAACTATAAAGGTAAATTGTACAAGAAAGATTATTTCTTTAAGGAGACATCAATGTTACTAGATGTCAACTATAAGGTTTAAAAGACCAGGAAGACAAGAAATATGGAATAAAAGTATGATGAAAGTGATATTTGAGTACATACTGAACAAGATTGGAAGTCTAATACCGATAAAGAGTATTGAACTCTTAACCAAAGAATATTCAAAGAAGTCAACTAAGAGGTTAATTCTACCTAAATAGTTGACAACAGAGCCTTATAAAGATAGGGCTGAAGTGTAATGGATAAGCTAAGATATCTTTTGAAAGGTTTTGATAAAGACAATCAGTAATAACCTACGATGATCATCAGTATGACAAGCATTAAAATGATATGAATTGATAGAAAAAGGTTTTCTAATGGTCTAAGTGATCAAGTATTATAAGATATTATGAAGATACTATTCTCGAGAATCTAAAGTGTAATTGAGATAAGTTGGTTATCCGCGTGCACTAGGTAGAAGTGATTATAAGAAGAAACGTTTAAATTTTTAAAAGGAATTAGTTCCTTAATGAAGTCAAAGGAAGAGTGTTTAGTTGAGGATTGTTCCGGCTAATTGAAATTTTCATAGAAATGTTTCTAGACAAGAACAAGAATATCGGATCACAAGGGCTATAAAGATACTCGTAGCAATAACAATGAAATCAAGTATAAACTTTTTTTTTGATTTTTTACCTAGATTGAGCTACTGGTACAGTAGGGGGCTCAAGTACAAGAACAAGAAGTGCCTAAGAGATTGTAACCTTCGACAACTGTATATAATAAAGCATTGGTTGTTTAAATGTTTAAGCTGTTGAGAGCCTTAAATGTTAGAGCAAATAAGAAGTTATGATTGTTTATTTGAAAATGAAGGATGATTTATATAGGTCAAAAAGGGAAAACTTAGTTTAAAAACTGTTATACTTCAAGGAATCGTGAAAGAGTTGAACCAAGAGTATATTAATGGGTTTTATCTCTAGAAGTAAGCGCAAGTCTATAGTATATGTACTTATATTTTGGGGGCATTGATGAATTATTTACATGTCAACACTCCTGAATAAATTGAGATGCAATTAGATTTGATACATGAAGAGGAGTTAGTATAAATATTAGTTTATGGAATTAAAGAATTTAGGAATAAGAAATTTCATTGACTGAAGTTTTAAGGAAAAATCACAAGGTCGAAGAAGCCACTTGGGAGGCTGAGAAGAAAATAAGAAAGTAATGTCCGTAAATGTTTGGAACAGGTACGCATTGAAAATTTGAGGACGAATTTTCTTAAGGGGGAGGAATTGTAATATCCCAAATTTTGGCTAGTGACTAAAATGTAAATTTTGAAAGTTTAGGGGGTCAAAGTGTAAACTTTGGAAAAGTTTGAGGACTAAAGTGTAAATTTCCCCAACAAGTAATTTTATTCAGTATAAGAGTGAATCGAATCGAAATAGGTACCTTGATATTGGTTTTAAGAATTAAGATGCAGAGAAAGGTACCGAATTTGGATTGAATGAAATTGTTAAGCGTCTTGGACCGTAGAAAATACAAGGATGGTGACCTTTGGGAAGGTCGCATAAAAGTGTTTCTAATCGATATTTTGGACTCATTAAAGGTAAAGAATATTCGAATGGATTATCGATAAAGGATTTCTAAGAGAAATTTTATTCTATGGAGATTTTCGATAATTATCATAATAGTAGATTGAGTTAGGAAAAATTCAGTCTAAGAATTTAGGAAAGGAAATTTTTATAAGATGATATTTTTCATTTTCCGAATATGGAAATATGGAATTTTTGGAATAAATCCGATAGCTCGATAAAGGTGAAATCGCAGTAAAAGTATTTTATGAATATCGGGAGATCGGATCGAATCAAAATTTCAGAGGCTGATCCAAAAATCATGGAAAAGTCATAAAATACTATTTTATGAATATTTTATTATAGTTGGTTGGATTTTTACAAGAATGGCAAACTAGAAAATAAAGACTAGTTGGAGGGCAAATTGGTCATTTGACAAGGATGGCAATTTTGAAATATTAAGGACAATTTTGGAAGGTGAATTACACTTGGATCAAATCATGGCCATTTATTTTTCATAAGATTAAGTCTTGGCCATTGGATTAAAAGGGTAAATTTGTAATTTCACTAATTAAATGAATTTTTAATTCATGTAATTTTAACAAGTGAATTTAAATAAGTAAAAGATGAACCAAATTGTTCATCTTTCTTGAAATATTTTGATCTAAGGGGAGAAAATTTTTCAAGCTCGATTCAAGCCCCAAAACTCAATTTTCAAGTAATATTTTCAACTGCAAAGTTGTTCTACTCTTCAAGCTCTATCTTTTGATGTCAATAATTCATGAAATACATGCTTTATTGATGAGAATTTTGATGAGAAAAAATTAGGGTTTATGGACTCAATTGGTGTTTTTGAGATTTTATGATTCCATGTTGAAATTCAAGTTGAAATCAAGCTTTTGTGATGTTAAAATCATGTTATTGAGTTGGGATTTAAACTCTACATGTTTTGATTATTATGAAGATGATTAGGGTTTATGGATTCAAGTTTGATTGAGGGTTTGTGATGTTGGACAAATAATCTAGTAAGTTTGACTTTGTTATTTGGAAGCAAAACCCTAAATTAAAGGTATAAGGACCATTTCGGCAATTCTGAAAGTTAGAGGACTAATCTGAATTTTTATGATTTTGAAGTGTATTTATGTTATTATTGAAGTTGGAGATGTGAAATTGAAGTTAGAATGTTAAACTGATGTTGAATCGAGTTAGTGACCATTTTGACAAATTGTCAAAGCTAAGTGACCAATTCGAAAATGAGGTTTTAGAGAAGGACTAAATCTGATTTTAGTTGAAATAATAGAAATCAAGTAGTAATGTTGATTTGAGGACTAATGTGCAAAGTTAAGAAGCTTGAATCCTTATCTTTGAGTTTTAGTGACTATTTCGGAAAGAATGAAAAATTAGAGGGAATTATTTTTGAATAATTATTTGATGAAGACAGTGATACATTAGTTGTTTGAATCAAGCAAGGGGACAAAATTGACAAATAGCAAAGTAAGGAGAAATTAGTATAAAGTTTGAAGTTATTTATGGAAGTTGTTTAGGAAAACTAGATTTGGCAGTAAGTTTGAAAATTCACCATAAATTCTATAAAAATGGCTAGATGGCGAATTTTATATCGATGTAAAGATTTATTCATCTAGTTTCGCTTAAAACAAATGGTGATTGATTTCGATTCATATATCAAAAGATATGAATTTTTAAGTGATGAAAGGTCCGAAAACAGAATAGCAGTCTATTCAAAATTCAATACTAGAATTCGACTTTGAAAATTTTCCATAAATCGTACAAATTGAATCTAGTTATTAGTTTATATGGTTGAAAGCTAGTTTCGTTTCCAACTAACGAAAACTGATTTCGAGTTCTGAGTTAAAAGATATTATTTTTTAATCGAATGAAGGTCAGAAAAATTACAGAACAGTTTCTGTCAGGACAACTCTGTACACGTGAGTTTGATGAATTTTCATAATTTATTAAATTATGTGGCTTATACCGTTAGAACCATTATCAAATCTAGTTTATACGGTATAAAGGAGATTAGGATTCAGTATGTATTCTACCCTGTAGAAGTAAATCTTTGATGGTAGTGCAAGTTGACAGAAAATGGAAATTGAGACAATTTGTGTCTAATATTGGTTAGCAAGCTTGGAAGAGTTATTAGAAGATAAAAATGGTCATTAGGGACCAAAAATGAGTATGTGAACAGTATAAGAAACGATATTTATGGATATTTTTTGTGTTGAATGATTAAATAGCTTAATTGAAATATTATTAGAAGTGAATCTAACAAGTGTTATTCACATTCATGTGATTAATGAAGTTTGGATCCGAATCAAAAGAAGGTTCAAGGCACTATGAAAGAAATTATAGAATAGAGCTTAGAGAGACAAACTAATAAATGGCCAAGGTGAGTGCATTTTTAAATGTTTGCATTACATTGAAAATGGCATTGCATTTCTCTATAATACATGATATGATACATTGCTCGACATGGCAAGCTTGATGGAATAGCAGGTATGAATTATTGTTTGCATAAATGATGATCTATGTTTACCATGAATATTTATGATGAAGCATGAAATATGAAATGTTTATATGTATGATTGATTATGATGTTGAGTTAATGATGAAAGAAATGCCCAAGTATTGTGTATGAGAGTCCATGGTATAGTTGGCATGCCATAGAGTCTTTAATAATTGCACCCTTATGTTCATGTTATCAAACAGATATTGTGACAAAATGATTGTGTCACATACACCCTGGGGATCTACCCCCACTGTGCCCGAGTGCACTGTCGAGGTGCTTCATGTTTATGGGGAGCAAAGAGCATCCCCGAGTACGTACTCTTCTTTACGTTTACGTTAGACACTACGGTGTCATTTCAAGATGACTCGTGTACCTCGATCTCATATAGCATACTTTGGGCAATGATAAAAGAATCATGTCACGTAAATGAATCATGTCATGTAAACGAATCAAGTTACGTATATGAATCATGTAATTAATATGAACCATGCCATGTATATGAAATATGTCATGTATATGAACCATGCCATGAATACGAAACATGCCATGTATATGAATTTAACCACGTATTATGCCATGTATACTAAGAATGTCACATATTTATGAAATATGCTATGTATATGAATCATGACATGTATACAAATTATGTTACGTATATGAATTATGCCATGTACACGTATCATGTTATGTATATGAATTAAGTCATGTGTATGAATGATGTCACATATATGAATCATCCAACGTATATGAATTATGACACGTATATGGATTATGCCATGTAATAATTTATGTGGGTAAATTGTTTTGTAAGTTTAAGTTTATAACGTATTTATACATTGTTATGGAAGTATGGACTTAGAGAAATGGTATACTATTAATAACTATGAAGTTTGATGTAGTTAAATGTTGTTTAACCCTGATCATATAAAAATTTGAAAATCAAGAAAGGGTCTAGGCGGAGTACATAGTTTTTTACCCTGAATTATATTTTTTTTTCAACAACTCAATTATGAATTTTATAAATCAATTCATGTTCAAAACTAGTTGTAATAGACTGACATAGTTTTTAATTCAAAACCGAGAAAGGGTTAAACTGCAAGATGAATTTTGGTATAAAAAAATTTATAAGTCAAGATTTCTTTTAATGACTATGTAACATCTTTAATGTATATTCGACTTACGAGTATACGTTAAGGTTGTTACAAAAGGGCAATGTGACCAAGTTGTTATTGGGAGGGTTGTATGTTACTCCCTTGTTGGACAAGTTTCTCTTGATGTTTTGGACTTGTATGATGCTTTATGTCTTGCTTTGAGGGGTTGGGATATGAATTGCATGCTTGGGTAGAGATCATGCCTATAGGATCTTTGATTAGATTTCCTAAGGTTTAAATGATCCTCTATCATGCCTATAGGATCTTTGGTTGGATTTCCTAAGGTTTAGATGCTTGGGTAAGATGTTTGAAGTATGTTAGACTGAGCCAAAGTTCCATATGTTTGACCAATAGGTCATTATAGACTAGTCCGTACTGGTGCGGGTCCTTAGGGATCGGTATGCGGAGTCTGTCTTGACTCAAATCTGTGAAAAATTGCATCGGCATATCAGTACATCTAGCACCATATCAGTATGCATAGCAGAAAATTATACTTGATGTTGGTACATTGCCAACCATATCGGTACGCCCTTTAGCTACTAGAATCCCTTATTTTTGATATCGAACGACTGTATCGGTATGCTTGAGGATTGTACCAATACCCTTTTGTGAAATGAACCCGTATCGATACGGGAAAGGGGCGTATCAGTATGCTGGCAGTTATTTCTGGTAATATGCTTTGCTAAAGTTTGAATCTTTGCAGTTTAATCCCCGTTTATTGATCATGCAATTGAATGAGCTTGGATGATTATTTTAAGATGAAATTTAACCATAATGCATGTAATATGATTAATTAATGTTTGTGTAACGCCCAGAAATTGGGTCTAGAAGTTAATCGAATTTATTAGACGGTTCGAGGGAACCGGGTTAGGTAATTCGAGCTAGTTTTGGGAATTAAATCGTATAAAATTGTTTTTGGCTAAAATAAAATATGGATAAATGTTATAAAATACTTAATTGATATTTTAAGTATTTTAGTAAATTTAATTTGAGGTAATTAATTCTAATTTTGGGACATTTTGGTCTAGTGACTAAAATGAAAAGTTTACAAAACTATTTTTGGTGACTAAAACGTAAAAGGGTCAAAAATTAGAATCTTTAAAGAGCTATTTATCCAATCATTTTCATCATATTTTCCTCTTAATTTAGGCTATTTTAAAGTGTTTTTAATTGGTTTATTATTAAAATAAAATAGGATTTAATAAAAGGATTTTTAGCTTTGCAAAAACCACTTTCTTATGTAACTACTTTTCTTCCAACTTTTTCTCTCAACTTTCCCAGCAGCCAAACTAAGATTTTCACTCCAAAATTCTCAGGAATCAATTCCTATTGATTTCCTATATGTTTCCTAATTGATTTCTTCAATTCCTATTGCAAAATCTACTTGGATTTCAGCCAAACTTTGCTAATTAAGGGATAAATCAGCAATTAGAGGTTATTTTTGTTTCTCTCCTCTCATTAAAGGTTATTTATTGAAATTCTCAAGTTCTTGATCCTTTGCTACAGATTTATGTTATGGAATTATGATTTAAACATGGATTTGATAATTAAATTGAGTTTTGTGTGGAAATTGAGTAAAAATAGATTTGGATCTATTTTGTAATGATTCTATTTGATTTAGATCTCTTATAAGATGTGTTTTAATGTTAAAAATAAAGGTTAATTAAATAAATTCTAAAACTATATGAATTGCTAATTTTCTAGGTTGTTTATAGTTGGTTTTTTATATGACCTTGGTGTTGTGGTGTTGCTGGAGGTATAAGGACGAGTTTAGAATGTTTTGGATGTTAATTGATGTTGTTAGGATGTTGAAATTAATAGGTTTTTGTTGGGCCTTGTTTAAATGAAGTTTGGTGTTGATTTTGGTTGTTTTGGATAGGCGTTTGGTGGTTTAGAGGAAGGCGTAGTTGAGATTTTAGTTTGCTATGGATTTGAGATGCATAGAAGTGCTTTAATCCTCTATTTTTGTTTGGGTAAAGCAAGGAAATCGAATCCTTTGGTTTTTGGAGACATTGCGGAAGCTTCGGAGGCTTGATCGCATATCGGCAAGTGAGCGATTGGTTGCCAGTGAATGGAAATGTGTTTTACTACCTTAAAAAGGTTTTGAAAGAAGTTGTAGGAGTTTATATTAAGTTTGAAACACTTATATAAGCTCGGAAGTAAGTATCGCTTGAGCTTTCTCTCATTTTCAGTTTTGTAAAATACAATCTCATGCACATGTTTATAGATTTGATTACTTACTATTATATGCATGTTTTGGAATCAAAAGATGTTGCAAATGATTATTCATGTTGAGCTTTGTGTAAATCAAATGATTTAGAAAGCATGTTGAGGTTGCTTGAATACATGTTTTAATGTATTGGAAAAAATGGTTTTAGAGATGCATATGTAAAACAGTAAGTTAATGAGGTTTTAATGAGTATATTGGCAAGTGGCTGTGGTGAAATGTAAACAGATATAGTTGGCATGCCATAGGGTTTAAAGTGCACTATAATAAGTTGCCTCATGTGTGTCAAGGGGTTAACTGTGTCATTTTCTCCACCATGATAATCGCAGCGGTCGAGGGGTTAAATGTGCCATATTCTCCAGCTGGGGGATTGAGTAGAGGGGTTAAATGTGTTGTATGCTGTCATTGTTGATTATTTACATCGTAACCATTGAGGGGTTAAATGTGCCGTATGCTCCGGTTAGATGTATGTAAAGTGGTCATGGGAATTACATGTAAATTTGTGTATCCGATGTATTTTTGTAAGTTGAAAGAACTTGTTTTCAGTCACTTAAAAGCCAATATACTAGATAATGTATCATGAGAAATGGATTATGTTTGTATAATGTGGTTTATACATGTGATGCTCTTTAAGCTTGATAGATATAGATTTGGCATTTGAAGCTTAAATTGAGGTAGAGATGAAATCCATGATACATGTGCTATAAATGATTTTAAATGTGCTTTTGAAAGAGATAGTGGTAGCATGAGAAGATTTTGCCATGAGCATGTATACTTAGTTTGAATTAAAATGGTTTTAAATTGCATTGATGAGTGTTTTAGGGAATCCCTCACTAAGCTTATAGCTTATGCTCTTGTTTCTCATCAATAAAGAGAAATAAGCCACTCGAACAGCAAGCGTGTAAGGAAGGATCCAAGAGTTGTGACTTTTCAAAGTATAGTTTCATAAATTCTAAGTAGTAATAAAAAGGCAATGTGACCAAATTGTAATTGGGAGGTGTATTTTGGGATACTCCCTGCTTGTATAAGTTTGATATGATGTTTTGGACTTGTACGTCTGAGAATGCTTGGTTTTGGAAGGGTTGGGAAACATTAAGCATGCTTGGGTAGAAATCATGCCTATAGGAATTTGCCTTGAGTATGTCAGGTTGAGAATGATCTTCTACCTTGCTGCTATGATTGAGAAATTGATGTTGCGAAGTTAAATGATGTTTACATGATGTTTGGAGTGAGTTAGATTGAGCCAAAGTGTCATATGTTATACCAAGAGGTCATTATAGGTCTGTCCGTACCGGTACAGGTCCTCGGGGTTCGGTACACAGGGACCTAACTCGACTCAATCTAGGCAAAATTGCCTTGGTGTACCGATACGCCTAGGGACAGGATCGGTACGCGATGCTATAAAACCATATCGGTACGCGATGCTATAAAACAAGCCTGGTTTCGGTACACATGAAGTCGTATCGATACGGCCTTTAACTACTAGAATCCCACATTTTTGAAAATGCATCGTACCGATACGTTTGAGGGTCATATCGGTACACCTTTACACTTCAAACCCGTATCCATACGAAGGGTCCCTGTACCGGTACACAGGTCATTAAATTGGTTAAGATGCTTTCTAAAGTTTGCTTTCTTTACAATTTAGTCCCTATTTCTTGTATATGCAATTAAATGAGTTTGGATGGTTATTTTGAGTTGAGATTTAACCTAATAGCATGAAATATGACTAATTAAGCATTGGAAACTTCAATTTCATGTAAGTCCTCTTAATTGTCTAAAATTACGTTTTAATCATTGTAATGCGAAATCGAACAATTAGATGTCAATTTGTAGTCTTCACCATAACCAGCATGATCACCTTAGGACATAATGATGCATTTAGGTAAGATAAATGGAAAAATGGACTGTTTGAATTTAAATCTTTGGCAAACCCTAATGTAGCTCACTCGGTTCAGTCTTACGACTAGACTGAGTCAAGGGGTTACATTTGTTGGCAGAGAGTCAGGTTATGATTGTTGGGAAGTGGGTTATGGTTGTATGGTTGATTGTTGATGTATGTTTCCACTGATTGCTATAGATGGTGTTTGGAATCGTGAGATTATGTTCGATATGTGAATATTTGAGGTGTTTAGCTTGGGGACACATTGCCTTATTACTACTAGAGTTAAATGATTTTGTTTTAAAACAAAAGTGACTTGGATTTTTGCTGCAAGCTGGCCTAATTGTTTTGTTTTATTGCATTATCATGTTTTAGACTCATATTGTTGCGAATGGGACCGAGACGAGAGACAAGAGCTCATGTGGGAAGTGTAGTGAATAGATAAGAAGAGGAGTTGCCTCTTCCTCCACCTATTCCCTCTACTAATGTTGGAGTTGAGGGTGGTGCACCTCAGGCACAACAAGGACCTGTTTTTGGTGACATGACACCGTTAATCCAAGTGATGACGAGAGCTTTTCAGGCAGCCATGGCTAGAGTGCAAGTACCTACACCGGCGCCTGTAGCTGTGAATACCAGGCTACCTTTAGAGTGTCTGCAAAGTCTGGGTGATAATAAGTTTAGAGGTTTGGCTCCAGAAGAGGCCGAGGAGTGGTTTGCTAGCACCGAGATTGTCCTTGGTCAGATGGAGTGTTCTAATGCTCACAAGTTGGGTTGTATTGTGTCGTTGCTTCTAAGAGATGCTTACAACTGGTGGACAACTATTGTTGCGGGTGTAGAACCTGCGGATGTAACATGGGAGTTCTTTTGTGCTGCCTTCCTCAAAAAGTAGGTGGGAACTCGTTATCAAGATGATAGGAAGAGAGAGTTTATGGCTTTAGAGCATGGAAACATGTCTATTTTCGAGTATAATATCCAATTTGTCTAGTTGAGCAAGTATGCTCCTGAGTTAGTTCCTGATGAGCGCTAGCGTTGCAATCGGTTCCGTTATTGGTTGGTGAAGGAAGTAAAAAAATACATATTGGCTACCAATTATACATAGTTTGATGTCCTGGTTTCTCGAGCAAAGGACATTGAATAGAATTTGGGGTTGCCTGCTCGATCTGGGAGTTCTTCTATTAGAAAGAGGCATGTTGAGTCGGATGGTGTCCTTGTATAAATTTTTCTATCCTTTTGCTTCCACCACCAACACCCAAAATACAACTTCTCTACAACTTGGCAATAAAAACGGTTGAAGGAATTCAAGCTCAACAATTGGTATTAGAGCGAGGCTTAATCAAGAGGGATTAACATCCTATTGAGGTGATCCGGTGAGCTTGACCAACTAACAAGTCAATTGGTTTCCATGGCGCAATCCATTGACAAGCCACCATTCTTCAACGGTGAACATTATGCATATTGGAAGAATAGGATGATGTACTTCATCAAGGCCAGAGATTATCATCTATGGGATCTTGTTGAAGATGGATCGTTCGTGCCAACAAGAAGCAAGGCGAAATGGAATGCCAACGACAAGAAGATGATGGAGCTAAATTGCAAAGCCTTGCATATCCTACTTTGTGCATTAGGCCCCGATGAGTATGCAAAAGTCTCTTCTTGTGGGATGCCAAGGAGATATAGGAAAAACTTGAAGTAATCCATGAAGGCGCAAATGAGGTGAGGGAGACAAAGCTTGGCCTACTCAACCTCAACTATGAGAACTTCAAGATGGACCCAGATGAAGACATCAAAAGGATGTTCGATTGGTTCTCCACAATCGTTAATGAACTAAAAAGTCTTGGAGAGGAGATTTCGGAGGACAAACTCATTCAGAAGTTGA
Organism: Hibiscus mutabilis; assembly: GCA_019671005.1. Taxonomy (NCBI): domain Eukaryota; kingdom Viridiplantae; phylum Streptophyta; class Magnoliopsida; order Malvales; family Malvaceae; genus Hibiscus; species Hibiscus mutabilis. The sequence continues at coordinate 32,388,308 of CM033722.1, forward strand.
TCTATTCACTTCTCGAATCATGGGAGAGCAAGAAGACGGCTATTATTGAAGCTAAAAACTTAAAGAAGCTCAAGCTTGACGAGCTCGTAGGATCTCTTCTTACCCATAAGATGATGTCTCGACCCTTGAGAAGGGAGAAGGAGAAGAAAGTCAAAGAGCAAGGAGTTGATGTCAACATCATTGCTCTTCAATCCTCCACAAGCCACCAAGAAGAATCGAGTGAAGAGGAAAATGAAGATGATGAGATGGCCCATCTCTTCAAAGAATTTACCTAATTCATGAAGAGCAACATAGAAGAATCCAAGCATGAATTGAAGAAGAAGAAGATGATGATGATGATGATGATGATGAAGGATCCCCACAAGAACTATGAATGCAAGAAGACGAGGCACACCAAATACAATTGCCCTTGCTTCAATAAAAAGGGATAATCTTCAACGAAAGCATATGTGGCAACATGAAGTGATGAAGACTCCACCGATGAAGATGAGATAGCCCACCTATGCTTTATGGCCCTCGAAGAGGGAGAGGTAGCTTCTAACTCATCTATTTCTAATTCTTATACTTTTGATGAGTTACAAGAAGCCTATGACGAATTGGTTTTTGAGTTTAAGGCTTTATTTTTGAAAAATAAAAGATGATTTCAGAATTGAAAACCGAAAATGATTTGCTTTTAAAAACCAATTTGGAATTTGAAGCAAAAATTAAAGAATTTGAGCTTAAAGTTTTAAACTTACAAAATTTGCTTCAGAGTATGGAAAAATATCATCAAAAGGAGTTGGATGATCTTAAAAAGAAAAAGATTTGATTTCCAATGAATTACAAAAGAAAAACAATTTGGGAAAAACAAATTTTTATGTGAGACAATCTAGTGCCCTTAGATTTATTAAAGGAAAATGTTTTAGAAGTATTTGGGTCCCAAAAGGACTAATTACTTCAACTAAAAAAGATGAAATTGAAAAATGGATTCCTAAGGGGACAAAACTTTGTGCTACTAATGCCTATGGATCCAAAGCAATTTGGATACCAAAAATTACTTGATTGTCTTTTTGTAGGTGTGCTTCAGCCATTGATGATCAAAGTCAAACTTATGGAAGCTCATGACACACAACGAAGAACACTTGAAGAAGGAAGGCTTCAGATTCTACCTTTGGTTCAAGTGTGGTAAAATTAGTTGAATTTTGTTTATTTTAATTTAATTTATTTACTTTTATTCAACTAGTTTATCATAATTGTTGGACTAACATTTGAATGATGCTTGAGCAAGGGGAAGTCATTTTAAAACAAAACTCTTATTTTTATCAAAATTATGTTTTAAACTCTCCATTGTTATGGACTTAAAAGTTTTCAAACTTTGGTTTGAACCATTTTTGATATAACAAAAGGGGGAGAATGATTTGAAAAATTGAACTTTCAAAGGAATAAGGGGAGCTTTAATGATTTTGGATTTTTAAATCTCTTATTCAAATTTATTTTCACTAAGGGGGAGAATCTCAAAAACAATATTTCAAGTTAGTTTTATTATATCAAAAAGGGGTATATTGTTAGATATTTGTTTTGATATAATAATTAAAAAATATTTTGGACTCAGTTGAAAAGATTTCAAAAATGTTTTAGGTCCAAACAACTTGAAAATAAATTTGAGAAGTTTTTGAGAGGTTTTGGAAGTATTTTAAATGTTTTGAAGTAGCCAAACTTCAAATTTCAACATGTCCGTACCGATACGGTTGCACCCCGTATCGATACAGATAAGGGTTTTTGCTACAGGAAAATTCTAGAACCAAAAAATTGTACCGATACGCCCCTAGGTGTACCAATACGAATAGAATCATACCGATACGCTTATACGCGTACCGATCCTATTTTCAACCATCCCCAACGACTATTTTCCAATGGTCTTTTGAATTACAGGTCGTACCGATACGGTCCTTGGTGTTCCAATACGGTGTATCAAAACGAACCAAGGCATACCGATATGCATAGCCAGAAATGAGCATAACGGCTAGTACCAGTACCTATACGCCTACCCGCGTGCCAATACAGAAGGCTACAGAACTGCATTTATTGTGGGAAATAGAGTCTCCAACAACTCCAATTCAATCCCAACGGTCTCCAACGGCTAGGAACTCGTTTGGGAGTATAAAAGGAACCTTCAAGCTTCAACAACAACTAATGATCTTATTGTCAACAGCATTATGATGAAAATTTGACTTAGTGCTTAAATTTCCTATTTTTGTATAGACAACACTTGTGAGCATAAATGTTTATATATGCTTAAGTGTTTTAGGATTGGGTGAGTTCTTAAAGAGTGGAAACAAACACCTTTAGAGAGGGATTTCAATTTCCTTAGAATTTCTCTTGTTTAAGAGTGTTCCCAAAGCTCGATTTGTGATGCTAGACTTGGTGAGTGAGTCTAGGTTGTAAAAGGTTTCCTCTTAAGCCTAGAAAAGGGGAAGAAATTCATAGTGAATTTGGAAATCCTTAGTGAATTTGGAAATCCTTAGTGGGGAAGCTAAGGTTGTGGATGCAGGCTTTGGTTAGAAAGCTGAACCACTATAAATCTTTGTGTAAATTTTTCTATCTTTTTGCTTCCACCACCAACACCCAAAATACAACTTCTCCACCACTTGGCAACACAAACGGTTGAAGGAATTCGAGCTCAACAGAATCGAATCCTTTGGTTTTTGGAGACATCGCAGAAGCTTCAGAGGCTTGATCGCGTATCGGCAAGTGGGCGATTGTTTGTCGGCAAGTGGAAATGTGTTTTACTACCTTAAAAAGGTTTTGAAAGAAGTTGTGGGAGTTTAGATTAAGTTTGAAACACTTATCTAAGCTCAGAAGTAAGTATCGGTTGAGCTTTCTCTCGTTTTCGATTTTGTAAAATACAATCTCATGCACATGTTTATAGATTTGATTACTTATTGTTATATGCATGTTTTGGAATCAAAAGATGTTGCAAATGATTATTCATATTGAGCTTTCTGTAAAGCAAATGATTTATGAAAGCATGTTGAGGTTGCTTGAATACATGTTTTAATGTATTGGAAAAAAATGGTTTGAGTGATGCATATGTAAAACAGTAAGTTAATGAGGTTTTAATGAGTATATTGGCAAATGGATATGGTAAAATGTAATCGGATATAGTTGGCATGCCATAGGATTTAAAGTGCACTATAATAAGTCGCCTCATGTGTGTTGAGAGGTTAACTGTGCCATTTTCTCCACCATGAGAACCGCAGCGGTCGAGAGGTTAAATGTGTCGTATTCTCTCGCTGGAGGATTGAGTATCACAATGGTAGAGGGGTTAAATTTGACATATGCTCCCATTGTTGATTATTTACATCGTAACCGTTGAGGGGTTAAATGTTCCGTATGCTTCGGTTAGATGTATGTTAAGTGGTCGTGGGAACCACCTATAAATTTGTGTATCCGATGTATTTTTTGTAAGTTGGAAAGAACTTGTTTTGAGTCACTTGAAAGCCAATATACTAGATATTGTATCATGAGAAATGGATTATGTTTGTATAATGTGGTTTATACATGTGATTCTCTTTAAGCTTGATATATATAGATTTGGCATTTGAAGCTGAAATTGAGGTAGAGATGAAATCCATGATACATGTGTTGTAAATGATTTTAAATGTGCATTTGACAAAGATTGGGGTAGCATGAGATGATTTTTCCATGAGCATGTATACTTAGTTTGAATTAAAATGGTTTTAAATTGCATTGATGAGTGTTTTAGCGAATCCCTCACTAAGCTTATAGCTTACACTCTCTTTTTTCATCAATACAGATAAATAGGCCACTCGGACAGCAAGCGTACAAGGAAGGATCCAAGAGTTGTGACTTTTCAAAGTATGGTTTCATAAATTCTAAGTAGTAATAAAAAGGCAATGTGACCAAATTGTAATTGGGAGGTGTATTTTGGGATACTCCCTATTTGAATAAGTTTGATATGATGTTTTGGACTTGTATGTTGATGAATGCTTGGTTTTGGAAGGGTTGGGAAACATTAAGCATGCTTGGGTAGAAATCATGCCTATAGGGATTTGCCTTGAGTATGCCATGTTGAGAATGATCTTCTACCTTGCTGCTATGATTGAGAAATTATGTTTGTGAAGTTAAATGATGTTTGCATGATGTTTGGAGTGAGTTAGATTGAGCCAAAGTGCCATATGTTGGACCAAGAGGTCATTACAAGTCTGTCCGTACCGGTACGGGTCCTCAGGGATCGGTACGCGGGGACCTATCTCGGCTCAATCTAGGCAAAATTACCTTGGCGTACCGATACGCCTAGGGACTGTATCGGTATGCGATGCTGTAAAACAAGCCTGGTTTTGATACACAGGAAGTCGTATCGGTATGGCCTTTAGCTACTAGAGTCCTATATTTTTGAAAACACATACCTGTACCGATACGCTTGAGGGCTATATCGATACGCCATTAAATTTCAACCTCGTATCGATACGGAGGGTCCTTGTACCGGTACACAGGTCGTTAAATTTGTTAAGAAGCTTTCTAAAGTTTGCTTTCTTAGCAATTTAGTCCTTGTTTCTTGTATATGCAATTAAATGAGTTTGGATGATTATTTTGAGTTGAGATTTAACCTGATAGCATGAAATATGACTAATTACAGATTGGTAACTTCAATTTCATGTAGGTCCTCTTATTTTTCTAAAATTACATTTTAGTCCTTGTAATGTGAAATCGAATAATTAGATGTCAATTTGACGCCCGATTGAGTTGTAATCTGCACCATAACCAGCATGATCACCTTAGGAAATAATGATGCATTTAGGTAAGATAAAAGGAAAAAATTAACTATTTGAATGTAAATCTTCCGTGTTTGTCTCGGCAAACCCTAATATAGCTCACTCGATTCGGTCTTACAACTAGATTGGGTCAAGGGGGTTATAGTTTGGTAACTTTTGATTTAAGTTAGTCATTTTAGTTTCTCAAAATTACAAATTTGGTCCTTAAAGTGCAATCTAAACCAATTGGATGTCAATTCGACGCCCAATTTAATTATAAATTTCACCGTTGCTAGCGTGATCACCTTAGGACTTAATTATGCATTTGGACAAGATAAAAGAAAAAATGGTTTGTTTTATAAGTAATTCGTTCGGATTTATCTTAGCAAACCCAATGTAGCTCGCTCGGTTTGGTCTGGCGTCTAGGCTGGGTCAAGGGCTTAAAAAGCTGATGCTCAGTCTTAACACACTGACACACCATACGTCGGGCAACAAATTCTGCTACATCCTTCTTCAAACCAACCCAATAGTACTTCTCCTTTAAATCTCGGTACATTTTCGTACTACTCGGATGCAAAGCAAAAGGACTAGAATGAGCCTCCATCAAAATAGTGTGCCCTAAATCAACATCTTTTGCCACAACTATTCGACCCTTAAAACACAAGACATCGTTATCATCAAAACAAAAAATTAGTCGGATTACATTCTATCACATCCTTAATGTGTGGAACCAATGAACCATCGTACGATTGCTTTTCCTTGATCAACTGTATCAATGATGGTTTCACTTGCAACTCAGCCAACAAACCCCCATCAGTGTCATACTTAATTGTGCAAACATTGCCCTCAACTCCACTGCAACCTTTCTACTCAGGGCATCATCTACCATATTAGCCTTACCCGAATGATACTCATTCATCAAATCATAATCCGTAAGCAACTCCAACCATCTATGTTACCTAAGATTCAACTCTTTTTGTGTCATCAAACACTTTAAACTCTTGTGATCCGTGTACACAATACAATTCTCACCATATAGATAATGTCTCCAAATTTTCAACGCAAACACTACCGTAGCAAGTTCTAAATTATGCGTAGGATAATTTCACTCATGAACCTTCAACTATCTAGATGCATAAGCCACAACTTTCCCATCTTGAATTAACACACACCCCAAACCATCATAGGATGCATCACTATAAACAACAAACTCTTTACCTAATTTAGGTTGAATCAAGATCGGAGCTCGCGTCAAAGCCTTCTTCAACTTCTCAAAAGCTTGTTGTCTACTCTCTGTCATCTCAAAACTAACATCCTTTTGTAACAGTTTAGTCAATAGAGTAGCAACCTTCGAGAAACCATCTATAAAATAACGATAATACCCTGCCAACCCAAGAAAACTACAAACTTCCGACACAGACTTAGGTGGCATCCAACCACCACCGCCTCAATCTTCTGCGGATCCACATGAATACCTTCTGCCGACACAACATGTCCAAGGAAAATTACTTCCCTTAACCAAAATTCACACTTGCTCAACTTGGCATACAGCTGATTATCCAGCAAAGCTTGCAACACAATCCATAAATGCTGATCATGTTCTTCATCTGTATGAGAGTACACAAGGATATCATCAATGAACGCAACCGCAAATTAATCTAAATATTCATGGAACACCTTATTCATCATATTCATGAAAACATCAAGTGCATTTGTCAACTCGAAAGGCATCACCAAAACTCATAATACCCATAATATGTGCGAAAAGCAGTTTTAAGCATATCCTTATATTTTACCCTCAACTGATAATAACCAGATATCAGATCAATCTTGGAAAACACTGTACCACCCTAAAATTGATCGAAAAAATCATCAATTCGTGGCAAAGGATACTTATTCTTGATCGTCAACTTGTTCAGTTGCCGATAATCAATACACATTCTTATAGTACCATCTTTTTTTTCACAAACAACACTGGTGCTCCCCACGGCGACACACTTGGTCGGATGAAACTATGATCCAGCAACTTTTGAATTTGCTTCTTCAACTCTTTAGGCGACATGCGATACAGAGCAATCGACACCAGAGTTGCATCCGCATACATCTCGATACAAAACTCTACCTTTCTATCCGGTGGTAACCAGGCAACTCCTTCAGAAATACCCTCGAAAAATCACAAATGGTACAGATATCCTGAGCACGTACCTACTTCATATTTGGGTTCATAACATAAGCTAGATATGCTTGACACCCAAGCTCTAACAACCTCTGTGCTTTTAAAGTCGAAACCACATTGGAAAAGAATTTAACATTCTCGCCCACAACCACCACTTCATAATCATCAACAAGTTTTAACAAAACTCGCTTGGTTTCAAAATTAAACACAGCCCTATGTTAGGTCAACCAATCTATACCCAGGATTACATCAAAACCATGAAACATTAACTATATCATATCAACCACAAGCACATGACCTTGAACCATCAAAGGATATCTCCTAAACAACATCCTAGCAACTACTATTTCTCCAAAAAAACTATTTACTCACATACCCACATCTAACACTTTTATAGGTATATCAAATAAACGTACATGATCACGCAAGATATAAGGATGTGTAAAACCATAATCTATCAAAGCAAGTAATGATAAAATTGCAAAGTAAAAGTACCTGCAATCACATCTATGTTATTTTTTCCCCTGCGATGCGCATATATCCTTGCAGGTCTACGACCCTCAGGTTGAATAGCCACTGTATGAGCAACAGTCCTCTAACCTCCCTCTCAACACTAGAAATTACCTCCGCCACGACCACGACCTCTCTACGGTGCAACAACAAGTGCAAGAGCCTGTCCATCCTTAGCCATCTGCAGACAATCACGTCTCAAATAATCCTCCGAAACACAAGTCCAACATGTATTATGTATAGCCCAACACTCTTTTGGATGACATTTCTCACAACACCTACACTCAGGTACTCCAGTATAGGTGTTATGACCCTACTATCCACATCTGACATTACCTCCACCACGTCTCTGATTAGGATGATACTTTCTATCTCAAATCTTCTTGAACCGACCATCACCAATATATGAATCAATAACTCATTTGACGGAACTTGAGCCCCTAAAACGAGAAGACAAACCTAAATTTCGTTCAATATCCTTGGCTCAGCTAACCAAGACATCAAAATCAGTAGAGTCTGAATCCAACATATAGGTCTTAACATTCTTGACCAAACTATATCGGAAATGATCATATCGCTATTGTTCATTAGGAACCAACTCAGGTGCGTACTAGCTCAATCTAACAAATTGAACCTCATACTCCGAAATAGACATGTTGCCTTGAAGCAAAGACATGAATTCATGCTTTTTTCGTCCTGGTACGAAGTACCCAAATACTTCCTCCGAAAGGCAGCACCTAAAAATTCCCAAGTCACATCCTCAAGTGTCATTCCTGCTATAGTGGTAGTCTACCAACTATATAGATCTCCCCGAAGTAGGGATACAATGCAACCGAGCTTATGCACATACGTGCACTCCATTTGACCAAGAATCCTCTCGGTACTCACAAACCATTCCTCAACTATCTCAAAAGCTAAACCTCTAAACTCAGTACCTTCTAAACTATACAAACGCTCCAATGAGAGTCCTAGATTAACAACTATTGTCGATGTTGGTGCCTGGACATGCACTCCAGCCATAGCTGCTTGAAAAGCTCTAGTCATAGCCTAAATTAACGGCACCATATCCCTAAAGACTGGACCAGATGGAACTGGCAGCACTTGCCCAATATCCACTCCAGCTGGCGGATTAGGTGGAGGAGGAGGCAACCCATTAGGATGCAATATCTCACTCTTAACTCCCTACCCACCTGCAGCACTATTCGTATTCGACCTAAGCTCTCGTCTCGGTGGCATACTCAAAAATATGTATCTATAGCATGAAAATATAACCAAAAACATAATTAGGCTAGCTTCAAGCAAGGATCCAAGATGTTCACATTCTGAAAACAAAATCCTTTTACACTTGTAGTAATAAGGTAATGTGTCCCCAAGGTTTTTCCCCAATATATCACACTTCAGTCATATAATCACATGATCAATCATCGTACATATCATACAACAATCAACAACCTCTCAAACAAACACAACTTACCTCCTAACTTTCGCAAAACTCTCAACGTTTGTCAAACCTAGCTCGAATACCACTAAATGTTATCCCCTTGACCCGGCCTAGCCGCCAAGACCGAATTAAGGACGTCATATTAGGTTTTTCGAAGCAAACCCAAACTAATAACCTAAACCAGTCCATTTTTTTCTTTTTATCTTGCCTAGATGCTTATTTAACCCTAAGGTATGATGTACAACAGCGAAAAATGAATGAAGCATTCTATTTGCAAGACTTAACACTTTATGGCCTGAAATGCAAATTCTATTAATTAAAGGACTAAATTACAAATTTATGTTACCAACCTTCAATTAGGTTCATTAAATGCCTATGTGTGAATTTGCATCAAATTTGGATGACAATATCATCATTAATTAAGCATTACAAAAACAGTGATCAATTTGCAAAGAATCTAGAATATAGCATAAAAATACCATAATTAACTAACTCAATAGTGATACATGCTTGATCCATATTGGTACGACTTAACGTGGCATACTCGTATCAGTACGGTGATTCAAGTACTAATCCCCATTGCACATTTCAAAATTAGAGGATTCTAATAGCTAAAACCAGTACCGATACGGTACCCCGCGTACCGATCCCAGTATAAACTTCCTCAAGGGAGTACCGATATAATGGCTACTCGTACTGATACTCCTTTTTTATTTCCCCAAATTGAGCCGTATCAGACCCCGCGTATCGATCTTAGAGGACCCGTATCAGTAGGACTGGGCCTGTAATAACCTTTTGGCCAAACATATGACACTTAGGCTCAATCTAACATGCTTCAAACATCAAACGAACGTCATATAACATGTTTAACATCATTTCTACAATCATCTAAACATGCTAGGTGAACATTCAATCCATAGCAAATCAATCAAGAGAACCTATAGGCATGGTCTCTACCCAAGCATGCAATTCTCATCCCAAACCCACAATCAAACCATGTAACCTCATACAAGTCCAAAACCAAATAGAACATGTCCAAAAATAGGGAGTAAGCAAACAACCCTCCGAACAACTTGGTCATATTGCCCTTTATTACTACAAGTTCATTTATTAAAACCATACTTAAAGTAAATTGATTCTTGGATTCCTCCTTGCTCGATTGCTACCCCGAAAACTCACTTCTCTACAATGATGAGAAATGAGAGTGTAAGCATACAATGCCTAGTGAGGGACGCTATAAAAACACTCATCAATGCATTTAAAACCATTTGAGTCAAACCACATTTTCAACATCATGCTAAAATATCCCATGTCCTTTTTACCTTTCCAAAACATGCATATTAAACCATATACAAAACATGTATCATGGATCTCAAGCATAATATCATATGCAAAACCTCAATTTAAGCCTTCACATGACCAATAGCAAAGCTTAAAGAGCAATACATATACAAATCACATTATACAAAACATAATCCATCCATCATGATACATTAGTTCATATATTGGCATTAAAGTGACCCAAGAACCAATTCTTTCCTTTATCAAAACACATCGGATGCACAGATTTCACAAGTAGTTATTTAGACCACTTAAACATACAATTAACCAGAGAAAACGGTACAATAAACCCCTTGAAGGTCACAATGTATAATATCCATCAGTGGGAGAAAACGGTACAATCACAACCCCTCGACTGTTGAGGTACCCATGGTGGAGAAAAATGGTACAATCACAATCCCTCGACACACATAGGCGACTTATTATAGTGCACTTTAAACCCTATGGCATGCCAACTATATTCGATGACAATTAATCATTGTCACTTGCCAATATATTCCATATTAAACATGATACCTCACTATTTTTCATATGCATCGTTTAAACTGATTTCCAATGCAACAAACCATGTATTTCATAACCATGCTCAAATGTCATCAATATAAGATCATTTGTATCATAATCCATTTCCAAAACATGCGTATTATACTAGGTATCAAATCATAAACATAGGCATGGGAAAATCAACTTTGCCAAATCGAAATTGAGAGCGTAAACGTCTAATACTTACTTCCGAGCTTAGACAAGTATTTCAAGCTTAATCTAAACTCCAAAAAAACACTTTCAAACCTTTACAAGGCTATAAATCTCGTTTCCACTCACGGACAACACAAAGCTTCACTTGTCAATGCGAAATCAAGCGTCCGAAGCTACCGAAACTTCACCACTCGCTGCAAGATCAATCTCCCCTATTTTAACCCCATAATAACAGAGGATCAATGCATCATTGTTTATCCATAACCCCTGCAACACCAACTCCCAACATAGTCCCACAAAAACAATAAAATGCCTCCTTAGAACAACCGAAAACATCACCAAACACAACCTAAAGAAATCCTAGCCATAAACCAATGATATGAACATCTAATCAACATCAATTAAGATCTAAAAACACTTTCAACTTCAGCTTATACCTCATGCAACCTTCTAACACCCTAGTCGCCTCAAAATCTAACTATTCACAACCTAGAAAATTAGCAATTCAATGAGTTTCGGGATTTCTTTTATTAATCTCTCCTCATAACATTAAAACATGTCTTAGATGTGATGTACATCAATTAAAACCACCACAAATCATATCTATAACAAAGATCCACCAAATTCTTATTAAAACTCACTTTAAACCTTTTAATCTTAATTTATTCATCAACACACATCAAAAACCAATTGTAAAAGATCAAGAACTTGGAAATTTTAGTAAAGAACCTTTGATTAAAGGAGAAAAACGAAAATCACCTCTAATGGTTGGCCTCTCCCTTAATTGGCATGATTTGAGTGAAATCTCCAAGAAAACAAGTAAGATTTGATGTAGAAATCAAAGAAATCAATTGAGAAATCAAAGAAATCAATTGAGAAATCAAAATGAGATCAAGAAGAATTTATTCCTGGTCATTTTGGAGCAATAGAGGTAGTTTGGCTGCTGGACAATTGAGAAAAAAGTTGAGAGTAAACGTGGTTACGTGAGAAAAGTAAATCATCTTTTAAAAATCTTTTTTAATAAAATCTATTTTATTTTTATTTAATAGGCATTTTAAAACCATTTAAAAATAGATTAAATTAATGGAAAATTCTGGTTAAAAACATGGGTAAATTAGCTCCTTAAAGATTCTAAGTTTTGACCCTTTTACAATTTAGTCACAAAAAGAGTTTTGAAAACTTTACATTTTAGTCACCAAACCAAAATGTCATTTAATTCAAAATTATTTTACTAAATTGAGCGCTTCGCCTCGTCTAAGTTCGACTCTTACTTCTCCCAAGCTATTCATTAGCAGTACTTTATGGTGTCCTTTGTTTAACTATTTCTTTTCCCTTGTGTTTTCATTTTCATTTCTTTATTTTCTTATTTCATTTTTTTAGTATTTTTGTTGATGAAATTAAAAAAAAATCATGAAAAATGGAAGCATACGGTACCGCAGTAGAAAGCCGAGCAGCGAAAATTTGTGAATTCATTCCTTTTATTCTATTGAATTAAGCATAAAACGTACATTTATGGGACATAAAGCTTTACACTCATAATCTGAATATGACAAACAACGATTTCTAATGGAAGATGAGCTAAAGGGTTTTTTTAGCTAATCAGCCATTCCACAAATAATATAGTATTTGCCTTGTTACTTGTGTGAATGGTGCATTGCAATCACATTATACTTCAATGGTAAATAAATAGAAACATTGAAGTAGTAGTTTATATGGTGCTGCAGAACTGCAGTTGCACTGTGCCTTTGGACATTTCCAACCAAGGTTCCAATTTTTGGGATCTTCTGTTGCGGTTTTAGTAACCCTAAGGAGTCCTTGAAATGCAGTAGCTGGTAGGTTAACATCAGAAGCTAGCATCCATTAAAATAAGGGTAAAGTACCAAGATGGGAACTAAACTTTGTATAAAAATTCAAAACGGTAACTAAACTTTCAAAAGTTACAAAATGGCAATTACACTTTCGGTTTTGTTACAAAACGGTAACTCAACCATTAAAGCTCGTTAACCCTTAACGGCAAACTGACCATATCACCACTTATGCCTCGTCAGCTTCATCTTGTACGTCTGTTCCTCTCCCCACCCTGCAAAACGCGTCGCCTGCTCAACTGTTGCTCCTCACCTACTCTCACTGCGCCGGGAACACCTTGCTCACCTCCTCAACTTGAGCAATGCCTGCAAACCACAAATCAGCAAATGCTGCTACAAACACACTCAAATGTAAAACAGATTTTTAAGCTGCCTTAACTCAGAAGTGTTTTGAATACAGTCATGCCTCGACAAAACGAGGAAACAATTCCAAACGGGAGATATTATGTTTGGGTCCCCTCTCCATCTATGCTATCATAAAGAAAAAAACACCCCAACAAGAAGAAGCAAACTTAGAACAAAATGAAATAGTTATCTCTCACCACTCGAAACTTTGCCATCCAGCTCAGGACACGACATTCCTACGATTATCGAATTAGCAATGGCGATTGGAATAAGAGCAAAAACAATATTTCACAGGTGTTAAAAGAGAAAGTAAGGGTGAATCTTAAGCATAACTGCAAAAAGATATTTAGCATGCATTATCCAAAAAGCATATCAGCCAAAGCAAACGGCATCTATCAACCAAATTAGTATAGATGGTAATAGTTCACCAAGCTTGGTATGAAGGATGGAAAGGGGAGTGAATGAAAATTTCGTTAATATAATAGTTAAGCTGCAAAGTAGAAAACTAATTATGTATCTTAACTATTTGATGAACAAGATTTTCATTCTCACTTTTTCCATCCTTTATTATGGGCATTAGGGGTGGTTATAGTCTTTGATTTAGATTCTGATATATCAGTCATACATAGTGTGCTAATGTACCGTTTTAGATGTGCTTGGCAACAACTCTTTGAGCTATGGGGCCGGTGATAACACTCACGAGCCTTTGAAAACAATCTTTCTGTAACACCCCCTTTTCGACTCCGATCATTAGAGTTAAGTCGGAAATGTCACAAAACTTATACAATGTTGACAATGATCTTTTTTTCAAAAATACTATAAAATTTAAAACCGTAAAAAAATATTTATACAGACTTAAAACACAAAATCGGAGCTCCTTTACCTTTCAAAAATAACAAAATAGCTATTCAATAAATAATAGACTCTGAACTAAAATAGTCAATTTTATTACATTTATACATGCCACTAAAATTAATTAAAAACCTCAAGTAGGATGTCATTACTATGGTAGCTTGATGAAATTCTCTGAACTTGATGCAACGCCTTGCTTACTCCAATATCTCGAATCACCTACGTGCACACAATCAAACACAGGCTAAGTACGAACTTAGTGAGGCAATAATCAAGATTAAAAATAACTAAATAGGCTTATTCAATTTCATGACTTGTTAACCCTCAAGGCTGCATATATTTATATAACATGCCATATGCCAATATACTAACCTTTATATTGCATTGGTAATGATTTACTACATGCCAATGCCATCAAACTTTCATGCTTGTCCATTTGTCATAATATGCCATATATGCATAAATGCATCATGATCACTAGGTATGTATTACCGTCATGTTAATCATATATTAACATAATATAAACCAGATATAAATTTCTTACCAGTATACTTGCCATTTATTCCAAAAGCTCATAAGCTTATTCACATGTTTATCTTTTATTAACCAATAAACCATAGCCCAAATATAAGCCTATAAGGACCCTAGGTACATGAGTCAAATATGCATCAAAGTGATAATACACATAAGGTCGTGCCCACCATAATACACATAAGGTCGTGCCCACCATATGCACTAAGTGTCCTTTATATACATTATAGTGCTAAACCGAGTATGCAGCATGCTGCTGGACTCTATGACATGCCAACTATACCCTGTCCCTCAATAACATATTTGGTCATATATTCCATATTTATTTCATCCATGGCAATGTATATCAACATAATTTAACATTGGGTAGTTCATACCCGAAATAACATTCATAATATAACACCATATATAACTAGTGATCCATGCATTTATATTCAACTTTTGACATATTTAAAATATGCCAATCATATGCTCCATGATATAAATATAATGACAATAAAATTTGGGTAGGCTCATTGCAAGCCATCCCAATGATGTATAAAATATCAATGTGTCATGATATGTATGCAATTGCACTCACCTTGGCCACTTAACACAATGTAGCGAAGGTCTCGCTTAAATAAAAAACGATTGTTTTTGAAATGCTTTTTTGAAAGGTGTTTGTGATATTTAAAAATATTTATTCCGCAGGGTTTACAAAAAAACCTCATAAAAATGGAGTCGCCATCGGCCACTTAGGTAGGCCGGACACCACAAAACCAGAGATTCAAAAAGACAGGGTTCGGGAGTCGGTTACGGATGGGGAAGGATTAGCACCCCCACACCGCCCAAAAATTGGTACTTTAATAATTATCGCTTTATTAATATTGGATTTTCCGGATTAGAGTGACGATTATTTTAAATTTCGGTCATAATTGCGAATATATTTTAAGGGTCCCGTTATCCGAGAATAAACGCCCAACCACTATCACTACACTTGATACTGGCCCCGTTTATGCTCGGATAAAAGGACACCGCATTAACAATTTATATCTCAATATGCAATCTTAATGGCAAAAATATAAAACATGGTAAAATGTTTAAATGTAGTAAATATTGTCATAACAGAATGTTAATCTAACATAGATGATATTCTAGACTAAAACATGCATATACATATTATTCTAAATAATGATAAAAAAACAACTATCATATATCAAAATAATAAGGCAGGAATGAGTACATATATACGAACAAGTATTTCAAAAAGACATGCATACTGGTGATAAAACATATTTCAACATATACGGGTCCACATGTCGTACAAAAAGGGTAAATATACTAATATGTAGCCCTAAAAAATAAGAAAGCACACACACATATAAAAAATACTAAATATGTCATGTACGAATTAACTAAAACATAACATGCTTGATACGGATAACCGGATAAAAACATAAATATTACATTTAACACATATATACATAAAAACATAAAACGAGTCATATACGAGAGACATAAAATAAAATAATATCAACATATACGATTATAATACGAACAATAATAATTACAAAGAAAACAGGATTGAAATGAAAGAAAAACAAAAGTCAGTGGCAGAAATTAAAGAGCAATAATATGTAATTTGGGGACGAAATTTCGAAACAAACGAAACCTAAAAGGACCAGAATTGTAATTAGACCAAGGGGCAGACCCAAAGTGAAAAATTCAAAAACGCGGGATGGTTAAAGGCATAATTTTCCCATTTAGAAACTGATTCGGTGTAATTTAGTGACTAAATTGTGACTTTTTGAAAAACCAGGGGGACTGGGGCTGTGATTATACCATGCGGCAAGACAAAAATGAAAATATTGAAAACGCGGTGGGATTAAGTGTGTAATTTACCCATTTCAAAAATAATAATAACTATAAAAAGCCCATTTTTAGACCGAAACCCATTCTTCCCCATTTTTGTTTCATTCTTCAGTTTCCCAAATAACCATGTTCATCATTTTCTCTCAAGTGTTCTTGAGAAACCCAGAATCCGGCGGCCGGCCGCCGTATTCTCCGCCGCCGGCCGCCGCTAACCGGCGCCGGTTGGCTCCTAAAATACACCAAAACCTTCCCCTTATCGTCCTCAACACGAATCCGTGGTTGGATTCAGAGGATCCCCTTTTATTTATCCTAGATCTAAGAAATACGAACCCAAAAATATATTTTTTTAGACCAAAACGAAACCACAAGGGGTCTTCCCCTCCCTTTTGTTCACCAGATCTGGCTTGTAGAAGCCGAAAGGCTTGTCACAGAGGAAGGGAAGACCCACAGACAGAGCCGGTAAGACTTCTCTTCTTGTTTCTTTTTTATTTCTTTTTGTGTTTCGTATATGCATGCAAAGAAAGTAGGTAAGAAAAAGAGACAAAAAATTACCACTGGACTGCCTTTTTTTGATTATCTTGACTGGTTACAAGTTTTTGGTTTTACAAGCTTTCTGTTCTTTTTTGTGTTACTACTCTCTCTGTTTTTTTTTGCTCGCTAAAAATTATCCCCGTTACAACAGCCCCGTTTCATATATATTACTGCCTCTGTATTTTGTTGCAACTTGTATCTTCTTTTCCAGATCTGACATTTGCTTGTTGTCTTTGGCATAATCTGAACGGGGGACTGAATATCGGCGCGGTGGCGGTGTGGTCGTTCGCGCCGCGAGGGCGGACGCATTTTTCGTCGTTAGATCGGATCCGATCTAACGGTCGAGATGGCTTGAAGAACGATCGGCTGGATGAAGCCTCGATCGATGACACGGCGAGATTTCGCCACATGGAGCTCCGCAATCGAGAGTCGAACGCGTGGATCGGACGCGCGTGGGATGTTAAAGCGTCGCCCGCGTGGACCACACGCGCGTGGCACTCGAACGGTCCATACGTATGGAGCACGCGCGCCGGCGTATATTTTCGACTTCCATTGCATCGTGGCCGTTGGATCGATCTTGATCCAACGACCTGACGCTACCCCGCACATTGTAATTAGATAGGATTCAGATTTGGGCCAAACGGGCCTTGTAATTGGATTTGTAATTGGACTTGGATTTTATTTATTTGGGTTTAATATATATATTTAATTTTTCATTTTACTAGCCTAATAATAATAATAGTGTACTTATAACAGCAATACATACGAAAATATATACTTTATATTATACGATTAATTAATATAATATTCTAGTATACGTACGTATAATCATACATATAATTAACATAACATCTATATACGCTTATACCCTAAATACATACGTGACATACATACACCCCTAATACGTATACATAACTTATACATGCACACATCACCTTATATTATTAACATTCATATAATAAATATACATGCAATATTAATATATTTAAGTAAAAATGAGTGATTATAGTTGCCCCTCTTTGCTTGTTCTCATGAAATGGGAAACAAAGCAAAGATTCATAAGCACTCATTTTATCAGACTTCCCTGTTTGTAGCTTTGGAAAAACGAATTTTTTTGGACATTTCCGCTCTTCCTTGGCTGAATCTTCAGGCTCGTAAGTTCTTCCTATATAGAGCTTCGTCACCTTCCGATCTTGGAGCTACAGGCTCTTTCGACATTGAACCCTTCACTCTGATTTTTATCAGACTTCCCTGTTTGTAGCTTTGGAAAAACGAATTTTTTTGGACATCTCCGCTCTTCCTTGGCTGAATCTTCAGGCTCGTGAGTTCTTCCTATATAGAACTTCGTCACCTTCCGATCTTGGAGCTACAGGCTCTTTCGACATTGAACCCTTCGCTCTGATTTTTATCAGACTTCCCTGTTTGTAGCTTTGGAAAAACGAATTTTTTTGGACATCTCCGCTCTTCCTTGGCTGATTCTTCAGGCTCGTAAGTTCTTCCTATATAGAACTTCGTCACCTTCCGATCTTGGAGCTACAGGCTCTTTCGACATTGAACCCTTCGCTCTGATTTTGAAACTCGGAGTCTTTCCTATATAAGACTCTTTGCCTTCGACACAACAGGTTTCCTATATAACCCTGTGTCATAGGTGAATTGCTTTGACTGGGAGTTCTTCCTATATAGAACTGCGAGTCTTCACCTTGGAGCCATCAGTCCCTCCTATATAGAACTTTTTTGGCGTCTGGAATCTCAGAGCTACAGGTTCTTCCTATATAGAACCTTTTTCTCTGAGACAATAAAGCTCGGAGCCCTTCCTATATAGAACTCTTCGCTTCCGACACAGCAGGATTTCCTATATAATCTTGCGTGTCATGGGTGAATTGCTTTGACTGGGAGTCCTTCCTATATAGAACTGCGAGTCTTCACCCTGGAGCTGTCAGTCCTTCCTATATAGAACTTTCAGCTTCTGAAACCTCAGAAAGAAGGATTCTTCCTATATAGAACCTCTCTCTAGAGCTTGAAAACATGTGCCTTTATGTAAAGACATTGTCTTCTCATTTGGGATTCATACCGTGATGACCCTCGATGTCTCTTTGGATCTGCAGATACCTCTCTGAGATGAAAACAAAATGCTATGACAAATGAATGACTTGACATGCTCCTAATCCTAGTGATGTCTGACTATTGATGATGCATGAGATTCAATATCTTGGTGGGCTTGTTTTGGTCCTTATTTGGCCTTGATGTTTGCTTTATCCTTTCTCACGGGCATCGATACCCCCGCTTCACTGCCAAGTTCAACCATCTCGATCTTTCTCTTTTTTTCAATTCCGACTTGGAATTCGAGAGTGCCCTTTCGGGTTTTCACTTTAGAGATTTTTTTTTTGAGAGGGGTGCCCTTCTGGTTATCACCCAAAAGATCTTTTTTGTTATCTCGTATGCCTTTCTTGGATAGATAGGACATGTGCCATTGGTTATCCTACCAGGTTGTTTGAAGCTCCCCGCCTTCTCTATCGGCAGTCATTATGTAGGGAACTAAAGGACGGAGTTAACATCGTTTTCTTTGATCACCTGCATTTTCAAGGTTAAATCATAGTAATGCTTCGAAATCTCTTGTTTCATTATAAGCCTATGTTATCTTATTTGACTGAAATTGACAAGAAGGCTAGGAATGGATGCTCAAAACACGGTTTTATTATGATTAAGGGCTTCGAGATATCTTGAAAAGAAAGGTATGACACACATGAGTTAAGTATGAAAATACAAGATCCCTCATTATCTTTGATATGATTGATACATGATCCTGTCAACTGGTGTAGAATTTTTTGCCTGAAGCTTCCTCTTCATGATGCTCATGGGGATACCCTTCTCATCAGATATTCAACTTTTCAATTTACCCGAGCCACCCTTTGCGGGTTTTCAACTCGAGTCCTTCCTTTGCTTCAAGACGCCCGGTTTCGGGTTTTCGTCCTAAGCTCTCCATTTTTTTTTAGATATAGTACTTCTTGACGGCATCAGAATTTACGGGGTTTTTAAGCTCGTCCCCGTCCATTTCTGTTAGGATCAGGGCTCCTCCTGAGAAGGCCTTTTTTACGACGTACGGTCCTTCCCAGTTGGGCATCCATTTTCCTCGAGAATCTTTCTGGATAGGGAGGATTCTTTTGAGTACCAGATCCCCTTCTTTGAATTCTCTTGGGCGCATCTTTTTGTTGTAAGCCTGCACCATCCGCTTTTGGTACATCTGACCATGACAAATGGCTTTTAGTCTTTTTTCGTCAATGAGATTTAGTTGGTCGAGTCTGGCCTGTACCCATTCAGCTTCTTCCAGTTTTACTTCGTTTAAGACCCGGAGGGACGGAATCTCTACCTCAATTGGGAGTACTACTTCGGTACCATACACCAAGGAGTAGGGTGTTGCCCCTGTTGATGTACGAATGGACGTCCTATAGGCGAAAAGGGCAAACGGCAACTTCTCATGCCAATCCTTGTAGGTATCCGTAGTCTTTGCTATGATCTTCTTTATATTTTTGTTTGCCGCTTCCACTGCTCCATTCATCTTAGGACGATAGACCGTGGAATTATGGTGTGTTATTTTGAATTGAGTGCACACGTCCTTTATCATTTTGTTGTTCAGATTGGAAGCATTGTCGGTGATGATTCTCTCTGGCAATCCGTATCGACAAATAATTTCCTTCTTTAAGAACTTACAAACTGTAGTCCTGGTGGTATTGGCGTAAGATGCTGCCTCTACCCATTTAGTGAAGTAGTCTATGGCGACCAAAATGAATCGGTGCCCATTGGAAGCTTTCGGATGGATCTGCCCGATAACATCCATGCCCCACGCTGCGAAAGGCCACAGAGAATTCATGGTGTGTAGAGGCGATGGGGGTGCATGAATTTTGTCAGCGTAAATTTGGCATTTGTGGCATTTCCTGGCGTAATCGATGCAATCTCCCTCCATGGTCAACCAGAAATAACCGTATCTCATAATTTTCCGGGCTATAGACAACCCGTTGGCGTGCGTTCCACAGATCCCATCATGTATTTCGGCTAAGATTTCCTTCGCCTCCCGGGCATCCACACATCTCAGCAATGTTTGATCATGACTTTTCCTATATAGGATTTCCCCATCTAGGACATATTTTGTTGCCATTTTTCTCGAGCGCTTTTCATCATTGTTGTTTTGCCCTTCGGATACTTTCGAAGCTTGACATATTGCAGGATATCATAGTACCATGGATTCCCGTCAATCTCTTCCTGTACATTACAACAATGAGCTGGCTTTTCAAACGTCTGCATCTCAATGGGTCTCATTTCTACCCAGGTGTTTGTTTTAAACATGGATGCCAAGGTTGCCAATGCATCTGCCATCTGATTTTCTTCTCGGGGTAGGTAATTGAAGCTGACCTTTTCAAACTCTTTGACGAGCTCTTGGATCCATTCGTGATATTTGACCAACTTCGGGTCTCTGGTTTCCCACTCCCCGCGTAATTGGTAAATGACTAGGGACGAATCTCTGAACACTCGAAGTTTCTTAACCTTTCTTTCGATGGCTGAGTTTAGTCCCATGATGCAAGCTTCGTATTCAGTTATATTGTTTGTGCAGAAGAATTCCAATCTGCTGGTGAAAGGATAATAGACGTCCTCAGGTGAAAATAGCACTGCCCCTATCCCATGTCCGAGGGCGTTGGAGGCTCCATCGAAGTAAAGTTTCCATGACTTATCATCTGAAATCTCTTCTTCGGTTGTAATGCACATCAAATCTTCGTCTGGGAAACTAAAGTTCAATGCCTCATAGTCATCCGAAGCCCGACTAGCCAGGAAATCTGCTACGGCACTCCCTTTTACAGCTTTCTGATTAACATATACGATGTCGAATTCAGATAAGAGCATCTGCCATCGGGCCATCCTTCCCGTTAAGCGCCGGGCGCTCCATTAGGAACTTTAATGGGTCTAGCTTGGATATCAACCAGGTAGTATGGTACAACATCTACTGTCTGAGCCGCTTGGTAGCCCAAACTAGAGCACAACACAGCTTCTGTACTGGCGGGTACCGTGTTTCGCAATCATTGAATTTCCTGCTTAGGTAATAGATGGCCTGCTCCTTTTTTTTCTTGACTCATCGTGTTGCCCCAAGACACATCCCATTGAATTCTCGAAGACCGTTAAGTAGAGAATTAGTGGTCGACCAGTCTTCGTGCGACTAAAATTGAGCGTTTGTCAAGTACATTTTGATCTTTTCTAGGGCTTTTTGACATTCTTCATCCCATACGCCAGGGATTATTCTTTCTAAGAAGTCCAAGACCGGTCGCATTGATTGGTTATTGGGAAATGAAACGAGAGATATAATTCAGCCTCCCGAGAAACCACGGACTTCCTTTTATGCGTGCGGGGTGGTGAAAGGTCCTGATGGCTTTCACTTTATCGGGATCAATCTCAATCCCTTTTCGCTTACTACAAACCCTAGGAGTTTTCCGTATAACGGCGAAGGTACACTTGGCGAGATTGGGCCTCGGTTGGTACTTCCGTAGTCTTTGGAATAGTTTTCTCAAGTTCAGAGGTGCTCTTCCTCTGTTCGAGACTTGGCAATCATATCGCCCACGTATACTTCTATTTCTTTGTGCATCATGTCATGGAAAAGAGTCACCATTGCTCTTTGGTATGTTGCCCCTGCGTTCTTTAGCCCAAACGGCATCACTTGATAACAAAAAGTGCCCCACATGGTTATGAATGTGGTTTTCCCCATGTCGCTAGGATCCATCTTTATCTGGTTGTACCCCGAGAAGCCGTCCATGAAGGAAAACCATGAATGTCCTCTGATGTTGTCAACCAAATGTGTCAATATGTGGCAAAGGGAAGTTGTCTTTTGGGCTAGCTCGATTCAAATCCCCGTAATCTACACACATACGAACTTTCCCGTCTTTCTTGATCGATCGTACAATGTTTGCAACCCACTCGGGGTATTTGGCTACCTCAAGAATCCAAATCAAAATTGCTTTTTCACTTCTTCTCGGATTTTTAACAACATCTCTGGCCTCATTCTCCGAAGTTTTTGCTGTACTGGTTTGCACTCTGATTTGGTTGGCAATTTGTGCACCACTATGTCGGTATTCAATCCCGGCATATCTTGATAAGTCCAGGCGAAGACATCCTTGAATTCCTGAAGCAGGGCTATCAGTTCATGCTTGGTTTTTGAGGAAATAGTCGTTCCTATTTTTATTTCTTTTCTTGCTTCTTCAGTCCCCAAGTTGACAATTTCCGTTTCTTCTTGGTGGGGCATAATCTGCCTTTCTTCGTCGTCCACCATTCTTTTTAACTCTTCCGGGACCTCAATTTCTATTTCATCATATCCTCTCTCAATTTCCTCTGAGACCTCAGGGCTTTCGAAATTTACTCCAGGATTGGATCTGGTATCATTCATATCGTTAATCATGAGCGACCTGCATTAAATGAGAATGAATTGTATTGGGAAAAGAGATGGTTTTACATGAAGGGAATGAATATGAAGAATGCATGAATAGAATAAATGAGACTTTGGTCATTTTTAAGAAAGTGGAGATATTTTCATTTCAATCAAAAAGTTAACATAGGTGCCCCATACAAGAGATCCCCATTGTCTATGGGCAAAAACAAAAGGTTGATTCAGAGCATTACTCTGATCTATTCCTAAAAACTACAGGTAGATCAATACAGCTCCAGTTATCGAGTGTCTCTCCGGGATGGCAAGGGCGGATGTTGGTCAACATTTTGCTGCTGCGGTCCTTTTCAGCTATCATGTTGATGTACATCCCCTCAAATGATTTACTGAATATTTCCTCCTGGTTAAGTTCATCATTTTTCTTCATTGCCTCTCCAATATCTTGACCTGGCTGGTAGAACCCTCCGGAGATGAAAGTGGCTTTCAAACTAGGAAAGGACATCGACCTCCACGAAATGTCTTCTCCTTTAGATCTGGCTTTTCTTTGCTCCTCCTTTCTCTTATATTCCTCTTTCTTCTGTTGGACACTTGGTTGATAACCCAGCTCGAAACGATCCTTCTTGGTTATCATATTCTTGGGCCTCAGGTTTCCTTGTAATTTCTTCCCCAGCCCTTTTCCTATTTTAGCTCCTCGGCCCAGAGTTTCTGCGACGGTCATCTTAGTACAATTAGATAACCTGGGGTAAGGGATTCGGCTTCCCTCTGAAACGAATGTGGCATTTACTAGTTCTAATGCTCGGAACGAGCATTCTGCAGCATCTTCGTCATTTTGAATGTAGGGGTGTCGATGTCACGGAAGCAACAAATTCATGCTCTGCTTCTACGGTGACCAATTTGCCTTCGACTACAAATTTTAATTTCTGATGTAATGATGATGGGACAACTCCTGCGGAGTGGATCCAAGGTCTTCCCAGTAAGCAGCTGTAAGATGGTTTTATGTCCATCACCACAAAATCGATCACATATTCAGTTGGTCCGATCAATAGGGGCACTTCAATTTTCCCCATTGTTCCTTTTTGCGTGCCATCAAAAGCTCTTACGAGAGTTGTAGCAAGGCTTTAGGTGCGAACCATCTATTGGCAATTTTTGCAGGGTTACCATAGGCAAGACATTCAGTGCTGACCCGTTGTCGATCAGTACGCCTGGTAAAACATACCCTTTGCAATGGGTAGTGATGTTAAGGGCTTTAGTAGACCCCATTCCTCCCTCCGGGATCTCATCATCACTGAATGTGATATGATTATAGGCAGTAATATGCCCCACTATCATGTCCAGGTTTATTACAGAAATGTCCTGGGGCACAAAAGTTTGATTCAACACTTTCAATAGCGTCTCCCGATGCTTCTCTGAACTCAAGAGCAATTCCAGCACTTTGATTCTGGCCGGTTGTTTCCGTAGTTGTTCCACTACGCTGTACTCGCTATGTCTCAAGAACTTTAGAAATTCTTTGGCCTGGGCCTCAGTTACCGGCTCATTTATCTTTTGGGGAGGTTCTTCTCCAAATATCTGCGTAGGGCTAACTGCTGCATTCTTCCCCCTATCTTTTTCAGCTGCTCTCAAAGCCTCGGAGAAATAACATCGGCCGCTCCTTGTGAAATGGCCTGCTTCACCAACGTTCACATTGTTCTGGCTTTGTTGGTCTTCCAGCGTAGACTCTTTTACCTATTCGCGTTCTGATTTTTCTGGCATGGTCACATTTGCGGCATAATTCCAGGGAATTTGTCGCATGTCTTTGAATGGGAATGGGGATGGTGCTGAAATGACGATCTTGGGATTTATTTTGCTGGTTTCTCCTTGGGAGACACTTGTATTCCCTATCCTGGGAGAGATGATAAAAGGTCTATCCTTCCCGTATCTAGTTTTAGGGCTATCTATCATGTGCACGTCTGATCCCTTCCCCATGGGTTCCTCAAAGAATTCAATTCGTTTTTCATTCATCAACTTCTGCACCAATTTCTTGAACTCTTCACATTCTTGGATATCGTGACCTTCAGTCTGATGGAATTCGCAATACGTTCCACATTCTTTCTGCCTTATTATCATGCCTTTATTGATCATACGAGCCATGCATAACTGTTGAAATATCCACCGTAAAGGAGACTTGACTTCTGACACGTCATCCTTCATCCTCCTGGTAAAGCATTCTTCTATGGCATTTACCCCTCTGCTCCCATGATTAGGCAGTGGGTTGTTGGCTACGCTAGGCTCTTCAAACTTCAATATCCCGGAATCGATTAAGTTCTGTACAAGCTTTTTGAAGGCAAGACAGTTCTCAATGGGATATCCAGGGGTACCGCCGTGATAGTCGCAATGTGCGCTTGGATTATACCAAGGCGGGAAGGGTGGATTGGCAGGATTAACGATGTATGGTCGGACCAAGTCTGCTTCATACAACTGGGAATAAAGCTCTGAGTATGAAACAGGTAGGGGAGTGAAAGTTCTCCTCTCTTTATCCTTTCTGGTGACTCTCTCATCTCTTTGATTCGAATTTTGCGTTTTTCCCACAGGTGCTTGTGGTTGTGAGACTATGAAGTTCTTGAGCGTATAGGTGCTGGTGGTGTTTACTTCATTTCTCTTGTTATACTTTCGAGACCCTTTCCCACCATCAATTCTCGCGCTCTTAATTGCGATTCGAGAGACTCCCGATCCCCGATTAAGTCAATAAACACTTGTGTTGTGTTATTGATGAGGCGGTCGAAGAGTGCCCCTTTCAGAGTGTTGACAAATAATGGCGTAATTTCATGCTCCGGGATAGGTGGCTGGATTTGGGCAGCTACTTCTCTCCACCTTTGGGCATATTGTCGCAAGCTTTCATTTGACTTCTGCCCCATATTTTCTAGCATGATTCTGCTAGGGATCATGTCTGTTACATGTTTGTATTGCTCGGAAAATGCTTTAGACAAATCTTTCCATATCTTGACATTCGCTTTGCTTAACTAAGTATACCAACGTAACGCCGCTCCAGTTAGACTATCCTGGAAACAGTGGATCAGTAGCTTTTCATCTTTATGGTAAGCCGCCATTTTTCTGCAATACATCGTTATATGTGCAGAAGGACATGTGGTTCTGTCATATTTATCGAACTCCGGCGTTTTGAATTTTGGCGGCAAGACAAGATCAGACACCAGACTTAGGTCACTAGCGTCGTTTCCTGATTCTTCATTTGATTGTAACGCTTTAAATTTTTCTTCCATGAGGCGAAATCTTTCTTCCCACTTTCTTTCTACCTCATTCCTGATCTTTTCGACCATGTTTAGGTTCGGCACTTCTTCTTCATACAAAGTCTTGGTATCAAGGGTTTGAGTCTCGTGTGCCCCTACTTGAAAGCTGGAAGACATTCTGTAGGGTCAATATACACCTTCTTAGCCTGGTTTGGTGCAGTTGGTTGAACCTTGAAGTGAGCCGGGGTACCTTCTGATTCTGGAACATTTTCTCCTTCTACTCGTTTTCCAAGACTTCTTGCCAGCAATGCCGTTATGTCAGATACTATTGATGTTTGTGACTGTGCAATCTGATCACTAAGGCTTCTCTGGGCCTCTTCAAGCCTTGTCTCAAGCTCCCTTTGCCCTCTTTCTAGACTGATTATTCTTTCTTCCATGAGCTTTCTTTGTAGCCGGGTAAAGTATAGGTGATGAATGATTGCGGGTTAACACTACATAGAATGCCACAATATTCATATTGTTAATATGGTTGTAAAAAATAAATGCATGTACAATGATGCAAATGTTATGATGCAAATGCAAGAATGCATGCAGACAAGGTACTGATTCCGCTGGTAATCACCTTTTTGAATTACTTCCACGGGAATTAAAGGGTCTTGATTACAACAAAATTCGTGTTACAAAGTAAAGATCCCTAGTACAAAAGATCTAATTATAACACAGAGTCCTATAGATAGACTCTAGCTCTATCCCCTAACTTTCCAATTGCCTTGAGCAGCTTGAGGAACCTAGGAGCTTCTTCCATTCCCGGGGCTATAAAAGGTCGGAGTGTCTCAGCCTCGACAGCTAAATCATTTACGTGTCTGGCGACTCATTGTATGTCCACCATTAGATTTGCGTAGTACTGGTCTCTGTCCTGTACCATTCGAGCAGCGTCGCGTAATCTCTTCTGCCAATAGGTGTCCCCTCCGGCTGCCGCTTCCTCGAACACATTAATTCTTTCCTTGTAATCCTCCACAACTGCTTCGAGGGATCCGATTCGTGCTTGTAACACACCCACTTCGCGTTCTCTTTCTTGCAGCTCAGCGAAATTATTCCTGCGGCAGTACATTCGAAGTGAGTGTTCGACTTCCTCCATCTTTCCTTTTAATTCATCATTTTGACTTTGGCTTTGCCCCAATTTATGAACAGTGTCATCGTACAATTTCTGCATTTCTAACAGTCTGTTTCGGCTATTCATGGATTTTCTTTTCCATACGGCGACACTTTCTCTCTCATGATGAAGAGCTTGTTTCCCCTTGCTGATTTCTTGTCTGAATCTTTCTCTCTCTTGATCAATGGCCTTCTTGGCGGACCGTTTTTCTTCCTCCATAGCCAAACGGTAGCTTTCAATCTCTTTCTCGCTCGCTCTTTTGTTAATTTCTCGTTCTTCTTCCACCAAACGGATGCCGTTCATTCTTTCTTTTTCCACAGCTATGAACTGACTCGGCCGGCTTTTTTGTATTTTTGCCTCACAATAGAGGGCATCTTTTTGATAAAGAGTATTTTTGTCACTCAAATCTGCATTCAATTTCTTCAATTGCCTCGATGACCCCGTCCCGCTCACAACTTCTAGGCTTGCCTTATAGAGTTCACTCGCATGTTGGGTCCGTTGAATGTCCATTTTCTTTTAACTTCCTCGAGTTCACTCCTTAAGATGTCGGCCGGACGGTACCACCCTTGTAAGCTCTTGAGTGACACTGTTGGTCCTTGATTAGATTCAGAATCACATTATTAACCCTCAAACGCTCTCAAAGGTCGTAATCTGGGGTAGTCATGTGCTCGGTATCTCCTTCCACCCCGATCCGATAACAATGATCCCGTGCCCTCATGATGGTCTGAATTTTTCCTTTGAACTCTCCTTTGAAAAGAAATTCAGTTTGGCTTAATCGGTGGTATTGGGAACGAATCGCCGTGATCCGAATCGCCGAGACACTAAAAGTGGAGCACAAGCGATCCTCCATGTAATCCTAACATCATCAGCCCGATTAAAGTCACCACAATCAGAGTATAGAAAATAATTAACTTTACCGAGCCATGGGACCCTCCATGCTATGTCTTCATCTTGAATGTTCCTGAAGAAACTGGTCCACATTTTTGTTTTCAAATCTTCTCGCCATTCCTTTGCTAAATATTCTCGTAAAGGCGAAAAACCTTGGAAGGATATCCCCGACAGGACCCGCGTCGGCGTCTTCCACATATGACTCTGGATCCATACTTGTAATAGCTGTGCGCAGCCTCGAAAACGTCCTTCTTCATGTTTCCGGCTAGCGTTTAAGGAAATGAAAGTCTCGACCAAGATTGCTGGTACCGGGTTTGCTTTCCGTTTCACCCGCTCAAACAGATCCAGAATGGCTATGTCAATGTTCCCGAGTACTCTGGGAAAGATCACCAAGCCATATATTCCTAACGCGAATAAGTCCACTTTCTTTGCCTCGTCTGGATGTGTCGATATGATGTCCCGAATACTTTCCCATGCAAAGACTGTATTATCTCCTCGGATTTGAAGGAGGCCACTAACCCAATCGTCACTCATTCCCGCAAAGGCTTTGAGTTTCGCAGTGTAATTCTGATTCCTTGGAGGCTTCGCGTAGATCCAATCTTCCTGAATATTTTTTTGGTTAAGTAAAGCAGTGTACTCTTCTACCGTAGGCATCATGTCCTGCCCATTGAAGGTGAAGCAGCAAAAAGCCAGATTCCAGAACTGGACTATAGCTCGGAGTAGGGGCTGGTTAATCCGAACATATAATAGCTGCGCGATGTCGCCATAACTATCGCAAAATAAGTCTTGTAGTCTTCGGTCCCATCTTTTCCAAATGCTTTGAAGATCCCACAAGTCGTTCTGTTGGAGACTCACATAAGTGTATCCAGCTATTATGCGTTCGTTAGGCAGACTGTCCCCTTGGATTTTTTGGTTGACCTCTGACCAATGTCTGACTGACAAATTAAGCTCTTCTTTCCTAAGACACCTTTTTTCCATAATGAAAGACTTTCTAATCAGGCAAACCACTTGATCCAGTACCTTTATGCGATGCAAATGCAATGATGTATGAGAAAAAGAACAAAAGCGAAAAGAAAACAAGTCAGTACCAGATAAAATTGATAAATATATAGATAAAATGACAAAATTAAACAGAAATAAACACACAAAACAATCCTCCTATTTATCCCGTCTAAAACCTAAGGTTATCTACATGGCTCTAACAGGGTAGGTTTCTATGTTCTCTAGATGCAGTTTTGGTTCTAGGAGGTACCCGAATTGTCCTTGCTGTCCTCTACTAAGAGTAGCAAGGCCCCCGATCATCACCCATTATAGGCTCCTTTCAACCGGGTTCAATTCAGGGGGACCCATTCGCTATGCCCGCGTCTGAAGGAACGATATCCTTACAAAAGCATAAGGTACTCGAGCCCCGAAGGTACTTGCTAGGCCCATACAGGAGAATGATATCTCCACGAAAGCATTAGCGTTTTCCCCCCACTTAAAAAGACGGGTTTATATGCCATTTTTTAAATGCGTTAAAATAAACGCGCAATTATGACCGAATGTTAATTTAATAGTCACCTTAATCCGGAACTTCCAATATTAGTAAAGCGGTAATTATTTTAAAAGCTTGACTCTCATTTGTTTTTTTTTTGAAAAACAAAAAATGTCCCCAGCGGAGTCGCCATCTGTAGCGAAGGTCTCGCTTAAATAAAAAACGATTGTTTTTGAAATGCTTTTTTGAAAGGTGTTTGTGATATTTAAAAATATTTATTCCGCAGGGTTTACAAAAAAACCTCATAAAAATGGAGTCGCCACTGGCCACTTAGGTAGGCCGGACACCACAAAACCAGAGATTCAAAAAGACAGGGTTCGGGAGTCGGTTACGGATGGGGAAGGATTAGCACCCCACACCGCCCAAAAAAATTGGTACTTTAATAATTACCGCTTTATTAATATTGGATTTTCCGGATTAGAGTGACGATTATTTTAAATTTCGGTCATAATTGCGAATATATTTTAAGGGTCCCGTTATCCGAGAATAAACGCCCAACCACTATCACTACGCTTGATACTAGCCCCGTTTATGCTCGGATAAAAGGACACCGCATTAACAATTTATATCTCAATATGCAATCTTAATGGCAAAAATATAAAACATGGTAAAATGTTTAAATGTAGTAAATATTGTCATAACAGAATGTTAATCTAACATAGATGATATTCTAGACTAAAACATGCATATACATATTATTCTAAATAATGATAAAAAAACAACTATCATATATCAAAATAATAAGGCAGAAATGAGTACATATATACGAACAAGTATTTCAAAAAGACATGCATACTGGTGATAAAACATATTTCAACATATACGGGTCCACATGTCGTACAAAAAGGGTAAATATACTAATATGTAGCCCTAAAAAATAAGAAAGCACACACACATATAAAAAATACTAAATATGCCATGTACGAATTAACTAAAACATAACATGCTTGATACAGATAACCGGATAAAAACATAAATATTACATTTAACACATATATACATAAAAACATAAAACGAGTCATATACGAGAGACATAAAATAAAATAATATCAACATATATGATTATAATACGAACAATAATATTTACAAAGAAAACAGGACTGAAATGAAAGAAAAACAAAAGTCAGTGGCAGAAATTAAAGAGCAATAATATGTAATTTGGGGACGAAATTGCGAAACAAACGAAACCTAAAAGGACCAGAATTGTAATTAGACCAAGGGGCAGACCCAAAGTGAAAAATTCAAAAACGCGGGATGGTTAAGGGCGTAATTTTCCCATTTAGAAACTGATTCGGTGTAATTTAGTGACTAAATTGTGACTTTTTGAAAACTCAGGGGGACTGGGACTGTGATTATACCATACGGCAAGACAAAAATGAAAATATTGAAAACGCGGTGGGATTAAGTGTGTAATTTACCCATTTCAAAAATAATAATAACTATAAAAAGCCCGTTTTTAGACCGAAACCCATTTTTCCCCATTTTTGTTTCATTCTTCAGTTTCCCAAATAACCATGTTCATCATTTTCTCTCAAGTGTTCTTGAGAAACCCAGAATCCGGCCGCCGTATTCTCCGCCGCCGGCCGCCGCTAACCGGCGCCGGTTGGCTCCCAAAATACACCAAAACCTTCCCCTTGTCGTCCTCAACACGAATCCGTGGTTGGATTCAGAGGATCCCCTTTTATTTATCCTAGATCTAAGAAATACGAACCCAAAAATATATTTTTTTAGACCAAAACGAAACCACAAGGGGTCTTCCCCTCCCTTTTGTTCACCAGATCTGGCTTGTAGAAGCCGAAAGGCTTGTCACAGAGGAAGGGAAGACCCACAGACAGAGCCGGTAAGACTTCTCTTCTTGTTTCTTTTTTATTTCTTTTTGTGTTTCATATATGCATGCAAAGAAAGCAGGTAAGAAAAAGAGACAAAAAATTACCACTGGACTGCCTTTTTTTGATTATCTTGACTGGTTACCAGTTTCTGGTTTTACAAGCTTTCTGTTCTTTTTTGTGTTACTACTCTCTCTATTTTTTTTTTTTGCTCTTTTTTGCTCGCTAAAAAATTATCCCCGTTACAACAGCCCCGTTTCATATATATTACTGCCTCTGTATTTTGTTGCAACTTGTATCTTCTTTTCCAGATCTGACATTTGCTTGTTGTCTTTGGCATAATCTGAACGGGGGACTGAATATCGGCGCGGTGGCGGTGTGGTCATTCTGCTAGAGGCCAGACGCATTTTCGGCCGTTAGATCAGATCTGATCTAACGGTCGAGATGGCTTGAAGAACGATCGGCCTGGATGAAGCCTCGATCTGATAACACGGCTTGAGATTTCGCCACGTGGAGCTCCGCAGTCGAGGAGTCAGAACGCGTGGATCTGACGCGCGCGTGGACCACACGCGCGCGTGGCACTCGAACGGTCCATACGTGTGGAGCACGCGCCTGGCAGATATTTTCGACTTCCATTGCATCGTGGCCGTTGGATCAGATCTTGATCCAACGGCCCACGCTACTCGCATTGTAATTAGATAGGATTCAGATTTGGGCCAAACTGGCCTTGTAATTGGATTTGTAATTGGACTTGGATTTTATTTATTTGGGTTTAATATATATATTTAATTTTTCATTTTACTAGCTTAATAATAATAATAGTGTACTTATAACAGCAATACATACGAAAATATATACTTTATATTATACGATTAATTAATATAATATTCTAGTATACGTACGTATAATCATACATATAATTAACATAACATCTATATACGCTTATACCCTAAATACATACGTGACATACATACACCCCTAATACGTATACATAACTTATACATGCACACATCACCTTATATTATTAACATTCATATAATAAATATACATGCAATATTAATATATTTAAGTAAAAGTGAGTGATTACACACAATGCCTCACTAAGTCCTAGTTCAATCCTTTCTTTCATAGTACCTCGAACCTCCTTTGATTCGGACTTGACTTCATTAATCACATGAATAAAATAAAATATATGTTAGATTCAAATCTAACAATACCTTAAACATGATGTCTAATATAATCATTCGAATAATAATTTTCCAAATATTTTCCTTTCTTCCTTTTATTGTTCAATAACTCATTGTTGTCTGTAGTGACCAATTTGAACTTCAATAATTCTTCCGAGCTTGCTAACTAACATTTAAATACAAAATGTTTCAAATTCCATTTTCTGACAGATTGCGCTACTTTCAAAGATTTACTTATACAGAACAGAATATATGTTGGATCTTAATTTCCTTTATACTGGAGAAACTAGATTCGATAACGGTTCTAATGGTATAAGCCACATAAATTAATAAAATCTACAAAAATTATGAAAATTCCTTACATTTACATCATACAGTTGTCCATTTAGAAACTGCTCTGTAATTTTTCTGACCTTCATTCGATTAAAAATTCATATATTTTAACTCAGAACTCGAAATCAGTTTCTGTTTGTTGGAAACGAAACTATACTAACAAATCTTTACAACAGTATAAAATTCATCATCTAACCATTCTTGTAGAATTTATGGCAAATTTTAAAACTTACTGCCATAATTCAAATTCCAACATAACTTTCCATGAATTCCTAAGTTACGCCAACTTCTCCTTATTTCTCTACTTATCAATTTAGTCCCATCTCTTTACTTCAAATGGCTATAGTAAAGCTTGTATTCATATGTTCTCTTTACATCCTTCATGTAACACCCATAACGTATACTCGTAGTTGAATATACATTATAGATGTTACTTAAACATGCTACTGAAACTTGAGCTTAAATTTTTTTATCCCTATACGATTCATCATCTAGCTGATTATTCAGACTATCATTATAATTCAATTTAATGCATCATATACTATCAGTAAGTAAATGGTTTACATGCCCACTAGAGATTGTCATAACTTAGAATGTCTTACTGATGTTCTGCAGATTGTAGCTTGAACAACATGCTTGACTCCTCTTCAAGTGCTACGACTTAACCTATGTGTGAAACAATCACATGCTAAGTACGAATTTAGTGAGGCAGTTAAACTTATTTATTTTAAAAACATGAAATAATGTAATACAGTATGTCATATATAAAAGTGCATTTTGTTTTTCTATAACATGGCAAGTATATCACAACGTACATATGTCATGTATCATAACTATCATATAAATCATGTTATTATTGCATAATATATTCTCTATCATGGACATGCTTTCATTATGCGATCATTTACATAACATGTATTCTATCATGATCATGTTTTCATTATGCAATCATTTGAATATCATGTCTTTCATGTAATCGTCTTGTGATCATACTGGCTGAAAAGTCCTTTAAGACTCCGTAGCCTTTTGTACTGGCTAAAAAGTCCTTTAAGACTCCATAGCCTTGGATACTAGCTGAAAAGTCCTTTAAGACTCCATAGCCTTAATACTTGAGTACGTACTCGAGGGCACTCTTTGCTCCTCATAAAAGGACACTCTTTGATCCTTATAATCGCACCTCTTTAGTGCTTTTGGCACCATGGGCGTGGATCCCCAGGTGCAACACCAAGGGCGTGGGTCCCCAAGGTGGTTACTTGTTTCATTTTAATCATATCATTATTCATGTAATTCATGTATCATATTTTTATATGAATCATGTATCATCACTATCATGTAATTCAAGTAAGCATAATGCATCATCATTTATGCAAACAATAGTTTGTACCTTGTACTCCATCAAGCTTGTCATGTCAAGTCATGCATCATATCACGTATTATAAAGTAATGCAATGTCAATTTTAATCATGGGTAGACTTATCACAAGTCTTCCCCTTTTTAATAAAACATACATATAGAAATGCACTCACCTTGGCCATTTATTAATATGCCTCACTAAGCTCTATTGATCCTTTCCTTTATAGTACCTCGAACCTTCTTTTATTTCGGATCCAACTTCATTTATCACATGAATATAAATAAACATTTGTTAGATTCACTTCTAACAATATTTCAATTAAGCTATTTAATCATTCAACATAAAATTTTCCATAAATTTCCTTCCTTCCTTATACAGTTCACAAACTCATTTTTGGTCCCTAATGACCATTTTGATCTTCAAATAAATCCTCCAAGCTTGCTAACCAACATTAGACACACATTGTCTCAATTTCCATTTTCTGTCAACTTGTACTACCATCAAAGATTTACTTTTACAGGGTAGAATACATACTGAATCTTAATCTCCTTTATACCGTAGAAACTAGATTCGATAACGGTTCTAACTGTATAAGCCAAAAAATTTAATAAAATCTACAAAAATTATGAAAATTCATCAAACTCCCAATTACAGGGCTGTCCTGACAGAAACTGTTCTGTAATTTTTCTGACCATCATTCGATTAAAATTTTATATCTTTTAACTCGGAACTCGAAATCAATTTTCGTTTGTTGAAAACGAAACTAGATTCGATGAGATTTTTAACCGTATAAACTAATAACCCATATTCAATTTGTACGATTTATGACAAATTTTCAAAGTCGAATTCCAGTATTGAATTTCAGAACATACTGCTATTCTATTTTCTGACCTTTCATCACTTAAAAATTCATATCTTTTGATATATGAATTGAAATCAATCACCGTTTGTTTTAAACGAAACTAGACGAATAAATATTTACATCGATATAAAATTCACCATCTAACCATTTTTTTGTAGAATTTATGGTGAATTTTTAAACTTACTGCCAAATCCAGTTTTCCTACACAACTTCCATAAATAACTTCAAACTTTATACTAATTTCTCCTTACTTTGCTAATTGTCAATTTGGTCCCCTTACTTGATTCAAACCACTAATGTATCACTTTCTTCATCAAATAATTTTTCAAAAATAATTCCCTCTAATTTTTCGTTCTTTCCGAAATAGTCACTAAAAATGCAAAGATAAGGATTCGAGCTTCTTAACTTTGCAAATTAGTCCTCAAATCAACATTACTACTTGAATTCTATTATTTCAACTAAAATCAGATTTAGTCCTTCTCTAAAATCTCATTTTCAAATTGGTCACTTAACTTTGACAAATTGTCAAAATGGTCACTAATTCGATTCAACATCGGTTTAACATTCTAACTTCAATTTCACATCTCCAACTTCAATAATAACATAAATACACTTCAAAATCATAAAAATTCATATTAGTCCTCTAACTTTCAGAATTGCCAAAATGGTCTGTATACCTTTAATTTAGGGTTTTGCTTCCAAATAACAAATTCAAGCTTACTAGATCATTTATCCAACATCACAACCCTAAATCAAACTTGAATCCATAAACCCTAATCATCCTCATACAAACTAAAACATGTAGGGTTTAAATCTCAACTCAATAACATGATTTTATCATCATAACAACTTAATTTCAACTTAAATTTCATCATGAAATCATAAAATTCCAAAAGCCCCAAACTTTTTCCATAAACCCTAATTTCTTCTCATGAAAAATTCTCATCAATCAATCATGTTTTCCATGAATTATTTACACCAAAAGATAGAGCTTGAAGAGTAGAACAACTTTGTAGTTGAAGAGATTACCTAAAAATTGAGTTTCGGGGCTTGAGTCGAGCTTGGAAATTTTTCTCACTTCTCCCTCTCATTTTAGAAATTCCATGGATGAAGAATGGTCTTCATCTTTTGTTTTTAATCCAATTTGGCCACTTTTCTTGTATAAATGAATTTTAAATTCATTTAGATAGTGAAATTACTAAAATGCCCTTTTAACCCAATGGTTGAGATTGATCTTATCATCAATCAAGGGCCAAGATTAAATCTTCCATTTCCTTCTTCCAAAAATTCCCTTGTAACTTTTTTAATATTTCAAAAATGCTATTAGGGCGAAATGACCAATTTGCCCTCCAACTAGTTTTTATTTACTAGTTTGCCATTCTTGTAAAAATTCAACTAAGTCTAGTTGAAATCCAACCAACTATAATAAAATATTCATAAAATAATATTTTATAACTTTTCCATGGCTTTTGGATCAGCCTCTAAAATTTCAGCTCGATTCGATTCCCGATATTCATAAAATACTTCTACTGCGATTTTACCTTTTCCGAGCTATTGGATTTATTCTAAAAATTTCATATTTCCATATTCGGGGAAATAAACTCTATTATCCCATAAAAACTTCCTTTTCCAAGGACTTAGACTGAATTTTCCTAACTAGTCTATTATTCTGATAATTATCGAAAATCCTTATAGAATAAAATTTCTCTTAGAAATCCTTTATCGATAATCCATACGAATTTTCTCTACTCTTACTGAGTCTAAATTATCGACTAGAAACACTTTTATGGGACCTTCCCGAAGGTCACCCATCCTTGTATTTCTTTGGCTTGAGCACGCTTAACAATTTCATTCGATCCAAATTCGGTACCTTTTTCTGCATCTTAATTCTTAAAACCGATATAAGGTACCTATTTCGATCCGATTCACTCTTATATTGAATAAAATTACTTGTTAGGGAAATTTACACTTTAGTCCCCAAACTTTTCAAAGTTTACACTTTAACCCCCCTAAACTTTCAAAATTTACAATTAGTCACTAGCCAAAATTTGGGATATTACACTTCATTAAATTAAGCTTAAACCTACACTCCTCTAATTTCTCTTAATTTGTCAAAATGGTGACCAAATTTCCAATTTAAGGATTCAAGCTTCTTAACTTTGCAAATTAGTCCTCAAATCAACATTACTACCTTAATTCCGTCATTTTAACTAAAAATTAGATTTACTCCTTCTATATATCCTCTTTACCGAATAGACCATTCAAGTTTGACAAATTGTCAAAATAGTCACTAATGCGATTAATCATCGGTTTAGTATTCTAACTTCATTTTCATGTCTATAACATCATTAATAATATAGATACACATCAAATTCATAAAAAATCAGATCTGGTCCCTTCATTTTAAAGCTTGCCGAAATGGTCCCTATGTATTTAACTTAGGGTTTTGCTTCCAAATAACAAATCAAGCTTACTAGATCATTAATCCAACATCACAAACCCTAAGTTAGATTTGAATCCATAAACTCTAATCTTATCTATACAAACCGAAATATGTAGGGTTTAAATCCCAACTCAATAACATGATTCTAACATCATACAAGCATGATTCTAACTTAAAATCAACCATGGATTCATAAAATCATAAAACCCTAATTTATTTCTCATATCAAATCTCATCAACCAAGCAAGTATTATATGAATTATTTACATCAAAAGATAGAGCTCAAAGAGTAGAACAACTTTGTAGTTCGAAAAGTTACCTGAAAACCGAGATTCAAGGCTTAAATCGAGCTTTTAAAACTTTTATCTTCTTTTTCTCTTCACCACGGTTTTGGAGGGTATTTGGCTGATAATTCCCTCATATTTCATGTATTTAATCCACTTGTATTATGAAAAAAATGAATTTTTAATTCAATAAATTCCACTTTCCAAAAATACCCTCCAACTAGATTTATATTTCTAATTTTCCATTTTGTAATATTCCAACTAGACTTGTTGGATTATAATCAGCCACTATTCATCAATAGAAAAAATCTCAAAATTCCCTCCATGTCTCTTTTGAGTAAAATGACCAAAATGCCCTTTACCGATCAACTTATTCACAAAATTGCCATTCTATGTCATTTCAATCGATTTAAATTTTTTCCAATCTTTTTAACATCCAAATTTTCATAAAATGATATTTTATGACTCTTCTAAGGTCCATGGAACTATCTCTGAAATTTTAGCTCGATCCGATTATGAGAATATTTTTCCAAATTTTATCGCTTTATAGCCATTAATAAATACTTCGTACAAAAAATCCGGGTAACACGGAAACGTCATTATTGGGGTAAAATATTCATTTAAGGAGTTAAAATACATAAACTTTGAAAATTACACTTTGACCCCTAAACTTTTCTAAAGTTTATACTTTAGCCACAAAACTTTCAAAATTTACATTTTGGTCACTAGATTCTCTCCCCCTTAAGAAAATTCATCCTCGAATTTTCAACACGTACTTGGTTTAAAAAGGTGAGGAAATTGATTTCACATATCTTCTTTTCTTTCCCAAGTCGTTTCCTCAACTTTACGATTTCGTCAAAGAACTTTAACAAGCGAAATTGACTTATTTCCTTAGTTCTTTGACTCAATGTTTTATCATCTTTACCTTATCTTTAACTTCTTTAATTTGCTCAGGGCCAACTACATCTCGACCCTTTGAATTCAATCACACATGCCTTTAACATATCCTCCAAAATCTGAATAGTTCGCTCTGATTGTCCATCTGTTTGAGGATGAAAAGTTGTGCTTCGAATATCCAAGGCTCTATGTAAAGACTTACAAAATTTTAAAGTAAACCTCATATCTCTATTAGATACTATCGAGGCTGGTACTCCATGTAGTCGAACTATTTCCTTAATATACAACTCAACATACTTATCCCTAGAGTAATCTGTTCGAGTAGGGATAAAGTGTGCTAACATAGTCAATCTATTAACAATCACTCAGATTGAATCCTTCTTATTCGATGTCAAATATAGTCCTAATACAAAATCCATCATCACTCTTTTCATTTCCATTGAGAAATGGAAATCAGTTACGATAATTCAGAAGGTACCTGAAGTTTTGCTTTTACTCGTTAACATGTCAGATATTTAGAAACAAACTCAGTTATAACTCTTTTCATGCTTGGCCACCAATATCGACTCTTTAAGTCTTGATACATCTGGTTTCCACTTGGATGTACAATCAAAGGACTATAAAGTACCTCGAAGATAAGTTGTTTCTTCAATTCTTCATCGTTTGAAAAATAGATTTTTTTCCTCGATAATACAAGCATCCATCAGATTAACTTCAAAGTCTTCGGTTTCACCTTCTTCCACTTATTTGAACCTTAACAAACACTTCTCATCTTTTCTCTAAAAATCTTTTATTCAATCTAATAAAGTAAACTTTATTCTTAACTCGAAAATCAAAGTACCATCTTTTTTTAATGTCAGTCTCGCATTCATAGCTCTTAAGGCAACAAATGTCTTTCGACTGAAGGCGTTAGCTACCACATTAGCTTTTCCTGAATGATAGTCAATGATCACATCATCATCCTTAAGAAGCTCGATCCACCTTCTTTGCCTCAGGTTCAACTCCTTTTTAGTTAACAAATACTTTAAACTTCTATAATCTGTGTAAATATAGCATCATTTACCATATAAATAATGACGCTATATCTTTAAAGCAAATACAACCATTGCCAGATCAAAATCATGAGTAGGATATTCCTTTCATGCGTCATAAGTTGTCTCGAAGCATAGGCCACTACTTTTCCTTCTTAAGTAAGTACACTTCCCAAACCTTTATGAGAATGATCGTTATAAACCACATAATCTTTGCCCGATTCTGGTTGTACTAATACCGGGGCTTCGATTAATATCTTCTTTAATGTCTCAAAGTTTTATTGGCACTTATCT
This sequence comes from Hibiscus mutabilis, assembly GCA_019671005.1. Taxonomy (NCBI): domain Eukaryota; kingdom Viridiplantae; phylum Streptophyta; class Magnoliopsida; order Malvales; family Malvaceae; genus Hibiscus; species Hibiscus mutabilis. The sequence goes on from CM033722.1 coordinate 32,428,926, forward strand.
GTCCAACATAATGACATATCTTTCCTCAATAGCTTGGTCATTGGTGAGGCAATCATTAAGAAATTCTTTACAAACTTTCTATAATAACCAACAAGTCCCAAGAAACTTCGAACCTCAGAAACATTCTTCAGAGGTTCCATTCAACTATAGTTGGTACTTTCTTGGGATATACTCAGATTCTCTTTGTTGAGACAATGTGACCTGGAGATGCAACTTGAATTAATCAAATTCACATTTGGGTAACTTTGCATACAATTACCCTTCCTACAAGGCTTGTAGAACTATTCGTAAATGTTTATAATAATCATCTTTCATACTACACTTTTGATAAAACCATCTTTATACTCGTTTGATAGTTATTACTGTAAGAAATTTCATCAAAGCATTTTTCTTTTTTTCTCAGACAATATTGTAACTCCGCAAGGTAATATACTAAGTCGTATAAAACCTTAATCCAATAGTTCACATAACTGAACCTTTAACTCTCTTATCTTTATAAGAGTCATTTGGTACCGTACCCTTTGATATAAATTCAGTGCTAGAGAAAACCTAAATCCTAAATTTTACTTCACGATCAGATGGTAACTCTGGCAGTTTCTGAAGTAATTCATCCTGATATTCATTGGCAATTGGGATACTTTCCATGTTCACCTTTGAATAATTGAATGTTTTCAACATAAGCTAGAAGGTTCTTACATCCTTAAGATAGCAATTTCTTTAAAAATACTATTGAATCACATTGATCAGAAAAATCTGATTTTTTCCTTATCATTACAATCTACGAACTTTATAGTTCTGTTCAAATTTATTCATTTCGAGCATAAATTCATAATAGGCCCATAATCATTCCATGCCCTCGTAATTCATAAAGAGGCACCTCTATTACGTCTTACTAAAAATTTGATTTCATCGAATTACAATCGAGTAATTCTTATAAATTTGACTTACCCTTGTGCTATATCCCAAAGGATAAGTTACTATCATATCGAGCTTTTCTTGATCACCACAACGAAGCCCTTCTAGCATCATCTTTATATTTATTAAACCAATAGTCTATCGACATTGGTTTTCCATCAATATCCTACCTGAAGTCTAACACTTCAAGACTTCCCAGCTCTCTAGTAATAAAAGTCTAAGGAACTTGGGGTTGAATTTTCTCTAAAATCATATCCAAGGTTCGAAATAATAAACCTTGGTTTAATTAGGCATTTCCAACTTCACTAGCACTTTAATACACATTGAGCGAAAAACGATTAATGATTAACCTTGTTACTACATTTATAGGCCTCATTCTTACCCAACTGTTCGATTGCTCTACGCGATTTCTCAACTTCAGACATCTATAACTTTATTCAATCAATACAATAAGCAGTTGCATCAAGTCACTCAAGCATCCAAACAGTAATTATGACATCCTAGTGGCATGTACACACTTACTAACTGACAACAAGCTCGGTTTGGATCAAGAACCAGCTATACTTATTGCTCTAATACCAATAAATGTAACACCCCTTCTCGACTCTGATCATCAGATTAAGTCGGAAATGTCACAAAACTTATACAATGTTGACAATGACCTTTTTTTCAAAAATACTATAAAATTTAAACCATAAAAAAATATTTATACTGACTTAAAACACAAAATCGGAGCTCCTTTACCTTTCAAAAATAACAAAATAGCTATTCAATAAATAATAGACTCTGAACTAAAATAGACAATTTTATTACATTTATACATGCCACTAAAATTAATTAAAAACCTCAAGTAGGATGTCATTGCTGTGGTAGCTTGATGAAATTCTCTGAACTTGATACAACGCCTTGCTTACTCCAATATATCGAATCACCTACGTGTGCACAATCAAACACACGCTAAGTACGAACTTAGTGAGGCAATAATCAAGATTAAAAACAACTAAATAGGCTTATTCAATTTCATGACTTGTTAAACCTCATGGCTGCATATATATATAACATGCCATATGCCTATGAGGACCCTGGGTACACGAGTCAAATATGTATCGAAGTGCTAATACACATAAGGTCGTGCCCACCATAATACACATAAGGTCGTGCCCACCATAATACACATAAGGTCGTGCCCACCATATGCACTAAGTGTCCTTTATATACACTATAGTGCTAAACCGAGTATGCAGCGTGCTGCTGGACTCTATGGCATGTCAACTATACCCTGTCCTTCAATAACATATTTGGGCATATATTCCATATTTATTTTATCCATGGCAATGTATATCAACATAATTTAACATTGGGTAGTTCATACCCGAAATAACATTCATAATATAACATCATATATAACTAGTGATCAATGCATTTATATTCAACTTTTGACATACTTAAAATATGTCAATAATATGCTCCATGACATAAATATAATGACAATAAAATTTGAGTAGGCTCATCGCAAGCCATCCCAATAATGTATAAACCATCAATGTGTCATGATATGTATGAAATTGCACTCACCTTGGCCACTTAACACAATGCCTCACTAAGTCCTAGATCGATCCTTTCTTTCATAGTACCTCGAACCTCCTTTGATTCTGACTTGACTTCATTAATCACATGAATAAAATATGTTAGATTCAAATCTAATAATACCTTAAACATGTTGTATAATATAATCATTCAAATATAAATTTTCCAAATATTTTCCTTTCTTCCTTGTATTGCTCAATAACTCATTGTGGTCCGTAGTGACCAATTTGAACTTCCAATAATTCTTCTGAGTTTGCTAACTAACATTAAAATACAAAATGTTTCAAATTCCATTTTCTGACAGCTTGCGCTACCTTCAAAGATTTACTTATACAGAGCATAATACATGTTGGATCTTAATTTCCATTATACTGGAGAAACTAAATTCGATTACGGTTTTAACGGTATAAGCCACATAAATTAATAAAATCTACAAAAAGTATGAAAATTCCTTACATTTACATCACAGAGCTGTCCAGGCAGAAACTGCTCTGTAATTTTTCTGACCTTCATTCGATTAAAAATCATATCTTTTAACTCAGAACTCGAATCAGTTTCTGTTTGTTAAAAACGAAACTAGACTAACAAATCTTTACAACGGTATAAAATTCATCATCTAACCATTTTTTTAGAATTTATGGCAAATTTTAAAACTTATTGCCATAATTCAAATTCCAACATAACTTTCCATGAATTTCTAATTTACACCAACTTCTCCTTATTTCTCTACTTATCAATTTAGTCCCATCACTTTACTTCAAATGGCTAGGGTAAAGCTTGTATTCATATGTTCTCTTTACATCCTTCATTAAATTAAGCTTAAACCTTTACTCCTCTAATTTCTCTTAATTTGTCAAAATGGTCACCAATTTCCAATTTAAGGATTCAAGCTTCTTAACTTTGAAAATTAGTCCTCAAATCAACATTACTACCTTAATTCCATCATTTTAACTAAAAAACAGATTTACTCCTTCTACATATCCTCTTTACAAAATAGACCATTGAAGTTTGACAAATTGTCAAAATGGTCACTAATGCGATTAATCATCGGTTTAGCATTCTAACTTCATTTTCATGTCTCTAACATCATTAATAATATAGATGCACATCAAATTCATAAATATCATATCTGGTCCCTTAATTTTAAAGCATGCTGAAATGGTCCCTATGTATTTAACTTAAGGTTTTGCTTCCAAATAACAAATCAAGCTTACTAGATCATTAATCCAACATCACAAACCCTAAGTTAGATTTGAATCCATAAACCCTAATCTTATCTATATAAACCGAAATATGTAGTGTTTAAATCCCAACTCAATAACATGATTCTAACACCATACAAGCATGATTCTAACTTAAAATCAACCATGGATTCATAAAATCATAAAACCCTAATTTCTTTCTCATATCAAATCTCATCGACCAAGAAAGTATTCTATGAATTATTTACATCAAAATAGAACAACTTTGTAGTTTGAAAGATTACCTGAAAACTGAGATTTGGGCTTAAATCGAGCTTGTAAAATTTTTCTCTTCACCACGGTTTTGGAGGGTATTTGGCTGATAATTCCTTCATATTTCATGTATTTAAGCCACTTGTATTATGAAAAAATGAATTTTTAATTCAATAAATTCCACTTTCCAAAAATACCCTCCAACTAGATCTATATTTCTAATTTGCCATTTTGTAACATTCCAACTAGACTTAGTTGGATTATAATCAGCCACTATTCATAAATATAAAAAATATCAAAATTCCTTCCATGAATCTTTTGAGCAAAATGACCAGAATGCCCTTTACCGATCAACTTATTCACAAAATTAGCATTCTATGTCATTTCAATTGATTTAAATTTTTCCCAATCTTTTTAACATCCAAATATCCATAAAATGATATTTTATGACTCTTCTAAGGTCCATGGAACTATCTTTGAAATTTTAGGTCGATCCGATTATGAGAATATTTTTCCGAACTTTATCGTTTTATAGCCATTAATACAAACTCCGTACGAAAAATCCAGGTAACACAGAAATGTCATTCTTGGGGGTAAACTATTCATTTAAGGAGTTAAAATACTTAAATTCTGAAAATTACACTTCTATCCCGAAACTTTTCCAAAGTTTATACTTTAGCCATAAAACTTTCAAAATTTACATTTTGGTCACTAGCCAAAAATTGGGATATTACACTTTTGGCCAAAATCTTCTCTTCCTATAAAGTGGGTGAAGGTACTTCATCCTCCCAACTTCCTTCAATGTTTTCTCCACCTCACTGTAAAAATGTTTGCACTTGGATAAAATTGTCAGTTGAAGAAAAGCCACTTTTACCCATAATCTTTTGATTCTGATAATCTGTAGCGTTCGTCCAAGGCTAAGACCTGCATGAATAGTATCATAAACTAGAGATTGAATTTTTTTAGATGAATAAAATAATAGCTCCAGTGAAACCGATGGACGTAATTCCAAACATAAAAAAATATTAGATATAATCTCTTACAAGATCGAGTAAAAATGTAAAATATTGAGACAATTTAATAGCTTGTCTAGCCAGCCATTGGTATCGAGCACCATATTCAGGGTTCAGGTCAAATCTAAAGGTTTAAGAACAGCCTCGAGTTTACCAGAGAAAATAAGGTGTGTATTACATCCAAAAACTCTTAAACCTTAGAAAAAGTCTTGCATCGCAGAAAACAGTAAAGCTTTATATTCAACAACATAAGCAAATTCATCCTCTGCAAAAGGATATTGTTGCTCCAATACTGTAACACCCTTACGTATACTCATAGACCGAATATACATTAAAGATAATAAGAAATCTTTAAAAGAAATCTTGACTTACATTTTTAAAAAAAAAAAAACATTTTTAGTAATTATTAAAACAACAGTACAATTCAGGATGAAACTAGGTTAGTTGCCTAGGCTCTTTCTTGATTTTAAAATCGTTGTGCAACAATCAATAAATAAAATTTGAAACTAATTAAACACGTTCCATTAACAAATAAATAATTACATGCCCACTAGAGATCATCATAAACTAGGATGACTTACTATTGTTTTGTAGATTGTAGCTTTTGATCAGCATGCTCGACTCCTCTTCAAATATTCCAACTTAACCTACATGTGGAATAAACACACGCTAAGTACGAACTTAGTGAGACAATTAAACTTATTTATTTAAACATGAAATGGTATAATACAGTATGTCATATAAAGTGCATTTCATGTTTCTCTATAACATGGCAAGTATACCACAATATACATATGTCATAGTTCACATACATGGCATATTTTATACACATGACATAATTCGCATGCATGACATGATTTACATATACAAGACATAACTCACATACATGACATATTTCATATGCATGGCCTAATTCATATATATGGCATGAATTATATACATTGCATAATCCATATACGTGTCATAATTCATATACATAACTTGATTCATTTATATGACATGATTCTTTACCTGACATGATTCATATACGTGATTTAATTCATATACATGACATGTTTTGTATTCATGGCATGGTTCATATTCATGAAATGATTTATTTATGTGACATGATTCTTTTATTATTGCCCAAAGTACGCTATATGAGATCGTGGTACGCGAGTCAGCTTAAAATGACATCGTAGAGTCTAACGTGAACGTGAAGATAAGCACGTACTCGGGGACGCTCTTTGCTCCCCATAAACATGAAGCACCTCGACAGTGTACTCGGGCACAGTGGGCGTGGATCCCCATGATGCATGTGACACAATCATTTTGTCACAATATTTGTTTGATAACATGAACATGAGGGTGCAACGGCTAAAAACTCTATGGCATGCCAACTATACCATGGACTCTCATACACTATACTTGGGAATTTCTTTAATCATCAACTCAGCATCATAATTAATCATATAAACAGACATTTCATGTTTCATGCTTCATCGTAAATAGTCATTGCAAACATAGATCATCATCATTTCTTAGAATAATAATTCATACTTCATATTCCATTCAATCTACCTTTATTGCAACATGCTGTAGCTCAACATATATAGATAAGGCAATACTATTTTTAAATTAAGATCGACTATTCGCTAGTCTTGTCATTATCTATATTTCATATATGCATAATGCATCATCATTTATGCAAACAATAATTTGTACCTAGTATTCCATCAAGCTTGCCATGTCGAGCAATGTATCATATCATGTATTATAGAGAAATGCAATGCCATTTTCAATGTAATGCAAACATTTAGAAATACACTCACCTGGGCCATTTATTAACTTGCCTCACTAAGCTCTATTCGATCTTTTCTTTTTTAGAACCTCAAATGTTCTTTTGATTTGAATCCAACTTCATTTATCACATGAATATAAATAAACATTTGTTAGATTCACCTCTAATAATATTTTTATCAAACTATCTAATCATTCAACATTAAAAATTTTCCATAAATTTCCTTTCTCCCGTATACTATCAAGAACCTCATTTTGGTCCTTAATAATCATTTTGAACTTCAAATAATTCTTCTGAACTTGATAACCAACATTAGATACAAAATATCTCAATTTTCATTTTTTCTGGCAACTTTGTATAGCCTTCAAAGATTTATTTCTATAAAATAATCTAAAACTCAGAATTCAAATCCGTTTGCTCTAAAAGAAACTAGATTCAATAAGCTTTTTACCCATATAAATTAATAGCCCATATTCAACTTGTACGATTTATGACAAATTTTCAAAGTTAAATTTTCAGTGTTGATTTCAGAACAGACTGCCATACTGTTTTCTGACCTTTCAAAACTTAAAAATTCATATCTTTTTACTCAAAACTCGAAATCAGTTTCCGTTTGTTGGAAACGAAACTAGACGAACAAATCTTTACATAGGTATAAAATTCACCATCTAACCATTTTTGTAGAATTTATGGTTAATTTTCAAACTTACTGCCATAATCCAATTTTCTACATAGCTTCCATAATTAACTTCAACTTTTATACTAACTTCTCTTTAGTACTTTCTCCCTTGTACTTACCAAATGTTCATTATGGTCCTTAGTGACCATTTTGAACACTAAAATTTGTTCAAACTCAATTTGAACAATTTCCACTACTTCTTATTCAGTTTGGACTAGTTTCCTTTTAGTTCTTAAACTTTATAAAAGTGACAATTTAGTCACTACATCACTTTTGCACATTAATTCATGTACAATTTAACTTTTCTACTTATTTCCAACATTTCTAAAATTCTCCCTTAACCTTCAACTTTATCCAAATTAGACCTTTGAAATTCTTTGATTTCAAAATAGGTCCCTAAATTTTCCTTTCTTGTCATTTTAATATTTTAACTTTAATAACATGCTCGAAACATCAATTCTATCAAATAATTACTAATTTCAAATCAATTCCCCATTTTTTCTCAAATTGCCGAATTGATACCCTAAATTTCAAATTTTTCATTTTGGCCCCTAATCATCAATTCAAGCCAAATTCACCATAATTCATCGATTCCAATTGCTAGGATAAAATTTCAATAATTTCTCATCCAATTCGAAATGATCCCTAAAATTCAACTTGGGGAAATTATTTAGTCTAATATCAAAATTAAACTTCCAACATCATAATTCATTCAATATCATCCTCAATTTAATTCCCTTAATTTTCCTTCTTAACCGAAATAGTCACTAAAATGCAAGATAAGGATTCTAGCTTCTTTTTGCAATTTAGTCCTCAAAGCAACATTACTATCTTAATTCCATCATTATAACTAAAATTCAGATTTAATCCTTCTCTAAAACCTCATTTTCGAATTGGTCACTTAACTTTGACAATTTGTCAAAATGGTCACTAATTCGATTCAACATCAGTTTAACATTCTAACTTCAATTTCACATCTCCAACTTCAATAATAACATAAATACACTTCAAAATCATAAAAATTCAGATTAGTCCTCAAACTTTTAGAATTGCTGAAATGGTCCCTATACCTTTAATTTAGGGTTTTGCTTTCAAATAACAAATTCAAGCTTACTAGATCATTTATCCAACATCGCGAGCCCTAAATCAAACTTGAATCCATAGACCCTAATCATCTTCATACAAACTAAAATATGTAGGGTTAAAATCTCAACTCAATAACATGGTTTTATCGTCATAACAACTTAATTTCAACTTAAATTTCATCATGAAATCATAAAATTCCAAAAGCCCCAAACTTTTTCCATAAACCCTAATTTCTTCTCATGAAAAATTCTCATCAATCAAACATGTTTTCCATGAATTATTTACACCAAAAGATAGAGCTTGAATAGTAGAACAACTTTGTAGTTGAAGAGATTACCTGAAAATCGAGTTTAGGGCTTGAATCAACTTTGAAATTTTTCTCTTCTCCCCTCTCATTTTCAAAATTCCATGGATGAAGAATGGTCTTCATCTTTTATTTTTAATCCAATTTGGCCACTTGTCTTGTATAAAGGAATTTTAAATTTATTTAAATAGTAAAATTACTAAAATGCCCTTTTAATCCAATGGTTGAGATTGATCTTATCATCAATCAAGGGCCAAGATTAATATTCCGTTTCCTTCTTCCAAAACGCCCTTGTAACTTTTTAAATATTTCAAAAATGCCATTGGGGAAAAATGACCAATTTGCCCTCAAACTAGTTTTTATTTACTAGTTTGCCATTCTTGTAAAAATTCAACTAAGTCTAGTTGGAATCCAACCAACTATAATAAAATATTCATAAAATAATATTTTATAACTTTTCCATGGCGTTTAGATCAGCCTCTGAAATTTCAGTTCGGTCTGATTTCCCGATGTTCATAAAATACTTTTACTGTGATTTCACCTTTATCGAGCTATCAGATTTATTCCCAAAAATTCCATATTTCAATATTCGGAAAAAGAACACTATCATCTTATAAAAAAATTTCCTTTTCTAAAGTCTTAGACTGAATTTTCTTAACTCAGTCTATTATCCCAATAATTATCGAAAATCCTTAAAGAGTAAAATTTCTCTTATCGTAAATCCATACGAATATTCTTTACTCTTACTGAGTCCAAATTACCGATCAGAAACACTTTTATGGGACCTTCCTAGAGGTCACCCATCTTTGTATTTCTCTAATCTGAGCACGCTTAACAATTTTATTCGATCCAAATTCGGTACCTTTTTATGCATCTTAATTCCTAAAACCGATATCAAAGTACCTATTTCGATCTGATTCACTCTTATAGAAAATAAAATTACTTGTTGGGGAAATTTACACTTTAGTCCCCAAACTTTTCCAAAGTTTATTCTTTAACCCCCTAAACTTTCAAAATTACAATTTAGTCACTATCCAAAAAAAATTGGGATATTACAATTCTTCCCCTTAAGAAAATTCGTCCTCGAATTTTCAATGTGTACTTGTTCCAAACATTTACAGATATTACTTCCTTATTTTCTTCTTAGCCTCCCAAGTGGCTTTTTCGACCTTGTAATTTTTCCTCAAAACTTCAGTCAATGAAATTTCTTACTCTTTAATTCTTTAATTCCATAAACCAATATTTCTACTAACTCCTCTTCATGTATCAAATCTAATTGCATCTCAATTTATTCAAGACTGTTGACATGTAAATAATTCAGTCAATGCCCCCAAAACATAAGTACATATACTAGAAACTTTTGCTCACTTCTGGAGATAAGACCCATTAATATACTCTTGGTCCAACTCTTTCACAATTCCTTGAGGTATAACAGTTCTGAAACTAAGTTTTTCCCTTTTTAATCTATACAAATCATCCTTCAATTTCAAATAAACAATCATAACTTCTCTTTTGCTCTGACATTTAAGGCACTCAACAAATTAAACATTTAAACAACCAATACTTTATTATATACAATTGCCGAAGGTTACAACCTCTTAGGTACTTCTTGTTCTTGTACTTGAGCCCCCTAGTGCACTAGTAGCTCAATCTAGGTAAAAATTAGAAAAAAGTTCATACTTGATTTCATTGTTTCACGCTTTCACGGGTATCTTTATAACCATTGTGATCCGAGACTCTTGTTCTTGTCTAGAAACATTTCTATGGAAATTTCAATTAGCCGGAACAATCCTCAACTAAACACTCTTCCTTTGACTTCATTAAGGAACTAATTCCTTTTAAAAATTTAAACGTTTCTTCTTATAATCACTTCTACCTTGTTCATAGATAACCAACTTATCTAAATTACACTTCAGATTCCCGAGATGATACCTTCATATTACCTTCTAGTATTTGATCACTTAGATCATTAGAAAACCCTTTTTCCAGCAATCTACATTATTTTAATGCTTGTTATACTCATCATCTTATTATTACTGATTGTCTTTATCAAAACTTTTCTGAAAAGATATCTTAGCTTATCCAGTACACTTCAGCCCTATCTTTATAAGGCTCTGTTGTCAACTAATCAGGTAGAATTAACCTCTTAGTTGACTTCTCTGAATACTCTTTGGTTAAGAGTTCAATACTCTTTATCGGTATTAGACTTCCAATCTTGTTTAGTATGTACTCAAATATCACTTTTATCTTACTTTTATTCCAGATTTCTTGTCCTCCTAATCTTTTAAACCTTATAGTTGACATCTAGTAACACTGATGTCTCTTAAAGAAATAATCCTTCTTACTTAGATTGTGTCTGATTTAAAGACTTTTCAAAGTTTTTCTAACATTTGAGGAGTCTATACTGTAACTCTTTCCATGTTTGCTTTGATTATCCTTGCAATATAGTTTACTACTTTTAGTAATACCTAACATCTTCATTTTGAGCTTCAAATATACTCTCTTTATAGATCAATTTCTTTCTTAGTTTCTTTTCTAATCATCTCAGTAGTATCGTTACTTAACTTTCCAATCCTCCCTTATATGTACTGACAGTACAAACATCTTATAATAAGATACTACTGAGTTATTTCCATCATAACTCCAATCCTTAACTTATCTTAAGTAAATCACCAGATTACACCTGCAGCAACTACTGACATTGTTATCTTCAAACATATATATTTCTAAAGTAAAGATACTTCTTCTTCTTACTCCTTCGTATCTGAGTATCTTATAATTACTGTATCATCTCTTTACTATGCAGATAACTTATTCTAAACAAGAACTAACTTCCATGCTTATTTTACTGTATCATATCCATTATGGGTTTTTTCTTGACCTCTAAGATTCGTCAATTGACGAAATCCATTATCTTTTTACTTTCCTTATTCCAGTATCATTTCACCTTATACTAATTAGGAGCAACATCAAGTCATACAATCAGTACATCAGTAAATGACATCCTAGGGGCATGTATTTACTGAAAACTCCATATCAACTAGCATCCGAAACCGTAAAACCTTGGCTCTAATACTAATAAATGTAACACTCTTAACGTATACTCATGGACCGAATATACATTAAAGATGCTACGAAATCTTTTAAAGAAATCTTGACTTACAATTTTAAAAAGAAAATTTATTAATTATTAAAATAACAATACAATTCAGATGAAAACTAGGTTAGTTACCTAGGCTCTTTCTTGATTTTAAAATCATTGTGCAATAATCAATAAATAAAATTTGAAACTAATTAAACATGTTCTATTAACAAATAAATAATTACATGCCCACTAGAGATCATCATAAACTAGGATGACTTACTATTGTTTTGTAGATTGTAGCTTGATCAGCATGCCCGACTCCTCTTCAAATATTCTAACTAAACCTACGTGTGGAATAAACACACGCTAAGTACTGAACTTAGTGAGGCAATTAAACTTATTTATTTAAACATGAAATGATATAATACAGTATGTCATATAAAAGTGCATTTCATGTTTCTCTATAACATGGCAAGTATACCACAATATACATATGTCATAGTTCACATACATGACATATTTTATACACATGACATAATTCGCATGCATGACATGATTTACAAAAATATGACATAATTCACATACATGACATATTTCATATACATGGCGTACTTCATATATATGGCATGAATTATATACATGGCATAATTCATATACGTGTCATAATTCATATACATAACTTGATTCATTTACATGACATGATTCTTTTACCTGACATGATTCATATACGTGATTTAATTCATATACATTGCATGTTTTGTATTCATGGCATGGTTCATATTTATGACATGATTTATTTATGTGACATGATTCTTTTATCATTGCCTAAAGTACACTATATGAGATCAAGGTAAAATGACATCGTGAGTCATCTTGAAATGACACGTGTAGTGTCTAAAACGTGAAGCACGTGAATGTGACACAATCATTTTGTCACAATATATGTTTGATAACATTGAACATGAGGGTGCAACGGCTAAAGACTCTATGGCATGCCAACTATACCATGGACTCTCATACACTATACTTGGGCATTTCTTTCATCATCAACTCAACATCATAATTAATCATATAAATAGACATTTCATGTTTCATGCTTCATCGTAAATAGTCATTGCAAACATAGATCATCATCATTTCTTAGAATAATAATTCATACTTCATATTCCATTCAATCTACCTTTATTGCAACATGCAGTAGCTCAACATATATATATAAGGCAATACTATTTTTAAATTAAGATCGACTATTCGCTAGTCTTGTCATTATCCATATTTCATATATGCATAATGCATCATCATTTATGCAAATAATAATTCGTACCTGGTATCCATCAAGCTTGCCATGTTGAGCAATGTATCATATCATGTATTATAGAGAAATGCAATGCCATTTTCAATGTAATGCAAACATTTAGAAATGCACTCACCTGGGCCATTTATTAACTTGCCTCACTAAGCTTTATTCGATCTTTTCTTTTTTAAAACCTCGAACGTTCTTTTGATTTGAATCCAACTTCATTTATCACATGAATATAAATAAACATTTGTTAGATTCACCTATAATAATATTTTTATCAAACTATCTAATCATTCAACATTAAAATTTTCCATAAATTTCCTTTCTCCCGTATACTATCAAAAACCTCATTTTGGTCCTTAATAATCATTTTGAACTTCAAATAATTCTTCTGAACTTGATAACCAACATTAGATACAAAATATTTCAATTTTCATTTTTTCTCGACAACTTTGTTTAGCCTTCAAAGATTTATTTCTATAAAATAATCTAAAACTCATAATTCAAATCCGTTTGTTCTAAAAGAAACTAGATTCAATAAGCTTTTACCCATATAAATTAATAGCCCATATTCAACTTGTACGATTAATGACAAATTTTCAAAGTTAAATTTTCAGTGTTGATTTCGAAACAGATCGCCATAATGTTTTCTGACCTTTCAAAACTTAAAAATTCATATCTTTTTACTCAAAACTCAAATCAGTTTTTCGTTTGTTGGAAATGAAACTAGACGAACAAATTTTACATAGGTATAAAATTCACCATCTAACCATTTTTGTAGAATTTATGGTTAATTTTCAAACTAGTTCCATAATTAACTTCAACTTTTATACAACTTTTTTAGTACTTTCTCCCTTGTACTTACTGTATTCATTTTGGACCATTTTGAGTTTCAATTTGTCCTTTTAAACTTTATAAAAGTGACAATTTAGTCACTACATCACTTTTGCACATTAATTTATGTCCAATTTAACTTTTCTACTTATTTCCAACATTTCTAAAATTCTCCATTAACCTTCAACTTTATCCATCTTAGACTTTTGAAATTCTTTTATTTTAAAATAGGTCCCTAAATTTTCCTTTCTTGTCATTTTATTATTTTAACTTTAATAACATGCTCAAAACATCAATTCTATAAATAATTACTAATTTCAAATCAATTCCCATTTTTTTCTCAAATTGCCGAATTGATACCTAAATTTCAAATTTTTCATTTTGGCCCCTAATCATCAATTCAAGCCAAATTCACCATAATTCATCGATTCCAATTGCTAGGATAAAATTTCAATAATTTCTCAATTTCAATCCAATTGAAATGATCCATAAAATTCAACTTGGGGAAATTATTTAGTCTAATATCAAAATTAAACTTCCAACATCATAATTCATTCAATATCATCCTCAATTTAATTCCCTTAATTTTCCTTCTTAACCAAATAGTCAAAAAATGCAAAGATAAGGATTCTAGCTTCTTTTGCAATTTAGTCCTCAAATCAAAATTACTATCTTAATTCCATCATTATAACTAAAATTCAGATTTAATCATTCTCTAAAACCTCATTTTCGAATTGGTCACTTAACTTTGACAATTTGTCAAAATGGTCACTAATTCGATTCAACATCGATTTAACATTCTAACTTCAATTTCACATCTCCAACTTCAATAATAACATAAATACACTTCAAAATCATAAAAATTCAGATTAGTCCTCAAACTTTTAGAATTGGCCAAATGGTCCATATACCTTTAATTTAGGGTTTTGCTTTAAAATAACAAATTCAAGATTACTAGATCATTTATCCAACATCACGAACCCAAATCAAACTTGAATCCATAAACCCTAATCATCTTCAAACAAACTAAAATATGTAGGGTTTAAATCTCAACTCAATAACGTGATTTTATCAGCATAACAACTAATTTCAACTTAAATTTCATCATGAAATCATAAAATTCCAAAAGCCCCAAATTTTTTCCATAAACCCTAATTTATTCTCATGAAAATTCTCATCAATCAAGCATGTTTTCCATGAATTATTTACACCAAAAGACAGAGCTTGAAAAGTAGAACAACTTTGTAGTTGAAGAGATTACTTGAAAATCGAGTTTAGGGCTTGAATCAACTTTGAAAATTTTCTCTTCTCCCTCTCTCATTTTCAAAATTCCATGGATGAAGAATGGTCTTCATCTTTTATTTTTAATCCAATTTGGCCACTTGTCTTGTATAAATGAATTTTAAATTTATTTAAATAGTAAAATTACTAAAATGCCCTTTTAATCCAATGGTTGAGATTGATCTTATCATCAATCAAGGGCCAAGATTAAATCTTCCATTTCCTTCTTCCAAAACGCCCTTGTAACTTTTTAAATATTTCAAAAATGCCATTGGGGAAAAATGACCAATTTGCCCTCAAACTAGTTTTTATTTACTAGTTTGCCATTCTTGTAAAAATTCAACTAAGTCTAGTTGGAATCAAACAACTATAATAAAATATTCATAAAATAATATTTTATAACTTTTCCATGGCGTTTGGATCACCTTTGAAATTTCGATTTGATCGATTTCTTGATGTTCATAAAATACTTTTACTTTGTGATTTCACCTTTATCGAGCTATCAGATTTATTCCCAAAAATTCCATATTTCAATATTCGGAAAAAGAACACTATCATCTTATAAAAAAATTTCCTTTTCTAAAGTCTTAGACTGAATTTTCTTAACTCAGTCTATTATCCCAATAATTATCGAAAATCCTTAAAGAGTAAAATTTCTCTTATCGTAAATCCATACGAATATTCTTTACTCTTACTGAGTCCAAATTACCGATCAGAAACACTTTTATGGGACCTTCCTAGAGGTCACCCATCTTTGTATTTCTCTAATCTGAGCACGCTTAACAATTTTATTCGATCCAAATTCGGTACCTTTTTATGCATCTTAATTCCTAAAACCGATATCAAAGTACCTATTTCGATCTGATTCACTCTTATAGAAAATAAAATTACTTGTTGGGGAAATTTACACTTTAGTCCCCAAACTTTTCCAAAGTTTATTCTTTAACCCCCTAAACTTTCAAAATTACAATTTAGTCACTATCCAAAAAAAATTGGGATATTACAATTCTTCCCCTTAAGAAAATTCGTCCTCGAATTTTCAATGTGTACTTGTTCCAAACATTTACAGATATTACTTCCTTATTTTCTTCTTAGCCTCCCAAGTGGCTTTTTCGACCTTGTAATTTTTCCTCAAAACTTCACTCAATGAAATTTCTTACTCTTTAATTCTTTAATTCCATAAACCAATATTTCTACTAACTCCTCTTCATGTATCAAATCTAATTGCATCTCAATTTATTCAAGACATTGACATGTAAATAATTCAGTCAATGCCCCAAAACATAAGTACATATACTAGAAACTTTTGCTCACTTCTGGAGATAAGACCCATTAATATACTCTTGGTCCAACTCTTTCACAATTCCTTGAGGTATAACAGTTCTGAAACTAAGTTTTTCCCTTTTTAATCTATACAAATCATCCTTCAATTTCAAATAAACAATCATAACTTCTCTTTTGCTCTGACATTTAAGGCACTCAACAAATTAAACATTTAAACAACCAATACTTTATTATATACAATTGCCGAAGGTTACAACCTCTTAGGTACTTCTTGTTCTTGTACTTGAGCCCCCTAGTGCACTAGTAGCTCAATCTAGGTAAAAATTAGAAAAAAGTTCATACTTGATTTCATTGTTTCTGCTACGGGTATCTTTATAACCGTTGTGATCCGAGACTCTTGTTCTTGTCTAGAAACATTTCTATGGAAATTTCAATTAGCCGGAACAATCCTCAACTAAACACTCTTCCTTTGACTTCATTAAGGAACTAATTCCTTTTAAAAATTTAAACGTTTCTTCTTATAATCACTTCTACCTTGTTCATAGATAACCAACTTATCTAAATTACACTTCAGATTCCCGAGATGATACCTTCATATTACCTTCTAGTATTTGATCACTTAGATCATTAGAAAACCCTTTTTCCAGCAATCTACATTATTTTAATGCTTGTTATACTCATCATCTTATTATTACTGATTGTCTTTATCAAAACTTTTCTGAAAAGATATCTTAGCTTATCCAGTACACTTCAGCCCTATCTTTATAAGGCTCTGTTGTCAACTAATCAGGTAGAATTAACCTCTTAGTTGACTTCTCTGAATACTCTTTGGTTAAGAGTTCAATACTCTTTATCGGTATTAGACTTCCAATCTTGTTTAGTATGTACTCAAATATCACTTTTATCTTACTTTTATTCCAGATTTCTTGTCCTCCTAATCTTTTAAACCTTATAGTTGACATCTAGTAACACTGATGTCTCTTAAAGAAATAATCCTTCTTACTTAGATTGTGTCTGATTTAAAGACTTTTCAAAGTTTTTCTAACATTTGAGGAGTCTATACTGTAACTCTTTCCATGTTTGCTTTGATTATCCTTGCAATATAGTTTACTACTTTTAGTAATACCTAACATCTTCATTTTGAGCTTCAAATATACTCTCTTTATAGATCAATTTCTTTCTTAGTTTCTTTTCTAATCATCTCAGTAGTATCGTTACTTAACTTTCCAATCCTCCCTTATATGTACTGACAGTACAAACATCTTATAATAAGATACTACTGAGTTATTTCCATCATAACTCCAATCCTTAACTTATCTTAAGTAAATCACCAGATTACACCTGCAGCAACTACTGACATTGTTATCTTCAAACATATATATTTCTAAAGTAAAGATACTTCTTCTTCTTACTCCTTCGTATCTGAGTATCTTATAATTACTGTATCATCTCTTTACTATGCAGATAACTTATTCTAAACAAGAACTAACTTCCATGCTTATTTTACTGTATCATATCCATTATGGGTTTTTTCTTGACCTCTAAGATTCGTCAATTGACGAAATCCATTATCTTTTTACTTTCCTTATTCCAGTATCATTTCACCTTATACTAATTAGGAGCAACATCAAGTCATACAATCAGTACATCAGTAAATGACATCCTAGGGGCATGTATTTACTGAAAACTCCATATCAACTAGCATCCAGAACCGGTAAAACCTTGGCTCTAATACTAATAAATGTAACACTCTTAACGTATACTCGCAGACCGAATATACATTAAAGATGCTACGAAATCTTTTAAAGAAATCTTGACTTACAATTTTAAAAAAGAAAATTTATTAATTATTAAAATAACAATACAATTCAGGATGAAAACTAGGTTAGTTACCTAGGCTCTTTCTTGATTTTAAAATCATTGTGCAATAATCGATAAATAAAATTTGAAACTGATTAAACATGTTCTATTAACAAATAAATAATTACATGCCCACTAGAGATCATCATAAACTAGGATGACTTACTGATGTTTTGTAGATTGTAGCTTGATCAGCATGCCCGACTCCTCTTCAAATATTCTAACTAAACCTACGTGTGGAATAAACACACGCTAAGTACGAACTTAGTGAGGCAATTAAACTTATTTATTTAAACATGAAATGATATAATACAGTATGTCATATAAAAGTGCATTTCATGTTTCTCTATAACATGGCAAGTATACCACAATATACATATGTCATAGTTCACATACATGACATATTTTATACACATGACATAATTCGCATGCATGACATGATTTACAAAAATATGACATAATTCACATACATGACATATTTCATATACATGGCGTACTTCATATATATGGCATGAATTATATACATGGCATAATTCATATACGTGTCATAATTCATATACATAACTTGATTCATTTACATGACATGATTCTTTTACCTGACATGATTCATATACGTGATTTAATTCATATACATTGCATGTTTTGTATTCATGGCATGGTTCATATTTATGACATGATTTATTTATGTGACATGATTCTTTTATCATTGCCTAAAGTACACTATATGAGATCAAGGTACGTGAGTCATCTTGAAATGACACTGTAGTGTCTAACGTGAACGTGAATGTGACACAATCATTTTGTCACAATATATGTTTGATAACATTGCAGCTGCTAAAGACTCTATGGCATGCCAACTATACCATGGACTCTCATACACTATACTTGGGCATTTCTTTCATCATCAACTCAACATCATAATTAATCATATAAATAGACATTTCATGTTTCATGCTTCATCGTAAATAGTCATTGCAAACATAGATCATCATCATTTCTTAGAATAATAATTCATACTTCATATTCCATTCAATCTACCTTTATTGCAACATGCAGTAGCTCAACATATATATATAAGGCAATACTATTTTTAAATTAAGATCGACTATTCGCTAGTCTTGTCATTATCCATATTTCATATATGCATAATGCATCATCATTTATGCAAATAATAATTCGTACCTGGTATCCATCAAGCTTGCCATGTTGAGCAATGTATCATATCATGTATTATAGAGAAATGCAATGCCATTTTCAATGTAATGCAAACATTTAGAAATGCACTCACCTGGGCCATTTATTAACTTGCCTCACTAAGCTTTATTCGATCTTTTCTTTTTTAAAACCTCGAACGTTCTTTTGATTTGAATCCAACTTCATTTATCACATGAATATAAATAAACATTTGTTAGATTCACCTATAATAATATTTTTATCAAACTATCTAATCATTCAACATTAAAATTTTCCATAAATTTCCTTTCTCCCGTATACTATCAAAAACCTCATTTTGGTCCTTAATAATCATTTTGAACTTCAAATAATTCTTCTGAACTTGATAACCAACATTAGATACAAAATATTTCAATTTTCATTTTTCTGACAACTTTGTTTAGCCTTCAAAGATTTATTTCTATAAAATAATCTAAAACTCATAATTCAATTCTGTTTGTTCTTAAAGAAACTAGATTCAATAAGCTTTTCACCCATATAAATTAATAGCCCATATTCAACTTGTACGATTAATGACAAATTTTCAAAGTTAAATTTTCAGTGCTGATTTCAGAACAGACTGCCATAATGTTTTCTGACCTTTCACCACTTAAAAATTCATATCTTTTTACTCAAAACTCGAAATCAGTTTTCGTTTGTTGGAAATGAAACTAGACGAACAAATTTTTACATAGGTATAAAATTCACCATCTAACCATTTTTGTAGAATTTATGGTGAATTTTCAAACTAGTTTCCTTTTTGAACAATTTCCACTACTTCTTATTCATTTTGGACTAGTTTCCTTTTTGTCCTTAAACTTTATAAAAGTGACAATTTAGTCACTACATCACTTTTGCACATTAATTTATGTCCAATTTAACTTTTCTACTTATTTCCAACATTTCTAAAATTCTCCATTAACCTTCAACTTTATCCATCTTAGTCCTTCAAAATTCTTTTATTTTAAAATAGGTCCCTAAATTTTCCTTTCTTGTCATTTTATTCCTTTAACTTTCATAACATGCTCGAAACATCAATTCTATAAAGTAATTACTAATTTCAAATCAATTCCCCATTTTTTTCTCAAATTGCGGAATTGATACCCTAAATTTCAAAATTTTCAATTTGGCCCCTAATCATCAATTCAAGCCAAATTCACCATAATTCATCGATTCCAATTGCTAGGATAAAATTTCAATAATTTCCCCTAATTTCTCATCCAATTCGAAATGATCCATAAAATTCAACTTGGGGAACTTATTTAGTCTAATATCAAAATTAAACTTCCAACATCATAATTCATTCAATATCATCCTCAATTTAATTCCCTTAATTTTCCTTCTTAACCGAAATAGTCAAAAAAATGCAAAGATAAGGATTCTAGCTTCTTAACTTTGCAATTTAGTCCTCAAATCAAAATTACTATCTTAATTCCATCATTATAACTAAAATTCAGATTTAATCATTCTCTAAAACCTCATTTCCGAATTGGTCACTTAACTTTGACAATTTGTCAAAATGGTCACTAATTCGATTCAACATCAGTTTAACATTCTAACTTCAATTTCACATCTCCAACTTCAATATTAGCATAAACACACTTCAAAATCATAAAAATTCAGATTAGTCCTCTAACTTTCAGAACTGCCGAAATGGTCCATATACCTTTAATTTAGGGTTTTGCTTTAAAATAGCAAATTCAAGATTACTAGATCATTTATCCAACATCACGAACCCAAATCAAACTTGAATCCATAAACCCTAATCATCTTCAAACAAACTAAAATATGTAGGGTTAAAATCTCAACTCAATAACAAGGTTTTATCATCATAACAACTTAATTTCAACTTAAATTTCATCATGAAATCATAAAATTCCAAAAGCCCCAAACTTTTTCCATAAACCCTAATTTATTCTCATGAAAAATTATCATCAATCAAACATGTTTTCCATGAATTGTTTACACCAAAAGATAGAGCTTGAAGAGTAGAACAACTTTGTAGTTGAAGAGATTACCTGAAAATCGAGTTTCGGAGCTTGAATCGAACTTGGAAAATTTTCTCTCTTCTCCTCTCTCATTTTCGAAATTCCATGGATGAAGAATGGTCTTCATCTTTTGTTTTTAATCCAATTTGCCACTTTTCTTGTATAAATGAATTTTAAATTCATTTAAATAGTGAAATTACTAAAATGCCCTTTTAATCCAATGGTTGAGATTGATCTTATCATCAATCAAGGGCCAAGATTAAATCTTCCATTTCCTTCTTCCAAAAATGCCCTTGTAACTTTTTAAATATTTCAAAAATGCCATTGGGGCAAAATGACCAATTTACCCTCCAACTAGTTTTTATTTACTAGTTTTCCATTCTTGTAAAAATTCAACTAAGTCTAGTAGGAATCCAACCAACTATAATAATATTCATAAAATAATATTTTATGACTTTTCCATGGCTTTTGGATCGGCCTTTGAAATTTCAGTTTGATCTGATTTCTCGATGTTCATAAAATACTTTTACTGCGATATCACCTTTACCGAGCTATCAGATTTTTTCCCAAAAATTCCATATTTCCATATTCGGAAAAAGAACACTATCATCTTATAAAAAATTTCCTTTCCTAAAGTTTTAGACTGAATTTTCTTAACTCAGTCTATTATCCCAATAATTATCGAAAATCCTCAAAGTGTAAAATTTCTCTTAGAAATTTTATCGCAAATCCATACGAATATTCTTTACTCTTACTGAGTCCAAATTATCAATCAGAAATATTTTTATGGGACCTTCCCAGACGTCACCCATCTTTGTATTTCCCTAACCTGAGCACGCTTAACAATTTTATTCGATTCAAATTCGGTGCCTTTTTCTGCATCTTAATTCCTAAAACAATATCAAAGTACCTATTTCGATCCGATTCACTCTTATACTGAATAAAAATACTTATTGGGAAAACTTACACTTTAGTCTCCAAACTTTTCCAAAGTTTATACTTTAACCCCTAAACTTTCAAAATTTACAATTTAGTCACTATCAAAAAAATTGGGATATTACAACTGCAGCCAAAGAAACTAAACAACCTGGAAAATTTCTGGTGGCAGCTAATTGACATCAATATATGTGCTTGCAAACCCATAACTGGGTACATTATTCTTAAGCAAAGAAACCAGATTCCTAAAAAAGAAAAACAAAATGTTAATTTATATATTCTCAAGTCAATAAGTTGAGGAGGTGAGCAAGGTGTCTCCAGCGCAGTCAGAGTTGGTGATGGAGCAGCAGTTGAGCAGGCGACGCATTTTGCCGGGTAGAAGATGAAGCTGACGGGGCAGAAATGGTGAGTTGGTCAGCTTGCCGTTAAAGGTTAACGGGCTTTAACGGTTGAGTTACCGTTTTGTCACAAAATCAAAAGTTTAATTGTCATTCTGTAATTTTTAAAAGTTTAATTATCATTTTGAATTTTTAAACAAAGTTTAGTTACCATCTTGGTACTTTACCCTTAAAATAATCTTCAGCATTAGAGGGTTTTTTTTTTTTTCTTATTTTGTTGCTACTGTCATGCTAGCGTTTCAAGGGGAAAATTTTATGTATGACTTTGAACCTAGTTAGAATTGTGGGTTAGATGAAGAATGGATAGGATTCATTCTAGGAAAGCTGATATTGGTTGTGCCTGGATATGTATGTAGGTCAAATATATATTCTCTCGCAAGTTGTTGAAAGTGAGATGTCCTAAAGGTGTATTGAGAAGAATTGTAAAGCTCTTTTTTCCTTTCCACTTTCAACTTTCCATTTAACCCAGGATCAGGTCAAGGTTCAGTCTTATCCGCTGAGACTTCGAACCTTGTATAAATAACAAAAGTTGCCATTTACTTTAGCAAGCAAGGAATAGGAGAAAGGGTGTGCTAGGTGCCTACTGGATTTCCCTCAGGCACTTCAGTTTGACTTCAAAACCTCTCTTCCATTTACTGAAGTGTTTGGGGGAACTCTGGTTGACATCTGAGACGGTTAAACTTAGGACGATGGTGCACAACTGCACTTCAAAATTTTAGTCAGAATTACTCTTTTTATCCTTAGGAAGTGGTTGTGTTCCTTAGGAGAGCATCGACTTTATGGATGAATGGTTCCTTTCATCACTTCTTGCTGACACTTTTGGTTCGTAATCTCCCCTTATCCCCGTCAATTGAACAGGTCTTTCAAGAGAAACGACAGGTGAACAGTTTAAAGAGGCATTTAACCCTTTTGGCCAGATTGTTGAAGATAACTTAGTCTTTCCCCTCATCGTTTCCTTTTATAATTGGTCTTTTGGATTATGTTTCTTTTCTAGCAAACATACTTCTTCGTGCTGCTTTCATCCTCATATATTGCTTTAAATGGTCTCGCAGCCAAAATTATATGGGACAGAGCCACCGGAAGGTCAAAAGGGTTCGGTTTTGTTACATATACATCCATCGAAGAAGCTGAAAAGGCTAGAGAAGAAATGAATGCTAAGTTTTTGCATGGATGGGCTATTTTCGTAGACCCTGCCAAGCCAAGGTAATTCAGACCTCCGCCGAGATCAGAATCCGAGCCTTCTGAAACAGGCTTCAGAACAAACAAACTGTCAAATGGTGTGGGTAGTTCAATTAAACAAAGATGGATTCTACAAGTGAGAATACATACGATAGAAGTGGAAACCTATGATTTCTTCATTCGGGATGGGAAAACACTAATCTGTACTCATTGTATTGCGCTTAAGTTCTACTTGTTACAACCCTTTGAACAAGTATTAGTTGGATTGTAAGAAAATTTCAACTCCAAGGCAAAAAAGATCACAGCAGGTTCCTTACACCAATCTCTTCTTTACTTATTATTAATCTCAGTATACCCGTTACAAATCCAACAATTTGTATATTTGGATATTGTATTCTGTTAGGTTATGCCAAAAGTTAAATATTTGGATCTTGTATTTTGTTAGGTTATGCCAAAAGTTAAATATTTGGATGTTGTATTTCTTATTGGTGTTTTGAGTAGATGGATTATGCCTACGCTTGGAAGGGGCTATATTTGTGAAAAGAGGCCAAAACCAGGGAAATTGATACCATATTAGGTCCCTTCGACACAACTTTTTCAACAAGCTTTTGGTTACCAAACAAAGATGTGTCGAACGATCAAGTAGAGCACTTCGAACGGGCATTTTTGCGCTAGATTTGGCTGCATACAGACGTTTTAAAAAAGCTAAAATTTCCAACTTCTTTCCAAACTGTAGTCAATGAATTTTAGCCTGAATCAAATTGTAACACCCCTTCCCGTCCTGGTAGGAATCTGGGTCAAAACATGATACCGGAGAACGATACGGTATTTGGTGCGATAATTTGTTCAATAATCAAAAGGTTTGATGGAGAATCGATAAGCAATATAGTGCAATATGCAAAACAATGAGGTTAGTATTTCAATACGATGTTTAATTACTAAATTTTGGACCAATCTTTAACTCTTACAAGTTTTAGGGACTAAACTATAATTTTGATACATTAAGGGTCCATTTTAGAAATTAAACCTACTACAATGAAATTCGATCTATAGACAGTGTATCTGTAAATTTTCATATCGATCAGAGTTCATTTACTAAATCAATTTAACCTTACATGATTTAGTGACTAATTCATAAAGTTCCAGAATTCATTTTAGGCCTTTTAACGGAATTAACGGTATGGGTATCGGTACGCACTGGGGACATACCAATACGCCTTGGCTGAGTTCGGTAAGTTAGTTATTGCAATAAGGGATAGTACTGATACGAGACACCCCGTATCGATACGCTAAGATCAATGTGACTTAATAATTTTACAGATTCAAAAGGTCGTACCGATACGGGTCCTACCATATTGATACGCTATAGTCATTCAATACCAAGGTTCGTTCGATATAGATGAAGGTTGTTTCGGAACACTATGCGTACCGATACAGGGTATCGATACGCCAATGACTGTTAAATCGGTTACGAAACACTATACACGTACCGATACAGAGTATGGGTACGCGATGCCTAAATTCTCTATTTCAGAACTTAGTGACAAAAGAGAGTATCGATACGCCTATAGCGTATAGGTACGAGGCCAACTATAAAGGAAAGGATCGGTACGCCTATACCCATACCGATGCCCCATTATAATTTTAAATTCTAGATTCAAAATCTCGTACCGGTACGACTCAAACCATATCAGTACGCCCTTTAACCTGGGTCGAATTATGCTAGCCCATACCAATACACTACCACCCGTATTGGTACGGCAGGGTCTGTAATAACAATTTTTATTTGGTTTATTAGCCATTTACCCCACCAAACCTTAACCAAACTCAATGAAATTTTACCAATAAGTTTATTTAGCCTAAATCTATTAGCATGTCAAATTTTAGGTTCAATTGAATCTGTTTACTATGTTTTCTCCGATTTAGGCCAAATATGCATTTTAACCACTTTTAACCAATTTTCAAAAGTCTCATTTTATCTTTTTAAACATACCAAAAGCATACACAACATCCATGCATCCATATAGTCAAAAGTGACTTATACAATCATTATGTCACCATTTCAGGAGTTTGTAGGATGGACATACTTTACTTTAACAACTTAGGTGACTTGCCAAAACATCAACTTAGCTCGATCTTGACTCCAAACCTTGTTAGCCTGAAATGCATGGAAAATAATGCATTATGCATACTTTGCCTAGTGAGGCAGTCATAAACGATACAAAATGCAATGCATACATCTATACCATGCTTCAATAACATAATAACAACAATATGACAATATGTCCAAGTATAGGCTCAATACAATAACAATAAACGATGCAATGGTAATAATCAATGCAATAGCAATATTTAGGCAATAACAATAATCAATAGCAATAGTTTCCTTGGATCGATGTAGGGAGTGTGGATACGCGAATTTCTACGTCTCACCTTTATGACCAAAACACAACATACCTCTGCCTCACCACAATAAAGGTCGTAGCCACCCCTACCAATGAGCTCATAAATTCTATAACATGCCAATTGTATCCAAAGTCCACTCGAATCCAAGGTTCAATAACAATAGTCCAATAACAATGTTTCAATAGCAATGATTCGATACAATGATTCGGTAGCAATATTTCAATAGTAATAGATCAATTTCAATAATTCAATAGCAATGATTTGATATCAATATTCCAATAGAAATGATCTAATAACAATACTTCAATGGCAATATCTTGGTGACAATGATTCAATGCAATGTTTCAATAGCGATATGCAATAGCCAATGATCATTATTTCTATATGACAATATTTCAATGATTTCGATGACAACAATAACGGTGCTCTGGACAATGATTCGATACAATGCTTATCAACTTACAAATATGGCTTCCAATAACGTTTTATGCAAAATCCTCAATACGAAGGGTTAGCAATGCAATAATCGATGTTTAATAAATCAGGAAAAATACCTAGCCTATTCTCGGGACTCCGACTACACTCACCTTATCTTTCGAAGCTTCGAAGGCTCTCGGATGACCACTCCCTTGTTCCTAGTTTTTGAAGGAGATGATGATCCTTTTTTTCTCCAACACTTGAGCTAGGTAAAAACAATAGGGAGGTGTTAGAATCAAAACTATGAATTCAAAATCATTATTTAAGCTTAACATAGCTTTTAGCCAATGAAATCTCTATGGGTTTATGTTTTTAAAGCATGGGTGCAACTATGGTCTTCAAGAGCTTAAACTTGGAAATTAAACATCAATAATCCATGGATTCACAAAATTGTTTGGGGGCTTTAGCTTACCGAATCGAGGGCTATACAACGGTGCAGAGAAATCAGGGAAAACTTGAACTAGCAATAGAGGTACTAGCTTAAGCTTTAGGTTGAAGATGACAATGGAGGTGCTTGGAAAAACTTGTGAAAGGATGAAGGAAATAAGAAAGAAAGGCTCGGTGTGTATATGGAGGCTCTTTAGGATAACTCAAACTCTTTTACTTTAATAATCTTACACAACCGAGCTTACCATGTGCACGAGGAGTAAGCAAATTTTAAAATTATTTTCTTCTTTTTAACTTTTTTCTACAACAATAATATTCTCCCCCAATTTGGCAACCTTTGACATCATCTCTAGCAATCCACGTGAAGTGGGAGGCAAGCTCGGAGGTGAGTCATCCCTCAAATGGGAAATTTATAAGAGTAATCCCTCAATTTTCCAAAATTCATACTTTTATCCTTAAATTTTTAATTTTAACAATTTAGTCACTAAATTGTTTTCAGAATATTTAATTAGGTCCAAAGTCCATAAATTGACTCAATTAGAGTCCAATACGGTATGTTTGACCACACAATTAAAGTCAATGCAATAGTTAGACTTTTCTGATATAGAACTTTCGATTGCTGGAACTTTATTTTGACTAGACCAGTTTTAAGGTGTTACACAAATAAAAACTCATTCAAAGGCAAATAAAAAAAATAAAAAGGAAGGGATATAAATCAAGCAAACTGGATTGAAACAAAGATGGAAAGGAATCGGTCAAGCCAATGCACCAAATCACATCGAAATGGAAAGCAAATCAACCAAACATGGAAATCATTTACCGGGATTTGGGGATTTTATTCTTGTAAATTAGGCATGTAAATGGCTATAAAAGCCTAAATAATTCTATTGTAATATCACTACGATTTTTTTTTTGGAATACAAGCAAGAAGTGCAAAATTTCAAGGTATATTTCTTTGTTCTTTAAATATTTTTTTTTTATTTTTAAAAAAGAATGGATATTCTTACCCTTTTTTTTAAACCATCGGAGTTCTTTTTTCTTTGAGATTTGATTATTTTTAATATTCGAGTTTATTTAAAACTTTTTGGGTGATTTAGAAGGTGAATTCAAGTTCGTGTTTTAAAAAGAGGCCGAAAAAAATTTAATTCTTCCACCGCCGTCGCCTTGCGTCGGTGGAGGGCGGCCTGCATGACGAGTTTCAGTTGTGTTCTTCATCCCATGAAGAACACTTTGAATGTGTTCAGAGAAAAACATGAGATTTATTTTGATCCAAAATTTTTGAAAGAGAAATTATGAAGGGTATTTTTATTTTTGACATACTTTTAATATCATATATTTATGGGTATGATAGTATTTTTATGGTAATATATATTCTTTTTATATGCATTTTAACAGGCTTTATTTTTGCCTTATATATATGTATGCTATGTTTCCTTTTAAATTTTCATACTATATTATATAACTTATTACTTCTTTTTATAATAGTATATGTATTATATTATACCTGCGTATATATGCGCTTTTTTTATTCTATAGTATTAATATTTAATATATGTAATCTATATTATTGTATAGCTATATTTTACGTATGTATTATAAATTAGTCTCGTATAATATGTACTTTATTACGTATATTATTTATTTACTTTTTTATCATATCATTTGATGTTCGCTTATGTGTGTTATGCTTTAGTTTTGCTCAGATATATAAACTGTCAATATAGTGTTCCACCAAAAAGGGTAAACGTGTTAGCACCAGAAATATTAGCGGTGATTATAGTTTATTCTCCGAATAGTGGAGCCGTTAAAATAAATTTATATTCATAAATAAATAATAATTTAAATTTCACACGAACTTGCAAATTTTAACATTAAGATAACTTGTAATTGACTATGTACCAATTTTTGAGCGTTGTAAGGTACTCACCCTTCCCCATGCATAACCAACTCCAAAACCCATGTTTTTAATACCAAAATTATTGTTTTAATAAAACAAAATGTTTTTATTAAAATAACCCGTTTTAAGTGATCCAATCTCACCTCGAAAAAGATTGATGACGACTTCGTTATTTTTTATTTTTTAAATGTAGAGCTTGAAAAGGCTACGACACAAACGAGCATTCTCGCCCAAATCAAGGTTTGACAAGCTGTGCTGAACGAATCCTTAATGGATTTAGACGACACACTAGTACAGCAAATGCTGTGTTAGTTCACAAAGCTAAGAAAATAATATGAGCATAAGATTCCAATACATCTCACTATCATCTCAGTGAAGTAGCATTAGTATTATTCTTGCTCAAAAAAAGCATTATTAATATTATATTTTACAAACCCAAAGATAGTTCAGGTGCTGCCTAATACACAGCATACGCAGCACAGTGACAAACTTTCAAACCCACACCATAATAATAAGAATACCATAGCATAATCCCAATTTAATGCAACTGTTTAAATTTTCATACCGAAGAATGCAGTAAAAAAAGGGTTTATTTATCTACATGAATCAGTAAAACCAAGGGCCTTACTCATAGAGCCTCCGCCACGGAGTAGTGCATCCGAGTTGGTGATATTTTCAGAAAACTTGTCCCACAATAGGGGTCTGTAATACTACCAACCTTAAAAACATCAAGGTTGCCTGAGGTGTCAACCTTGAGTGGTTTATAGTTATACCACTTATCTGAACTCGAAGCGCCTCTGCGGAAGTGCCTGTTGTTAATTTTACCGCCACCATTACCACCACGTGAGTAGTTGTTGCCCTTCTGCACCTTCTTTCCATTTTTCTTGTCATAGTTCTTCGACTTCTGCTGCTTTTTGCCTCTAACTGTGTGCAATAAGGATGTTGGCGGAGGATCGTACACATCAGAGGCCCATGTCACTCTCATCTCCTTTTTTGGTAATCCCTGTTTCTCACGGCTACCTTTAAGGGCAGACACTAGCTCCAATGGAGTCTGTTAAAGGGGTAAATGTGGTAAGAACAGAGGGAAACTTTAAACGAACCAAAGATCCAACTAAAGATTCTAAGAAGCTAAAAAGAGCCTTCATCCAATTCATCGATACAATACAATGTTAGTCTTATAAATA
Source organism: Hibiscus mutabilis (assembly GCA_019671005.1). NCBI lineage: Eukaryota > Viridiplantae > Streptophyta > Magnoliopsida > Malvales > Malvaceae > Hibiscus > Hibiscus mutabilis. The sequence goes on from CM033722.1 coordinate 32,459,452, forward strand.
GTATATTCATTAATCTAAAGAAGCTACTAAGAACAATCAGAAAATCTCTAGAACTTCAGAACAAAAGGCACATACTGGCAAAGAAATTGAACGAGAGCAAGGTGACTGCGCCGAATCCTCAGAAAATATCCACCTCAACGAGGTTTCAATTTCATCATCATCTTCGGGATGAGAGACACCAGAAGGAAATGATGCAGACTTGCCAAAACACTTAAGCCGAGGCTTGCTTTGATGTCCCTGCTCGAGTAAATCATCCACATCACTCGTATCGCCGCCATCGCATTTATTATCATATTCATTCAAGCAAGCATGAAGTATTGCTTGTTTAATCTCACTTAGATCAACTACCTCTTTAGAACCCAACATGTCCTATAATACAAGTGAATACAAAGAGTCCTAGTTAGCTGCAAAAATGGACAGTCCACCATTGTAACAAGTTTTGAGAAGAACATTTTATAGGCAGGTAAAATATCATACTTGGTACAGAGGACATAATATACATCATTTAATTCAAAATCAAGATCAATAAAAAAATTCAAGAAATTTAAACAATTAATCTAGGAAAAAAAACAAATTTGCCAAAAAATTGTTGGTGGGATTCATTCTTTGATAAGTAATATTCATACAAATGTAGCTAACAAATTCAATCATCCATCATAATTAACCCTAATTCATAAATACTGCAATGAATCCGAAAGAAAATAAATAAACAAAATACCGAAACAGCTATATCACCAAGATTATATCAGCTAAATGAATAAGAATCGTATACCTTTCTTAAGGCGTTTACTGAAATCAATTAAGGATCTTTAAACCCCAGATCACGATCGAAACCAATTCCCGGATCTTCAAAACAAACTAGATTCCTGTTTCTTTCAGGGTAAAGCAGAGGAATCGAGAAGAAGAGGGGAAAATAGAGAGGAAACGAAAGGAAAAAGTAGAGAGGGAATGAAAACCAGTGAAATTGAGGGGGGAAACGTTAACTAAGATTACCACGACGATCGCTCTTTTGGAGATGTTTCAAACGATGGGAACACAAACATAAACCCACATGAAAAAGGGTCAAAGAAGGGATCAAAGGGAGCAAAAACGAATGAAAGGGTAACGAAGGCATATTATCTCCCTATGCTCTTCGCAGACCCCAAACCGTGTTAGAGAAAAAGACCCTATTTTTCGTATTTTTGGGGATCGATCGAGTTTTAGAAGGAAAACCCAAACACAAAAGGATCATATATATAAGAAGAGGATGTAGAAGAAAGCAAGACGGCGGTGGGATCGGCGTAGGAAAAGCAGAGAAAAGTCAAGCATGGATGAACTACTATATATAGAGTCGATGTAGATCAGCTGTATGTGACGCCGAATCAGGAACGTACACAATTTCAATCATGGAATTCTACTCTCCTTTATTCAGATATTTTTTTAGATTTTGTTCATTCTTTATCCTTATTCCTTAACTTAGTTGTATGAGCTAATTGCATCATATGTCTACAAATTATAATTACTCTTTAAATTTTTTAATATTTTAATTTTATCTTTAAATTATACTTTTATTATAAATTAGTCCTTAAACTTTTAAGCATTCCAGTTTCATCCTCAAATTATAACTCTCATTCTAAATTAATCCTCAAACTTTTTGAACATTCTAATTTTATCCCCAAATTATCACTATATGCTCATCATCTCTTATGTTAATAAAACCGTTATAGAAATTATTAATTTTCATGAAACACTGATATGTATTATGTACTAATATGATATGGTATAAACAATAATTTGAGGATAAAATTGAAAAATTCAAAAAGGTTGGGGACCAATTTAGAATGAGGGTCATAGTTTGGGGATGAAAATGGAACATTCAAATTTTTAAGGATTAATTTAGAATGAGAGCCATAGTTTAGGGATGAAATGGAAATATTCAAAAGTTTAGGGACCAATTTAGAATGAAGGTCATAGTTTGGGGATGTGTGGTATAATTAACTCTAGTTAGTTGAATATAAATCTTTAGTTTAATTACGCTAGACATCCTCTAAGTTTTAAATTAGTCTTCAAATTTTAAAACATTTCAATTGAGTCATTAAAGTATCATATTGTATCTAGGGGTGAGCAAAACTCGACTCAACTCAAGGAAAAAAAATCGAGTCATCTTGACACGACTCAAAATTTTATAAACTCGACTCAACTCAAAAAATTCAAATAAAGTTTGAGTTGTAAAATGGAAATTCAAATAACTCGAATAACTCAATTTTTAGTAATTAGTGGATTGATTTTTAAGTTCAAGTCAAGTCCCTCAATTTTTCCTAATATATATATATATATATTGCATATCTTATATGATTAGAGAAAGTCGTTTAAATTGGGATTAAATTATACTATAACATGATAAATAATTACATTTAAATTTGTATAGAAACTCGAAAACTTGACTCGACTCAAACTCAAATTTCATAAACTCGATTCCAATTGAAAAAATTTTAAATAAAGTTTGAGTCGTAAAATATGAAGCGTCAACTCGAATAACCTAAAAATTTTTAACTCGACTCGATCGAACGCTCACCTCTAATTGTATGAATAAGATCTTTTCTTCAATCTAGTTGTCAACTTAGAGTAGCTTTTAATCGTACCTAAACTTATCATATTGATAACTTGAGTTTGAGGTGTAAAAAAAGAAATAGTTCTTTTTCTAAAAAAATTATTTGGACTGTTTACTTTGAAAAATTATTAGATGGGCATGGCTCACCACATCATCCATGGTCCCATCCAATAATAATTTTTCATCTTATTTTTTCCAAAGTGAATCTTCACCTCTTTCTTATATGTCATTAAATGAATGAATCTCATTGGATGAGATCATAAATGACGTGGTGAACCGGGACCATATAATAATTTCTCGTTTACTTTTTTTATAGCCAAACATATTGAAGTTATCTATAAAATAAAATATACATGTGTTTAAATTTTGATTTATGTACGCTTCATGTTATATTCGAGTTTAAGCTTAATGCTCAAGCTGACGTTTGGATGATGGAAATATATTATTGATGCAATATTCATAATTTGAAAATCTAATTATAGAATTTCGAAGTTTATGAGCTAATTGATTATAGTTGGAGAACGTTTTGTGCAAATAACCTAACATTTTTAGATTTACTCAACCACTCAAGGTTATTTTTATCGATTTTCTTGGGATTTTTGTTTAAATTTAAGGAAAATATTTTGATACACAAGTGTAAACTTTAATTTTAGGGTTTAGAGATTTAGGTTGTGGTTTAGGGTTTATGGGTTTAGGTTGTAGGGTGTAGAATTTAAGGTTTATGGTTAGAATATAGAGTTTAGGGTTTAAAGTTTAGGTGTAATACCCTCGACCCGGATGTTACATTTGGGCCTCAAGCCCAAACCAAACCATAAAATTTCCCATACTGGTTTAGCCCAAACAAGTTATTTTTCAAAACAGTCATATCCAAAAATTGAAAACCTGGATAAACAATTTAAATCGATTATAAAGGAGCTCCACTTAAATTAAAATAGTTAAACATTTGACTTGATTAATACAAATTCAAAAATAAAGATTACATACTCAAACACTTAAGGTCTTATGAATACATAGCCCACTAAACACAAGTATCGTAATCTAAAGATCACCACGTGCTAAAATCCAATATCGATAGTGCTCCTCGATCCCACGATCCAACGGTCAACCTATGCATGGAAACAATGATTCCAAGCGCTGAGCTTACAAAGCTCAGTGGTACGCATCTACTTTACCATACTTCATGCTAATCATAAACATAAGCAAGCAAACTAGTACGAGCAATAAGAAGATATAAATATACACATGGTGCTACCACTAGTCGCCTAAACACATGCTCTCATCAAAGCAATAATCAAATATGGCCCACATGGCCCAACCATACTCGGGATCTCACCAGATCATTCTAGAAAAAGCACACAAAATCATACCACAACTTGGAGTGATACCCGCGTCTACACAACATCAGGATCGTACACTCCTAAGTGAGGCACGCATACACACAACATCACACAGATAATACCAACAATATTAAGTGAGGTCCGCGTCCACACAACATCGGGATCCTACACTTTGAGTGAGGCCCGCGTCCACATATCATCGTGATCCTACACTCTTGGGGATGAGGCTCGCGTCCATGCAGCATCAGGATCCTCCATCCATACTCGAAATCTCCCATCAAGCATCTTTGAATGAGGCCCACGTCCACATAGCATCGGGATCCTCCATTCGGGAGTCTTCAAGGTGTTGCAACATACATTAATAGGTATTCGGATCCAACCACAAAGATTGACTCAACTACTTAGGCATCCCATCCGCACACAACAAAGACCCTAGCCACCACACATCATCAATTGATCCACCAAGGATCCGTATGGGCTACTAATGCAAACAGGTCACCCAACATTTACCAAGTTATTACTCATTATTGAAGTGTACATTAATCATCTCTATTGGTTCATATTATCTCATTAACATCCCATGTAAATTTCCATATTTTTATTAGCATTAGAGAGTATTCCGTTCAAATGGTACCGATACACGAACACGAGTATCGACACGCGTATCGATATTAATATTGCTTATTGGAAATCTTAGATTTCCACAAGTACCGATACGGGTCAACTCGTATTGATATGACCCTTCAATTGCGTACCGATACAGCCAAAGCTCGTACTGATACCCTAAACATGAGTTCACACACTTTTCTCGATTTACGATATTTGCCATACTTTAATTGCTCTCTAAAGCTTATGGGAGACATTTGGGTTTGTTTACTAACACGTTCAATTAATTAATATTAATTACTAGCTTTATGATCATTTATTTGAATATTACCAGTTATCAACCCATTTAATATAATTTCCATCAATCTATTCGAACAATCATACAAGCCATCACAACTATTCCAATCAGTCAAACAGTCATCAAATAATTATACGAGCATCTCGAACAATCATACACGGTCTCTAAAGCCTCCACGAGTCACATCATGTTCACGACATCATCATGTATCTCACACATTTATCAAATCTTGTATTATCGGTCTCTAAGCATGCATATTCATCGTCTACCTCAATTACAGATACTAACATGCAAGACAATCATATTTACGATGCTCATAAAGCAATGTGAGTTTGAGGTGTACTAACTTTATGCCAAAGTGATAAATCCTCATTCGAGCTCCTCCACACATCTCTTTAAACCTAATACTCGAGTACACAAATTCCTCGGATAAAACAAATACGATTACATAAGCCATTTTACATTATTAGACTACTTTTGGGGATAAAATGCATAAAAATACCTTACCAGGTTCGAATTTGGCAGAACGGACTGTGCCAACAGACTCAGAACATCGAGAAACCCTCAGGTAGGGTCTCCCAGAAAAAGTCAACTCTTGGTCAATAGCCAACGATCAATGGTCAACGATCAACAGTCAACAGCTTTGACAGTGGCTCAGTCAATGGCTCGATGGCTTAGTCAAATGGCTCATTCAACCACTTGGCAGCTCAGTCAGGCAGTTCGGTCAACGACTTGGTGACTCAGTCAGACAGCTCGATCAAAGGTTTGACGGCTCGATCAGACGGCTCGGTCAACGACTTGACAGCTTAGGTTAACGCTGCTCGCAGCTCAAAGGATGGCTCTACTATATAGACGGCTTGGCTTGAAACCCAGCTCGGCTTAGACGGCTCAACTAGTGGCTTAGATGGCTTCCCCCTACGTAGGATGATGCCCACGCTCGACCGGCTGTGCATGCAGCGCATGCGGCGTTCTCCGATGGCCGGATGAAGGTGGCCGATTGTAGATTGGCGTAAAAAAGCCTGGGGAGTTTAACCGTGTTGCTCACTTTTGACGACGGCCGGTAGAACCTCCTGAACAAGCTTCGCCGAATCTTTATTCTCTCCACCCGGTGAGTGGCAGCTTAAACGACAGATTTGCGACCATCGGGCGATGTCGGATGGCATGGCAAAGCTGATAGTGCCAACGGTGACAACCACAACGGCACGATCGAAAGCGAAGCAAGCTTCTAACATTCTCTCTTTCCAAAACACCATTTTCTCTTCTCTCTCTATCCTCTATTATTTTCAAACCCTCATTTTCTCTCTTTCCAACATATCATCCCTCTTCCTCTTCCAAACTCCCACTTTTATTTTTAAAAAATTCAAACATCACCAACAACATTCACTCTTCCCACTTGGATAAAGCTCATATCCATTTTTTCTTAATTGGGCTCCTAACGTAAGGCCCAATTAATTGGATCCAAAGCCCAATTCACAAAGCTCAAAATTCAGGTCGTTACATTAGGTTTTAGGGTGTTAGGGCTAGGGATTTAGGTTTTAGATTTTAAAACTTAAATATGAAAGGTTGTGTAATTTTTTTACACAACTTGTGTATCAAAATATAACCCTAAATTTAATTATTAAAATGGGTTATATTTTGATACGCAAGCTGTGTAAAAATACACAACCCTTTATATTTAAATTATAAAATCTAAACCCCTAGCCCTCACACCCTAACACTCTAAACTCTAAATTCTAACTATAAACCTCAAATTCTATATTCTACAACCTAAACCCCTAAATGCTAACCCAAACCCATAAAACCTAAAATTAAAAGGCTTGTGTAAATTAAAGTTTACAGAAGCTTGTGCATCAAAGAATTTTCCTTAAAATATAAAAATATCAATATAGAAATTATGTCTTTCAATACCGAAGAGAAATCTTCTGCCCCATTTTCGGTGCCCTATGTATGTCCCACACTAAACAAAACTAGGTTTAGGGTGGGTCAAGGTTAGGGTTTAGGAAATTAGGGATATAATGTATTTTTAGAGTTTAGTGTTTAGAATTTAAGATTTAGAATTTAAAGTTAGGGATTAGAATTTAACTTTTTAGTGTTAGAGCATAGAAAGGGTTCCAAAAAGGGCAGAAGATTTTTTTTCCTTCAATACCTTAATAGTTTTTAATTGTAAAATCAATTGTAACAAAATTTTAAAATTTACCGAAAGTAAAATTGTTTGGTTAATTCTAATTAGAACTCTCATTTTTTTTCTCAAATCTAAAATTCAACTCAGTCTGATTTGGTAATAATATTCAATAACCCAAACTCAAGTTAACTAAGTAATTTGTATGTTTTGTGATTTGATATGTGATTTCTTTGTTTCTTCAGTTCTTCATTTTTTAAGTTCATTTTCTCACTAAGTTTGAATCACATGTTCCTTAGTCATTCCTTAGTCATTGTAGAATACATGTTGAACTTCAATTTTTTGACAATAAATATTTTTTAATTTAATCCTTCAACTTTTCATTATGATCCTTCAAATACAACTTTTTGTAAATTATTTCTTCTCGTCAATTCTTAATTCCTTTATATTCATCAATACTTTGTCATCAAAATTACTTCTTTAATAAACAATATTATAGATATATTATATAAATTTAGATTATTTGAATTATTAAACAAAATTATAAATTTTACGTACACATGTGAACAAGAATGTGAAAAAACTATGGTCATATTTCCAGTCAAATCCGCTAATTTAGATGTTTTGTAAATAAATGATCATAATAGCGGATTGTGAAGGGTCCGTGGCACATTTTCAATCGACACGGGAGAGTGGTGGATGTGTTTATTGCATTTAAAAAGGCAAAAAATGGTAAGAGATTTGGTTTTGTAGGGATGGTATCGGAGGAGGATGCGGAGAGAGCAATTGAAAGACTCAATGATCGGTGGATTTATGGGTCAGGATAAAGGTCTCTTTAGCTCGTCGAGTAAAGTGAAGTTTTATGGGGAGACAGAAATTGAGGGATTTGAAGGGCAAGGATGGACAATCGAGGATTCAGAGCCAGACTCAGAAAATATAGGGAGTGGAAGATGAAGGTAAGATTGAGATCCTCCAAAGTTGTGCAGTGGCATGGTGTCGCAAGTCAATGGGAATAGCATCGATAGCAAAGGAAATGAATACTGGCGAAGTGGTAGGATTTTCAATGATGCAATTGGCAGGGTTGAAATTTCTACTAATTTTCAGTAAAGTGGAAACTCGAGAAAGTGTGGTAAATAGTAGGATGCTAGAAAGATGGTTCTTGAAAGTGCAATTGTGGGAACTTGGGATTGAAAAGGGACAACGTCTTCGATGCACGCTTGGTCTCACGGGATATTTGAAAACATTGTGGTCGAGTGGGGGTGATGGTTCGTTGCGATGATTTCATTTTGGAGCCAAATTCATTTGATAGGGGACAAATTATGATTGAAACTACCCATATTGAACGAATTGATGAGATAGTAGAATTACAAGTGAAGGGAGTGTCATATTTAGTTAAGGTAATGGAATTTGAGCCATTGATGGAATCACAATTATGCTCTAGTTGCGAAACATTATGTATTTCCGAGGAAGAGAGCAAGGGATCAGAGTCTAATTCGGGTTTCAAATTGAAGAATACAGCAGGGGTTGAGGCTTACGTTGTAGTTAATTCGAATAAGGAGGGACAACAACCGATTAATGAGGATTTTGTTCACGAACAAAACAATACCAAGGGATAGTTGCAGGATCATGTTGAGCAGGACAGTGAGCCAGGGGCAGGCTGTAAGTTGAGGGATGACAATAGAGTGAGGGATGTGGATGTTGGATATGGTAGATATGGTTGAGGTGGGTGTGAATTGTTTTGATAATTCATTTGATACGGGCCTAGTTGATTGCCCGGTAGTTTTTATAGCATTGGAAATGGTGTAAGGAGGGAGGATGGTGGTAATCGAATGGAAGTTATGTTAGTACAAAGGGAGGAGGGGTCCAACCAACATGGAGAATTGAATCAAGTTGATAAGGTGGGAGATGGTGGACCCAATGAAGAGGCGTTGGGGTTAGACATTGTAATTTATCAGGAGTCTAATCATTTAAGAGATTTCTACCCTGAAACATTTTTAAACCACGTATTGATAGAGGATAGAGTCTTTGTTGGAGCGAAGTCTAAGAAAAGGGGCAGGGGAAGGCTGAGGAAAAATCAGAGTGATTCAAGAGGAGGAGGTGAAAGGACTGTGGGGGCCTTGGACGTGGGACAAGCTCGAGCGGTGGCTTTGCGTGAAGCAGAAGAGACTTTACGATTATGACAGTTAATAGGGGCAAGCACTACTGGTAATGGAGAGGAGATTATTTGGGGCCTTGCGGAGGTTTTTGAGGGAAGGAATCGCGTTTGATCGTGGCAATAAATATGTTGCCTTGAAATGTATGGGGGTTGGTTCAGGGGCGAAAAAGAAGGCGATTCGGGGATTGGCAAGACAACATCGATATGAGATGGTTTTCATCTAAGAGTCGAAAGTGGAGGCTTTATCTGAAGGTATGGTTAGGAAACTTTAGCATTCGGATAAATTTCAATATGTTTTTGCTCCTTCACATGGTCGATCAAGAGGACTTGTCGTGATATGGGAGAAGGATCGTTTTGTGTTGCTAGATAAAATTATTAAGTCGAATTTCATTTTACTGTGTGGTAGATGGGTGTTTAATGTTTGGGAATGCAATATGGGTGCTGTGTATTGTCACGTGGCTAGAGTTCCAACCAGCCCACCGTGCGGCCTTAGGCGATGTGACTCAAGAAAAACGCCTAAGTAAGCCTTTTCAACCCTCTCAGAAGATCAAACTTCCCAAGCACCGACAAACGCAAAGCGTTCTACGCGGAATCGGATCAAAAGAGATGAGCGAAGAAGAACTTCGAAAGAACGCTCAAGAACAAAGAAAGAACACTCAGAGGATTTAGAGTAAATGCCTTTATTCCTTGGAAACTTGGATACATGAAATGAGGAGGGGAAGGCCTCTATTTATAGTTGAGTTCCCCCTAATCCGACGATTTATACAAATTTACATCGACGGCTAAGATCAAAGCCCACCAACCACAATAGTACAATCCTGGGAATATTCCCATCTATCTATAGTAACAAATCCTATGTATACAAGGCAAGTTTACATAGGTCAAAGTGGATGGATATGCCTTCTAGAATCTCCCACAGATCGGGCTAAGTCTAGTGGTCTCTTTGGGCCCAAGATCTCTATCTGAACCTCTTGGGAACCCTGGTGTGCACCCCGTGGTGCCAATGACTCGGCCCTCGGCTGATGGCCCGTGACAATCTCCCCCACCAAACTTGGCGACGCCCTCGTCGCGCCTCTCGAAAAAAGTTGAGATCGATCCTGGAGCTTCCTTCCGCGTACCTTGGCTTGCTCCCAACTCGGAATCTGGCTTGATTGTCCCCCCATAAGGACCGCTCTCCCCATAAAGAGCACCGGACTCTGACTCGGATGTCCCCCCATAAGGACTGCTCGCCTTGGCTCGCACCGCCATGCAAAATTTCCCGTCCCAGGTACATCTTGATCGTAGGAACTCTTTCCTACCAGTTCTGACTTGCCCCGATCTGGACTCTCCCGATCCTTGTGCACAAACTTGGATGCCTTCACGTTGAACACCGAACGAACCTTCGGAACTCTGAATGGTTGCTTCAGCCCGCACCAAGTCTTGGCAACTCCATATGATGGGTTAGGTTTTCTGCGCCCTACACCCAACAAATCCAGCAAATCAAACTGTAACACACTATCATCGTGTTCAAGACGTACCTCACTTCTTTTCTCGACATTTACTCTACACATCAATCCTTCGTCCCTGAAGTTTGATGCCCCACTGCTCATCGGCAATGCAAATCGCATCGACACTTCTCTCCCATTGAAGTTCGATGCCTCGGCCACCTCGCTCATGGATGGCTCCTCGACGGCCTTCATGCCAACTGCCTCGGGCAACTCTCGCCCATCCAAGGTAGTGTCCCCAACTGTCGCCTCCAACTCGATGCCTCCTTGGCTTGGAGCATCTTCGACAAGCTGAATGGCTGTCAGCTTCTTGGTTCCTCGCCCGCTGTCTCGGCACACAGGCACAACGCACCGTTGTCTCGGATCCAAGATGCACACGACGTTGGCAAACGAAATGATGAGAGCTTCAATACGGTCAAGGAAGTTTAGTCCCAAAATAAAATCAAAGTCATCTAACTCGATTACCTCTAAATTCTCCTTGGCCTTCTAATCCCCAATCTGCAACTCGATCTTCTGCGCTGTCCCCACAACTGGAACTTCCCTTGAATTCACCGCCTTGATCTTACCGGTTGAGTCCACAACTTTAAGACCAAGCTTCTCAGCAGCCTTCCTGGACATGAACAGATCGCTTGCCCCGGTGTCCACCAAAGCACTCCTCGATCGTCCCGCCACGTTGATGTCGACAAACATCACCCCATTCTGCTTCTGGCCCTTCCTCGTCTTGACAGAATCCAATATCATCGAGCCAAGCTTCGCAGCCTCATCACTCTCGGGCTCGTCCTCCTTGGACTTCTTGACTCGATCAGGGCATTCTCGCGCTAAATGCGGCCCCTTACATCGGTAACACTTTCGATGTACTTTTTCCACCCTCGTCTTCCCTCCTTTGATGCTAGCGATTGCACCAACTCTACCGGGTTCTCCATCTGACTCCTCGTCCTCTTGGACAATGGCATCGAGACGACTCCTCTTTTTGGGACAGTCTTTCACTATGTGTGGACCATCACAATGGTAGCACCTTATGGATCCTCGATCCTTCCGATCATCTGGTTTCGCGTACCGGTCTGGCTTGGTCGATGGCCTCTCCTTGCCATCATCGCTGTTATCTCCAGACACGTCCTCGTCTCTCCCACCAATACCCTTGCCATGGGGCTTGGAAAACTTGGACTCCATGGACTTGTAAGCACTGTAGTCGGTCAAGGACTCCGAAACGGCTAGGGCTTTGGAAAGTTCCTGCACATCCCTCCGCTCTAACTCGGTCCTGGCCCATGGCTTCAATCCATCCATAAACGTGAAAAACGCATCATTCTCACATAAGCCGGGGATAAGGAGTTGTAGCTCACTAAACTCCTGGATGTAATTCGCAATGGATCCATCGTGTCAAAGTCTCCTAAACTTGGTCCTGGCTGCTTTCTCTGTGTTACTCGGGCAAAACTGCTGCTTGAACTCCGCTTGGAACTCTTCCCATGTTCCAACGCCCATGCCCCACTATTCTCATCAAGGCACCTACGTCGCCACCATAACAAAGCAACGTCAGTCAAGTAAACAACAGCAGTATTTACCTTCTCGGCATCGTCTGTGATGCTCATTGCCCGGAAGTACCGCTCCATGCACCAAATAAAGTTCTCAACATCTTTCGCCGACCGGTTCCCCTTGTGCTCAATTGGCTTCGGAATGTCCTTCATCGGTCTAGGTGTCGTCGTGGTTAACACACCGTTCCGCATGGCAGCCTGATAAACCATCACTTCTGCCTTCATATCCACCATTTCCACCCTCAATGCCTTCAGCATGGCTTCGAGAGCATCTCTCTTTCCCTCTGACCGATCACCCTGGTCATCCAGCTCCTCGAGCCGTGTATCCACCACGTCGAGTCGCTCCGCAGAATCCTTCATAGATCCCTCAAGCCTAGTGACCATCTCCTCGAGCGCCGACAACTTGTCCCTCGAGTTTGCTCGACTTCCTTTGTTCGCCTGGGTCTCCACACCCTTCTGGCTCGCAGCAGCATTCTCTCCCTTCTTTGGTGCCATCTCAACTCGATGCTTCGTGCCTCGAACGCTCGAACAAGGCTCTGATACCAACTGTCACATGGCTAGAGTTCCAACCAGCCCACCGTGTGGCCTTAGGCGATGTGACTCAAGACAAACGCCTAAGTAAGCCTTTTCAACCCTCTCGGAAGATCAAACTTCCCAAGCACCGACAAACGCAAAGCGTTCTACGCGGAATCGGATCAAAAGAGATGAGCGAAGAAGAACTTCGAAAGAACGCTCAAGAACAAAGAAAGAACACTCAGAACACTCAGAGGATTTAGAGTAAATGCCTTTATTCCTTGGAAACTTGGATACATGAAATGAGGAGGGGAAGGCCTCTATTTATAGTTGAGTTCCCCCTAATCCGACAGTCTATACAAATTTACATTGACGGCTAAGATCAAAGCCCACCAACCACAATGGTACAATCCTGGGAATATTCCCATCTATCTATGTTAACAAATCCTATGTATACAAGGCAAGTTTACATAGGTCAAAGTGGATGGATATGCCTTCTAGAATCTCCCACGGATCGGGCTAAGTCTGGTGGTCTCTTTGGGCCCAAGATCTTTATCTGAACCTATTGGGAACCCTGGTGTGCACCCCGTGGTGCCAATGACTCGGGCCTCGCCTGACGGCCCGTGACAGTATGAACCATGTAATTTAACCGAGCAAATTGGGGTATGGAGGGAGCTACATGAAGATATGTTGCGTTAGGATAGGTCATGGTGTTTAGGGGGTGATTTTAACACAGTTAGGGAGGTATGAGAGAGGCAAAGAAGTGTATCAGATCTAAGGGAAATGGCTAAATTTAATAATTTTGTTGGGAATTTGGGGTTGGTTGATTTGCCGTTGAAAGGTAAATGATATACATGGTTTGGTCCAAGAAATTGGTACAGTAAATTGGATAGGTTTTTGTTTTCGTTTGAGTGGGTGGTTCGTTTTCTCGATTTGGTGATATCGAGTTTAGAGTGAGAATATTGTCAGATCACTCGCCTATTAGTTTGTCAAGTGATAATAGGGATTGTGGGCCTAGACCGTTTTGTTTTTTGAATTGTTGGCTGGAAAAGAGGGGTCATATGAAACGTATTGAGGTTGAATAGGAACGTATCTCTCAAGGGGAGGGTGAGCAGAGTCTAATGATGAAATTACAAGCACTTCGCAGTTTCTTGTGCGAGTGGAATCAGAAAGAGTTTGGAAGTGTAGAGGATCAAATTGCGATGACTACGGCTTTGATTGAGGATTTGGATAGGCGGGTGTAATAGGGGATGTGGCTGAATCGTTTGGTGAGGAAAGGAAACAATTGATGGCAAAACTGTGGAAATTGAGCCACACGAGGGAGATGATTTGGCGACAGAAGTCGCGAGCATTATGGTTATAGGCTTGTGACCGAAATACTAGCTATTTTCATCATGCTGCGACAATTAGGGGGATGCGTAATCAGTTGAGAGGCTTGAAGGTGAATAGAAATTGGATGGAGGATCCAGATCGATTAAAACATTGTGTATAAGGAATTTCGGAAACACTTTTCAAAGTCTCGCTCAAATTGTATGTTGGAAGGAAATTTGAATTTTAGGCGCTTATCATCGGACAAGGCAGCATATTTAATGATTTATTTTTTGGAAGAGGAAGTGAAAGAGGCGATTTGGAGTTGTGATGGAGCGAAGGCCTCGAGCCCTGATGGTTACAATTTTGAGTTTTATAAAAGGGGATGAGAATTCTTAAAAGGAGATTGTAACACTGTCGACCTGGATGTCACATTTGGGCGGGCCTCACGACTGAAACCCAACCATAAAATTTTGAACTAGTGTAGCCATATCCACAATCAATTTCAAAGGCATTATATTTAAACCCAATAAAGTACAAGTAATATTTAAAGCATATACAATGAATCTCTTTTTAAAATTTTCATTATAAAACCTTTGAATTGATCGTTGAAAAATCCAAATCCAAATCCAATTACAATGTACAATAGGTTCCTACGAATACATAGCCCAATGACCTAAGTACTGTACTCTGAAGATACGAGGCACTGGAATCCTTCATTGATGGTGTTCCACCAAGAACGTGCCAGACCTACTAACTTGCCAACGAAAACAACAATTTCGAACACTGAGCTAACAAAGCTCTATGGATACATCGCCACTCAACCATCCTTCATGCAAATCATAAATAAAGCAATGCAACATGAACGATATCATGGAAAGATAACGATGACACTACCATAACCGCCTAAGCACATGTTATGCACAATATAACATCTCAAGTAACATAAGAACATCAATAAAAAACCAAGAGTGAGGCCTAATATCACCCGACACTGGAAACCCACTCATGCTCGGAATTTTACATCGAGCTGCTTAGAATCTCACATCGAGCGGGTATACTTGAAATCTCATATCGAGTCTTTGCTCGAAATCTAGCATTGAGCGGGGATCGGAATCTCGCATAGAGCAATTATCATCACCTGAAATCTCACATCGGATGACCTTCATTTCATCACTCAAAATCTCACATCGAGTGACCTTCTTGTGTTGCAACACTCACTCACTGGGTATCTGGATCCCACCAAACAAATACACATAACCAAACAAGTGCCCTCACATGGCACAACCACATATGATCTACCTAGGATTTCTAAGATTTGCTAACACAAGTAACTGCCTTTTATTCAAACACATTATCGGCCAATTAATCCACAAAAGAAGTTAGAAACACCATTTTTCAATTTTACTATTCATTTTACATCATAAGAGACCCCTTGGGCCCTTTGCCTCGAATTATAAAGCCCCCAAACGTAAACCCAACTTTCTTGGGTAGATTGCCCAGCGAGTACCGATACTCCTATATGGGTATCGATATGCCACTCTAGGTACCGCTACCCGTCCAAGAGTACCGATACTCCAAATAGGTTCAAAAAAATTGAGGCTTCAAGCTGTATTGATACGCTCACCCCCGTATCGGTACTCAATATCGATACTTAAACCACCCCGTATCGATCCCTACCAGTACCGGTATTCCCACCTTTGCGTACCGATACACGAAGGCCTTCCTCAGGCAATAGAATAGTAGTACCGATACGCCTCTAGCGTACCTGTATGTTAAAATGCTATTGGAATTCCCACCAAGCCACGGTGTTTTGATACACGTCCAACATTACTGGTACGCCTATCACAATCCATCTTCTTTATTACTTAGGCGTACCGATATTGGGCACCATTATCAGTACGCGAACCTAGAATTTCAAAGTTTGGGTTTGAGTTTCACCCAGAATCCCACTTAACCTATATGGTTACTACCAATTTTAGGCCTTAACAAAATCGATCCTACAAGTTATGGTGAAGTTATTAGGTGAGCTACTACCAATTTTAGGCCTTAACACTAATTTCACAATTTACCATTAAAGATCAACCAAGGTATGTCAAAGCCAAAAACACCAAAATCATGAACCAAAGCCTATTTTTATGATTTCCAGGAAATTATAGGAGTTAGTAATGTACTAACCTTGGATTAATGCAGATGAAGAAGCCCTCAAAAACCCATTCCCGTTCTTCCTCTTCCACCCCCTCTAGACACTTTACTTCTTCATTCTCAATAACATTTACTTGGATTAAAGACCCTTTGATGCTGATCAAACTTCCCTCATCAAGAAAAACAAGATTCCCCTCACAAATCTCAAGGATTCAACCTTTAGGTTTTGATTTTGGGATGAGAGACGGGTTTAGATGAAAGAAGAAGACAAGGAAACATAATGATATCATCCCCATACCCCTTTTGCAGAGAAATCATAAAACCTCCCCTTTTCCATCATCCATTTATGAAAATACCACTTTAGCCTCATAAAATCTTCCTAGCCCAACTCCAAACCAACCAAAGCAAGCCCAACAACTAAAACCAAGCCCAAAAGGGTTCCCGAAAGCCCAAACACACCCGACCCTCGAAATCTAAAATTTTGGTCGATACAACTCTCCCCTCCTTAAAGAAAATTTCCTCATCAAAATTTAAACAAGGGAAGGAGATGATACCACTGAAGATCCAACCATCCTTTCGATCACGTATGCCCACGACTCCTAGGTTCTCCACAAAACCTTCCTAACCAAAACTCTCTACAAGACTCCCCAACGATTCATTCCCAACATCCAGAGCAACACTCATAACAAACCGAAGAGCAGATCAACAACAGATAACCACAACAACACCGTCAAACATCACCCTACCGAACTCACTTCATATGACGTCTCATCACGGATATCAACCTCTTTACCATTTCCCGCATTTCTAGCTCTTGAACTCTACCCTCTTCTATGTTCAAAATGCAACACTTCTTCGAAAGTACATCATATGGAACTTCCTCATATATTAACAACACCATAACCCACTTGTTCAAGAACAAGCAAACCCTATCAATCGAGCTCTACCGTCAATCTAACATGAAATTACAACCTTTATTCTCGACTTGGTTAACTAATACAGAACTTAACATCTAATTTACTTGAACCCACCACAACATGAACATATGTGAATCCAAGATCAAGCGATTCCACTAGCCAAGCCACTTTTGTTTTGAAAGAAAACTGTTACCAAAAACAAGCTCTACTAGGGATCAAACCCACCAGGCTATCCTTAAAGTTTCGAACACCCTCTTTCACTCCAACCACCTAATTCTAACTAACAATTATGCTGAACTTTGGGAAGCCCTCAAAGGTTTCTAAAATGGTCCTTTTAGCAAATCTGTTGCAACACAAGAATTTAATTTCATGCTATCGTAGCCAAAAATCCACCTTTCAACTAAGCTACTTAGAAATCTTCACGCTGTTATACCATGCATGCAGACAACCCATCTCAAAACTCGATGGAGCAAACACTGAAATCATTAAATTCGAGATTATACCAACGCACTCGTGAGTCCAAACCATCTCACGACTAGCCCTTAAGGTCCAAACGTGTAACCCCCTCGACCCAACCTAGATACCCGACCGAACCGAGTGAGCTACATTCGGTTTGCTAAAGCAAACCGAAGAAAGGTTACGAAAAGTCTGTCCATTTTTTTCCTTTTATCTTGTCTAGATGAGAATTATTAAACCTACATGTTCATGCTTTTCAGTGGTTGAAAATTCAAAGGAAATCAAGCACGGAAGAACCACCAATTGCATACTACACTAAACAGTGATTAAATTGTAAAACTAATAATTTTAAAGGACCAGATCTAATGATGAATTTACCAAACCTCAATTAGTCAGATTTCATGCTCTCATGTCAAATTTCAGATTAAAGCGATCATCCAAGCTTATTTAATCGCGTTTACAAAACTTAGGGACTAAATTGAAAAGAAGCAAAACTTGCCTCTCCATGACATTAACAGTTTTAACGGTCACCGTATCGATACATTAGACCCTATATAGATACGATATTCAAGACCTATTTTGGTACACCAATTACCGTATCGGTACTCTACTCTGATTCCCAAAAATCTTTTCATTTGATTATAAACCGTACCGATACAAACCACCACCGTTTCGATACGATATGTCAAACTCAAAAAAATCCCCTTTTACTTGTTTACACCCATATCGATACAGACCTTGAGCGTTTTGCTACACGAGCTCGATTCAAAAAGTGAAAATTCCAGTAGCCTCAACCGTATCGAAACACTTGACCCTGTATTGAAACACCTTGACCAAATTTGCCTAGCCGTACCGATACGGTCTCTTGCGTATCGGTACGCCTAGGCCTGTAATGACATTTTTAGCTGGTTTCATATGCAAAACTAGATGCATTTAAGTCCTAGCAACTTGCATACATGCATACATACTTTCAAACATGTATAAACTCATTTCCATGCTAACATTTAACCAACCAACATGACACCCAAACCATAGAGGTACTCTAGAGGCATGCTTCCTAAACCAAGACACCAAACAAACCATAATGTACAAAAAGGCCAATCTCAGCATAAGCATCAAACCAACACCAAATTCATAACACGCCCAACATGTTAATATCACTTAAGCATATCAACCAAGAAAAACCATCTATATGCATACCTAGGGAACCATAATACATCAACCTTAGGTATGATGCACAATAAGCATAACAACATCAATCAAACTCCGAAAACACAGCATTACACATGCTTAAAACCAGGGAATAATCGAATTACAAATCCCCAAATCCAAGGCGAACACATTGCCTTATTAACCGAAAACTAAAACCAAGTTTATACTCAAATAGTCTTGCCTTGGAATCCCTTTATCCTTGCCTTTGCTGCCTCTTAGCTTTAATGCTTTGCATCATTAGGAAAAAGAGAGCGTAAGCACACTTGCTTAGTGAGGAAGCTCTTAAAAGCAATGATGCATTGAACTTTTAAAAATTAACTCATGTTTTCAACTATGCTTACGACCTAAGCAAGTTTCAAAGATCCCAATCCAATACATTCATATCGACCATATGCAAAACAATTTAAACTACATGCTTAAATCCCAGAGCATTAAATACAAAACCATGCTTAAATTCCAAAGCATTATAAACATATTTCAACATTAGAAATCCCATATATTGGCAATTATAGTGACCTCAGATAGTCGACCACTATCCTTGATTAGCCGACCGCTAGTCCTTAGTTAACCGACTGTTAACTTATACATCGGATACACAGATCTCCATTAATGACCGACCATCACAAGACTACCCCATGCCGACCGCATGACTTATAACCTTGCTGACCGCAAGCTATACATCAAAAAGGGGAACCGACCGCTCAACCCAAGTGACCAACATTGTCCGACTAGCCGACCGCTTTATCTCAGGGACTTTTAACCTACGATCGATTTTTAGACATTATAGTGCACTTTATCCTATGGTATGCCAACTATATCCGGTTGATTTCTCACCTTGTCACAAAGCCAATATATCACTTACAAAACCATTTTCTCACTGTTTTACAATGCATTACACAAAATCTCCCATATGCACATCACATTGCAAAGCAATATCACATTCCCGACTGGAATCAAAACCAATGCTTACCCGCATTCAAAACACTTTTAAACTATTGCATATGTAATTTAAAACCATGCATTCACAACAAGTAACATCAACCATGTTTACGACTAAAACATGAATCACACATGCCCATATCCGAACTGATATTAAAGAGCAAAGGAGGGAAACTTACTTCCAAGTTTAGGTAAGTGTTTCAAACTTAACCTAAACTTCCAAATCCACTTTCAAACTTTTGAAAGACTTTTAAAACTGTTTCCACTCGCCGATTTTGCTTCGCCTTGCGTGCTACCGCAAAACAAGCTCCCAGCAAGCCTAGAACCACTTTAAGAAGCTACACCTTGATTCTCCCCTGTTTCGATCACACAAAACTAGAGGAAACATGCATTAAAATGCATCCAACACTCTGTTCCAAACCAAAAACCCGTAGCTCCCAAGATGCCCACGCAAAACTCATTCGAAGCTAATCGAAAACAACTTCAAACACTACTCAAGCTTAACCTAGCCATAACATAACGATTTTAAACTTCAAACCTAATAATTAACATCTAAAACTCAATCACAACATCCTTTTAGTCCCAACAATGACTTAACTCCCCAAACAACCTAAAAACCCTTAACTAACAACTTAAACAATTAGAGATTCAACCAATTTCGGGATTCTATTATTAAAGACAACTTATCCAAGTTTTAATATCTCCAAAATATGATTGAAAACAATCCACAACTCTAGTAAACAGATCCAAATCGAAAATCACAAAATCCATCAATTAAACCTCTTTAAAAACCAAAATCCGTACATAATTAATCAAAACCAATTAGAAAATATATCTAAAAAGACAAGAACATGGGAGTTTCAGTAAAGAACCTTTCATTAGAGGAGAAGAATGAACTTACCTCCAATGAATGAGTTTCCCCTTAATTGGATGGTTTTTCCTTCTTGAAAACAAAGAAGTTCAATGAGATTTTTAGAAACAACTTTGAAAAATCATTTAACAATTAAAAGAGTTAAGAAATCAAGATTGTTACCTTAAATCTATGATAAAAAATGAGTGTTTTGCTGAGAGTGTTTTGAGAGAACATATGAGAAAAGAAAAGTTACGCCAGATTTGTTTTAAGAGAAAATAACCACCTTAACTAAATCTCCTTTTTAATCCTTTAATAAAAACCATTTAAAAATAATCCAATTTAAGGAAAAAAACTCAGATTAGACCAAATGGTAAAATCTCTCCTTAAAGATTCAAAGTTTTGACTCTTTACAAAATAGTCACCTCTTTAAAATAGTTTTCAAAAGTTGCATTATGGTCACTAGCCAAAATGTCACCCTTCCAAAGCTTATTTTCCAAAATTGCTTTCACCAATATTTATAACATAATAAAGTATGATTTTTAAACTTTTTTCCATATTTTTATCTTTCAGAAAAATATACGATTCTAAATGTGACTCAAATCTCTAACCCGGTCCACCCGACCGTCTAACTAGCCTGAAACTGCTAGGCCCAAAACCGGGGTGTTACAACTCTCCCCCTCTTAAGAAATTTCGTCCACGAAATTACCTGAAGGGAAAAGATGCAGAAATTGCTCCAACATATCTGCCTTGCTTTCCCAAGTGGCCTCCTCGGCACCCCGATGTCGCCATAAGACTTTAACCAGTTCTATCCTCTTACCTCGTAGAACTTTGTTGCTGGAATCAAGGATTTCCATCAGCTCCTCATCATAGGATAAATCCAGTCTCAACTCTATATCCGTAATATGGATACATGGAACACATCATGTATTTTCTCAAGCTTGGGAGACAGCCTCAACAGATATGCCGTAGGACCAACTCGCTTAATGATCTCATACGGTCCAATAAACCTCAGAATAAGCTTCCCCTTTTGCCCGAACCGCATCACCTTCTTCTACGGTGACACGTTTAGGAATACACGATCGCCCACCGCATATTCAATTTCCCTACGCTTCAAATCTGTATAGGATTTCTACCGATCCGTAGCTGCTTTCAAGCGTTCACACACAAGCTTACCTTTCTCATCGGTGTCTTTCACCACATGTGGCAAAGAAACATGCTTTTCCCCCACCTCATCCCATCACAAGGGCGTACGACACCTCCGACCATACAATGCCTCGAATGGTGCCACATGTATACTCGCCTAATAACTTATTATAAGCAAATTCAACCAAGGGTAAATGCTTCTCCCAGGTTCCTTGGAACTCTATTATACAACACCTCAACATATCTTCCAAAACCTGGATAACTCGCTCAGACTGCCCATTCGTCTGGGATGATACACGATGCTAAAACTCAATCTCGATCTCAAAGCCCGATAAAAACATCTATAAAACCTTGATGTGAACCTCAGATCTTTATCCGATACGATGGACTTTTGTACTCCGTGCAAATGCACTATCTCAGAGATAAACAAATCTGGTAGCTTGTCCAAAGTGTATGTCGTGTGCACTGGCAAAAAATGCGCACACTTCGTAAACCGATCCCCCACCACCCATATAGAATCCTTCTTAGCCGGTGTCAATGGAAACCCTATCACAAAATCCATGGTGACTTCCTCCCATTTCTATTCCGGGATCCTCAACGGTTGCAACAACCCAGATGGAAACTGATGTTCAGCTTTAACCTGCTGACACACCATACACTTAGACACAAACTCCCCCACGTCTTTTTTCAAACCAACCCAATAATAACTTTCCTTCAGATCACGGTACATTTTGGTACTACCAGGGTGCGTAGCAAAAGGACTAGAATGCGCTTCCGTTAAAATAGTATGCCTGAGCTCCAGAACTTCCAGCACCACTATTCTACCCTTGAAGCACAAAACACCATCAACATCAAAATGAAAATTTGTCGGATTACTATCAGCTATATCCTTAACATGCAGAACAAAGGAATCATCAAACGGTTTCTTAGCTTTAATCAACTATGACAACGTAGTCTTAACCTGCAACCCAGCCAACAAACCACCTTCCCGTGTCACACTCAACCTTGCGAACATCGCCCTAAGCTCAACCGCCACCTTACAACTCAACACATCCGTAACCACATTGGCTTTTCCAGGATAATACTCAATGGTCAAGTCATAATCCTTAAGCAACTCCAACGATCTTCGTTGCCTAAGGTTCAAATCCTTTTGAGACATCAAATACTTCAGTCTCTTATGGTCCGTAAAGACTACACTTCTCACCATAAAGATAGTGTCGCCAAATCTTCAAGGCAAACACCACAGCTACAAACTCTAAATCATGTGTTGGATAATTGCACTAATGAACTTTTAGCTGTCTCAACGCATAGGCCACAACCTTCCCATCCTGCATCAACACACAACCCAAACCAACGTACGATGCATCACTGTAAACCACAAACTCCCTCCTAGATTTCGCTTGAATCAACACAGGAACATGTGTCAAAACCTCCTTCAACTTCTCAAAACCCTGCTGTTGCTTATCTATCCACACGAAATGAACATTTTTCTGTAGCAACTTCGTCAACGTAGCCGCAATACAAGAAAAACCTTCAACAAAACGACGATAATAACCAGCCAACCCAAGGAAACTACGTACTTCCAACACGGTCTTAGGTTGTTTACAATTGATAATAGCTTTAATTTTCTGCAGATCAATGCGAATACCCTCCACGGATACCACATGATCAAGAAACATCACCTCCTTAAGCCAAAACTCGCACTTACTCAACTTAGCATACAACTGATTATCCTTTAAGATTTGCAAAACTATACACAAATGTTGATCATGCTCTTCCTCTGTGCGAGAGTACACAAGAATATCATCGATGAAAACCACCACAAACTGATCAAGATACTCATGGAACACCAAGTTCATCACATCCATAAAAGTCGCTGGGGTATTCGTCAAACCAAACGGCATTACCAAAAACTCGTAATGCCTGTACCTCGTACGAAATGCGGTTTTGTGCACGTCCACATCCTTCACCTGGTAATACCCCGACCTTAGATCAATCTTCAAAAACACCGCTGCCCCGCGAAATTGATCAAACATGTCATCAACCCGCGAAAATGGATATTTGTTCTTCACCGTCAACTTATTCAACTGGCGATAATCAATGCACATACGCATCGATCCATCCTTCTTTTTCACAAAGAGAACCGGAGCACCCCACGGGGAAACACTTGGTCGAACGAACCCATAATCTAACAACTCCTGAATTTGAGACTTTAACTCTTTCAACTCATTCAACGTCATCTGATAAGGAGATATAGACACTGGAGTTGTACTTTTATATGTCTCGATACGAAACTCCACCTCCCTATTCGGAGGTAAGCTCGACAACTCCTCAGGAAAAACTTCCTAATAATAACATACAACTCGAATGTCCTACACCCGAACACCCTTAGCTTCTGGATTCATAATAATAGCCAAGTAGGCTTGGTAACCATCCAACATCATCATCTTTGCTCGGGTAGCTGAAACAACATTGGACAAGAATTTCACATTCTCACCCACCACCACAACTTCATAATCCTCGGCCAACTTCAAAGAAATCCTTTTAGATTCACAATACACCATCGCCTTATTCTCACTTAGCCAATCCATACCCAAGATAACCTCAAAACCATGAAATGGAAACTCCGTCAAATCCGTAGCAAATTCATGACCTTGCACCATCAAAGAACAACACCGATACAACTTTCTTGTTGTAACTGTCTCCCCAAAAGAACTAGTTACAATCATGCCAACATCCAAGATCTCAACAGGAACATTTAACAATGATGCATGCTCACTTAAGATATATGAATGCGTAGACCCCGAATCAATCAAAGAAAACAATGACAAAGATTGCAAGGTGAAAGTACCTGCGATTACATCCGTGTTATTGCGCCCCTTACGATGAGCATAGATCCCCGTTGGCCCACCATTCTTCGGTTGTACAGTAACGGTATGAGCCACAACTCTCTGCCCATCCTCGCGCCTCTAAAAATTACCCCTGCCACAGCCTCGGCCCCTAGCAAGTACAACAGCCAAAACTGGTGCGTCACCCACAGCACGAGGACATTCACGTTTCATGTGACCAGGAGATCCACAAACAAACAATTCATGGTATTTCCCCAACACTCACTCGTGTGGCGTCTACCGTAACGCTCACACTCAGCTACAATACGAACACCTTGGTTACCATGACCACCACCTCGCATGTGATCCATCTTGAACCTCTTATTTTGAGACCTCCTATTATGCTTCCCAAAATAGCCTAAATCAAACCCTCGCTTGTTCGAGCCCATACCTGAAACTTGTCCCGATACCCTCAAGGACTGCTCAATATCCTTAGCACGGTTCACAAGCACATCAAAAATCTGTATAGTCCGCAGCCAACAGATACATTTTGATATCTTTTACCAGCCCATAACGAAACCTGTTACACCTCTCAAGATCATCCGGAACCAACTCAGTGGCATACTGACTCAACTGGACAAACTTCACCTCATACTCCGCCACGGACATGCCACCCTGAACCAAGGCCATAAACTCATGTTTCCTCTCATCTAGATACTAAGTACCTATATACTTCTTCTTGAAAGCTCTCCAAAAGAACTCGCAAGTTATATTCGCCTCTGGAATATTGGCGATAGTGGTCATCCACCAATGGTAAGCATCACCATGCAATAGCGACACGGTACAACCCAGCTTACGCTCATCATTGCAACTCATCTGGTACAGAATACGAATCGTACTCTCCAGCCACCCCTCGACTGCCTCAGGGCTCGGACCCCTGAACTCTACACCTCCTAAACTACGAAGATGCTCCAATGGTAATCCTGGGTTAACCGCCACGGCAGGTGCCGGTGCTTGCACATGCAGTCTAGGCATTGCTTCTTGAAAAGCTCTCGTTATCACCTGAACTAGCAGGGTCAAATCACCAAATACAGGCACTTGATGAGCCTAGGGCGCACCACCAGCCCCAACATCAACCGGTGGTACCAACGGAGGAGGAGGAGGCAAGATATTAGTGGGATTCTCTTCCCCAACATTATTTTGCCCAACACCAGCCTTACCAGCCATAGAACGCGTCTCACGTCGAGCCATGCTAACAAAAGCATCAAACACATTAAAGTCAGACCCACAATAGGCAAAGGATCCAAGACTATCTTATAAAACACTTTGAAAACCTCGGTAATGTACAATGTGTTCCCAAGAATACCCCAACACAACGTAAATCAAGCACCAAACATATACATAATCAGCGTGCATAACAACCATTATCACACAATCAAACAACAATATCCCAACCTTTCGAAACCTGGCTCTAATACCAACAAATATAACCCCTTCGACCCGGCCTAGATGCCCGACTGAACCGAATGAGCTACATTAGGTTTGCCGAAGCAAATCAGAGAAAGGTTACAAAAAGTTAGTCCATTTTTTCCTTTTATCTTGTCTAGATGTGAAATATTAAACCTACATGTTCATGCTTGTAGCGGTTGAAAATTCAAAGGAAACCAAGCACGGAAGAACCACCAATTGCATACTACACTAAACATGGACTAAATTGTAAAACTGATAATTTTAAAGGAACAGATCTGATGATGAATTTACCAAACCTCAATTAGTCAGATTTCAAGCTCTCATGTCAAATTTCAGATTAAAACGATCATCCAAGCTCATTTAATCACGTTCAAAAAACTCAGGGACTAAATTGAAAAGAAGCAAAACTTGCCTCTCCACGACATTAACAGTTTTAATGATCACCGTATCAATACACTAGACCCCATATCGATACAATACTCAAGACCTGTTTCGATACACCAATTAACGTATCGGTACTCTACTCTGATTCCCAAAAATCCTTTTATTTGATTGTCAAACCGTACCGATACAAAACACCAGCGTTTCGATACGATATGTCAAACTCAAAAAAATCCCCTTTTACTTGTTACAAACCTTAAGCATTTCGGTATGCGGGCTCGATTCAAAAAGTGAAAATTCTAGTAGCCTCAAACCGTACCGAAACACTTAACCCCGTATCGAAACCCTTGACCAAATTTGCCTAACCACACCGATACGGTCCCTTGCGTATTGGTACGCCTGGGACTATAATGACAATTTTAGCTAGTTTCATATACAAAACTAGATGCATTTAAGTCCTAGCAACTTGCATACATGCATACATACTTTCAATGTATAAACTCACTTCCATGCCAACATTTAACCAACCAACATGACACCCAAACCATAGAGGTACTCTAAAGGCATGCTTCCTAAACCAAGACACCAAACAAACCATAATGTACAAAAAGGCCAATCTCAGCATAAGCATCAAACCAACTCCAAATTCATAACACGTCCAACATGTTAAGATCACTTAAGCATATCAACCAAGCAAAACCATCTATATGCATACCTAGGGAACCATAAAACATCAACCTTAGGTATGATGCACAATAAGCATAACAACATCAATCAAACTCCGAAAACACAACATTACACATGCTTAAAACCAAGGAATAATCGAATTACAAATCTCAAAATCTGAGGCAAACATATTGACTTATTAACCAGAAACTAAAACCGAGTTCATACTCAAATAGTCTTGTCTTGGAATCGCTTTATCCTTGCCTTTGCTGCCTCTTAGCTTTAATGCTCTACATCATTAGGAAAAAGAGAGCGTAAGCACACTTGCTTAGTGAGGAAGCTCTTAAAAACAATGATGCATTGAACTTTTAGAAATTAACTCTTGTTTTCAACTATGCTTACGACCTAAGCAAGTTTCAATGATCCCAATCCAATACATGCATATCGACCATATGCAAAACAATTTAAACTACATGCTTAAATCCCAAAGCATTAAATACAAAACCATGCTTAACTTCCAATGCATTATAAAAATATTCCAACATTAGAAATCCCATATATTGGCAATTATAGTGACCTCGGATAGTCGACCACTATCCTCGATTAGCCGACTGCTAATCCTTAGTTAACCGACCGTTAACTTATACATCGGATACACAGATCTCCCTTAATGACCGACCATCATCAAGACTACCCCATGCCGATCGCATGACTTATAACCTTGCCGACCACAAGCTATACATCAACAAGGGGAACCGACCACTCAACCTAAATGACCAACATTGTCCGCGTAGCCGACCGCTATATCTCAAGGACTTTTAACCCACGATCGATTTTTTGACATATTATAGTGCACTTTGTCCTATGGCATGCCAACTTTATTCAATTGATTTCTTACCATGTCACAAATCCAATATATCACTTACAAAACCATTTGCTCACTGTTTTACAATGCATTACACAAAATCCCCCATATGCACATCACATTGCCAAAGCAATATCACATTCCCGACCGAAATCAAAACCAATGCTTACCCGCATTCAGAACACTTTTAAATCGTTGGTATGTAATTTTAAACCATGCATTCACAACAAGTAACATCAACCATGTTTACGAATAAAACATGAATCACACATGCCCATATTCGAACCGATATTAAAGAGCAAAGGAGGGAAACTTACTTCCAAGTTTAGGTAAGTGTTTCAAACTTAAAATCGTTTCCACTCACCGATTTTGTTTCGCCTTGCTTGCTACCGTAAAACAAGCTCCCGGTAAGCCTAGAACCACTTCAAGAAGCTACACCTTGATTCTCCCCTGTTTCGATCACACAAAACTAGAGGAAACAAGCATTAAAAATGCATCCAACACTCTGTTCCAAACCAAAAACCCGTAGCTCCCAAGATGCCCACTCAAAACTCATCCGAAACTAATCGAAAAAAACTTCAAACACTACTCAAGCTTAACCCAGTCATAACATAACGATTCAAAACTTCAAACCTCAACAATTAAAATCTAAAAACTCATTCACAACATCCTTTTACTCCCAGCAATGACTTAACTCCCCAAACAGCCCAAAAACCCTTAACTAACAACCTAAACAATTAGAGATTCAACCAATTTTGGGATTCTCTTATTAAAGATAACTTATCCAAGTTTTAATATCTCCAAAATATTATTGAAAACAATCCACAACTCTGTAAACAGATCCAAATCGAAAATCACAATCCATCAATTAAACCTCCTTAAAAACCAAAATCCATACATAATTAATCAAAACCAATTAGAAAACATATGTAAAGAGCCAAGAGCATGGGAGTTTCAGTAAAGAACCTTTCATTAGAGGAGAAGAACGAACTTACCTCCAGTGAATGAGTTTCCCCTTAATTGGATGGTTTTTCCTTCTTGAAAACAAAGAAGTTCAATGAGATTTTTAGAAACAACTTTGAAAAATCATTTAACAATTAAAAGAGTTAAGAAATCAAGATTGTTACCTTAAATCTCTGATAGAAAATGAGTGTTTGGCTGAGAGTGTTTTGAGAAAAACTATGAGAAAAGAAAAGTTACGCCACATTTGTTTTAAGAGAAAATAACCACCTTAACTAAATATCCTTTTTAATCCTTTAATAAAAACCATTTAAAAATAATCCAATTTAAGGAAAAACTCAGATTAGACCAAATGGTAAAATAGCTCCTTAAAGATTCAAAATTTTGACTCTTTACAAAATAGTCACCTCTTTAAAACAGTTTTCAAAAGTTGCATTATGGTCACTAGCAAAATGTCACCCTTCCAAAGCTTATTTTCCAAAATTTCTTTCACCAATATTTATAACATAATAAAATATGATTTTTAAACATTTTCCCATATTTTTATCTTTCAAAAAAATATATGCTCCCGAATCTGACTTGAATCTCTAACCTGGTCCACCTGACCTCTAACTAGCCTAAAATCGCTAGACCCAAAATAGGGGCATTACAAAATGTTACCTCAAACACAATCTTTATCACAATCTCTCTTTAACCTTCAACTTACAATACTCGATCCTTAAAAAATCATAAGGCAACCTCGAGACTCTTCAACCATTTACAAGATTATCAATCCCCAAGGAATTGGTAACGATCCTCCATCGTTACACGCCAACTCACCATATCCAACGCTTCCACTCTTGCTATACCAACCAGGTACACCCCAAGGTGAACCACTTGGCGACGACACCTGTATTCACTCACTTTTGTAAATGAGTCCCTACTCTAAAAGTTCAGTCTGTGCCATACCACAGGGTGAGGGACATAAAGACCCAACTCGACGTCACCTCTATTGCGGGCTCTAATACACGATCAAGAGGATAGCCATCTCAATCCTCAAAGAGCACCTCAATATCCACTTACACTCCACCGCTCTAAAACTGTAAACTCTCAACCTTGCATCAACTACACAAACTAAGAATATCTTGGAACCTACAAGGTTCTCCTCAACTAACATCGTAGGAACACGACACACAAGCTGAAGAGGTAAAGATTCTTTGCGCATAACACCAACAAAATGGTTATTTCAAACCCCAACTTTGAGACTCTAGCTTAGACACCAAGGAACACATCGTATTCACACGACCAAACCTTACCAAGGATAAGTCTAACAAGTCCACAGGGACTGTTACTCTCAATTCATATTGACCCCCTACGGTGAAACCCTTTCCTTCTAGCACTTACAAGTCCAATAATTTTAACCAAGACAACATAAATTCTTGAGGAACTTAACACAATTCTCACTCAACAAAATCACTATCATGGTGGGAATAATAAATCAAACTGTTATCAAGGGAGCCACTGAAAATCAAATATTCTTGGCAGCAAGG
This sequence comes from Hibiscus mutabilis, assembly GCA_019671005.1. Taxonomy (NCBI): domain Eukaryota; kingdom Viridiplantae; phylum Streptophyta; class Magnoliopsida; order Malvales; family Malvaceae; genus Hibiscus; species Hibiscus mutabilis. The sequence continues at coordinate 32,489,755 of CM033722.1, forward strand.
TTGTCATCCTTGGTCTAAACAACATGCCATCTAGCAAAATGTCGTAGCACCACCTCATGAAGGACTCTGATTATGCCAATAAGGAATCAACCTCAGAGACTAAACCAGTGAACACTCATCTACAAATGGACAGTCTTTTGCCATATGACCCGATGTCTGGCACTCATAATAAATCCCCCAAGCAAGAAGCATACCCCAAGGTGATGTCGACCAAAATACTCACGAACCGGTGAGAAATATGCTAGGGCCGAACAATCAATGCTCCCCGTTATAAAAAAAATCAAGAAGCCCATACGAGCCCTCAATCTAGATTTCTGACCAACCCTCATCAACTGATCTGCAACAACTCTCTTTGATCCCCTCAAGCATGAAACCTCTCAACGGAGCCTGAGAAGAATCTTATGATATCCTGGGTCCCCACAACATGGTCTATAGAATCCTTAGACTGACTCAATGTTAGCTCTAAAGTTATTTGAGTATCTTCGCGCTAATAACTAACTCAAAAAATATCTTAAAAGAACCCGTTGTCCTATTCACCAATAGGTCAATCTTGAACCCAAGCCTAAACCTCAACACATTTAACCTTCGATAGTAACAAACTTTGGGAATAACAGTTTAACCGTAGAAAATCTTACTCATACTTAACACCGTTCTGACACCTTGAACCGATTGTAATAATTGATCTCTCATCTCCTTCATAAGAGCTTCACTAACGTACTTTTTTTGACTTATCCAAGGAAACATCCCATGTTGAGAATACAGGCTATGGTCCTAAGTCAATAGTCTCTCACCATTCGTATGCATTACCTTTTAAAAAAGATGATACAATTAGGATCCCCCTTAAGACTACTATATATCTACCTTAGATATCTCTGATTGTCTCATAACCATCGATCTGATTGATCGGGTCATCCTTTCCTGACCCTTCACTATCCTTGGATTCATAACACTGATGCTCATCCTATTTAAGGAATATGGCTCTCTTCACGACTTTCATGGTCGTTCCCTATACCACCTGACCCAAACTAGTCTGAACCACATTAAAAATGTGGTAGTTCATCATTCTCATTACCATGGGTTTGGTTCCCCCAGAACCTCGAAACTTCCAACACCACGCTTGACATCTCAAGCTAGCTCATGACCGAACAACAACCAATAGACAAGACCCTATCAACTCCTTAAAAAGAACAACTCCACCAAATCTGTTAAACCCACACCCTCGGACTTTACTCAAATAATGCCTTGCACAATACCCACAATGTCCTTCTAGCCACTACTATAAACAATTGCAAGCAAGCATACCTTGTTCGAGATCTCAGAGCTTTTAGCTTATAAGAGCGCACTTGGGACCTCATAGCCATCTAGTACCTCTCAACATCAAATGAAAATACAAATTTTCTAGGTGTGCTACATCCCCATCACATAGTACCCTACCATTAGGGTTCACTTACTATAGATGAAGGGACCTCCGATCGACACTCTACCACTGGTCAATTAAAAGTAAGTCCTCTTATTTGTTCTATAACGGTCATCCACCAACACGTGGAATCTCGCCACTGGAGGTTCTTACTATGAACTCAAGGCTTCAAGGTAGCTTACGGTACATAACCATGATTACTACTTGAGTGATGAAAGGAGGGCACGCCCTCAACTTTTTCATTCTTTTATGAACCCAAGCTTAACGTCTGAGATAACTCCAATCTTAGAATCATCCTTAAATAAATTAGCCAACATCACGACCCTCACGACTGCGATCGAATCTATCTTAATGTCACAACCGATTGCACAAGCGAACACAGGGCACACCAGCTAGATTTTAGTCTTGAAAGAGTGCAACTTAGACATAAGGGCTCATATTCGCTAGACGCGTATCCATAACTCCTAACCACCCTGGGGGTTTCCTAGAACCTACTAAACCTAGGATCTAATACCCCTAAATGTAACACTCTCAACCTAGATGTCACATTTAGGCCTCACGCCTGAAGCCCAACCATAAAATTTTAACCTAGCTTAGCCATATCAACAATCAATTTCAAAGCCCATTATATTTAAACCCAATAAAGTAAAAGTAATATTTAAAACATACACAGTGGAGCTCCTTTTAAAAAAATCATTATAAAAACTTTGACTTGATTATTGGAAAATCCAAATACAAATTACAATGTACAATAGGTTCCTACGAATACATAGCCCAATGACCTAAGTACTGTACTGTGAAGAGACGAGGCGTTAATATCCTTCACTCATGGTGCTCCTACAAGAACGTGCCAGACCTACTAACCTACAAACGAAAACAACAATTCTGAATGCTAAGCTAACAAAGCTCAGTGGATACACCGCTACTCAACTATGCTTCATGCAAATCATAAATAAAGTAATGCAATATGAATGATATCATGGCAAGATAACAATGGCACTGCCATAATAGCCTAAACACATGTTATGCACAATATAACATCTCAAATAACATAAGCACATCAATAAACAAACCAAGAGTAAGGCCCAATATCACCCGACATTGGGAAATCCACTCATGCTCAAAATTTTACATCGAGCTCCTCTAAATCTCACATTGAGCGAGTATACTTAGAATCTCACATTGAGTCTTTGCTCAGAATCTCGCATCGAGCAGGGCTTAGAATCTTATATCGAGCAATTATCATCACCTAAAATCTCACATTGGATAACCTTCATTTCATCACTCGAAATCTCACATCGAGTGGCCTTCATGTGTTGTTACACTTACTCACTGGGTATCCAAATCCCACCAAACAAAGACACATAACAAAACAAGTGCCACACATGGCACAACCACATATGGTCCACCAAGGATTCCTAAGATTTGCTAACACAAGCAATTCCCTTTTATTCAAACACATTATTGGCCAATTAATCCACAGAAAAGTCAGAAACACCATTTTTTAGTTTTACTATTCATTTTACATCATAAGAGACCTCTTGGGCCCTTTGTCTTGAATTATAAAACCCTCAAATATAAACCCAACTTTTTTGGATAGATTGCCCAATGAGTACCAATACTCCTATATGGGTATCAGTACATCACTCTACGTATCGGTACCCCTCCAAGAGTACCGATACTATAAATAGGTTTGAAAGAATTAAGGCTTTAAGCTGTACCAATACGTTCACCCCCATATCGGTACTTAGTATCGGTACATAAACCACCCCATACCAATCCCCACTAGTACCTGTACTCCTACCTTTGTGTACCGGTACACGAAGGCCTTCATCCGACAATAAAACAATAGTATCGATATGCCCCTAGCGTACCAGTATGCGAAAATGCTACTGGAATTTCCACCAAGCCAGGGGTATCGATATGCATCAAGTATTACCAGTATACCTCTCACAAGTTGTCCTCTTTATTACTTAGGCATACCGATACTGGGCACCCATTACTGGTACACGAGCCCAGAATTTCAAAGTCTGGGTTTGGATTGCACCCAAAAATCCCACTTAACCTATATGGTTAAGCCCCAAATCGTTTCTTCAAGTTATGGTTAAGTTATTAGGTGAGTTACTACCAATTTTAGGCTTTAACACCACCAATTTCACAATTTACCATTAGAGATCAACCAAGGTATATCAAAGCCAAAAACACCAAAATCATGAATCAAAACCTATTTTTACGATTTCCCAAAAACTATAGGAGTTATTAGTGTAATAACCATGGATTAAAGCTGATGAAGAAGCCCTCAAAGACCTATTCCTATTCTTCCTCTTTCACCCCTCTAGACACCTTTGTTATTCATTCGCAATAATATTTACCTTGGATTAAAGATCATTTTATGCTGATCAAACTTCTCTCATCAAGCAAGACAAGATTCCTCTCATAAGTTTTAAGGATTCAACCTTTAGGTTTTGATTTTGGGATGGGAGATGGGTTTGGATGAAAGAAGAAGTCAAGGAAACATAATAAGATCATCCCAATTTGTATAGAAATCATAAAACCTCTCCCTTTTCATCATCCATTTATAAAAATACCACTTTACCCTTATAACATCTTCCTAGCCCAACTCCAAACCAACAAAGCAAGCCCAACAACTAAAACCAAGCCCAAAAAGGGTTCTCAAAGGCCTAAACACACGGCCCATACATGAAGCCTACATTTTGGTTTGACTTGACCCTTGAATTTTAAAATCTGGGTCGCTACAGAGATGTTGTGAGAGTTATAGAGGATTTTTATAAATCAGACAAATTGCAACATGGTATAAATTCATCGTTTGTTGTCTTGATTCCAAAGAAGGATAATCCAATTGAGATTGGGGATTTTTTTTCCAATTTTCTTATTAAACTCCTTGTATAAGATCATAGTGAAAGTGTGGACAAATCATTTTTAGCCTGTGCTTGGGGATTTGATTAGCGACACACTGATGGCGTTTATCAAAGGATAACAAATCATTAATGGGGTTCTTCTAGTAAATGAGGTAGTCCATTCTCTCAAGCTTGGTCGTTTTAGTGAGGGTAGGGTGATTTTGAAGTTAGATTTCACAAAGGCATATGATTGTGTAGATTGGGATTGTTAGAGAGTGTCTTGGTGCAAATGGGATGCAGTTTGCATTGGGTTCAATAGATAGCTGCTTGTGTCCGATCGGCTAGGCTTGCTATTTTGGTTAACAATATAGCTACTCGCGAGTTTGGTATAGGGTGTGGGTTACGGCAAGGTGACCCTTTATCGCCATTACTTTTTGTTGTCATAGCAAAAGTGTTTCACCAGTTTATGCGGCATGCTGAAAGTGTGGGATTGATTGAGAGTGTGCATGTATCCTTAAAAATTTTATACTCAGTTACAGTTCGCTGACAACACCATAATTTTTTTACCAGGAAATGCAGAGATGGCACGTAACTTGAATTGGCTACTAGTTTATTTTCACTTTGTTTTCAGATTAAAGATTAATTTCAAAAAACATTGATAGTTGGGGTTGGTGTAGAGGTGGCGGTGACAAAGGAAATGGCTGAGGTGCTAGGTTGCTCATTTGGTGATTTATCGTTTCAATATTTGGGCATGCCAATTGGAGTGAATCTGGGAGCTCATTGTGTGTGAGAGCCTTTATTACATAACTTTTGTGTATGTTTGGCGGGTTAGAAACATGGATTTCTATCATTTGCGCCAAGGGTGGTTCTTGTTAACTCCGTACTGTCTGCATTGCCTACTTATTACATGGCTATCATTTTAATTCTAAAGGGTGTTGTGGCTAAAATTGATCGAATTAGATGCCAATTCTTGTGGGACAAAAAGGATGGGCAAAAGCGCATGAGTCGAGTTGGATGGGCGTGGATGTGTCTTTTAAAACACTTGGGGGTTTAGGGGTGGTGGATTTGCGCATGAGAAATCTAGCTTTATTATCCAAATGGGCGTGGAGGTTCTCAATGGAGGATAATTTATTATGGAAATTGTTGATTGTGGCTAAGTATGGTGTGTCGTTTCTTCATTGGAATTTTAATGTGAGGGGTAAGAGAAACATGTCTAATGTATGGCGGCAAATAGTAAAGGTTTAAGAGGATAAAAAGGTGCAGAAGTTTATAGGGTTTCAATGTTTCGCATGCCTAGTGGGAGAGGGTTCAAAAGTGTTGTTCTAGCATGATTTATGGTCCTCGGATGAGCTACTTTGATTGTTATATCCGCTCATTTTTAGGGTGGTGTTATGTAAGATAGCGTTGGTTGTCGATTACATGTAGGAGGGGTGTTTTGACCATACTGGCTAGGTGCGGTTTTTTGAGAGGGAGTTACGCATATATGAGCAGCAACAACTTCATGAGCTGATTTTTTTGTATCGAGGTGGAAGTTGGACTCAGCGACATCAGATAGACTGATTTGGCGACCAAATGCTCAAGGCCAATTTTCGATAAAGGATTTATCGCGTTTCATGAGCTCTTTTAGGGTGGCAGATGAGAGTTTTGAGGCTTTTTTAGTTTGACGGGTTAAAGTTCCACAAAAAATACAGTGTTTCCTATGGTTTATTTCACTAAACCAGTTACCGATAGTGTAATATTATTAGAGCGTGGTGTTTCGCTGCCTAATATGGAGAATCTCTATGTATGGTTCCGGGAGGGACGTGATGAGAGTGATCATATTTTATATGGTTGTGATTTGATGCATTATTTATGGTACATATTTTTTGATTGGTGGGGCGTTCAATGGATTTTTCTGCGATCATTGGACAACTTCTTGGTTCAAGCGACTGTAATTTTTGGTGGTGTATTGTGAGATTGGTGGATTGTGGGTTGTGCGGCAGTCTTGTGGACGGCATGGCTCCTTCGTAATAAACTTTTTTTTTTCGCAGAAGAAGGGCACATTGGATGAGTTGTACTTTATGGTTAAAGTGTGATCCTTATATTGGGTTAAAATAACAAAGATGGGTGAATTGGTTGCTGAATCTCAATGGTGGCTATGTCCGAGGCATTGTTATCATGCGGGGGGGGGTGTTGCGTTGTTTGGGGTTTTTTTGACAGCCTCCTACACAAGGGGTGTTAAAATTCAATGTTGATGGCTCAGTACAGGGGAAGCCGGGTCTAGCAAGTTGTGGTGGAGTATTGTAGGACTCGGTAGGAATTATTTTAGCAATGTTTTTTTGGGTCGTTGGGTGTTATAAATTCAAATGAGGTTGAATTATGGGCAGTGTGGATGGCTTTGGACTTTTTATTGAAGTCGTAATGGAATGAGGGTTACTCGATCGTGATTGAATCGGATTCACGAGTAGCGATTTCTTGGGTGAATCATTTGAAGACGCGACCGTGGCGTCTTTGGCATTGTTTTTAATTCAGCAGCGACAAGTTTTCAGTGTGTATGCTTTTGTAATATACCCCGGGAAGCGAATGAAGTAGCAGATGCTTTGGCAAATAGGGTGTTGATCGAAAGGATTTGCTGTATGTTTGAGTGTGCATCTCAGTTATGTGTGGTAATTGGTTTTGGTTCTTTGTTGGCTATTTCTTGGGGGCGGGGTTGCTGATTTGGACGAGTGGGGAGTGTAGTTGGGATTGTGAATATGTTGGGGTATGGGGTGTGCGTTTAGATAGCATAATTGGTGGATGGGTGAGTTCGGGTGTTGGTAGGTTGCGATCCGTTTGATTGGTTGTGCGTTGGTGTCTGGCCTAAGACTTTGCTTTTTCATCTTGGTTCCTTGTTTTATACTAACATGTCGTACTCTTTTCCTCCAACCTAGGTCTAGGGAGGTTTTTAATGAGGCGCATGTTAGTATGTTTGTGTATGATTTTTCCGCTTAATAAAATCATATTGTTCTGATAAAAAATAGCAGATTTGGGTGAAACATCTTATTTTGAAATTTGAATTAGAGGTTTGGATAAAAGACTTGTAAAGACTCTTTTTCCCTTGATAATTTATAAAAAATTCTAAATAACATAAATTTGAATAACCAATAAAATTAAAAAAATAATTTTATAAATAAGAAATTAATATATAAATCAATATATACATATAATTTAATAATTAATAAAAGTATATTCAAAATATAATTTCATAAATAAAAAATTAATATGTACACCATTCATATATGCTCATTAATGATATTAAAAAATAATTTTTATAATCTAATTAATATTAATAAATACAAAATATTAATAACTAATAAATTATTCAAACATTTATTGAATAAAATCATGTCCTTATATGTCATTTTGCTTGTTCAAGTAATCAAACAACAATCATTTATCGGTTAATTTTATCAAACACTTTTATACAACCAGCTAATGCAATCCGTTAGTCAAATTAGCTAATACTATCAGCTATCAGCTAATATAATCCGCTAATTGCCAAACAATACCATGTATCTTGTATATGGCTAGAGGGACGTTTAAATAGGAATCAACAACAATTTGAAAATAAACTCAAACATATATATTTGATTCGGTTCGATTCAAAATTATAAATTCGACTTGAAAAAAATTTCAAATAAACTTTAAATGATAAAATGATTCTCATTAACTAAGCCAACTTGATCTTTTTCACTTGACTCGACTCAATTAAATACTCACCTCTAATTTGAATTTAAAATGACCTAAACTGTAAATAATCTCAAAGTCGAATATATATAACACTAAAATCTGATGCGATCTAATCCGAAAGCAACCAAAAATTTTAAATTTGTTAAATCTTAATACAGTAGATTGAATCCAATGTTGTTAAAATTGGACTGAAGGTTAATTAAATTAACCTCCACAGTTCGATCATTTTAAAAGAAAAATAATACTTTCACCCATATACTCTCACCCACAACACAATTCACTACAAATACTAGTTATAGTTCATTAACGTCTAACTATAGAATAAGTGTTCAAGTTGCACTTCTTCTTTTCTTTTTTTGCAATATGTGTCTAAAGTTTATTTTGGTCAAAGTAGGTGCCTAACATTTAATTATATTATCATTTTAAGGTCAAACTGTCATCGTCTATAAAAAAATCTATTACTCAGTGATTGCTTGCCATGTGCCTTTTTTTCTTTTTTAATAAAAATTCTAATTTCTCAAAATAAAATACCCAAAATCTCTTTTTTTTTTAAAAAAAACAAACTACAAATCTTTAACTCAAATCCTTAAATCCCTCCTTTACTATCTCGAACGCCACATCACCATAGCAACGAGGTATCCTCCTCTCACCGCAAAAGTCGCAAGGCCCATTTCGTCGTTCACCATCCTCTATTCGTCATTTGTGGTATGATTGGAGATATTTCATTGATTTTCGATGACAAAATGTGTATCGACACAATGTTCTAAATCAACTAACGAGCGTTAACCCGAGACTAAGTTAGATAGTCTAGTAGGGAATTTTGATTAATTAGGTTAAGTTGGAATCATACTTGATGAGATTAGGCCAATTTAAACTTTTTGGGCTAGTAGGGGTTAAAGTGGAAAATGAAAGAAATTGAATGACTCAAGGACTAATTAACCCATTTTTTAAAAGGGGCTAACCACCTTAACGTCTTCATCGATTTCAACACAGGGAGTGGGGGTCAAGCCCGTCCACCACCCCTTCAAAATTTTGTTTCTCTTTTTTTTCCTTTTCAAATTTTAACTTACATCCAATCTTTTTAAGCTAGCAAGACATTAGAGATTTATGAAGGTAAAATTCGTAATCTTCAAAGTTAAAACTTCAAGGAAAGACAAATATTATTAGAAATTGTGTAGTAAACATTTTTTTGACAAAACAAGAAATTCATCCAAAGGAGAAGAAAAATACAAACACATGCACCATGACAACGACCTGGAAACAAACAAAGCCCCAATGAACCAAACTGAACAACATAAACAAAGGGGATCATGTGAACCCAAACAAAGAAACTCAAGCAAGCAAACAATGCTGGCTAATGGGGCAGATGGAAGAGCCGAACTTTCGAATCCATAAACGGATCCACCCTACGGGAAAGCCTCGATAGTCGATCTACTATTAATCTGAGGGGTCGGGCTGAAGAGAAAAGAAGAATTAGGTCACAATGGCCGGTAATGGGGCTGCCATCAAATAGTTCGACTCTAGAAAAGAGAAGAACCACAGAGAAAGGAATAGAAAACACACCGCTATAAAGCTACGCTATCAGGGCTTTGACAGAGAACGGAGTCAAAAGTCCTGTCAACCTTGAGGAAGCACTGGACCACTTACAAGCAAGAGAATCGAGCAACGAAAGCCTCCTTGGAAGAAACCAGAAAAGGTGTTAACTCATCAAAGTACTGATTTTTATGCTTATTTCACAATACTTTTGCTTGCCGTTATGTAGATATGTTTGCATTTAGTTGTTAAAATTCATGCATTTGCATAAGGAATTATGAGCTATTTTGTAGCCAGTGTGAAGGGTTGTTTTGCTGGTTTTGATGTAGGACACATGTAGACAGGCATGGCAGAGAGGTGCTGGCAAAGATCACAAGAAAAGAAGAAAGAGAATTGCCGAGTAACAGTTGGCATATATGGACCAAACAATGCCAAGCTCGGCTGGTAAAGGATTGATGTCCGATGACCGGACAAAGTAGACGTTGGACCCTGTACACGTCAGCTCTAAGATTCAAATCAGGATAAGAGGATACCACATCTTATCCCTTCGCACAATCAAAATTCAAACTTTAAAGCTTATCCTAGGGTTTCCACACAAGCCTATTTAAAGGAGTTCAAGCCACCACATGAGGGAATTGGAAGGGAGGCTGTACCGTGGTGAACCAAGAGGCAACGTGGTCTGACCAGCTAAGGCTGAGAGCTCTGAAGCAATCGAAGGGATGCATTGACAGATATCCTTCTTGCTCATTCTCTTAGTTTTAATTTTATTTGAATAGTGATGTTAAGATACGATAGTATTTTGTGGATGGACCCCCAACCATGAACTAAGCTTTTACAGTTGGTTGGGGATGTTTGCAATGAACGCTAATTTTATGTTTGGGTTTTAATAATTTAAAATGCCTTGGCATTATTTTCTACCTGCTAGTACTTAATTTTCTCAAATCCTTTGCCATACGACTGTTGGCATAATGTGCTTATTGCACCTTAATATCTTAACAAACTTTAGGGGCAACGATCAGTTGCTAGATACTAAGGCGAGAAGTTTCTACAGAAGATGTTCAAGTAGATGAACTTACTTTGAAAGTGAGTCCACCCCTTAGGAGTAAAGATTGAAACTTAATCGATTTAATTACTTAGAAGCTTTACTATAGAGATATAGGGGTTTTATCGTGGTTAACTTAAGGTTTTGCCATCGACAGAGGTAATACTACCTTGAATCTGCTCTGTAATAAAACCAAGACAGGATATTATTAAAAGCTGGCATAAGTAGCATGAAATTCAGACATCCCTTTCCAACGCTCATCATTCAATTGAACACTTTCGTTGCCGGACTATTTTCATTTTTCACTACTTTGTTTTTGCTATCTTTCAATCAAAAGACACAATCATTTCAAACACTTTTTTTACAAAACAAGTAAACATAAGCAAATAAGTTCATGATCAATCCCTGTGGATTCAATACTCACCTTACTACTGTATTACTTGCTGACCGTGTATACTTGCACGCATAAGACTCACCTTGGCATTATTTTCTTGCACTTTTACTCTAAATATTCAATCGTTTGCCAAGTGTTAGCAAAAGTCGACAAGTTTTTGGCGTCGTTGCTGTGGATTGCAATAGAATTTATTGTTTTGATTTTTACTTGTTTTGTTTCTTTTATTATTTCATTTTATTTACTTATTTTAACTGGTGTATGAACAGAAACCATCATTTGGTGGAAAATTGGCCATAAGACCCAGAAATTGAAAGAACCTTACAGAGGTTAAAAAGAAAAGCTCAAGAGATGGCACATCGAGGCAATAGAGGAGCCAGTGGTAACCCAAACAATCAGGGAAATCCACCAAACCACAATGGGATAGCGGCCGCACCTGCTGCCCTAGCCGTTAATGTGGAGGAGAAGAGACTTATCCGAGAACACTCGGCGCCGAACATAGACAATTTGATGCCAGGATTGATTGGTCCAAAGGTAAATACACCAAATTTTAAACTTAAACCGGTAATGATACAAACGCTTTTGAATGTAAGACAATTTGGTAGAGCATCTACTGGAGACCCGAGGCAACACTTGAAGCAATTCATGGAAGTTTGCCAGCTATTTCAGCAGCCTAGAGTGTTAGAGGATACATTGAAGCTGAAATTATTCATATTTTCCCTGAGAGATAGAGCAAAAATGTGGCTTAGTTCTTTTACACCTAGTTTTGTCACCTTATAGGGAGATCTATGCTAGAAATATTTGTTGTGATTCTAGCCACCTAAACTCACTGCCAAGCTGAGGAGCGAGATCATTACATTTAGGCAGGATGACGATGAGACCCTATATGATGACTGGGAGAGATTCAAGGACCTGTTGAAAAGGTGTCCCATGCATAGATTCCCAAATAGAGACCTTCTACAATGGACTCAATACTCATGCCAGAACTATTGTTGATGCTTCGAAAAATGGTTCGCTGTTGGACAAGAACTATACAAAGGTAGTTGGTATCCTCGAATGGATCTCAACTAATGATTTCTAGTATCCTATTGCCAGACTAGGGACCAGAACTAAAATTGGAGGAAAATTAGCACTAGATGAATTAACATCCATCCACGCTTAGATTTCCATTCTTACTAGCATGGTGAGAACTTTGCAAAAGAGTAAAGAATCTTAAGAGATTAAGGCGTTAAACCCATTGTGCACAATATGTGGGAAGGACCATTACATAGAAGATTACCATGCCAACCCTGAGTCGGTAAATTTTGTTGGCAATTTCAATCATAATTATAATGTAAACTCGAATACTTACAATGCAGGATAGAGGCAACACCCAAATTTAGCTTGGGAAAATCAAGAAGGTAATCAACACAATATCATCGTCAGAACAATGCCCATCGTCAGAATAAATGTAACAACCTTACCAGTATTTAATACTAATACTAGTTAGAGTTTCACATAAGGAATTACTAACATTTCATAGTAGTTATTTATTTAAAAATCACAAATAACCCATTTATCTATTTATCACGTAATATCAGTTTTCTAATTTTTAATCAACCGAATTAATTCCAATTTCATGCAGCAACTTAGCAGTTCATATCTATGATCTATAAGCAATATAGTTGCCTAAATTAAAAATCTAATTAAATACTTTATAAATTCTTTTTTCTAATAGTTACCCAATTTTCATACTAGAAATTCATCTAACCATTTTCAATTTTAATATAACTACTCACCATTCATTATTAACATAAACTACATTATAAGTTATTACAAACCATATCTAGACTAGTTTAAAACCAACATTAACATATACATGCCATCTAGTAATATCAAAATACATTAAAAGATGTTATTACTGATACCGTAATTATACTCCTTGCTAATAGGATGCCAAATGCTCTTTACTCTGATTCCTGCTTTATACTTACGTGTGAAAATCATCACACGCTAAGTATACACTTAGTGAGGCAATAATAATATCCAGTGCAATACAACATACTTACATATAAAGATATAACAATACTCATACATCATGATCATTAGATATGTATTACCATCATGTTAATCATATATTAACATAATATATACTGGATATAATTTTCTTACCAATATACTTGCCATTTACTTTGAGAGTTCATAAACTCTTTCACCTGTTTATTTTTTATTATCTGATAAATCATAGCCCAAATATAAGTCTATGAAGACCCTGGGTACATGAGTCAAATATGCACCAAGTGCTAATACACATAAGGTCATGCCCACCATATGCACTAAGTGTCCTTTATATACACTATAGTGCTAAACCGAGTATACAGCGTGCTGTTGGACTCTATGGCATGCCAACTATACCTTGTCCCTCAAAAATATACTTGGCCGTATATTCCATATTTGTTTCAACCATGTCAATGTATATCAACATAATTTAACATTGGCCAGTTCATACCCGAAATAACATTCAGAATATAACATCATATATAACTAGTGATCCATGCATTTATATTCAACTTTTGACATATTTAGAACATGTCAAATATATGATTAATGACATAAATATCATGCCAAAATAAATAAGGTAGACTCATTGCAAGTCTTCCTAATGATGTATAAAACATCCATGTATTATGTTATGTATGCATTGCACTCACCTTGACACTTTATATAAGTCAAAATTTAAATCCTCACTAAGTTTTAATTTTGATCCTTTTTCCTTTCCTTGGTTGCTAGCTTGATCCCGGTTTTGATCACGATCTTAGGAGAAGCTCCCGACAAGATAAAGAAAGATGAAGAAATTTCTATATATTTCTATTTCTTTGATTTATGCTAAATGGCATTATATTAGTCTTATTTATAATAAAAATCTTCTTAATAGTCAAATAACTATTTTACCCTTGATATCCAATGCTCCAAAGCTTTCCACATGTCAATTTATTCATCCAAGGGTCAAAAATAAACCAATAAGTTAATAGTTACCAACTTTGCCCTTGTAATTTTCTAAAATTACAATCTTGCCATTTTTCATCCAACGACTCATATTTAACATGGAAAATCAAATTAAATCCAATGATTCATATTAAATCCTTCCAAATTAAGTCTTATAAAATGACATTATTAACCTTGCCTTATCATCAAACAAAATATCTTAAATATTCAATTTGATCCGATTATCTAATTTTTTCTCGAACTTGAACTCTTTATAGCTTTTAACACAAATTTTGTACCAAAAATCCGAGTAACATGTAAACATCATTCTTGGGGGTAAACTATTCATTTACGGGACTAAAATACATAACTATCAAAATTTACAATTTAGTTCCTAAACTTTTCCTAAGTTTATACTTTAGTCACAAAACTTTCATTTTATTCATTTTGGTCACTAGCTAAAATTTTGAGATATTACAATAACAATGTCTAGTAAAGATTCCATTAGAATACCATGCCACAGTGTGCGTAAAGCAATTTTTATGTAGGACAAAGAAACAACCAGGGGAATTTGACAGAATATAGAGAGAGGAATGACGTAACTGTTTAGAGTTTGGCAGCATCTATGCGGAACTTGGAGATTCATATTGGACAGATTGCCAATGCACTTAGCAATTGACCCCAAGGAGTATTGCCAAGTGATGTAGAAGATGCTCGGCAGAGAGGTAATGAACAGTGCAAAGTTGTAACTCTTTAGAGTGGCAAACAATGCGAGACTGAGATACCTATCAAGTAGTCAGCCAATTGCCAAGAGAAATGACCAATAGATGAACCAAAAGAAGCAGAGAAGAAAAAAACGGGCATAAGCGATGCCAAACCTCTGTCCGATGCTAGACCTAGTCGAATACCAGTAAACCCTTGGCAAAGTCGGTAGAATCAACATTTGCTTACCTACCTCCCCTGTTTCCACAAAGACTACAGAAGCACAAGCAAGATCAGCAATTTATGCGCTTCTTGAAAGTTCTTAAGCAGTTGCAGATCAACATACCGTTAGTAGAAGCTCTTGAGAAAATGCCCAATTATGTTAAATTCATGAAGGAAATTTTGTCCGAAAAAAGGAAATTGGGTGATTTTAAGACTGTAGCTCTCACTGAGGGATGCAGTGCAATAATACTCAATTGATTGCCACCTAAGCTAAAAGATCGGAGAAGTTTTACTATTCCTTGTACCATTGGCAATAGATTCATGGGTAAAGCACTGTGTGACATGGGAGCCAGCATTAATTTGATGCCAATGTTTATTTTTAAAAAAGCTCGACATCAAAGCAAGGACTACCACCGTAACACTTCAGTTGGCGGATCGATCTTTTGCACATCCTAAGGGTAAGATTGAGGATGTGCTGGTAAAGGTAGATAAATTTATATTTCCAGCTGATTTTATCATTTTAGATTATGAGGTAGACATGAATATTCCAATCATATTGGGTAGACCATTCCTTGCCACAAGTAGAGCCTTAATTGATGTTCATAAAGGTGAACTTACTATGCGCATGAATGACCAACATGTTACGTTTAATGTATTTCAAGCTCTGAAATGTGAAGATGAACCAGAAGAATGCCAAGCTGATGAGATGGAGTCCATTTTCACTATAGACGTGGCGTAGTTGTACCAAAACATGGATGATGACACAAGAGAATTGGATTATGAAATTAAGACGAATGATGACACTAAAGGACCAACTTTAGAGAATAAAGTTGCTAATTACTTTGTACAGCCAGAGCCATTAGAGCTGGCGGGCAGAGAAATCAAGGCACTTAAACCATCCATCAAGGAGCCACTAGAATTGGAATTGAAACTGTTGCCAAACCACCTCAAGTATGCCTACTTAGGTAAACACTCTACTCTACTAATGATCATTGTTGCTGATCTATCTAATGATCAGGAGGAAAGATTGCTGGAAATTTTAAGCAAATATAAGAAAGCTCTAGGATGGACCTTGGTTGATATCCGAAGAATAAGCTATAACCCTCTTGACTCGACCTAGTCGCAAGATCGAACCGAGCGAGCTACATTAGGTTTACCGAAGTAAATCGTGAAGATGAAACCCGAAATACGTCTATTTTTCCTTTTATCTCTTCTAGATGCACAATTATTATCGTACATGTACATACTGATCACATGTGAAAATCCAACTCAATCGGGCATCAAATTGACATCCAATAGGACTCAATTGCAATTTAGGGACCAAACTATAATTTTGAAAAATTACAGGGACTTAACTCATTTTTATGTTACCAACCTTTAATTAAGCAGGTTTCAAGCATACATGTCAAAAAAATCAGCTCAAAATATCATCCATACTAATTCAATTGCATCCACAACATTTAGGGACTGAAACGTAAGAAACCAGAACTTTAAAATATTCCAAATAACTAATTTAACTGCCACCGTATCGGTACAGAAAAGGGGTGTATCAATACGCCTTCATTAATTCATACTCCAAAATTCCAGTAGTATAAACTCGTTCTGATATGCCCCCGCATGTAATGCCTAATTATTAGCCTAGAAATTTTGTACTTTGGCCCAAGTTAATTATGATTCAAGTGGCATATTATAAGCTAAACAAGTATAACTAGGACTAAATTGCAATAAAAAAAATTCCTATACCTTATAGAAGGGACTAAACCAAATCCATAGCAATAGTACAATATTGCATGCAAAGAAAACATAAGCATGTGACCTTAGCCACTTGTCCTGCTGAAACCAACAAATTGTTGGGGTTGAGAGAAGGATTACACGGCATTTGGAGAGGTTTAAGAAAAAAATTGGGAGTGTTTATCTTCTTCTTTAACCTTTCTTAACCGAAGCAATTGGTGAGGTGAGAGAAAGCTTTGGTGGTGATCATAGCTTAGTTTTGGAATCCTTATTCGAATAATCTTGTGAAAGGAAGGTAATCACTTATTTTCTTCTTTGTGAATTGTTATGATTTGGACTGAAATTGTGTTGTAGAATTTTTATTATATTGGATAATACATGTGGATGTTTCGGTAAAATGGATCCTAGTAAGAAGTAGGAAACTTATTATTGAAATTTGATCTATAGAGAGGTGAGGTTCTAACAATTTCGAAAGATGAATATTGGAATGATTGAGATTGAAGTTAGGTTATGGAAAAATTGGCTATTTGAACACTATGTATATAGGTAAAAATTGTGGATATTGTTTTGATAGGTTAGAATTAAATGGTGATTATGTAATATGATTGTTGTAATTAGATAGCATGCAAACTGCCCTAATTTGGTGTATAAATACATGTAATTGCACTATTGTAATTAGAGATGTATCATGTGTGAAAACTGTCCCGTTTGATGAATGTATATATATATATATAATTAGATTGTTTAATAAGGATGTAAAAAGGACTATAAGTATCGTAGGGTTGTAAAGTATCCATTTATGTTGGTGGATTGTTCGAGAATGATTGAAAGTTATGCTTAATTCTAATGTATACTTAAACATCTTGTTATAATTAGATAAAGAATGAATTGATCAAGTGAGGCACATAGTAGATCAAGCTATTGAAAAGCAGAAGGGAATAGTTATTCGAGAATAGAACTAGTTTGGATTAATCTGTGAGTGTAGTTTAAAGTCTCGGGATAGGCTTATAACCTTTATCGAGCATTCTTTTTCTTTTATATTTTAAAGTACGATGTTTTGCCCTTGAGATAGTTGTGCTTGAAAAAGTGTGTTGAGGTAAGTACCTATATATTGAGGATTTAATGATGTGGTATGTTAAAGTATAAGGATTTGCAACTAATGAAAACTTAATACATATAATATTATATGTGCTAGAGAGTAAACTAAAGTATATTATCCTTCAAAATATTTATCAAGTTAAGAAATGATTACTATGCTATTTTTCGAACAAGATAAGTATGTAAAGTGAGAGTAAATTAAAGCCATGGTTTTAAGTCAGTCATAGGTATAGTTGGTCGACAGTTGGTTGGGGATTTGAGTACCTAGGCTGTTACTTGAAACTCAAGGCTAAGTTAATAAGAATCATGAAATTTATAAAGGAATCAGGGAGATATTGAAGTAATTTGCTTAATAAGTAATGCTTATGTTCATGTTTATAAAACATCTTTGGTGGAAATAAGAAGTTTATAACTAACATGTTTTTCTTTTATCTAAAGTGCATGATATGCATTGTATACGAATTTGTAGACAAATATGTCTTTATGTAATCAATTGGTTAAGTTGCCTTGATGATCATGCTTGTATATATAGTTACTTGCTTCAAGTGTCTTGTATAATTACTCTTGTTTCTTGTCAAAATATTGCTATACATGATCAAGGGAATGAATGAAAGGAAATACTTAATTGGTTGACGTTACTTTAAGCTACTTTAAATTACCCCACTAAGTGAAAACTTATATAATTCCTTTCATTTATTCCAGGATAAAGCTTGAAGTGTTTGATAGTTTGGGAGCTTGACTAGATCACAAGTCACCGTACGTATGTTTTGTATACCCTTTTGTTATAAACTCCTAGATGGGTGGCAACATGTTTTGTAAATGCATAATAGATCTCTCTCTTGGTATGTAAATATTTGTGAATAACATGCCACCTTGGAAATGTTTGTAAAGGGCCTCTATATAAGTATCTGCTATGGTTGATCTATAGTTAATTATATGATAATTTGTTATGCGTGAACTAAGTCTAAGAAGCATGTTTGAGATAGTCAAGGTTTTGATTGATGACATGTTTAAGTTCGAATGAAACCTGGTTTGGTATGGTTCTTGTATGATATTTAGTAGATATTATGATTATAAGTGAGTAAAATTCTATGCATAACTAGGGACATATCCTTGTTAACTTGTTATTTAACACATGGTCATATGTGATATAGAAATTTCCAAAATATAGATATTGTCATGATTATACGTATAGTATAATATTTGTTAAAGGGTATATAAGTTATTAGATGTTATGATTTATATTTTCATTCATATTCGAAAACTGTAAGATAACACCTTAAGTGATCTATTGAGTAGGTTGTTTATTTATCATAAAAGAAATGGGTAAATATCCATATATATATATGAATATTTTCTTTTTGTATCTGTTATACGAATGATTTAGCTTTTTGGGTGTGAAATGACATAGTATGTTGTTATTGAATGGTTGTTGCTTTGTAAGTAACACTTCTGAATTCAGTATCTCACCTATACTGATTTAGGGGTATTTCATTTTGGTATCAGAGCTAAGGTTTAGTCGATCCTAGAACTAAATCGAGTCTTGTGCATTTTCAGTCATTACATGTGCCACCTAGGAGTTAAGTTGATAAATACTTGTGATCTATGGTTAATAAAGCTTTCTTTTCTTATATAGTCAATAGCAATGTCAGAAACGCATCTAGGCTGATAACAAAAGCCCAATTGGCTCCTCCAATGAAAGAGGCAGTGTAATAATGAACCAAAACCAAGAGCGTCAAGATCCTCAAAAGACTGTTAAACCTGAACAGGTTCAACAGGAAGCTCCTTCAATACATCTCGTTCAATGAGAGTGTCTCCTTAGTATGAAAGAGATGTTTGAGCAGTTAGCCACCTCTTTGAAACAAAATCCTACATTTCCTCTCACTCCTCCCGTGGTGGTGATAGCAAGAGCCCCGATTGATAAGCTAGCTCAACATTGAGCTTACACGTTTACTGGTGCCAGCGATGAAAAATCGAAAGATGCTAAGTACTAGTTAGAAGCTACTACCAGGATTTTAACCAAGCAATTACAGTGTTTGGATGAACATAAATTGGAGTGTGTTGTAGCCCTTCTTGCTGATGAGGCACTAAGTTGGTGGGAAACTACAACCCTTACGGCTCTGGCTGATGCTATCACCTGGGAATTCTTTCTTAAAGAATTCCGAAAGAAGTACATAAGTGAGCAATATCTGGCTAAAAGTAGAAGAAATTTCTTGTATCTGAAACAAGGAGGGAAACCAATTGAGCAGTATGTAAGTGAATTTTGCAAATATTGTTGCATCTAGTTTTGTGTGAAAAACCAGCTAAAAATGTCATTGCAGGTCTAGGCGTATCGAAATAGGTGACCCCGTACCGGTAGGCCTAGGCCATTTCAGGCATAGTATTTCGATATGCGGGAGGGTGTTTCGATACGGTCCTGCCTTTCCAGGCTTAACGTTTCGGTACTCGAGCAAGTGTTTTCATACGGTCAAAGACATTTTTGCCAGATGTTTCGATACGCGAACAAGCGTTTCGGTATGGGTTTTAGCTACTGGATTCTGAGTTTTGAAAACGTAAGAGCGTATCGAAACACTAGTACGCGTACTGGTACGGGTACCGCTAAATTGGTTATTTTGGAATCTTGAAGGTTTCTGGTTCTTTCATTTTGGTCCTTGAGTCTTTGGAATGCAATTGTATGAGATGGGATGATTAAATTGACCTGGAATTTATCATGTTGGCATGTAAATGGACTAATTGAGGATTGTTAACCTTAAATTCAATTTTGGTCTTGTAATTTAAAGTATTTATGTTTTAGTCCTCAATTTTGAATATGATGCAATTGATTGCCTTTTGTGACTTGTTTCATTCGAGAACTTAACCCCTGTGAGTATGAACATGTAGGAACATTAATTTGCATTTAGACAAGATAAAAGAAAAAAATAGACTGACTTTTAGTAACCTTTCTCCGGTTTGCTTTGGCAAACCTAATGTAGCACTCTCGGTTCGGTCAGGCGTCTAGGCTGGGTCAAAGGGGTTACAAGAAAGCTTTGGTGGTGATCATATCGTGGTTTTGGAATCCTTATTCGAATGATCTTGTGAAAGGAAGGTAATCACTTGTTTTCTTCTTTTTGAATTGATATGATTTGGACTAAAATTGTGTTGTAGAATTCTTATTATATTGGATAATACATGTGGATGTTTCGGTAAAATGGATCATAGTAAGAAGTAGGAAACTTATTGTTGAAATTTGATCTATAGAGAGGTGAGGTTCTAACAATTTTGAAAGATGAATATTGGAATAATTGAGATTGAAGTTAGGTTATGGAAAAATTGGCTATTCGAACACTATGTATATAGGTAAACATTGTGGATATTGTTTTGATAGATTAGAATTAAATGATGAATATGTAATAGGATTGTTGTAATTAGATAGCATGCAAACTATAAATACATGTAATTGGATTGTTGTAATTAGATATATATCATACATGCGAACTGCCCTGATTTGTGTATAAATAGTTGTAATTACACTGTTGTAATTAGAGATGTATCATGTGTGAAAACTGTCCTGTTTGATGAATGTATGTATATATATATAATTAGATTGTTTAATAAGGATGTAAAAAGGTATGTTGGTGGATTGTTAGAGAATGATTGAAAGCTATGCTTAATTCTAATGTATATTTAAACATCTTGTTATAATTAGATAAAGAAGGAATTGATCAAGTGAGGCAGTCAAGCACGTAGTGGATCAAGCTATTGAAAAGCAGAAGAGAATTGTTATTCGAGAATGGAACTAGCTTGAATTAATCTGTGAGTGTAGTTTAAAGTCTAGGGATAGGCTTATAACCTTCCCGAGCATTATTTTTCTTTTATATTTTGAATTACAATGTTTTGCCCTTGAGATAGTTGTGCATGAAAAACGTGTGTTGAGGTAAGTACCTATATATTAAGGATTTACTGATGTGGTATGTTTAAGTATAAGGATTTGTAACTATTGAAAACTTAATACATATAATATTATATGTGCTAGAGAGTAAACTAAAGGATATTATCTTCGAAATCTTTATCAAGTTAATAAATGATTACTATGCTATTTGTTGAACAAGATAAGTATGTAAAGTGAGAAGTTCATATGATTTGAATATGTGTTTGAGAAAAAGAAAAATAAGCTTTGTTCATATGATACTATGATTAAGGAGCTATGCTCATTATACTTCTGATAAATAAGAATAAAGATTAAAGCCTTGGTTTTAAGTCAGTCATAGGTATAGTTGGCATGCCATAGAGTCTATAGAGCTTATGTCTGGGGTGGACTATGGTCCTAGACTACGGTCCTTATGAGGAGACAGTAGGAGGGATGTGTTGTGGTCACTTGGTGACTGTAGGAGGGATTGACCGGTACTGTGAGTACCATTTTATGTTGTTTTGGGCGACAGTTGGTTGGGGATTCGAGTACCTAGGCTGGTACTTGAAACTCAAGGCTAAGTTAATAAGAATCATGAAATTTATAAAGGAATCAGGGAGATATTGAACTAACTTGCTTAATAAGTAATGTTTATGTTCATGTTTATAAAACATCTTTGGAGGAAATAAGAAGTTTATAACTAACATGTTTTTCTTTTATCTAAAGTGCATGATATGCATTGTATACGAATTTATAGACAAATATGTCTTTATGTAATCGATTGGTTAAGTTGCCTTGATGATCATGCTTGTGTATATAGTTACTTGCTTCAAGTGTCCTGTATAATTACTTTTGTTTCTTGTCAAAATATTGCTATACATGATCAAGGGAATGAATGAAAGGAAAAACTTAATTGGTTGATGTTACTTTAAGCTACTTTAAATTACCTCACTAAGTGAAAACTTATATAATTCCTTTCATTTATTCCAGGATATAGCTTGAAGTGTTTGATAGTTTGGGAGCTTGACTAGATCACAAGTCACTGTACGTATGTTTTGTATACCCTTTTGTTATAAACTCCCATAAACCACCTTTAAATCATTTCAAAGCTGGAATCCACGTTCTCACTCACCGATATGCAAAACCTTAATTCGCCAACGCGAAATCAAGCGTTCGAAGCCTCCAAAGCTTCACCGATCAATTTCAGATTAACCTCCCCTATTTTAACCACATCACAACAGAGGATTATTGCATCTCAATGCATTCAAAACACTACAACAACAAATCCTTGCAAACCTCATTAATCCTTTCACAATTACCCAACCACAACAACCAAAAACATCATCTAACTCTTTCCAAACACAATCCGGCCACAATCTATCAATCTAGCACTTCAATCAACATCTAATAACATCTAAAAACAAGATTATTTTATCCATAAACTTCCAGCAACTACACAGCCACCGCAACACTACAAAAACACAAATCTAACAACCTAATAATCAAGGATTCAAGGAGTTTCGGGATTCCAATGTTAAAAACAACTTATCAACATTATAAATCATCCAAAATATGTTTAAAAACAATCCTCAACACCAGAAGATAGATTCAATTCGAATCTTCCATAATTTTATCAATTAAACCTAATTAAATCAATTAATCATTGTAAAAACATAAAATCAGATTATAAATCATAAATCAAGGATCGAATACTTGAGAATATCAATAAAGAACCATCAATAGAGGAGAAGAACGAACCTTACCTCTATTGTGTGATTTCTCCCTCAATTGATTGATTAAAGCTAGAAAATCACAAGATTTCAATGAGGTTTTGTAAATCAAAGGTAAAGAAGCAATTACAAATCAAGAATCCAAGTAAAAAGATCTTTCACTTATGGATTTTGATAAAAACAAGAGTATTTGGCAGAAAAGAAGTGGAGAGAAAAGTTTACGTCAAATTTCTTTAAAACCAATAACTAACTTTTATTATCAAAACCCCTTTTAATTACCTTTAACAACACATGTTAAAAAGTCTCAATTGATGGGAGAAACCACCAGCAACAACTTGGTAAAATATCTTCTTAAGGATTCTAAGAATTTGATCCCTTACAATTTAGGCACCTTTAAAAACAATTTTCAAAAATTACATTTTAGTCACTAACCAAAATGTCACCCTTCCAAATCACATTTTCCAAAATAAATTTCACCAATATTTTTCATATATTTAAATATGATTTTTAACCATTTTTCCATATTTTTATCTTACTCAAAAATATTTATTCCCGAACTCGACTCGAATCCCTCACCTGGTCCACCAGACTGTCTAACTAGCCCTTAAACCGCTAGGCACAAAACTGGGGCGTTACATAAGCCTCACTATTTGCATGCACGAAATAATCTTGGAGGATTATCATGGCAAAACCACATTCACTTGTCCATATAAGACATTCACCTTTAAAAGAATGCCCTTTGGACTGTGTAATGCTTCAGCAATATTCCAATGATGTATGATGTCTATTTTCTCTGACATGATTGAAAACAACATAGAAGTTTTCATGCATGACTTATCAGTGTTTGGAAAAACATTCGAGGAATGCCTTCATATTCTAGAGCTTGTTTTGAGGAGATGCATTGAGACTAACTTGGTCTTGAACTAGGAAAAATGTCATTTCATGGTGAAGGAAGAATAGTTCTCAGTCACAGAGTAACCAAGAGAGGCATGGAAGTAGACAAGGCGAAGGTGGAGGTAATCAAATAGTTGCCACCTCCTACAAGTGTAAAAGGTATCAAAAGTTTTTTAGGACATGCAGGTTTTTATCGTCGATTCATTAAAGATTTCTCAAAAATTTCTAAACCTTTATGCTTGCTTTTAGAATAAAATGCCACTTTTGCATTTGATGATTCTTGTTTTAAAGCGTTTCAGGAACTTAAGGACAGATTGATTAATGCCCCTATAGTCGTGGCATCGGACTAGAATGAGCCTTTCAAGCTTATGTGTGATGCCAACGATTATTCCATTGGAGCTGTGTTGGAACAAAGGCGTGGCAATATTTTCTAAACCATTTAATATGCTAGTCAGACATTGAATGAAGCCCAACTCAACTACACCATTAATGAGAAAGAATTTCTCGTAGTTGTATTTGCATTTGATAAGATCAGATCTTACTTAGTAGGTAACAAAGTTATGGCATATACAGATCACTCGACATTAAAATACCTCTTGGAAAAAAGGATGCCAAGCCTAGACTAACCCGATGGACGCTTCTACTATAAGAATGTGATCTCGAGATTCAAGATAAAAAAGGGAGTGTGAACTTGGTAGCTGACCATTTATCACGATTAGAGCATCACATTGAGGAAGGAAGAGCCACTACCATTAGATATGAATCCCCCGATGAATACTTACTTGCAGTCGATTCTATGCCATGGTACGATGGCATAGTCAATTACCTAGTAAGCAACATTTTGCCACTGAATTTGGCGAGTAATGCTGAGAGACGTTTTTACGTGATGTTCGACAATATTATTAGGATGAGTTGATTTTTTTCAAATAATGTGCCGACCAAGTGATCCGCCAATATGTTCTAGAAGAGGAGCAGTGTGCCAGAAAAGGAGCAGCACAACATTTTGCAGTTATTCCATGCAACACCATATAGAGGACACTTTGTTGGCATGAAGACCGCCCAAGGTGTTGCAATCAGGATTCTTTTGGCCTACATTGTTTAAAGGCGCTCATTCTTTGCCAAGGCATGCAACACCCCCTTCCCGGTTTGGTAGGAATCTGGATCAAAAAGCGTTATCGGTTAATAATACATTAATTCAATGCAATGATTAGCTATGGTCAACACAAATTCAACCAAATTATAATTAAGGACCATTTAATAACTATGCAAGTTTAAGGACTAAATTGTAATTCTTGCAAATTTTAAGGGCTTATTAATAATTAAAACTACCAATGTGGAATTCTTTGCTTGATTATCTTGCATATAAAATTTCAGAGGTTTCGGAAACCATTTACACATCCAATTAGTCTATATCTAAATCAGTGACCATTTTGCAAGGTTTTCAAATTAGTTAACTAACTTAACTACCTCACTTGTATCGGTATCGGTACTCAAGAGGCCGTGCCGGTATGCCCTTAAAATATTTTCTTTCGAACCTAAACCCAGTATCAGTATGCAATGTGCTGTACCGGTACAAGGATTTGATGCCCTTCGCATCGGTACGGGTTCAACACCATACCAGTACGCTAACCCTAATTTCCCAAAATAATTCATTACGGAGTATCGGTAAGACACTAGTCGTACCGGTACTGATGCTACAGTAAAATTCCAGCGCTGATTTGGCATATTGGTACCCTTATATCAGTATCCATATGCCTTAATGCCTTAAACCAATTTTGCATGCCTATACCGGTACGACATCACCCGTACCGGTATGCTCAGGTTAGCATTGCCCCAAAATTGCCTATCCATATCGGAACGAGACCACCCATACCGGTACGCCTGTGTTTGTAATGTCATATTTTGTCTAGTTTTTAACTAAATTGAAGGCCTTAACCATGTCCAAAGTTTACCAAATTTTACCAGCAAGCTTAAAAACATTATTTCTATATGCATGCCAAATTTTATGTCAATACGGATCCATTTACTATGTTTTCCCTTATTGATGCATCTTAGGCCATTTTTTCCAATTTGACAAAATGCCAACATACCATATTTCAAGTCTTAACTCATTTAACATGGTAAACCTTATGTACATACAAAATGGGGCTAAACTAACTCATCTAGACCCTATGCCACCTTTCTAGGAGTTTAAGAACAAAGTTTACATTACATGTAACTTAGTGACTTGCTTTAAAAAGTCCTTGCTCTGATCCTTGTTTCGACACGTCTTTAACCGAAAAATGCATAGAAATAAGATGCACTAGGCTTACTTAGCCTAGTGAGGTGGTCCATAATAATAACACAAATTCCAAAAATATCATGAATATGTACATCAATGTAAATGCATCTCGAATCATGTTTTTACAATGCTTGCAATATTTATTTCCTTAGATCGACATGTAAATTTGGATAGGTGACTTCCAGGCCAACACCGCCAACAATAAATAGTCAATATCCTCTAACATCACCAATAAGACCAACACTAACACATCCCGCCAACATCTCCAAATAGAGCCTTAGCTCAAGGACCGTAGTCTACTCTGTACCAATGAGCTCATGAATTCTATGGCATGCCAATTGTATCCCATGTCCTTTCGTATCCAAAGATTCAATACTTAGGGCCAATATCAATACCAATAACAATAGCAATAACGGTAGCTATGACAATATCAATATAGAATTAACAATATACCATGATCAATATGGCATTTATCAAAGTTCCAATGATATCAATGACAATGCAATGATTCAATGATCAACTTGACAATGTAATAAGCTTACCAATGATACCTTTGACAAGGTTTTCATATATCCATACCTTGTTTCCAATGATGGAATGCAATAGAACATTATAATGAAATTGAGATAGGCACGTAGCCAATCTCGAGACTCCGACTACACTCACCAATACTTCCGAGGCTTTTAAGTATCCCGGATGACAATCCCTTTATTCTTGAACTTGTTGGAATTAGAAGAACTTGGTGATTCTTCACCTTAATTCTCTTGAGCTACAAGTAAATAAGAATTACAAGGATTTCAATATCGATAATAGAGTCATAGCAACTCAATAGCTATGAAAAGCAATAAGGATTAAGCCTTGATATCCCTAGGAAATTCTAGGGTTCATAATATTCTTGAATTTGGTTTTAAACATGGTTTAGCCATGGAATCAACAAACCAAAAAGGAATCATTGCTTACCCAATCGATATCTATAATTTAGGATTAAGAAAATTGAGAAAAGAAAAGCTCAAGTTATCCTCCAATGAAGATGCTTGCTTGTTTAAAGGAAGAGGAAGAAGATGATGAAGGTGCTAGCTTGGAGATTACCCTGTGAATGATGAAACCTCACCCCAATTGCCCACGTATAAGATGATTAATCTTGAGGAGGGATAATTGAAAGGTTGGTCCCTCAACTCTTTACTTTTTATACTTTTGCCCCCAAACTTCCAATTCTCTCAATTTGGACACTAAAACAAGTTTCAAAGTTTACAATGAGATCCTTAACCAATATCAATACTTAATTAGGATTCAATAAACCAATAATTAACCACTTGGTCAAAGGTCAACTCTAAAATTTGACTTTCTGGAGCAAAATTTATAGTTGCCGAAATTAAATTCTGACTAGGCCCAGTTTTGATGTGTTATAACTCTTCCCCTTAAGAAAAATTCGTCCTTAAATTTCACCTGAATCGAAGATATGTGGATATTGGTTCCTTATAGTCTCCTCCGGTTACCATGTTACTTTTTCAACCTTGTGACTTCTCCAATGGACCTTGACTAAAGGAATGTTCTTGTTTTGAAGTCTCTTGACTTCTCTTGCCAATATTTGCACAGGATCTTCCTCATATGTCAGATTAGGTTGGAGTTCTACAGATTCAGGCTTGATAATATGATATGGATAAGACCTACACTTGCGGAGCATCGATACATGGAATACATCGTGAATCTTACTTAGCTCTTGAGGCAAAGCTAATCGGTAAGCCACGGGACCAACTCTTTCAGTCACCTCAAAAGGTCTAATGACTCGGGGACTTAGCTTTCTCTTTCTGCCAAAGCGAAGGATCTTCTTCCAAAGGGAGATTTTTAAGAAAACTTTCTCATCAACATCATACTGTATATCTCTTCTCTTGAGATCAGCATAGGCCTTTTGTCAGTCAAAGACGGCCTTTAAACGGTCATGTATGATGGTAACCTATTCTTTAATTTCCCGAAGTAAGTCAGGGCCCAACATCTTACCTTCACCGAGTTCAAACCAACATAATAGTGTTGTACATATCCTGCTATAAAACGCTTTATACGGTGCCATCCCGATAGATGATTGATGACTATTATTGTAAGCAAATTCAATGAGAGGTAGGAACCTCTCCCAAGTCCCTTAAAAGTCAATGACTTATACACAAAGCATTTCTTCTAATACCTGAATTACCCTTTCTGATTAGCCATCAAATTGAGGGTGAAAGGCTATACTGAGATTGATTCGGGTACCTAGAGCTCCTTACAATGCTTTATAGAATCGTGAAGCAAAATGGGGATCTCGATCAGAGATGATTGACTTAGGTACTCCATGGAGTCTAATCACTTCCTTGATGTACAAGTCAACTAACTTGGGGAGACCGTAGTCCATTATGATAGGTAAGAAATGAGCAGACTTGGTAAAACTGTCAACAATGACCCAAATAGCGTCATGCTTAGCTGGAGTCAACGGTAGACCACTGACAAAGTCCATGGTTATTCTTTGTCACTTCTATTGAGGAAGTTTAATGGGTTGCAACAATCCCATGAGAACACGATGCTCACCTTGACTTGCTGGCACGTAAGACACCTTGATACAAATTCTGTAATAGCCTTTTTCATACCTAACCACCAGTATAATTCTCGAAGGTCCTTATACATCTTTATTGACCCCGGATGAATCGAGAAAGAGCTACAATGAGCTTTTTTGAGAATGTCATCAAGAAGAGATTCATCATTTGGTATACAAATTCTATCACGAAAACACAAGAGTCTTTTAGAGTTGACTTTGAAATTAGGCTCAGGATTACTCTGATGTTTGGAAATGATAGCTTGCAATTTAGGGTCTTGATCTTGCAATAATTTGATTCTCAACACAGTGGTAGACTGAACTTGAAGTTCAGCTATTAAAGGTCAGTGTTTTTGCAATTTGAAATGAGCGTTGATAGCTCGATGAGCTACAATGAAATAACGATACTGTAGTTCTCAATAAAATTATCAACATTTGAGATTCTATATTCAATATTAATACTTACCAAACGAAGGTTTGTGGCTGAATGCATCAACTACAACGTTGGCCTTGCCCGGGTAATAATCAATTACAAGGTCATAATCCTTGAGAAGTTCCACCCATCTTCTTTGACGAAGATTAAGCTTTTCTTCGTTAACAGGTATTTGAGGCTCTTATGATCGGTGTACAAGTAGTATTTTTCACCATAGAGATAATGCCTCCAAATATTTAAGGCAAAGACAACCGCAGCCAATTCAAGATCATGCGTATGGTAGTTCATTTCATGCGACTTGAGTTGTCTTGATGCATAAGCAACAACTTTTCCTTCTTGCATCAAAACACATCCTAACCCCTGATGCGACACATCATTATATATGGTGTAGTCTTTACCAGACTCAAGTTGGGTTAAGACCGGTGCATGCGTCAATACTTGCTTAAGATGATCAAAACTATGTTGTTGGTTCTCAGCCTATTTAAAGGGAATATCCTTCTATAGAAGTTTGGTTAACGGTGCTGCTATTATAGAAAATCCTTTAAGAAATCTTCTGTAATAACCAATAAGACTGAGAAAACTACGAACTTTACCAACATTCTTTAGTGGCCTCCACTCCACTATAGCTTGAATCTTTTTCAGGTCTACTTGAATACCTTCAGTAGAAATTACCTGTCCCAGAAATGAAACTTTGGTGAGCCAGAACTCACACTTACTAAACTTGGCATACAGTTGTTTCTCCCGAATGGTCTGGAGCACAACACGAAGGTGGTCACGATGTTCAGATTAATTATTGGAATAGATCAATACGTCATATATGAACACTACTACAAATTATCAAGGTAGGGTCTGAAAACCTGGTTCATGAGATCCATAAAGGCAGCCGGTGCATTGGTTAACCCAAAGGGCATAACCAAGAATTTGTAATGGCCATACCTTGTACGGAAGGTTGTCTTGGGCACGTCACATTCTTTAACTCTCATTTGATAGTACTCAGACCTTAGATCAATCTTGGAAAAGACGGTAGCATCCTTAAGCTGATCAAATAGGTCGTCAATTCTTGGTAAGGGATACTTATTCTTCATGGTGAGCTTATTTAACTGCCGATAGTCAATGCAAAGACGCATTAATCCGTCTTTCTTCTTGAAAAAGGAACCAAAGCTCTCCAGGGTGAGGAACTTGGTCGAATAAAACATTTATCTAACAGGTCTTGAATTTGTACTTTAAGCTCGATGAGTTCAACCGATGCCATCTGATAAGGTGCAATAGAAACTGGAATGGTTCTAGGTTGCACTTTAATCACAAATTCAACTTCACGGGTGGGTGGTAAACCCAGAAGTTCATTGAAAAATACATCAGGGTATTTTTGCACGGTATCTATATCTTGCAACCGAGGTTCTTCCCTACTCGCAGTAGCATATAACAATGATCCCTTGCCCCTAGTGTCTACAAGAGTTACGCTCTCTTACTAAGACCTCTAAAATACAACTTTCTCTTCGAACAATCCATCCAAGCTTGATGCTCTCCGAGCCAATCAAGCCCCAAAATAACGTAGAACTCATGAATAGGGAGGGCCATGAGATTGGCCGAAAAAAGTACCCCTTGTATCATGAGGGGAAAATTTTTACATGCTAATCCAGGATCAATAATTGCATAAACAAGGTGATTATACAGTTCAACGGTATATGCAATAATATTTGGATCCTCCTCCTCCTCCTCCTCCTCGCTGCTCCTCACATGATAAACTTGAGCTGAAGCTTTAGATTCTTGTCGACTAGGAGTCCTTGTAGAGCCACCAGGTCTCCAGAAGCTCCCAATGCAACTTGTTTCTATCATTTACCCTTGAATGATTGAGTAGGGGACGCTAGAATTATCGGTGCAGATGACTTAGAAGTGTTCATCGGACAATCTTTGATGTAGTGACCTTGCTCACCACAAAAGAAACATACTCTTAATTATCTATGGCATTGTCCCGTAGGATGCCGTCTATGACAAAAATTACAGATAGGGTATTGTGATTCTCTGCCCAAACCTCAGGTACTCTCAATGGAGGTTGTTCTTGCAGCAGATTGGGACATAGCTTGTGGTTTAGCAAAATTATCTGATCAAGAGGATTGTTGGTGGTATTGTTGCTTGAATCCTTGTTGCTTGTCTTTCTTATATGGCAAGGGTGGGAGAGAATTGTCTCGAGGCCTCTTCTCTAATCGAGTTAGCCCACTAAACCTCTGCGACCTCTGAGCAGCTTCAGTAAAGATTGCTCGATTCATGAGCTCCTGGAAATCTATGATTCCCAAGGCAATGAACAAGGGTCGAAGTTCTTCACTCAACCCAGCTACAAACATTTTACACTTCTCTTCTTCTTTTTTGATGTACTCGGCTCCGTACTTGTAATACTTGAAGAAGTCGTGGATGTACTGCTCTACCGACCTCCTGCCTTGCTTAAGATGCAGGAAGATATCCCACTTTTTTGCCAAATAGTATTCACTGATATAGTTTTTCCTGAACTCGCAAAGGAAGAACTCCAGATTACAGCTTCCTTAGGAGCGGTAAGTATAGTGGTTTCCCACCAATGTAAAGCCTCATCTGCCAACAAGGCTAAGGCACACTCGAGCATGTGATCATCTGAGCACTGTAACTACTTTGTTAGAATTCTTATCGTGCTGTCCATCCAATATTTAGTCGTCTTAGGGTCTTCACTAGCCTTACCTGTAAAGGTAGTAGCTCGGTGTTGTACAAATTTATCAATAGGGGTTGGGCTTATAGAAGTAGTAGTTATGAAGGATTGTGTAGACTGCTTGGACTTAAGAGTAGCCATAAACTATTTGAACATCTCAGTCATGTTCTTATAGTATTCAAATTGAGTAGTCTGCATAACCAGATTAGGGTCTAATAGTTCTTGTGGAAGAACTTGAGGATATAGAGGGTCTTTTCCCCTTTTCTCCTCGCCAAGAGTCGAGGAGCCAATAGTAAGCTCAACATCCTCATGAGCTTTATCAGAGTCAGACATTTTATAATATAAAAGGAAAAGGATCATATTAATCGAAAGTCACAAAATACATAATAATAAACTCCTATGTGGCATATACAATGCAATAACAATAAAATGGACTTTAGTTTAGTCCTAGAATCTACTAAACTCTAGCTCTGATAACATAAATGTAACACCCTCTCCCTATCTGGTAGGACTCCAGGTTAGAAGTAGGAATCCAGGCTAGAAAGAGTTATCGGTGAACAATACGGTGAACGATTTACTAATCTCGATGATTTTGACTATAAATAGTAAATTAATAGCATTGATTCAATGCAATGATTAGCTATGGTTAATGCAAATTCAACCAAATTATAATCAAGGACCATTTAATAACTTATGCAAGTTTAAGGACTAAATTGTAATTCCTGCAAATTTTAAGGACTTATCAATAATTAGAATTACCAATGTAGATTTCTTTGCTTGATTATCCTGCATGTAAAATTTTAGAGGTTTTGGAAACCATTTGCACATCCAATTAGTCCATATCTAAATCAGTGACCATTTTGCAAGGTTTTAAAACCAGTTAACTAACTTAACTACCTCACCTGTATCGGTACCGATACTCAAGAGGCCGTACCGGTACGCCCTTAAAATATTTTCTTTCAAACCAAAACCCAATATCGATACGCAACGTACTGTGCCAGTACGAGAATTCGGTGCCCTTCATATCGGTACGGGTTCAACACCGTACCGGTACACTAACCCTAAATTCCCAAATTGATTCATTAAGGAGTATCAAAAAGACACTAGTCATACCGGTAATCATGCTATAGTAAAATTCCAGTCTTGATTTGGCGTATTGGTACCCCTATATCAGTATCGGTACGCCTTAATGCCTTAAACCAATTTTGCATGCATGTACCGGTACGACATCACATGTATCGGTACGCTTAGCTTAACATTGTCACAAAATTGCCTATCGTACCGGTATGCAACCACTCGTACCGGTACACCTGTGTCTGTAATGTCATATTTTGTCTGGTTTTTAACCGAATTAAAGGCCTTAACCATGTCCAAAGTTTACCAAATTTTACTAGCAAGCTTAAAAACATTATTTCTATATGCATGCCAAATTTCATGTCAATATAGGTCCATTTACGATGTTTTCCATTATTGATGCATCTTAGGCCATTTTTCCCAATTTGACAAAATACCATCATGCCATATTTCAAGTCTTAACTCATTTAACATGGTAAACCTTATGTACATGCAAAATGGGGCTAAACTAACTCGTCTAGACCCTATGCCACCTTTCTAGGAGTTTAAGGGCAAATTTTACATTACATGTAACTTGGTGACTTACTTCAGAAACGACCTTGCTCCGATCCTTGTTCTGACACGTCTTTAACCTGAAATGCATGGAAATGAGATGCATTAGGCTTACTTAGCCTAGTGAGGTAGTCCATAATAATAACACAAATTCCAAAAATATCATGAACATGCACATCAATGTAAATGCATCTCGAATTATATTTTTACAATACTTGTAATAATTTATTTCCTTGGATCAACATGTAAATGTGGATACGCAAATTCTCAATGAACATCACCAAAATAAATGGTCAAGATCCTCCACCATCGCCAATAAGACCAACACTAACACATCCCACCAACATCGCCAAATAGAGCCTTAGTTCAAGAACTGTAGTTCACTCCGTACCAATGAGCACATGAATTCTATGGCATGCCAATTGTATCCCATGTCCATTCATATCCAAGATTCAATACTTAGGCCAATATCAATAACAATATCAATATCAATATCAATAACAATAGCAATAATGATAGCTATGACAGTATCAAGATAGCATTAACAATATACCTTGATCAATATGGCCTTTATCAATGTTTCAATTATATCAATGACAATGCAATGATCATCTTGACAATGTAATAAGCTTACCAATGATACCTTTGACAAGGTTTTCATATATCCATACCTTGTTTCCAATGATGGAAATGCAATAGACCAATATAATGAAATCTAGATAGGCACCTAGCCAATCTCAAGACTCCGACTACACTCACCGATACTTTTGAGGCTTTCAAGGCTCCCAGATGATAATCCCTTTATTCTTGAGCTTATTGGAATTAGAAGGACTTGGTGATTCTTCACCTTGATTCTTATGAGCTACAAGGAAATAAGAATTACAAGGATTTCAATATCGATAATAGATTTATAGCAACTCAATAGCTATGAAAAGCAATAAAGATTAAGCCTTGATATCCCTAAGAAAATTCTAAGGTTTATAACATTCTTGAGTTTGGATTTAAACATGGTTGAGCCATGGGATCAACAAACCAACAAGGAATCATTGCTTATTCAATCGATATCTATAATTTAGGATTAAGAAAATTGAGAAAAGAAAAGCTCAAGTTATCCTCCAATAGAGGTGCTTGCTTGTTTAAATGAAAAGGAAGAAGATGATGAAGGTGTTAGCCTGGAGATTACCAAATGAGTTTTTATCCTTAGTTTCATTCTTTTTAATTATTTAGCTTTTCTTTGGGTGAATAAACCTCTCCCCAATTGCCTACATATAAGATGATTAATCTTGAGGAGGTCTAATCACATGGCTAGTCCCTTAACTCTTCACATTTTATACTTTTGCCCCTAAACTTCCAATTCTCTCAATTTGGTTACTAAAACAAGTTTCAAAGTTTACAATAGGATCCTTAACCAATATTAATACTTAATTGGGATTCAATAAACCAATAATTGACCACTTGGTCAAACGTCAACTCTAAAATTTAACTTTTCGGTGCAAAAATTATGGTTGCCGCAATTGAATTATCACTAGGCCCAGTTTTAGGGTGTTACAAGGCATGCGACCGATGCCAGCAAATGGGTAACATCTCTAGTAGACATCAATTACCACTTCAAAATATTATACCGGTGGAGTTGTTTGACATATGGGGTATTCCCTATCACTTGGCAACATATATATTCTCGTTGTCGTCGATTATGTTTCAAAATGGGTTGAGGCTATGGCGCTACCAATGAATGATGCCAAGACTGTTTCCAAGTTCCTGTATAAGAACATATTCACTATATTCGGTGCCCCCAGAGCTATTATTTATGATGAGGGTACACATTTTAAGTGCAATTTAATCTCTAGAGCATTGCACATGTACAGAATCCAACAATGTATTGCCATACCTTATCATCTCCAAACAAATGGCCAAGCATAGATCTCAAACAAAGAAATCAAGAACATTTTGGAAAAACTGTGAATCCAACGATGAAGGACTGGTCTTTGAGACTAGACGATTCCTTGTAGGCTTATAGAATAGCCTTTAAGACTCCGTTGGGAGGTTCTCCTTATAGGCTCGTATTTGGGAAGGCATGCCACTTACCAGTGGAATTAGAGTATAGAGCTTATTGGGCAATCAAAAGGCTCAACATGGAGTGGAGAGCTGCTAGTGCAAAACGATTATTGGACATAAATGAACTGGAGGAATTCAGAACGCAAGCTTATGAGAATGCCAGACTCTACAAAGAAAAAACTAAACGATGGCATGAAAATAGGATATTGCCAAGGCAATTTGAGGTAGGCCAACGTGTCTTGTTATTTAACTCGAGGCTAAAGTTGTTTCTAGGTAAGCTCAAGTTTGGATGGTCAGGACCCTTTGAAGTTGTGAAACCATATGCTCAGGGAGCAGTAGATATCAAGGATTTGAAAATGGGAACAATTTTCAAAGTAAATGGCCAAAGATTGAAACACTATTTTGAAGGCACTCAAAATGATCAAGGAGGTTACCCTCTTGGCAGAGGTTCTGTGAACATCGTCACCATGGTTTGGTTTTTGTATATATTAGGTTAGATGTTTTTATTTTAGTTATTTTCATTTATTTTCCTTCATTTTAGTTTTATCTTCCTTTGCTGCGTTGAAAGGTTTTTGTTGAATGGATACAAGAATTTGTTGCCAGGCAGAATGCCAAGGAAGAGGACTGGCATGGGGCGATAAGAAAAATTTGGAGAGGAGATTTATCTTAGCCGCCCAAGGCTTGATGAATCTCGGCCCAAGAGTGAATAATTTTTTTTGCTAAGTATTTAATTTGACCCTAGCTGCCCAAGGTGAAAAGTTAAAATTCAAATTTTAACCTAATCAGCTTATCTTCCCTGAGCCGTCTTGTCACTTTACCCTTACCATATCATTGTTTATCTTCCCCAAACACGATAAACCCTTATCATTATCCCTACTCAGCTAGCCAAATTAAAAGCACCATTTAAAATACTCAACCATTTTACCCCTTCATCTACTTAAAGCATAACTGATTCTTAGCTAAATTTTTTTTCACTCTTCCTTTTATTGTCTTTATCAAGAGATACAAGCAAGATTTACCTCCCTTTCTTTAAAAGAACCATCAGAATTTTCAAAAGTTTTTCATGCCATCTTCTTCAACACCCTTCAAGATCTTTTTCAATGAAGAGATCCGCAAAAAAGTATTAGAAGAATTTCGCATCAAGAACCTGCTGCTATGAGAAGGGTTTCAAGTTCAAGAATGAACCCAACTTGGGCTATTCCCCAGAGTTTGTCAAGGTGATAAAGATGCATAAGTGGGAGAAATTCTGCCAACCACCAGGGGAGGTCCATGCCAACATCGTTTGAGAATTCTATGCTCATCTAACGACCAAAAAGTCCCCCTTCTTGATGGTGCGAGGTAAGTGTGTTCGCTTTGATGAAGGTTATATAAATGATATGTTTTATTTGGATAGAACAAAGGAAGACGGTATTGAAGGAACTGTGTGAGACTAGCACCTAATGGAATGTGTCATCAAAATGACATCAGACTGTGAAACGGTTTGTATTAAAGTCTTAGCCACGGGGTTGGAATCACTTCTTAAAGGCAAACATGATGCCGACTACCCACAATAAGGCAGTTTTGGAGGAAAGAATGGCACTATTGCACTATTTCTAAAAGTAATAGAAATATACTTTTTCCCTCTCTAATCTCTACCATTTGCATACAGCAGGACGTGCCAAAACTCGATTTAGATAGCATTCAAAAGAGTAAGGGGACCATCATAACTCTTGCCCTGTAGAGATAGTTGACAGCCATAGAGGCAAAGGAAAAAGGCAAGCAAAAGACTGTCGAGTCTGTGCCAAAGGCAGAACCTGTGACTCCGATGCCAGCTAGATCAATAGCAATGCATTCCTATATCTACCAATGCCTGGAGATCATCCTCTAAAGGATGGAGAAAGCCGAGGAGCAGAACTCTATGTTCTGGCAGTATGTTCATGCTAGGGACTGTTCCATGAAGCAAACACTTGAAGGTATATCTAAACATACATTGTCAGTGCTCCATAAGTTCCTTGTTGACCTCCTTGCCAAGGATGACATACCAGTCAGCCCTTACTCTGTCCATACTCCGACATAATCTGATGCCACCATCTAGTATCTCTAGTACAAGTTGAATTCACCAGAACTGATACACCCCCTGAATTCGTAGATAAAGGAATTCAAAGCCGAGCCAAGATTGTTGCCATGCTTGTAGCACCTGCCTCATCTTCTGCCACTAATGTCCTGACTCCTTTGAGCCGATGAAGTTTGTTG
This sequence comes from Hibiscus mutabilis, assembly GCA_019671005.1. Taxonomy (NCBI): domain Eukaryota; kingdom Viridiplantae; phylum Streptophyta; class Magnoliopsida; order Malvales; family Malvaceae; genus Hibiscus; species Hibiscus mutabilis. Next base: position 32,527,795 of record CM033722.1, read on the forward strand.
AGGAAGTTCTCCACGACCTTGAAGCTTCCATAGCCACATCAAAGCCTAGCCTTAAGCGCAAGAAGCAGATGGCTCCTAGTCGAGGGTGCTTCATCAAGAGGAAAACACGTGTATCACGGTTGTAATGCCCTAATTTTGTCCTAGGAGTTTTGGGGTGGTTTAGTCGGTCCGGTGGACCGGGATTAGAGATTCGAGTCGGATTTGGGATTTAAATTGAATTAAATATTTTTATGGGAGTTAAAAATATGGAAAAATATTTTAAAATCATTATTAAATATATAAAAGAATTTGGTGAAAACAATTTTGGAAAATGAAATTCGTAAATATGACATTTTGATTTAGTGACCAAAATGCAAAGTTTGCAAAACTATTTTTAGTGGTTGTTTTGTAAATGGGTCAAAACTTTGAATCTTTAAGGAGCTAATTATCCTAAAGGTTTTCATCAAATTTCTCCCTTTAATTAACTATTTAAATGGGTTTTTAATAGCTATAAATAGTGGAGTGAATTAATTAATCTTAATTAAGTTTTTAAATAAAATTCACGTAACAAACTTTGTAACTTCTTTCTCTCAAATTCTCTCCAGCCAAACACATTTCCAACTTCAATTTCTTCAAGTAAAAATCAAGATTTCAAAGAGTTTGTGATTTCTAATTGATTTCCTAAAGCTTTTACATCAAATTCTTATTACTTCTATCTTGATTTTCATGTTTTATCAAGCAATTAAAGGAGAATTCACCATTGGAGGTAAGAAATCATTCTTATCCTCTAATGAAAGGTTCTTTATTGAAATTCCTAAGTTCTTGATCCATTTTATATGATTTTCATTGGGTTTTAATTAATTAAACTCAGATTTAGGGTTTAATTGGTGATTTATGATAGAAATTAAGGAAATTCGTATTGAATCTATTTTTGTTGAGTTGATGATTGATTTGCAACTTGATTTTTATGTTTAATATGTTAATGAAGTGAGTTTTAATTATAGAATCTCAAAATCTATAGAATCTCTAATTTGTTAGATTGATAGATAAGAGATTTTGAGGCGTTATGGTTGATTATTGTCTGCTGGAGGTATGAGGTTGATTTGAGTTGTTGTTAGATGTTATTTGATGCTATTTGAAGGTTGAGATTTGTAGTTGTTGGCTGGGTTGAGGTTTTTGATGAATAGATGATGTTTTCGGTTGATAGGAAGTGGTGTTGTGGAGGATTATAGTTGGGTAAATGTTATTTGTTGATTGTTGTGGGTTTGAATGCATTATAATGCATTGGATCCTCTGTTGTAATGTGTTTGAAATAGGGGAAAATAATTTGAAAGTGAACCTTGGTGTTGAGGAGTTGTCGGGAGCTTGATTTGACATCGGTAAGAGAGGCGTTGCTTTGTCGGTGAGTGAAAATGTGGTTTAAAGCATTTTGAGGGTTTGAAATGTTGTTTTGGGAGTTTAGGTTGAGCTTGAAATGCTTACCTAAGCTCGAAAGTAAGTATGGATTGTTTTCTCTCTCGATTTTGATTGGCAAATGATTTATGAAATGCACTTGTTAAATGATTGTTTACCTCATGTCCTATGCATGAAATGAGCATGGTTTAATGCTAGAAATTGATATGAAATGATGTTATATGCATTTGGAAAGTAATGCATGGTTTTAAAGAATGTTTATGAATATGGCTTATGCATCGTTTAATGCATGATGAAATGATTTGAATGATGCATATGAAAACAGTGAGGTTTGTCTATAAAAGTGGATTATATTGGCAAGTGGTGGATTGAAAATGTTATGGAAATGTTATCAGTTATAATTGGCCGGCCATAAGATTTAAAGTTAACTATAATAAGTCGCCCGTGGTTGTAGAGGTAGTACGAGAGGTACTTACTCCGATCATGTGAACCCCAATGTTGTTGAGGTAGCACTTAAATGGCTTTACTCCAGCCCTTGGCTGTAGAGGTTGATGCATCGAGTGTGTGTACTCCAAATTGGAGGATTAGCCTTGGTAGTGTAGAGGTGGTGCATGTGTTGCACAACTCCATGCCATTGAGCTATAAGAGATTGAGAAATCTCTTGGGAAATCCGTGTATCCGATGTTAATGATGATTTATAGAAATGATGTAGATGGTAATAGATCACTTGAAAGCCAATATAATGTTTTTAAATGTATCATGTTGATGGATTTGTTTGTATAATGTGATTTATATATGTTTTACTCCTTAACCTTTGCATATGGGATGTTATGCATGGGAAGGCTTAAGTAGAGGGAATAGCATATGGGATTATGATGTGGAATCCATGATACATGTGCATATGGTTTAATATGCTATTTTTGGAAAGATTAAGTGCATGTTTTGAAAGAATGGCATAATGGTTTGAAATGGTTTTAAATTGTATTGGATGATGTTTTGTGTTTTGAGCACTCGTCACTAAGCAATGATTGCTTACGCTTTCTTTTATCATCAATGCAGATTAATCGAGTACAAGGGGACCTAGCAAGCAAGGAAAGGAATTCCTGTAACACCTCGGTTTTGTGTCTTAGATGTTTTAAGGGTCGGTTTGAAGGTTCTGTGGATCGGTATAAGAGATTCGAGTCAGTTTCAGGATTAAATCGAATTAAATATTTTTAAGGAGATAAAATTGTGGAAAAATATTCTAAAATCATTATTAAATATATTAATGATTATGGTAAAGTCAATTTTGGAAAACGAGTTTTGGAAAACAGACATTTTGGTCTAGTGACCAAAATGAAAACTTTGAAAACTATTTTTTGTGGTTGTTTTGTAAAGAGTCAAAACATTGAATCTTTAAGGAGCTAATTGCCCTAAAAATCTAATATCATACTTTATCCCTTAATTGGCTATTTTTAAAGTGTTTTAGAAAAATATAAATAGGTTGGGGAGAGTTAATTTGTAATTAAAAGTTTTAAAACAAAAATCACGTAACTAACTTTCTCAAAATATATTCTCTCAAAATCTCTCCAGCCAAACAACAATTTCTTCCTCTAAATCTTCAGGTAAACCTTTCTTTTCTTAATTCTTTTGTTTGTAAATGATTCTTTGTTGTTAGTTTACCAAAACCTTATTGTTTTAACTTTGTTTTCTCATGTAAATCATCCAATTAAGGGAGAAAACATTCACTAGAGGTAAGGTTTGTTCTCCTCCTCTAATGAAAGGTTCTTTACTGAAATTCCTAAGTTGTTGAATCTTTACAATTGTTTTATAAAGTGTTTTGATAGCTTAATTGAGGGAAATTGGTTTAATAGTGTTTTGAATGATGAAATTGGTGGATCTTCGTACTTGTTCTGTTTTGCTGTGATTTTGACCAGATTAGATCATGATTTTGATTTCTAATTGAGTTAAGAACTTGGTTTTAACATTGTAATCCCGAAACAAGTTGAATCTCTAATGTCTAAGGTTGTTAATCAAGGGTTTTGGGGGTGATAGTTGAGTTTAATCATTGCTGGAAGTAAAATGATGTTGTGAAAGGGTTTTTGGATGTTAATTTATGGTGTTTAGTGGGTTGAATCGTTATATTATGGCTGGGTTGAGTTTCAGAAGTGTTTAAGGATGTTTTCGATATGTTTCTGATGGATTTTGAGTGGGCAACCTAAGAGTTGAGGTTAACTGCTTGTTGGCAATGGTTTGAATGCATAATGATGCATTTGCCCTCTGTTTTATGTGATTAAAATAGGGGATAGTCAAGGCAACGAAGCTTGACGTTGTTTGTTGCTTTTCGAGAGCTCGATTCGCGTTGGCGAGCAAAACAAGGTGTATCGTCAAGTGGAAACTTGTTTAAACTCCTTTAAGAGGTTTAATAAAGGTTGTTGGGAGTTTAGGATAAATTTGAAACACTTACCTAAGCCCGGAAGTAAGTTTTCCCTCTTTTGATCTTTAATATCGGTTCAGATATGAGCATGTGTAATTCATGTTTTGGTCGTAAACATGGTTTGATTTACTTACTGGAAATGCATGATTTTAAGTACATATGCAGGGGTTTAAAAGTATAAGAAATGCTAGTGAGCATTGGTTTTCATTCCGGTCGGGAATGATGTTATTGCTTTGGCAATGTGATTTGCATATGTGATGATTTTGTATAATGCATTGTAAAACAGTGAGTAAATGGTTTTGTAAATGATATACTAGCTATGTGACGTGGTGAGAAAACATTCTGATATAGTTGGAATGCCATAGGATGAAGTGGACTATAATATGATAAAAAATCGATCGTGGTTAAGAGTCTTTGTGGTAAATGGTCGGCTACTCGAACTATAATGTTGTCACTTGGGTTGAGCGATCGGTTCACTTGTTGATGTTGAACTTATGGTTGACAAGGGTGTTGTATCATGCGGTCAGCATGGTATGGGTCGTGGTAGTGGTTGACTATCATGGTAGATCCATGTATACGATATGTAAGGTTAACAGTCAGTTAACCAAGGATTAGCGGTCGGCTAATCAAGGATAGTGGTCAACTATCTAGGGTCACTATAAATGCCAATATATGCAAGTTCATGTGTTGAACCTAGTTTTTAATGCTTTGTGATTTAAGCATGGTTTTGTAAATTGATGTTTTGGGATTTAATCATGGCTTTGTAATTTAATGCTTTGGGATTTAAGCATGTGGTTTGTAAAGGTTTTTGCACATGGTCGATATGCATGTTTGTTTTAGAATCATTTGAATTGCTTAGGTTGTAAGCATGGATTGAAAACAAGTGTTTAGCTTTCAAGGATTATATCGCATCATTGTTTTAAGAGCATCCTCACTAAGCATGTGTGCTTACGCTCTCTTTTTCCTAATGATGCAAAGCATTGAAGTTTGGGGGCTGCAAAGGCAAGGTTTAAAGCGATCCAAGACAAGAACTACATTGAGTATGAACCCGGTTTATGTTTTCGGTTAATAAGGCAATGTGTTCGCCATATTTTGGGGATTTGAAATTATGTTTTCCCATGGTTTTTAAGCATGTTGTGTGTTGGATTGTAAGGCTGATTCGATGTTGATATGTTGGTTGATGATCTTTGCTTATAGTTGAGGCTAGGTGGTTGCATAGGAATGCATCTAGTTAACCTTTGATGGTTGCCATGTTTTGATGATTCAAGCAAGTTTGTTTTCATGCTTTAGATGTGTAAGCATGATGAGTATGCCTTGAAAGTACCTAATGTGAGTTTTGGCTGTTTGGTAGAATGATATTAGGAAGCATGCCTATAGGATATCTTGGGTATATGAATGCCATGCAATGTTGTTGGTTATGTGTTGTTTTGGTTAGGAATGTATCCTAGTAATGTTGTATAAGTGTTTGAAGCGTGTTAGAGCGTTTTGGTTATCGTTGAATAATGTTTAGACAGCAAATTGGGACATTACAGGTCCAAGTGTACCGGTACGGGTGTCCCTATTTCGGTACGAGTAAGCCATTTCAGGCTTAGCGTATCGGTATGCGGGCAAGTGTTTCGGTACGAGCCTAGGCAAATTTGGCCAGCATTTCAGTACTCGAGAGGGTGTTTCAATACGGTACAGAGATTTTATGAAAGGCATTTCGAAACGCGAGGGAGTATCGGAACGGATTTTAGCTACTGAAATCTGACTTTTGGAAATTATTAAGGAGTACCAAAACACCTACATGTGTACCGATACGGGATGCAGTTCTTTCAGTTATTGGAATACTTGGAAGTTTCTATTACTTTCATTTTAGTCCCTGAATTTTGTAAATGCAATTGTATGAGATTGGGTGATCGTTTTGACTTCAAATTTGACATGTAAGCATGTAATTGGACTAATTGAGGATTGGTAACTTAAATTTTAGTTTTGGTCCTTTATTTTATCAAATTTGCATTTTCGTCCCTAAAATGTATGTTATGCAATTGGTTGCCTTTCCGTGGTCTGATTTCTTTGTAAATTCACCCGCTGCAAGTATGTGCACATAGGATTAATAATATGCATCTAGATAAGATAAAAAGAAAAAAAGACCAGTTTCTTAATCTTTCTCTGGTTTGCTTCAGCAAACCTAATGTAGTTCTCTCGGTTCGGTCGGGTATTTAGGCAGGGTCGAGGGGGTTACATTTGTTGGTATTAGAGCAAGGTTACGAAAGGTTGGGATGCTTTTGTTTGATTCATTGGTGATGTTTGAATTACACGGTGATTGTGTATATGTTCGGTGATTGTTTAATATCATGTTGGGGTATGAATTGGGAACACATTACCTATTACCGAGGTTTTAAAATGTTTCAAAAGGTTGTCTTGGATCCTTTGCCTAATGATAGCCTAACTTTATTGTGTTTTGATTTTTTTAGCATGGCTCGACATGAGACGCGTTCAATAGCTATTAATGCTGGTGTTGGGCAAAATAAAGTTGAGGAAGGGAATCCCCCTAATATTTTACCTCTTCCTCCTCAATTGGATCCTCATGTTGATGTTAGGGTGGCTGGTATACCCCAGGCTCCTCCTGTGCCAATTTTTGGTTATTTAAGCGATGACGGGAGTGTTTCAGGTAGCGATGGCTGGAGTGCAAGTGCAAGTGCAAGCACCGGCACCTGCAGTGGTGGCTAATCAAGGTTTACCCTTGGGGCGTCTTCAAAGTTTGGGAGGCGAGGATGGTTAGAGAGTTGCATCTCATGCTACTGTAGTGCGACCGAAGAATGGTGGACCAACTTGGATCTACGCTTATTGTGAGGGTCACAATAACACAAATGTGATCGTAGGTACCTTCACTTTGAAATCTTATCATTATTATCTTTGATTGATTCGGGATCTAATCATTCATTATCTTGAGTGAACATGCACTTTGTTGAATATTCCTGTTGAGATCCTGGATGTTGGCATGTTAGTAACTAGTTCCTTTGGTGAGACAATTACTACTAGAAGGTTGTATAGGCGGTGTCCTTTAGTTGTGCAAGGTCATGAGTTTGCCACAGATTTGATAGAATTGTCATTCCATGGTTTTGATGTTATTTTGGGTATGGATTGGTTGAGCGAGCACAAGGCGGTTGTGGATTGTGAATCCAAAAAAAATTCTTTGAGGTTAGCCGATGATTATGAAGTTGTGGTGGTTGGCGAGAATGTGAAGTTCTTGTCTAATGTTGTGTCAGCTACTCAAGCGGAAGGGATGATGCAAGGAGGTTGCCAAGCTTATTTGGCCTTCGTGATGAATCCTGAAGTTAAGGGTGTTCGGGTACAGGACATTCAAACAGTTAGTGATTTTTCAGAGGTTTTTCTTGAAGTGTTACCAGGTTTACCACCGAATAGGGAGGTGGAATTTGGTATTGAGACTTCGTAGGTACGGCGCCAGTTTCCATTGCTCCTTATAGAATGGCAACGAAGGAATTGAAGGAGTTGAAGTCACAGCTTTAAGAGTTGTTGGATCATGGGTTCATACGACTGAGTGTTTCACCTTGGGGTGCTCCGGTTCTCTTTGTGAAAAAGAATGATGGTATGATGCCTATGTGCATTGATTACCGGCAATTGAATAACGTAATGGTGAAGAACAAGTATCCTTTGCCGAGGATTGATGACTTGTTCGATCATTTTTGTAAGGCAGCGATTGATTTGAGATCAGGGTATTACCAGTTGAAGGTTAAGAATAAGAATGTGCATAAAGCTGCGTTTCGTAGGAGGTACAGGCATTATGAGTTTTTGGTCATGCCTTTTGGTTTGACAATGCCCCGGCTGCTTTCATGGATATGATGAATATCTTGATCAATTTGTGGTGGTGTTTATAGATGATATTCTCGTGTACTCTCGTACCGAGGAAGATCATGATCGAAATTTGCGGGTTGTGTTGCAATTTTTGAAGGATAACCAGTTGTATTCCAAGCTGAGCAAGTGTGTGTTTTGGCTTAAGGAAGTAATGTTCCTTGTTCATGTGGTTTCTGCGGAGGGTATTCGTGTTGATCCACAGAAAATTGAGGCTATTCTCAATTGGAAGCAACCTAAATCTGTTTGGAGGTTCACAGTTTTCTTGGGCTGGCTGGTTATTACCGTCACTTTGTAGATAGGCTTTCCAGTATTGCAACATCGTTGACGAAGTTGTTGCAGAAGAATGCTCCTTATGAGTGGATAGAGAAGCAACAACATAGTTTTGAGAATTTGAATGAAGTTTTAACACATACTTTTGTGTTGGTTCAACCTGAATTTGTGAAGGAGTTTGTGGTTTATAGTGATATGTCTTATGTTGGTTTAGGTTGTGTACTGATGCAAGATGGTAAGGTTGTGGCCTATGCATCAAGACAACTGAAGGTTCATGAGCACAATTATTCGAGTCATGATTTAGAGCTTGCGGCTGTGGTGTTCGCCCTGAAAATTTGGAGACATTACCTTTATGGTGAGAAGTGTGTTGTTTTTACGGGCCATAGGAGTTTGAAGTATTTGATGTCTCAAAAGGATTTGAATCTTAGGTAACGCAGATGGTTGGAGTTTCTTAAGGATTACGACTTGACGATTGAGTATCATCCTAGAAAAGCTAATGTGGTTGCGGATGCGTTGAGTCGTAAGATTGCGGTGGAGCTTAGGGCTATGTTTGCTAGGTTGAGTGTGACACGGGAAGGTGGATTGTTGGTTGAGTTACAAGTTAAGCCTACATTGTCACAGATGATTAAAGCTAAGCAATTGTTTGATGATTCCTTGGTTGAGCATGTTAAGGATATATCGGAGGGTAATCCGACGGATTTTCATTTTAATGATGATGGAGTTTTGTGTTTCAAGGGTCAAATTGTGGTGTCGGATGATCCGAAGTTGAGGCACACTATTTTGATGGAGGCGCATTCTAGTCCTTTTGCTATGTATCTCGGTAGTGTTAAAATGTGTTGTGGATTGAAAGAAGTGTACTACTAGGTTGGTTTGAAAAGAGATTTGGCTAAGTTTGTCTCTGAGTGCATGGTGTGTCAGCGGGTTAAGGTTGAACATCAATTTCCATCTGGGTTGTTGCAACCGTTGAGAATTCTGGAATAGAAGTGAGAGAGAATCACCATGGATTTTGTGTCAGGGTTACCTTTGACACCGGCTAAAAAGGATTCCATTTGGGTGATTTTGGATCAATTTACGAAGTGTGCACATTTTTTGCCAGTGCATACGACGTGCACCTTGGACAAGTTGGCAGGCTTGTACGTTTCTAAGATCGTGTGTTTGCATAGGGTACCTAAGTCCATTGTTTCAGATAGAGATCTGAGGTTTACAAAGAGGTTTTGGGTGAGTTTGCATCGGGCTTTGGGTACGAGGTTGAATTTCAGCATCGCGTATCATCCTCAGTCAGATAGTCAGTCTGAGCGGGTTATCCAAGTTTTGGAGGATATACTGAGATGTTGCATTATTGACTTCCAAGGAACCTGGGAGAAGCAGTTACCCTTGGTTGAGTTTGCGTATAACAATAGTTACCAAGCGAGTATACAGATGGCACCGTATGAGGCATTGTATGGTCGGAGGTGTCGTACTCCTTTGTATTGGGTTGAGGTAGGAGAAAAGCATATTTCCTTACCATATGTGTTGAAAGACACGGATGAGAAGGTAAAGCTTGTGTGTGATCACTTGAAAGCGGCTGCGGATCGGCAGAAATTTTACACGGATTTGAAGTGTAGGGAAATTGAATATGCGGTGGGCGATCATGTATTCTTGAAAGTGTCACCATAGAAAAAGGTGATGCGGTTCGGACGGAAGGGTAAGCTTAGTCCAAGATTTATTGGACCATATGAGGTTGTTGAGCGTGTTGGTCATGTGGCTTATCGGTTGAAGTTGCCTCCCGAGTTGGAGAAAATACATGATATGTTCCATGTATCTATGTTGCGGAGGTATCGGTCGGATCCTTCGCATGCTATGCTAGTAGAGCATAATGAGTTGAGGCCAGATTTATCCTATGATGAGGAACCGGTGGACATCCTTGATTCCAGCAGCAAAGTTCTTCATGGAAAGACGATTGAGCTTGTTAAGGTCTTGTGGCTACACCGTGGTGGCGAGGAAGCCACGTGGGAAAGCAAGGCAGACAAGTTGGAGCAATTTCTGCATTTGTTTCCTCCAGGTAAATTTTAAATTTCTTAAGTGGGGGAGAGTTGTAACACCTCGGTTTTGGGCTTAGATGTTTTAAGGGTCGTTTGAAGGTTCGGTGGACAGGTATTAGAGATTCGAGTCGGTTTTGGGATTAGATCGAATTAAATATTTTTGAAGGTGATAAAATTGTGGAAAATATTCTAAAATCATTATTAAATATATTAATGATTATGGTAAAGTCAATTTTGGAAAACGAGTTTTGGAAATCGGACATTTTGGTCTAGTGACCAAAATGAAAACTTTGAAAACTATTTTTGGTGGTTGTTTTGTAAAGAGTCAAAACTTTGAATCTTTAAGGAGCTAATTGCCCTAAAAGTCTAATATCAGACTTTATCCCTTAATTGGCTATTTTTAAAGTGTTTTAGAAAATATATATAGGTTGGGGAGAGTTAATTTGTAATTAAAAGCTTTAAAACAAAAATCACGTAACTAACTTTCTCAAAATATTTTCTCTCAAAATCTCTCCAGCCAAACATCAAATTTTTCTTCTAAATATTTAGGTAAACCTTTCTTTTCTTAAATGTTTTGTTTGTAATTGATTCTTTGTTGTTAGTTTACTAAAACCTTATTGTTTTAACTTTTTTTCTCATGTAAATCATCCAATTAAGGGAGAAAGCATCCATTAGAGGTAAGGTTCGTTCTCCCCCTCTAATGAAAGGTTCCTTACTGAAATTCCTAAGTTGTTGACTCTTTACAATTATTTTATAATGTGTTTTGATAGTTTAATTGAGGAAAATTGGTTTCATTGTGTTTTGATTGATGAAATTGGTGTATCTTCATACTTGTTCTATTTTGTTGGGATTTTGATCATATTAGATCATGATTCTGATGTTTAATTGAGTTAATAACTTGGTTTTAACGTTGTAATCCCGAAACAAGTTGAAAATCTAATGTTTAAGGTTGTTAATCAATGGTTTTTGGGGTGATAGTTGAGTTTAATCATTGCTAGAAGTAAAAGGGTGTTGGGAAAGGGTTTTTGGATGTTAATTGATGGTGTTTAATGGATTGAATCGTTATATTATGGCTGGGTTGAGTTTCAGAAGTGTTTGAGGATGTTTTTGATATGTTTCAGATGGATTTTGAGTGGGCAACTTAAGAGTTATGGGTAATTGCTTGTTGGCAATGGTTTGAATGCATAATGATGCATTCACCCTCTGGTTTTATATGATTAAAATAGGGGATAGTCAAGGCAATTAAGCTTGACGTTGTTTGTTGCTTGTCGGGAGCTCGATTCGCGTTGGCAAGTAAAGCGAGGTGTATCGGTAAGTGGAAACTGGTTTAAACGCCTTTAAGAGGTTTAATAAAGGTTGTTGGGAGTTTAGGATAAGTTTGAAACACTTACCTGAGCTCGGAAGTAGGTTTTCCCACTTTTTCTCTTTAATACCGGTTCAGATATGAGCATGTGTAATTCATGTTTTGGTCGTAAATATGGTTTGATTTACTTACTGGAAATGCATGATTTTAAGTACCTGTGCAGGGGTTTAAAAGTATAAGAAAAGCTAGTGAGCATTGGTTTTCATTCCGGTTAGAAATGATGTTATTGCTTTGGCAATGTGATTTGCATATGTGATGATTTTGTATAATTCATTGTAAAATAGTGAGTAAATGGTTTTGTAAATGATATATTGGCTCTGTGACATGATGAGAAAATATTCAGATATAGTTGGCATGCCATAGGATAAAGTGCACTGTAATATGATAAAAAATCGATCGTGGTTAAGAGTCCTTGAGGTAAGTGGTCGGCTACTCAGACTATAATGTTGTCACTTGGGTTGAGCGGTCTATTCCCCTTGTTGATGTTGATCTTGCAGTCGGAAAGAGTGTTGTATCATGCGGTCGGCATGGTATGGGTCGTGGTAGTGTTTGACTATCATGGGAGATCCGTGTATCTGATATGTAAGGTTAACGGTCGGTTAACCAAGGATTAGCGGTCGGCTAATCAAGGATAGTGGTCGACTATCTGGGGTCACTATAAATGCCAATATATGCAAGTTCATGTGTTGAACCTACTTTTTAATGCTTTGGGATTTAAGCATGGTTTTGTAAATTGATGCTTTGGGATTTAATCATGGTTTTGTAAATTAATGCTTTGGGATTTAAGCATGTGGTTTGTAAAGGTTTTGCATATTGTCGATATGCATGTTTGTTTTGGAATCATTGGAATTTCTTAGGTCGTAAGCATGGACTAAAAACAAGTGTTTAGTTTTCAGTGATTATATCGCATCATTGTTTTAAGAGCATCCTCACTAAGCATGTGTGCTTACGCTCTCTTTTTTCTAGTGATGCAGAGCATTGAAGTTTGGGGGCTGCAAATGCAAGGTTTAAAGCGATCCAAGACAATGACTACTTTGAGTATGAACTCGGTTTATATTTTCAGTTAATAAGGGAATGTGTTTGCCATATTTTGGGGATTTGTAATTCTGTTTTCCCATGGTTTTTAAGCATGCTATGTGTTAGATTGTAAGGCTGATTTGATGGTGATATGTTGGTTGATGATTTTTGCTTATAGTTGAGACTAGGTGGTTGCATAGGAATGCATCTAGTTAACCTTTGATGGTTGCCATGTTTTGATGACTCAAGCAAGTTTGTTTTGATGCTTTAGATGTGTAAGCATGAATAATATGCCTTGAAAGTACCTAATGTGAGTTTTGGTTGTTTGGTAGAATGATATTAGGAAGCATGCCTATAGGATATCTTGGGGTATATGAATACCATGCAATGTTGTTGGTTCCGTTTTGTTTTGGTTAGGAATGTATCCTAGTAATGTTGTATAAGTGTTTGAAGCATGTTAGAGCGTTTTGGTTATCGTTGAAGAATGTTTAGACAACAAATTGGGACATTATAGGTCCAGGCATACCGGTACGGGTGTCCCTGTTTCGGTACCAGTAAGCCTTTTCATGCTTAGCGTATCGGTACACGGGCAAGCACTTCGGTACGAGCCTGGGCAAATTTGGCCAGCGTTTTGGTACTCGAGAGGGTGTTTCGATACGGTACAGGGATTTTATGAAGGGCATTTCGATACGCGGGGGCGTGTCGAAATGGATTTTAGCTACTAGAATATGAGCTTTGGAAATTTTTGAGGCGTGCCGAAACACCTACATGTGTACCTACGGGCTGCAGTTATTTCAGTTATTGGAATATTTAGAAGTTTTTGTTTCTTTCATTTTGGTCTCTAAATTTACTAAATACAATAGTATGAGATTGGGTGATCATTTTGACATGAAATTTGACATGTAAGCATGTAATTGGACTAATTGAGGATTGGTAACTTAAATTTCAGTTTTGGTCCTTTATTTTATCAAATTTTCATTTTAGTCCCTAAAATGTATGTTATGAAATTGGTTGCCTTTTCGTGGTCCGTTTTCTTTGTAAGTTCACCCGCTGCAAGTATGTACACATAGGATTAATAATATGCATCTAGACAAGATAAAAAAGAAAAAAAGGACCAATTTTCGTAATCTTTCTCCAGTTTGCTTCGGCAATCCTAATGTAGTTCTCTCGGTTCGGTCGGGCATCTAGGCTAGGTCGAGGGGGTTACAGTTCCAAGACTTGGTTTTGCAAAGTATGTTGAGAATTAAAGTAGTAATAAAGGCAATGTGGCTTAAATGTTGTTGGGAGGGTTTGCGTGTTTAATTCTCTGTTTGAGCAAGATTATATTGCTATTTTGGACTTGAAATAAGCTTGGTATGTTGGATTTTGCATATGGTATATGTTTTGGTATGTGAGTTGCTTGATTTTAGGGAGCATGCCTCTAGACTTGAGATTCGAGTAGATTGCCATGATATGTTGATGAAACTGTGATATTTTGATTGGGATCGATCCTTGATAATGTTGTATGAATGTTAGAAGCATGTTTAAGTGTTTTGGAATCCATAAATGTATGTTAAACCAGCAAGTTTGAACTTTATAGGCCAGGGCGTATCGATACGCGTGAGACCGTATCAATAGGGGTCGGTGTTTTCAGGCATAGCATATTGATTCGCGTAAGACCGTATTGATATGGGTCAATTTTTTTAGGCATAGCGTATCGATATGCGTGAGACCATATCGATACGGGTTAGTGTTTTTAGGCATAGCGTACCGATACGCATGAGACCGTATCGATATGGGTTGGTGTTTCTAGGCATAGCGTATTGATACTCGAGGAAGTGTATCTGTACGGGTTTGAACTACTGGAATCCAAAATTTTAAAAGTGCACAAGTGTACCGATACACTTGCCCGTGTATCGATATGGGTAACTGTTAATTCAGTTAAAGTGTGATTTAAAGGTTCTGTTTTCTTACGTTTTAGTCCTTGAATGTTATGCATGCAATTAAATGGGTTTGAATGGTCGATTTGAGCTTAGAATTGACATGCAAGCATGTAATCTAATTAATTGAGGATTGGTAACCCTAATTTTAGTTATGGTCCTTTGATTTACCAGTTTTATGTTTTGGTCCCTAAAATGTATTGTATGCAATTGGTTATCTTTCCGAGATCCGTTTTGTTTGTAACTTCACCCGCTGCAAGCATGATTACTTAGGATTAATAATATACATCTAGACAAGATAAAAGGAAAAAAATGGACGATTTTTTTAGTCTTTCTCTGGTTTGCTTCGACAAACCTAATATAGCTCGCTCGGTTTGGTCGGACGTCTAAGCCGGGTCGAGGGGGTTATATTTGGTGGTATCAGAGCTAGGTTATGATTGTTTGGAGTGGGTTATGTTTAGTTTATGTTTGTTGGGAAGTTGTTTGATACGTATGTTGGCTGATTCATGTTGTTTGATATGTACGGTGATTATTTACATGTTATATGTCATGCTGGGGTATGATTTGGGACACATTGTCTTATTACTACTATTATGAAATGATTTTGAATCAAAATGGAAGTCTTGGGTCCTTGCTTGAGGTTGGCCTAACTATTTTGTTTTTGATGTATTATCATGCCTTAGATTCTTTGTTTACGTTGCCACCGAGGAGAGAACTACGTTTTAATGCGAATGCGGGGAGGCAGGATGATGAGAATAATGCTTTGCCTATTAAGGGGTTGCCACCTCCTCCGCCAAATCCACCTGTGGGTGTGGAACAAGTACCACCTGTGCCAGCTGGGTCAGTGTTGGGTGATATGATGCCTTTGATACAGGCGATAACGAGAGCATTTCAGGCTGCGATGCCTGGAATACATGTGCCTGCACCAGCATCGGTTGCTGCTACTAATCGAAGATTACCCTTAGAGTGTTTACGTGGCATGGGAGGAGTCGAGTTTAGAGGGTTGATACCCGAGGCTTTCGAATAGTGGTTTGCCAGCACAGACCGTATATTGGATCATATGGGTTATTCTGATGCCCGTAAGCATGGGTGTGATGTATCCCTATTGCAAGGAGATGTGTATAGCTGGTGGAATACTGTGATTACGGGTATGGAGCCCAAAGATATGACGTGAGAATTCTTCAAGACTGCCTTTAAGAAGAAATATCTCAGAGTTAGATACTTGGATGAGAAGAAACGCGAGTTCATGGCCTTGGTGCAAGGTGATATGTCAGTATATGAGTATAAGATACAATTTGTGAGGCTGAGTCAGTATGCTTCGGAGTTAGTGCCCAGTGAGAGGCGTCGTTGCGACTGATTTCGTTATAGTTTGGTACAGAAAGTTAGGACATATATGTTGGCTGCAAAGTATGTTGACTTTGATGTGTTGGTTTCGAGGGCCAAGGATATTGAGCAGAGTTTGGGCTTGACATCTCGTACTGGAGGGTCTGGTTCTGGTAAGAGATCCACTGAGTACAGTACTGGCGGTGGCTGGTATAAGAGGCACCTTGATCGGAGACATCGACCTGAGCTTGGACGGAGAAGATAGTTAGGGCAGAGTTCCAGAGGTAGGATACCGGAGTGTGTTCAGTGTGGGAAGAGACATTTTGGGGTTTGTTGGAGATCAGACAAGGTTTTTTATGGTTGTGGATCTCGAGATCATGTTAGACGTGATTGTTCTCAGGCATGATGATTTGGTCCAGTTCCTACACCGGTTGTAGCTAATACTTGCTGGAGTTGTCGGTCGACTGATCATGTGAGGTGTGATTTCCATATGAGCTAGGGGTGCACATGCTCATGCACCTGTTGTGGTTGCACCGAGACATCAAGGTCATGGTCGAGGACATTTCCAACCGAGGGATGTTGGGCGTAGGACTGTGGCGCACACCATTGCTATCCAGCCAGAGGGTAGAGGCCCCGCGAGGGTATATGCGCATCGCGAGGGACGCAACGATACCGATGTGATTGCAGTTACCTTTACTTTGCAATCTTTGCCATTATTTTCATTGGTTGATTCTAGTTCCACCTATTCGTATATTCTAAGTGAGCATGCACAGTTGCTTGGTATACCTGTTGAGATTTTGAATGTTGGAGTCCGAGTAACTAGTTCTTTGGGTGAGACAATTATTGTTAGAAGGTTATATCGTAGGTGTCCTCTGATGGTGCTAGATCATGTGTTATCGTAGATTTGATGGAATTGCCATTCCATGGTTTGGGGATGGACTGGTTGTCCGAGCGTAGAGAAGTTGTGGATTTTGAAACCAAACGGATAACCTTGTGTCTTGCCGATGATTATGAAGTTGTGGTGGTTGGCAAAAATGCAAAGTTCCTGTCTAATGTTGTTTCGGCTTTGGAAACAAATCGAATGTTGGAACTTGGATGTCAGTCGTATTTGGCCTATGTTATGAATCCTGGATCTAAGGATGTACGTGTTCAGGACATCCGTACAGTTTATGATTTTTTGGGAGTTTTACCTAAAGAGTTGATGGGGTTGCCATTGAATAGGGAGGTGGAGCTTAAAATCGAGACGTATATTGATACGGATTCAGTGTCTATTGCTCCTTATCGCATGGCACCTAAAGAATTGAAGGAGTTGAAGACGCAACTTTAGGAGTTGCTCGATCAGGGGTTTATTAGACCTAGTGTTTCACCTTGGGTGCGCCAATGTTATTTGTGAGTAAGAATAATGGCACAATAAGAATGTGCATCGATTATCGACAACTGAATATGTTGACGATTAAGAACAAATATCCTTTTCCGTAGATTGATGATTTGTTTGATCAATTTCGAGGTGCATCAGTATTTTCTAAGATCAATTTGAGATCGGGATATTATCAGTTGAAGGTAAAGGATGTGGATGTGCCAAAGACTGTCTTTCGTATGAGGTATGGGCATTACGAATTCCTGGTGATGTCGTTTGGGTTGAGCAGTGCACCAGCTACATTTATGGATATGATGAATCGAGTATTTCACGAGTTCTTGGATCAATTCGTGGTGGTGTTTATTGATGATATTCTTGTGTACTCTCGTACCGAGAAAGATCATGATGAGCATTTGCGGATTGTGCTTCAGAGATTATTGGATAATCAGTTGTATGCCAAGTTGAGAAAATGTGATTTTTTGTTGAAGGAAGCGGTTTTCCTTGGATACGTGGTGTCGACCGAGGGAATTCGTGTGAATCCGCAGAAGATTGAGGTAGTAGTGAATTGGAAGCCACCTAAGCCAGTGATAGAAGTGCGTAGTTTTCTTGGGTTGGCTAGATATTATCGTCGGTTTGTGGATGGTTATTCGAAGATTGCTACTCCTTTTACCAAGTTGTTGTAGAAGAATGTTCATTTCGATTGGTCAAAGGATCGACAACAAGCCTTCGAAAAGTTGAAGGAAGCTTTGACGCAAGCTCTGATCTTGATTCAACCTGAGTGAGGAAAGGAGTTAGTGGTGTATAGTGATGCATCCTACATTGGGTTAGGGTGTGTGTTGATTGATAACCTTGTAAAAAGTATACATTTCATGCCTTTTTACTTAGTTTATTGGTTGGTTTCAAGTTCATTTCATTGCATATAGATGCATTTAGCTCATATAATTGCATTTGGTGGTGTTTGTTTGGTTGTTTTTATATATTTGTGAAATTGGTGCTGCTTAAGGGAAAGGTTTGCTTACCGGTGGTGATGTGCAGGTGAGCTAAAGAGCATTGCTGGGAAAGGAAAAATTGTTGCAGCATTTTGGACAGCATTTCTGGGTGTAGAAAAAGACAAAGACAAAAGATATTTTACAGCCCCCACACGTGATTCTACCAGCCAGCCAGCTGTGCCAAACGTGAAAAGGGAATATTCCCTAGGGTACATAAGGAATTAAGGGCACAAAACCCTAGGAGCCCCCACTATATAAAGGATAGGACACCCACATTTAAAAAAGAGCTGGGAAAAAAGTGTTATGAGCTAAGAAAGAGAGAAGTAAAAGGTGGCTACTTTCCTTTTCCTTTATCTTGGTGTCCTCTATTATTGAAGCTCCAGGGGACGATCTTGTCGGCCTTTGAGAGAAGCAACAAGCTTCGGGTGGTTCACGGCAGTCCAAGGCGGCTTGAGAGATTTCTTTACTCTAGTTGCTATTTGCTCTATTATTTCTTTATTTTGAAATGGGTTGTTTTAAACGGTTGAAATTGGATGTTATTTGCCCAGCCATGAACTAACTTTAAGTGGCTTGGGTTTATTTGTGGATGATGATGTTTTAGTTTTAATGAATGTTTTAGCTTTTCCAGTTCCATATGCACTTTGTTCATTGTTTTATTGCCTTGGGTTTGTAAGAGCTTTCGAGAGTTAGCTGTTACCTTTGTTTGATACTTAATGGTCGAGAGAGTTAAGCTTAGATCTACGTGGACAATGAGGTTTGATGATGAGAAGCAAAACCCTAACTCACCTTGGAGATAAGGATAGAGTTTCAATGACTAAAAGGAGTAGAACTTCATGGATAGTAGCTTGCTGGGGTTCACGCTGAGAGGTATTGTTGTAGTATTCTTACTATCAGTTCCTTGCTAGAGATAGTTTAGAAACACCTAGGTAAACTCTGTCAAGTGCCTTAATAACTGGAAATAGCTAATCATTCATGAGAGCTAGGCATAGGATTCCAAGATATACCAGCCTGTCATCCCAGTTAAGAGTTTTCGCACGTGTGAGTGTGTTTGAAGTCTTATAGTATCTCTCCATTTTTTATTATAGTTTTTTGCTACAACATTTCTTTACTCTGCGCATATCAACTCTTTCATTTAATATTTCATCTTTGTGTTTGAGTGCTTAAACTTGACTTAATTTACCTCCAATCCCTATGGAGATGATCTTACTCATCACTGTTATTAGTTGTTCGATGTGTATACTTGCATCGTTTGCATATCATTTTTAGTACATCTTTACACGCAACAAGTTTTTGGTGTCGTTGTCGGGGATTGGCAATTGGTTATTTTAAGTTTAGATTTTGCACCATTTTATTCTTCCTTTTTGTATAGATTTATTTTCTTTTTATGTTTACCTTTTTCAAGTGCCGTGTTGTTGCATGACACGAGGAACCCCTGAGGAACTATTATCACCTTTCGTTCCTGAAATTGAACGTCTTTTTCGACAAAGAAGATAGTTACAAAGAGCTCGAAGAGCATTGTTTGGAGTTCAAAATCAAGGAGGCCAACCAGCTGAGAATCCTAATGCTGAGGCGAATTATGGAGCTGTAGTTCGCCCAAGTGCTATTAGAGACCATTTGAATCCTATCTTGGATGATCTCAACCCTGGGATTGTAGCTCTCGAAATTCAGGCAGCCCACTTCGAACTTAAACTAGTGATGTTCAAAATGTTGAACTCCATTGGGCAATTTGGTGGATTACCTCATGAAGACGCAAGACAACATATTCGCGCTTTCTTGGAAGTTTGTGATTCCTTTAGACAATAGGGTGTGTATGAAGATGTGTTGAAGCTCAAGTTATTTCCTTATTCATTACGTGATCGAGCAAGAACATGGTTGAGTGGAGTGCCCGCTGGTTCCATGGAGACATGGACAGATTTGTGCAAGAGCTTTTTGCTGCGGTGTAATCCACCCAACATGCACATCCAATTAAGGAATGGTATTGCTTCCTTTCGTCAAGCTAATGATGAGACAATGTACGAGTGTTGGGATCGATATAGGGGACTGCTTCGCAAGTGCACGAATCATGGTTTTCATGATTGGACGTAAGTTGTGATGTTCTACTATGGTGTTAATGCCCCTACAAGAATGATGCTAGATGCTTCAGCAAATGGAACTCTACTGGATAAGTCGCCTAAAGAAGCATTTGATATCCTTGATAGGATAGCAAACAATGACTACCAATTTCCCACTTCAAGACTTGGAACAGGGAGGAAGACTCATGGGACACGTAAGCTCGATAATAATGAATCTATTTCAGCCCAATTATCTGCCATTACGAACATGTTGAAGAATCTCCAACGTACTAATGAGGTGAAGGAAGAAAAGGTAGCAACTGCTTGTATTCGTTGTGATGAAAATCATCATCTGAGCGAGTGCCCAAAAAACCACGAGTCTGCCAACTACGTGGGGAACTTCAATAGGAACAATAACAACCCCTATTCAAATACATATAATCCAGGATAGCATCAGCATCCTAACCTTTCTTGGGGGAATCAAGGAAACAACAATGTTGTTAGCTCGGATAGGAAACAAAATCTAACTGAACCCCCAGGTTTTCAACAAAATATGTCGTGGCATAATAGTAACAAGGGTTCAGCATCTTCATCGAACAACAATTCTTTGGAAGCTACTTTCCAAGACTTATTACAACTACGAAGGCTTTATTTCAAGATCATGTTGCGTCCATCAAAAGCCAAGGAGCATTACTACAAAGTCATAGTTTGTCTTTGAGAGCTTTGGAAACTCAAGTAGGTCAAATCACGCAAGCTTTGCATGTTCAACCTCCGGGCAGCCTACCTAGTGATACTGAAGTCACTAAACCTCATGGCAAGGAGCAGTGTAGTGCACTCACCTTAAGGAGTGGCACCCAACTCAACAGAGAAGATAAGTTTGGGAGGAAGAAAGTGGATGATTCTAACCCCAAAACTGCACCTGAAGAACCAGTGTTGCAAGAGGATTTAACTCTTGAAGAGGACAAGAATGGGAGCTCAACAAGTAAACTTACTAGTGAAGGACCAAATATTGCTACAGCAAAAAATAAACCCCCACCAGTAGAGAAAGAAGTTAGGCCCCCACCCCCTTCCCTCAAAGATTGAAGAAGCAAAAAGAAGATCTTCAGTTCCAAAAATTTGTAAACATACTTGACAAGTTGTACATTAATGTCCCAATTTTGGAGGCCATTGATCAAATGCCCACTTATGCAAAGTTTCTCAAGGATATTGTCACAAAAAAGAGGAAGCTCGAGAGGTACGAGACAATTACTGCAGCAAAACAGTGCTACTATGTGTTGAGTAAATTGCCACCAAAAAGAAAGGATCTAGGCAGCTTTATCATCCCATGCTCGATAGAAGATAACTATGTGGGGAGAGCCTTATGCGATCTTGGATCTAGTGTGAATCTCATGCCCAAATCAGTCTTTATGAAGCTTGGAATGGGAAATATAAGGCCTACCACCTTTATTTTGCAATTGTAGACCGATCTCATGTTCATCCAGAAAGAAGGATCGAAGATGTCGTAGTTAAGGTGGACAAATTTGTTTTTCCAGTTGACTTTCTCATTCTCGACTGTGAAGCTTATGATAATGCACCCATTATTTTGGGACGACCGTTCTTAGCTACTGGCTGATTTTTGATCGACTGTGAGAAAGGTGAATTCACCCTGAGAGTGGCTAATCAGAGGGTGACCATAAATGTCTTCAACACACTCAAATATGTGGACGAATCAGAAGAGTGTCAATGTCTTCAAGATTTGGATTCTATAGAAAAGGAGGAAGCCGCAGAATTTTGCTATAGCAATTTTTCAGAGGTTAAGGATTATTTGATGCTCAATGGAGATGAAAATGAGGAGCTCGAGGAGTTGCCAATAGAGGTGCAGCAATCTAGCTTGATCATAGCTAGCCCAGGTATGCGATTCGAACCTTTAGATTTTGCTGAATTTATCCCTCCGAAACCTTCACTTGATCATGCACCCAATTTAGAATTAAAGCCCTTACCATCACACCTTAAATATGCTTATTTGGGTGAAAATGACACTTTGCCTGTGATAATTTCCTCTAGTCTTAACCCTGACCAAGAGCATAGCTTGATAAATGTGTTATCTCAACATAAAAAAAAGTGTTAGGATGGGCTATGGATGATTTGAAGGGTATAAGCCCTACTATTTGTATGCACAAAATTTTGCTTGATGAATGTCACAGCAATTCTTTTGAACCCCAAAGATGGCTTAATCTAGTAATGAAGACAGTGGTGATGAAGGAGATAATCAAGTGGCTCAATGCTGCGATTATTTACCAGATCTCCAATAGTTCATGGGTTAGCCCAGTCCAATGTGTACCGAAGATGGGAGGTATGACCGTGATAAGCAATGAGGACAATGAACTCTTACCAACAAGGACCGTCACGGGATGGAGGATTTGCATGGACTATTGCAAGCTCAATAAGAAAACTAAGAAGGACCATTTTCCCCTCTCATTCATTGATCAAATGCTGGACCGACTGGCGGGCAAATCTTTCTATTGTTTCCTCGATGGATACTCAGGGTATAACCAGATTGCTATAGCACAGAAGATCAAGAGAAGTCAACCTTCACATGCCCCTATGGCACTTACGCCTTTAGGAGGATGCCTTTTGGACTATGCAATGCTCCAGCTACTTTCCCAAGATGCTACAGCAAAACAAGCCCTTTATGTTTGATGATAACTGCCATAGCGCATTCAAGGAACTTAAGGAGAAGCTTATCTCAGCACCCATCATTGTTCCCCCGGATTAGACTTTACCCTTCGAGCTTATGTGTGATACAAGTGACTATCCGGTGGGAGCAGCATTTGGATAATGTCGAGGTAATATTTTTCATGTCATCTATTATGCTAGCCGCACTTTAAATGATGCAAAAATCAATTACACAACAACTGAGAAAGAATTGTTGGCTATTGCGTTTGCTTTTGATAAGTTTAGAGCATACTTAATAGGCACTAAAGTCATTGTACACACTGATCATCAGCTATTAAGTACTTAGTGACTAAAAAGGATACTAAACCTAGACTTATTAGGTGGATACTTCTCTTGCAAGAATTTGACTTAGAGGTTAGGGAAAGAAAGGGCACTAAAAATCAAGTTGTTGATCATCTTTCTAGGCTAGAAAATAAGTTTGAATGTAATGATGAACAAGAAATTAAGGAGGAATTCCCCGATGAGAAATTATTATTTGTTGCGACAATTTCGTGGTATGCTGACATTGTTAATTTTCTCGTTAGTGGTATTTTACCTCCTGGTTTGAATAGCCAGGGAAGAAAGAAATTCAGACATGATGTGCGATTTTACTTTTGGGATGAGCCTTATTTGTTCAAGCAATATACCGACCAAATAATTTGAAGATGTGTCCTCGAGGAAGAGCAAAAGGAAATCCTTTTCCATTGACATTTATCCTCGTGCGGTGGTCATTTTGGAGGAGCTAGGACTGTTGCGAAGGTCTTACAATCTGGTTTCTATTGGCCCAGAATCTTCAAGGATGTACATGAATTCTGCAAGGCTTGTGACAGATGCCAAAGGACGGGGAATATATCTCGGAGGCATGAAATGCCATTGCAAAACATCTTGGAGGTAGAACTCTTTGATGTATGGGGAATTGACTTCGTAGGACCATTTCCCTCGTCATTTGGAGATCTCTACATTTTGTTAGCTGTCGATTATGTGTCAAAGTGGGTCGATGCAGTAGCTACACCAAAGAATAACTCAAAAACAGTTTTGAAATTCCTTTATGAGAACATTTTTTCAAGATTTGGAGCCCCACGAGCTATCATCAGTGATGAAGAAACCCAGTTCGAGAACAAGCTCATCACCAAAGCATTACAAAGGTATGGTGTGCGGCATAAAATTGCTACAGCATATCACCCCCAGCCAATGGCCAAGCTGAAATTTCCAATCGAGAGATAAAGCAAATATTAGAGAATGTGGTTAACCCCAAAAGGAAAGACTGGTCCCCAAAGCTTGATGAACCCTTATGGGCCTATCGTACAGTGATTTCCAATAGGGTTAGGGTTTTGTCCTTACCTTGTTGAGGGAAGTTGAAAAGACAATACTTTTCCAAAGCTTTAGGGCGGCATTAAAAATAGCAAAATGGGGGATTTAATGTCTTTTTAGTTTTCAAAACCCTACCTCATCATCACCTTTTTCAGATTCTCTTTCCTAATTTTCTCCTCGCATTAAATGCCCACCACATCTTCTCTCTTCCCCACGCCTCATAACCGTCACACCCACATTCTCTCTCCAATTACTTTTGACAGTTTTCTTTCTTCAAATAAACACACTATCTTCTTCCCCACTCACTCCACTTTTCCCCGTCATTTTTCCTAACTTTTTCTTCTCCCTCTTCATCTATTTCGAACCAGACTTCACCCAAGGAAAAATCCCAATCGACCCAAACAATCTTTGCCCTTCCCTCCACCATGGTTCATTGCAAGAATGTCCCTGATGCTTCAAGCAGTGCGACCAAGTCTCGCTTCCAACCTGAACAAGGTTTCTCTTTCCCTTCTGAGGGTGAGGAAGGATTCGACACCGAGGTGATGGAGATTATCACCAAGCACGAATGGGACTCATTTGTCAAACACCCCGGGAATATCTTTGTGCTGCTAGTGAAGGAGTTCTACGCCCATCTAACAAGCCCCACACAGTCTGGTGTGTACGTAAAAGGGGACCAAATTAAGTTTACTGTTGTAGCAATAAACAAGTTTTATGGACTGAAGAATGTCGTGGACCAACATACCCCTTTTGTGGAAGTTGTCGATGCCCAGACAATCAAGAAAGTTGTAGAGGATTTATGTTTTAGGGGAACAGAACTGGACACCACCAACAAGACTGTGGAGAGAGGGGGTCTGAAGCCTCAAGCCAAGGTGTGGAACAACTCCCTCAAAACTCATTTGATCCCCACCTCCCATCACACGACGGTGGCCCTTACAAGACTTTCCTCTTGCACTCAATCTTCAATGCATGCCCGATAGATGTGGGGAAAATAATAGTTGATGGGGTGTATGTATGTGTTAAAAGGAAATCGAGCCCTCTGATCTTCCCCAACTTGATTACGGCCCTCTATCGCAATAAAGAGGTGTATGAAGATGACGAGGATGAGATTCATAAGGGAAAGCAAGGATTAACCCCTAAACAAATTCCTGGGCTTAAGGGATTTGATGAAGATGCTCCAGTTGAGACTGTAGAAGGTGGAGCAAAAATAGTTGTTGCAGCGAGGATTGCCTCCTTGGTAGCCTCCACAAGATGTATGAAGGAAGAGATGGAGGTGATGCGCGGGGACCTGCATACTTTTTTCAAGTATGTCAAAGAAAAAGATGATGTGATGAACTCCTACTTCAAGGAGATGCTACCGTACATGGCCAAAGAATTCCCTCCCTTCCCTGAAGCCCTATTCTTGCCACCACAGAACCCCCCACCACCCAAGAAAAACCCAGCTACGAGTTCGACCCCTGCACAACCAGAACCAACTACACAATAGCTAGCCCCTACACATGCTACAGCAAGTCCTCACCCTATGAGGCAGAGTAAAGAAAAAGCCCCGATGGAGGCTCCGCCTCTTGAGACACCAGTAGAGGACCCAATCACTATTGAGAGTGACGATGACGAGATGGAAGAGACCACTCCAGCTACTACAACTGCACCGACTACAAATGTTGCATCACGGACATAACGTCATCTCAAGTGATCTACCAGTCGTGTTTGAAACACTCTTACTGAGCAGAGTGACACTTGGGATGATGAGCAAGCCTGACCACCGCAACCAACTGAGGAAGATGAGCCTATTGTCGCGCTGAGGAAGAAGCGTTTCAAGCTTATGCTACCAAAACTGCACTGCCAAAGTAGGACCATAGCGAGGTACCTCGCATTGCATTGCATTGCATTTAGTTTAGTTTTAGTTAACTTCTATGCATTGAGGACACTGCATTCTTCAAGTTTGGGGGTGTTAGAGTTCATAGTTAAGCATTTGTATTAGTAGTTAAAAACATGTTTTTGCTATGGCATTTTGTTTGGCATAAAGATAGTTTTATGAATAAATTAAGGATGTCCAATGATGAGAAATTAATTTTTGTGGCTATGGATTATGTGAATGTACATGACTATTGAGATTGGTAGAACTGACTTTAGGGCTTGATGCTTTTAGATTTATTTGTTACACGATTGCATGGCTTAAGATTGTTAGAAAAAAAATTTATGAAAGAACTCTTGCATGCCTTAGTCTGAATGATCTTAATGAACTTGAATGATAAATGAAAGCATTAAAGGCTTTATTAGACTCTCATGTGCTTATTGAATGCATTGAATTGTGAATAAATGCTTCAGCATATCTGTAGAGGGACACTCCTCTTTACGTTGTTTGCCTGGATACTACATTTAAATAAATGGCAACAATGGCAAATGAGTGAATGAAAGTTGTAATGGGATGACTCTACCTAGTAGCTCGGGGGTGGAATGTTTGCTCCATTTTCATCTAGAGTTAAAGACAGTAGGTGTGATGAGCTGACACCTTTCGTAGCAGTTTAAAAAAAGAAGAAGAGAGAAAAAAGGTTATAATTATGGGAGTAAACTTGTGCTTAATTAATTAACAAATACTAGGGTATAATAGAGAACTTGCCTAGAATTTTTCTAACTCTGTTAAGCATAGATTGGATGCAATTATGCACACACAAGGAAAGGATCTTTCCTTAGGGAAAATTTCTTAAAATCTCAAAACTGTCTAGCGTGTTGAAGCCCATATTTCTAAGGACTAAAATTTTGCCATAGCAATGTCTTGAGCTCATTTGTGCCGTAGCATTTTCTCTATTTTCTCTATTCATTGCTTGGGGACAAGCAATAGCTTAAGTTTGGGGTGTGATAACCTTGTAAAAAGTATACATTTCATGCCTTTTTACTTAGTTTATTGGTTGGTTTCAAGCTTATTTCATTGCATATAAATACATTTAGCTCATATAATTGCATTTGGTGGTGTTTGTTTGGATGTTTTTATATATTTGTGAAATTGGTGCTACTTAAGGGAAAGGTTTGCTTGCTGGTGGTGATGTGAGGTGAGCTAAGGAGCATTTCTGGGAAAGGGAAAATTACTGCAGCATTTTGGATAGCATTTATGGGTGCAGAAAAAAGACAAAGACATAAGATATTTTACAACCCCCACACGTGATTCTACTAGCCAGCCATCTATGCCACACATGAAAATGGAATATTCCCTAGGGTACACAAGGAATTAATGGCGCAAAACCCTAGGAGCCCTCACTATATAAAGGATAGGACACCCAGATTTAAAAGAGAGCTGGGAAAAAGTGCTATGAGCTAAGAAAGAGAGAATCAAAAGGGCTGCTTTCCTTCTCCTTCATCTTGGTGTCCTCCATTGTTGAAGCTCCAGGGGACGATCTTGCTGGCCTTTGAGAGAAGCATCAAACTTTGGGTGGTTTACGATAGTCCAAGGTGGCTTGAGAGATTTCTTTACACTAGTTGCTCTTTGCTCTATTATTTCTTTATTTTAAAATAGGTTATTTTAAATGGTTGAAATTAGATGTTATTTGCCCAGCCATGAACTAACTTTAAGTGGCTTGGGTTTATTTGTGGATGATGATGTTTTAGTTTTAGTGAATGCTTTAGCTTTTTTCCAGTTCCATATGCACTTTGTTCACTGTTTTATTGCCTTGGGTTTGTAAGAGCTTTCGAGAGTTAGCCGTTACCTTTGTTTGATGCTTAATGGTCGCGAGAGTTAAGCTTAGATCTACATGGACAATGGGGTTTGATGCTGAGAGGCAAAACCATAACTCACCTTAGAGATAAGGATAGAGTTTCAATGACTAAAAGGAGTAGAACTTCATGGATAGTAGCTTGCTAGGGTTCACACTAAGAGGTATTGCTGTAGCATTCTTACTATCAGTTCCTTGCTAGAGATAGTTTAGAAACACCTAGGTAAACTTTGTCGAGTACCTTAATAACTGGAAATAACTAATCATTCATGAGAGCTAGGCATAGAATTCCTAGATAAACCCAGCATGTCATCCCACTTGAGAGTTTCTGCACGTGTGAGGACGTTTAAAATCTTATCGTATCGCTCTAGTTTTTATTATAGTTTTTTTCTATAGTATTTCTTTACTTTGCACATATCAACTCTTTCATTCAATATTTCATCTTTTTGTTTGAGTGCTTAAACTTGACTTAATTTACCTCTAATCCCTGTGGAGACGATCTTACTCATCACTATTATTACTTGTTCGATGTGTATACTTGCACCGTTTGCGTATCACTTTTAGTATATCTTTACACGCAACATTGATGCAAAGTAGGAAAGTTGTGGCTTGTGCATCTAGGAAATTGAAGGTGCACGAGCATAACTATCCTACTCATGATCTTGAGTTGGCCACAGTTGTGTTTGCATTAAAGATTTAGAGGCATTTTCTTTACGGTGAGAAGTGTGTTGTGTACACGGATCACAAAATGTTAAAGTATTTGATGTCGCAGAAGAAACTGAATCTTAGGCAACGACGAAATGGTTAAAGTTGCTTAAGGATTATGATTTGACCATTGAATATCATTCGGGGTAAAGCGAATGTGGTAGCGGATGCTTTGAGTAGAAAGGTTATGGTTGAATTGAGAGCTATGTTTGCTCGGTTGAGTGTAACTTGCGATGGAGGCTTGTTAGCTGAGTTTCAAGTGAAGCCATCCTTGTCGCAAATGATAAAGAAGAAGCAACCATATGATGATGAGTTGATACCTCGTGTTAAGGATATCATGGATGGGAAACCATCGTATTTTCATTTTATTGATGATGTGGTGTTGTGTTTTAAGGACCGTATAGTGGTGCCTTGCAATGAGGAGTTGAGATGTACCATTTTGAGCGAGGCTCATACTAGTCCTTTTGCTATGCATCCTGGTAGTACTAAGATGTATCAGGGATTGAAGGACGAGTATTATTGGGTTGGTTTGAAGAAAGATGTGGCTGATTTTGTTGCCAAGTGCATGGTATGTTAGTGTGTTAAGGCTGAGCATCAATTTCCTTCCGGGTTGTTGCAGCCGTTGAGGATACCAGAGTGGAAATGGGAGAGGATCACCATGGATTTTGTGTCGGTGTTACCTTTGACACCGACTAAAAAGGACTCCATTTGGGTGATTGTTGATCGATTTATGAAGTAAGCACATTTTTTCGGGTGCATACGATGTATACTTTGGATAAGTTGGCGATCTTTATATTGTTGAGGTTGTAAGGTTACGTAAGGTGCCCAAGTTGATTGTTTCGATAGAGATCCGAGGTTTACAGTGAGGTTTTGGGAGTGTTTGCATCGAGCCTTGGGTACTCGGTTGTATTTTAGCACTTCGTATCATCCTCAGACAGATGGACAGTTTGAACGTGTGATTCAGGTCTTGGAGGATATGTTGAGGTGTTGCATTATTGAATTCCAAGGAACCTGGGAAAAGCAGTTGCCTTTGGTGGAATTCGCATACAATAATAGCTATCAGGCGAGTATTCAGATGGCACCGTGTGAGGCCTTATATTGTAAGAGGTGTCGTACACCTTTGTGTTGGGCTGAGGTTGGGGAGAAGTATATTTCTATGCCTTATGTTTTAAAAGACACTAATGAGAAAGTGAAGCTTGTATTTGATCGCTTGAAAGTGGCATCCGATCGACAGAAATCCTACGTAAATTTGAAGCGTAGAGAAGTTGAGTATGCTGTCGGTGATAAAGTGTTTTTGAAGGTTTTATCTTGAAAGAAGATGATGCGCTTTGGGCGTAAAGGAAAGTTGAGTCTGAGGTTTATCAGGACTTATGATATTTTGGATCTTGTTGGTCCTGTGGCTTGTCGGTTGTGGTTGCCGCCCGAGTTGGAAAAGTTCATGATGTGTTCTATGTTTCGATGTTGCGGAGGTATCAGTCGGATCCATCGCATATTATGCCAATTGAGGATGTTGAGTTTAGGCCTGATTTGTCCTATGATGAGGAACCGATAGAGATCCTTGATACCAGCAGTAAAGTTCTTCGTGGTAAGACGATAGAGCTTGTCAAGGTGTTGTGGCGGCATCGAGGAGTTGAGGAGGCCACGTGAGAGAGTAAGTCTGACATGAAAGAGCAATTTTCGCAACTTTTTCCTCTAGGAAAATTTCGAGGACGAAATTTCTTAAGTGGGGGAGAGTTGTAACGCCCCAATTTTGGGCCTAGGAGTTTTGGGGTGGTTTAGTCGGTCCGGTGGACCGAGATTAGAGATTCGAGTCAGATTTGGGATTTAAATTGAATTAAATATTTTTATGGGAGATAAAAATATGGAAAAATATTCTAAAATCATTATTAAATATATAAATAATTTTGGTGAAAACAATTTTGGAAAATGAAATTCGTAAATATGACATTTTGATTTAGTGACCAAAATGCAAAGTTTGCAAAACTGTTTTTAGTGATTGTTTTGTAAATGTATCAAAACTTTGAATCTTTAAGGAGCTAATTATCCTAAAGGTTTTCATCAGATTTCTCCTTTTAATTAACTATTTTAAATGGTTTTTAAGAGCTATAAATAGTGGAGATAATTAATTAATCTTAATTAAGCTTTTAAATAAAATTCACGTAACAAACTTTGTAACTTCTTTCTCTCAAATTCTCTCCAGCCAAACACATTTCCAACTTCAATTTCTTCAGGTAAAAATCAAGATTTCAGAGAGTTTTTGATTTCTAATTGGTTTCCTAAAGCTTTTACATCAAATACTTATTACTTCTATCTTGATTTTCATGTTTTATCAAGCAATTAAGGGAGAAATCACCATTGGAGGTAAGGATTCGTTCTTCTCCTCTAATGAAAGGTTCTTTATTGAAACTCCTAAGTTCTTGATCCATTTTATATGATTTTCATTGGGTTTTAATTAATTAAACTCGGATTTATGGTTTAATTGGTGATTTATGATAGAAATTGAGGAAATTCGTATTGGATCTGTTTTTGCTAAGTTGAGGATTGATTTGCAACTTGATTTTTATGTTTAATATGTTAATGAAGTGAGTTTTAATTATAGAATCCCGAAATCTAGAGAATCTCTAATTTGTTAGATTGATAGTTAAGATATTTTGAGGTGTTGTAGTTGATTATTGCTTGCTGGAGGTATGAGGTTGATTTGAGTTGTTGTTAGATGTTATTTGATGCTATTTGAAGGTTGAGATTCGTAGTTGTTGGCTAGGTTAAGGTTTTTGATGAATCGATGATGTTTTTGATTGATAGGATGTTGTGTTGTGGAGGATTATAGTTGGGTAAATGTTATTTGTTGATTGATGTGGGTTTGAATGCATTATAATGCATTGGATCCTCTGTTGTAATGTGTTTGAAATAGGGGAAAATAATCCAGAAGTGAACCTTGGTGTTGAGGAGTTGTCGAGAGCTTCATTTGACATCGGTAAGAGAGGCGTTGCTTTGTCGGTGAGTGAAATGTGGTTTAAAGCGTTTTGAGGGTTTGAAATGATGTTTTGGGAGTTTAGGTTGAGCTTGAAACACTTACCTAAGCTCGAAAGTAAGTATGGATTGTTTTTTCTCTCGATTTCTGTTGGTAAATGATTTATGAAATGCACTTGTTAAATGATTGTTTACCTCCTGTCTTATGCATGAAATGAGCATGGTTTAATGCTGGAAATTGATATGAAATGATGTTAGATGCATTTGGTAAGTAATGCATGGTTTTAAAGAATGTTTATGAACATGGCTTATGCATGGTTTAATGCATGATGAATTGACTTGAATGATGCTTATGAAAACAGTTAGGTATGTTTATAAAAATGGATTATATTTGCAAGTGATGGATTGAAAATGTTATGGAAATGTTATTGGATATAATTGGTCGGCCATAGAATTTAAAGTTCACTATAATAAGTTGCTCGTGGTTGTAGAGGTGGTACGAGAGGTACTTACTCCGATCATGTGAACCCCAATGTTATTGAGGTAGCACTTAGATGGCTTTTACTCCAGCCATTGGCTATAGAGGTTGATGCATCGAGTGTGTGTACTCCAAATTGGAGGATTAGCCTTGGTAGTGTAGAGGTGGTGCATGTGTTGCACAACTCTATGCCATTGAGCTATAAGAGATTGGAAAATCTCTTGGGAAATCCTTGTATCTGATGTTAATGATGATTTATGGAAATGATGTAGATGGTAGTAGATCACTTGAAAGCCAATATAATGTTTTAAATGTATCATGTTGATGGATTGGTTTCTATAATGTGATTTATACATGTTTTACTCCTTAAGCTTTGCATATGGGATGTTATGCATGGGAAAGCTTAAGTTGAGGGAATTGCATATGGGATTAAGCTGTGGAATCCATGATACATGTGCATATGGTTTAATATGTTGTTTTTGGAAAGATTAAGTGCATGTTTTGAAAGAATGGCATGATGGTTTGAAATGGTATTAAATTGCATTGGATGATGTTTTTTGTTTTGAGCGCTCCTCACTAAGCAATGATTGCTTACGCTCTCTCTTATCATCAATGCAGATTAATTGAGTATAGGGGGACCTAGCAAGCAAGGAAAGGAGTTCCAAGACTTGGTTTTGCAAAGTTTGTTGAGAATTAAAGTTGTAATAAAGGAAATGTGGCTTAAATGTTGTTGGGGGGTTTGAGTGTTTAATTCTCTATTTGAGCAAGTTTATATTGCTATTTTGGACTTGAAATAAGCTTGGTTTGTTGGATTTTGCATATGGTATATGTTTTGGTATGTGAGTTGCTTGATTTTAGGGAGCATGCCTCTAGACTTGAGATTCGAGTAGATTGCCGTGATATGTTGCTGAAACTGTTATATTATGATTGGGATCGATCCTTGATAATGTTGTATTAATGTTAGAAGCATGTTTATGTGTTTTGGAAACCATAAATGTATGTTAAACTAGCAAGTTTGAACTTTACAAGCCAGGGCGTATTGATACGTGTGAGACCGTATCAATACGGGTCAGTGTTTTTAGTCATAGCATATTGATACGCGCAAGACAGTATCGATACGGGTCAGTGTTTTCAGGCATAGCATATCTATACGCGTGAGACCGTATCGATACAGGTTGGTGTTTCTAGGCATAGCGTATTGATACTCGAGGAAGTGTATCGGTACGGGTTTGAACTACTGGAATCTGGAATTTTGAAAATGCACAGGTGTACCGATACACTTTCCCGTGTACCGATACGGGTAGCTATTAATTCAGTTAAAGTGTGCTTTATAGGTTTTGTTTTCTTACGTTTTAGTCCCTGAATGTTGTACATGAAATTAAATGGTTTTGAATGATCGGTTTGAGATGAGAATTGACATCCAAGCATGTAATCTGATTAATTAAGGATTGGTAACCCTAATTTTAGTTATGGTCCTTTGATTTACCAGTTTTATGTTTTAGTCCATAAAATGTATTGTATGCAATTGGTTGCCTTTTCGAGATTTGTTTCCTTTATAACTTCACTCGCTGCAAGCATGATCACTTGGGATTAATAATATTCATCTAGACAAGATAAAAGGAAAAAATGGACAATTTTTTGTAATCTTTCTCTGTTTTGCTTCGGTAAACCTAATGTAGCTTGCTCAATTCGATCGAGCGTCTAAGCCGGGTCGAGGGGGTTATAACGGCCAGAACCCTCTAAGGGGGAGTCCTCGTCCTCTTAAACTCATTTCATTTTCATTCACATGTTTATGCATTTTAAATTTTAGTTATATATATGTTGTTTTCATGCATTGAGGATAATGCACACCTTAGGTTTGGGGGTGTGGATTGCCTTACATTTATTGCCATGACATTCATGTTTATATTTCAATTTGCATTATGTTTGCCATGTAGGATTTAACACATGCATACCAAACCGCTAAAAAAAAATTTTTGCCTCGGTCAATTTTATACTTATTACTAACACTGCTAGTTTACGAAAAGTTGTGCTAGATTATCTTTCGATGAAGAAACTGGAATTTAGAACTTCTATGCCAGTAGGTTAGCATTGCCAAGTAGCTTGGCAATTGAACTCTAGTTTAGGGAGCTTTAGTTCCACTCTAACGCGGTATGCATCTAGTCTGTGAAACAAACTTAGGTTCGCTTGAAACTAAACTCAGAAAAAAAAAAGAGAGACAAAATACCAAGGTTGAAAGAAAGAATAAGGCAACAATGTTTTGCCAAAAGATGATTTTTTTAGAGCACTCCTCTACCTTAGGGAAAATAATTAACTTGGGTCTTTGTGGTTTGCTCCCTCTTAGTTCTCAAGCCAACATAACTCTAGGATATGAGTGTAATGGGTTAGCTTAGTGATGTAATCTAGATTAATAAGGGTATTCGTGGTATGCTCCCTCTTATATCTCACGCCAAACAGTACATGACGCGACCCTAATTAAATGCCAGCATAAAAACACCCATGGAAAATAAAGGAAAAAACAAATATTTATATATATATATAAAAAAATTTTGAGTTCGGGTAGTAAAGTTGGCTAAGGGAGTTAAGTAAACTTGATGCATATCGCCCACACTTTTTATACACTAGATGACCTTAGAATAGAACTATATTGCTACACTTGAATTTTCTTGTTTTCTTGGCATTGATGCACTGAATAACCGAGGATGGACCTAGGATAACATTTTGTTAGCTGGCATGTGTTGGGAACCATGACAAAAAAAATTTGAGGTGTTTCTCCTATTTTTCTATTTTTTTATATAGACTTTTAGTTGCATTACTTGAGGACAAGCAATGAGCTAGGTTTGGGGGTATGTTAACTCCTCAAAAGTATTGATTTTTATGTTTATTTCACAATGCTTTTGCTTGCCTTTAAGTAGATATGTTTGCGTTTAGTTGTTAAAATTCATGCATTTGCATAAGGAGTTAGGAGCTATTTTGTTGCCAGTGTGAAGGGTTCTTTTACTGGTTTTGATGCAGGACACAGGCAGGCAAGCATGGCAGAGAGGTGCTGGCATAGATCACAGGAAAAGAAGCAAGAGAATTGCCAAGTAGCAGTTGGCATAGATGGACCAAACAATGCCAAGCTCGGCTAAAAAAGGACTGATGTTCGATGACCGGTCAAAGTAGCCGTTGGACCCTGTACACGTCAGCCCTAAGATTTAAATCGGGATAAGAGGATACCACATCTTATCCCTTAGCGCATTCAAAATTCAAACTCCAGAGCTTATCCTAGGGTTTTCACGCAAGCCTATTTGAAGGAGTTCAAGCCACCACATGAAGGGGGTCATAAGGGAGGCTGCACCGTGGTGAACCGAGAGGTGACGTGGTTCGACCAGCTAAGACTGAGAGCTCTGGAGCAATCAAAGGGATGCATTGACAGGTCTCTTTCTTGCCCATTCTCTTAGTTTTAATTTTATTTGAATGGTGATGTTAAGATACAATAGTATTTTGTGGATGAACCCCCAACCATGAACTAAGCTTTTACAGTTGGTTGGGGGATGTTTGCGATGAACGCTAATTTTATGTTTGGTTTTTAATAATTTAAAATGCCTAGGCATTATTTTCTATCTGCTAGTACTTAATTTTCTCAAATCATTTGCCATACAACAATTAGCATAGTGTGCTTATTGCACCTTAATATCTTAAAAAACTTAAGGGGCAACTACCAGTTGCTAGATACTAAGGCGAGAAGCTTCGACAAAATATGTTCAAGCAGATAAACTTACTTCGAAAGTGAGTCTACCCCTTAGGAGTAAAGATTGAAACTTAATTGAGTTAATTACTGAGAAGCTTCACTATAGACATATAGGGGTTTATCGTGGTTAACTTAGGGTTTTGCCATTGGCAGAGGCAATACTACCTTGAATCTGCTCAGCAATAAAACCAAGGCAAGATATTATTAAAAGCTAACATAAGTAGCGTGAAATCCAGGCATCCCTTGCCAATGCTTATCATTCAATTGAACACTTTTATTGTCAGACTGTTTTCATTTTTCACTACTTTGTTTTTGCTATCTTTTAATCAAAAGTCCCAATCATTTCAAACACTTTTTTTACAAAACAAGTAAACATAAGCAAATAAGTTCTTGGTTAATCCTTGTGGATTTGATACTCAGCTTACTGCTGTATTACTTGCTGGTCGTGTATATGCACGTATAAGACTCACCTTGACATTATTTTCTTACACTTTTACTCTAAATATTCAATTGTTTGCCAAGTGTTAGCAAAAGTCGAAAAATGATGAGGAGGAAAAAGAAAAGAAAAGCAGGTCTTTTTCTTCTATTGCCCAATTTTCCTCTGAGCAAAATTGGTGCCAATCAAGAACCACGGTCACCGAGAACAAGAATCCCATCGAAACAAGCCAGAGGCAAGACACCAAAGCATCAACCACTGAAGAAAGATGAGAGACCAAACCAAAAGAAAAAGGAAAAGAAAAAAGATAAAAAAAAAAGGATGGGAGCCAACTGTGGAGAAAGACAACGGCTGGCTGCCACTGATCCAGTAAAGGTTTTTTAGAGGCTAGGGGGAGGAGTTGAGAGAGGGCAACAAATGGATAACTTGAACTGTTGTGCATAATTGTGTAGTAAACATTGAAGGGGTTTAGGAAATTTTTAATTGGGAGCTTCCCAAGCTAATACAATTAGTTTTGATATTCTAGATGTATTTTCTTGTTGGTAATTCATTTTACATTGTTTTGAAATAGTGGTAAAATTTGGAGAACCGTCTCAAGCATGGGGAAATGATAAAATTAATAGTAGTTGATTTGAGATAGCTCTTTTGGTGTGTTCGTATAAGGTAGTACCCTATTATTCTTTATGTTATTTATTTTTTATGAATGTAATGAATTGCATGTTGGTATTGTACATGTTGGGTGATAAGCATATATGTAGTGATCAAATAGCCTAATTGGTGTTAGAGATAGTAAAGATGGTGTAAAATGACACTATATGACTTCTTAAAACTTGAAAAGTCAATCACGACTATATTGTAGGTGTTTAATGGATGATTGAAGATAAAATCTTGTACTAAAATATAAATTTATGGGGTTTAGTATTGTTATTTGTTCATACTGTACCAATCTTGTATGAGCATAGGCTTAAACGGGGGAAATTCAGGGAAAGTATCAATATTGCCTTCATTGAGTATCAATATTGTTCCTCCAATATTGATATTTATGATTTAGTATCGATATTGTTTGAAATGTGAATACATCGAATGGCTGTTTAGCATCGATACCCAAAATAAGCATCGGTATTATTTTATTAAACTGAAGGCCAATTTAGTATCGATACTCAGGGTCAATCTTAGTACTCAGAAGTTCAATATCAATACCAATGGTAAATATCGATATTGACAGAGGCATTGAAACATCGAATAAAAATTCAATATCGATGCTCATGACTTGGTATCAATACTCATGGGTGAGTATCGATAATAAGATGACATTCTGCCCAAAACTTTCTTAACTGGATAAAATTATGGGTTAGCAAGTCTTATGGACATCTGAAAGTTGTCTAATGACTATATAGCCAGTGTTGGTTTTATACTGTTCAAAAAAATAGTGTTGGTTTTATAAAACTAAAGAAGCTTTCTAAACTCTATCCTTTTGTCCTTCTCCCATGGTTTTCGTCGCCATTGCCGCTGTTCATTCTAACTCTGGTGATAACAAACACTAAAAAAATACTTTTCTCATTCATTTCTCTTCTATAAGTATGAATCGACCATTAGTTTTACCGAAATCACAAACATATAAAGTAGACCTACAAAAAGAGTTTTGAGTTTAAACATATCAAAGTTTGAAACCAAATAGCTAATGGAACCATTTTCGAGATATGTTGCTCTTAATGTCGATGTTGTGTCTTCCAGCGTCAGTTTTCACAAAAAGACTCCTTGACCGTCGTAGATCGAGATATGATCGTTCAACCTCTCATATTTTTCCTCATTGTTTCTTCCGATTTGAATCGTTGTTAATTGTCATTGCTTGTTGCTATTTTTTGCTTATGATTTACTCCAAATACTTGTGCTTATGTCATCTACTCGAGAACCGTTGCTGGCACACGAACACCCACAACTACTGCCTGAAAAGCATCAGTCATAGCCGGTATCAACGGTGCCATATCACCCATCCCTGGCCCAGCCGATGCAGGTGGTACTTGTTCCACTCCCTCCGGTGGATTAGGTAGGGGTGGTGGCAACCCTCCAGGAGGTACAACTTCTCCTCCAGATCCTGCTCAGTGGTAGCAACAATCGTACCCGATCGCAACTCTCTCCTCGGTCCCATTGTGCTAAAATATATCTAAGGCATGATAATCATTTCAAAACAAAAACAGTCAGGCCAGCCTCAAGCAATGATCCAAGACTTTCATTTCAAAAATCATAACTTTCTTTCCAGACTATAATAATAAGGCAATGGGTACCCCTAAAACTTCCCCAACATAGCATACAACAGCCAACATTCATATATCAATCACCGTGCATATAAACCAGCGTACATACAACAACCACCGTACAAATCAAACATGGCAACAACACAACAACCTCTCAAACGAATCAAACATGGATTTGATACCACCAAATGTAACCCCCTTGACCCGGCCTAGACGCCCAACCGAACCAAGAAGGCTACATTAGGTTTACCGTAGCAAACCGAAGAGATACAACAAAACCCGGTCCATTTTTTTCCTTGTTATCCTATCTAGATGCCAATTATTAACCCTACATGTACATCCAGGCATCAGGTGTAACCCCAACTCAATCGGGCATCAATTTGACATCCAATTGATCACATTTATAATTTAGGGACCAAATTGCAATTATAGAAAATTTCAAGATTAAAGCTCACTTTTAAGTTACCAACCTTTAATTAGTTAGGTTCCAATATTTCATCTCAAATTTCAGCTCAATTCGATCATTCTATCACACACAATTGCATTAACAAGATTTAGGGACTAAATTGTAAAGATTTCAAAACTGCCCAAACTGAAAATAACAGAATTAACGGTCATCCATACCGATACAGGTAAACTCGTATCGATACGGATTGAAACACCCCATTTTGGTACACCTCCATGTCGTATCGATACGCCTAATTGAAACACCAAACTTTTAAAAACCTTGATGTTTGTACCGATACGGCTCTCCGGCCGTTTCGATACATGGGATTGGGACAAAAAAGTTGATTTCCAAAAAGCTGAGACTCGTATCGAAACACCCCTTGTTGTACCGGTATGCTAAGACTAAAATGGCCTAGGCGTATCGAAACACCAATCCTCGTACTGATCCCTCAAACCTAAAAATGCCTAGTTGTACCGATACGGTCCCCCGCGTATCGGTACCCCTGGACCTGTAATGTCACATTGCTGGTTTTCATCCCAAAAGCATACTCTAACCACTCCAACATGCTTAAAACACAACACCAACGTGCCAAAACCAACATGCCAAACTTATCACAAGCCAACTAGCATCACAATTCTAACAACACAACAAGGCTTCATACATCAAAAAGGAAATCTATAGGCATGCTTCCTAATATGCATCCAACCAACATATCAAAAGATAAACCAGCATCAAAATCAATCCTTAAAGGTCGTATACAACCCAAAAGCAACTAAGGAAACATGCTCAAACAGAAAGTTCCACAAAACATCTCCCAAAACACAACTAGTACCCCCATTGCCCTTATTCATTATAGCCTAGTCTCTAACATACTTTGGAAACAAGTCTTGCCAAGATCCCCGTGCTTCTTGCTGCCTTCTGGGACTTTAATTCTCTGCATTGATGGACAAAGAGAGCGTAAGCACACAAGGCTTAGTAAGGAATGCTCATAACAAAACATCATCAATGCATTTAAAACCATTTACGTTACATCATCCTTTAAAACATCATGCCCTTTTAAAACATGCACTTTACATCATTAAACCCAGCATATTAAACTGTATGCTACATGTATCATTATTCAACAGCAAGTCACATTGCTAACCCTCTACTTAAGCCTTCCCATGCATTATTACCAAATGCAAAGCTCAAGGAGAAACGTGTATAATCACATTATACAACGTAAAAACATTTCAATGATACATTAACAATTATATTGGCTTACAAGTGATCATTAAACAAGTCCAATAACAAAAGAGTTCATCGGATACACGAATTCAACAAGGGTTAACCCAACACTTCAAGCCATCTCAACCGAAATAGCGATACAATCACAATCGCGGTACAATAACAACCAGATACACTTTCAACCTATGGGGCACCCACCCCAATCATCGGTTAGATGCTTAATCCACTAACGGGAGTTTTCAATACTGTTTAACCCCTCTACCGTTAGGGTACTTGGATTGAGTATTAGGTACGACGTATAAACCCCTCAACATCCAAGTTGGCTTATTTACAGTGCACTCAATCCTATGGCCGACCAACTATATCCGATAACAATTTTAAAACCACATCACTTGCCAATATAATTAACCAAATAACATTTACCTCACTGTTTTTAACAAGCATTAAACCATGTCATTTCCAAAGCAACAACCATGCTTTAAAACATAAGTATAAACCATACTTTACAAGGATCACTTACCATGTGCATCCTTCAGCAAAACATGCTTAAAACAGTATATCAAATACTTTAAAACATGCTTAAACATAGGTACATAAACATTAAATCAAGTGCATAAAATCATTTGAACAAGCACGACCGAGAGAGTAAAACCACTTTATACTTACTTTTGAGTCTAGGTAAGCGTTTCAAGCTCTACCTTAACTCCAAAAATTCTGTTCCCATAACATCAAAACACTTTAAACCACGTTTTCATTCACCGATACGCAAAACCTCGATTCCCCGATGCGAAATCAAGTATCTGAAACTTCCAACACTTCTCCAATCACTTTCGGATCAACCTCCCCTGTTTTTACCACAAACAACAGAGGATTAATGCATCATAATGCATTCTAAACACAGCAACTACAATCCTTCTCGGATTTCCACAAAACCTTCACAATTAACCTTCCACAACAACCGAAAACATAACCAAAACACTTCGATTCACAACCCAGCCAACATATATCAAACTAACATCACTTTCAACATCAAAACACATCTAAAACCATATCCAAATCAACCTACCACCTCCATCAACCTTACAACCATAGAAACACCACAAAACCTCAAAACTAACAACCTAAACAAATAGAGATTCTTAAGTTTCGGGATTTCATTGATAAAAATCACTTATCAACATTATTAAACATCCAAAAATATAAATCAAAACATCTTTAATTACTGGAAATTAGATTCAATCCATGAATTAACTCATTTTCCCCAAATAACTCAATTAAACATTAGGAAATCATCAAGATCAGATTAGAAACACAAAAACCAGGATCAAATGCTTGGGAAATTCAATAAAGAACCATACAATAGAGGAGATCTCATACATTACCCCTATTGTGAAGTTTCTCCCTCAATTGATTTGTGAAAAGCTAAGAAAACATAAGATTTCAATGAGATTTTGCAAAACAAAGTTAAAGAATCAAGTTAAAATCAATAACCTGAGTGAAATGAATCTCTCACCTCTGGATTTTGATGAAATTCTGATTGTTTGGCGGAAAAGAAGTTGAGAGAAAAGGTTTAGGAAAAAGTTACATAAATTTTCTTTAAAAGCTAATAACTTAGATATTTTAATCCCTCTTAAACCACCTTTAAAACACATGTTTAAAATGATTTAATCGAAGGGAGAAACCACTAACAAAAACTTGGTAATTTATCTCCTTAAGGATTTTAAGAATTTGACCCTTTTCATTTTAGTCACTTTAAAATAGTTTTCAAAAATTGCATTTTGGTCACTAACCAAAATATCACATTTCCAAATTCCATTTTCCAAAATTTATTCCATAAAAATCAATATATATTAAAAGATGATTTTTAACTATTTTCCACATTTTTATCTTACCGGAAAATATACGGTCCTGAAATCGACTCGAATCCCTACTCCAATCCACCGGACCGTCTAATAAACCACCAAACCGCTAAGCCCTAAAACCGGGGCATTACAACTCTCCCCCACTTAAGAAATTCCTTCCCTGAAATTTACCTGGAGGAAACAGGTGCGGAAACTGTTTCAACATATTCGACTTGCGTTCCCACGTGGCCTCCTCAACACCACGGTGCCTCCACATCACCTTAACGAGCTCAACCGTCTTGCCACGCAGCACCTTACTGCTGGTATCAAGAACCTTTACCATTTCCTCATCACAAGATAGGTCCGGTCTCAACTTAATCTCCTCCACCGGCATGACATGCAATGGATCCGACCTATACCTCCGCAACACCGAAACGTGGAACACATCATGAATCTTTCCCAACTCCGGAGGTAGCCTCAAACAATACGCAACATGACCCACACACTCAATAACCTCGTAAGGTCCAATGAACCTCAGGCTAAGCTTCCCTTTCCGCCCAAACCGCAACACCTTTTTCCAGGGCGACACTTTCAAAAACACTTTATCACCCACAGGGTACTCTATATCCCTACGCTTCAAATCTGCATAGGATTTTTGCCGATCTGCAGCTACTTTTAAGCGCTCACATATCAACTTTACCTTTTCGGTTGTTCCTTTCAAAATATTGGGCATCGACACAAACTTTTCCCCCGCTTCTGCCCAACACACGGGCGTACGACATTTCCTGCCATACAACGCCTCATAAGGTGCCATATGTATGCTAGCATGATAACTGTTATTGAAAGCAAACTCCACCGATGGCAATTGCTTCTCCCATGTTCCCTGGTACTCAATAACACAACACCTCAGCATATCCTCGAGAACCTGAATCACGTGCTCCGACTGGCCATCCGTCTGAGAATGATACGAGGTACTAAAATTTAACCGGGTTCCCAAAGCACGATGTAGACTTACCAAAAACCTTGCGGTGAACCGTGGATCCCTATTCGAAACTATAGATTTGGGCACCCCGTGCAGACGCACAATCTCAGAGATGTACAGTTCAGCCAACTTGTCCAAGGTATACGTAGTATGCACTGGCACAAAATGTACACACTTCGTAAAATGATCCACAATCACCCAAATAGAATCCTTTTTGGTCGGCGTCAAAGGTAGCCTAGACACGAAATCCATGGTGATTCTTTCCCACTTCCATTTCGGTATCCTCAATGATTGCAACAACCCGAAAGGAAACTGATGCTCAGCCTTTACCCGCTGACAAACCATATACCGAGCAACGAAATCAGCACATCCCTTTTCAATCTAACCCAATAGTACTCTTCT
Organism: Hibiscus mutabilis; assembly: GCA_019671005.1. Lineage (NCBI taxonomy): Eukaryota > Viridiplantae > Streptophyta > Magnoliopsida > Malvales > Malvaceae > Hibiscus > Hibiscus mutabilis. The sequence goes on from CM033722.1 coordinate 32,570,957, forward strand.
TTTAACCCTCGATACATCTTAGTACTACCGGGATGCATAGAGAAAGGACTAGCATGTGCCTCCGTCAAAATAGTATGCCTCAACTCTTCGTCCTTATGCTCCATTATTTGACCTTTGAAACACAACACCCCATCATCGTTGAAATGAAAATCTGTAGGATTTCCATCCCTGATATCTTCCACATGAGGTACCAAACTCCCATCATATGGTTGCTTCACCTTAATCATCTGTGACAAGGACAGCTTCACCTACAACTCGGCCAACAAACCCCCGTCATTCGTCACACACAACCGAGCAAACATGGTTCTCAACTCCACAGCCACTTTTCTACTCAAAGCATCCGCCACAACATTTGCTTTCCCCAGATGATACTCAAAGGTCAGATCATAATCCTTAAGCAACTCTAACCATCTATGTTGCCTAAGATTCAGCTCCTTCTGAGACATCAGATATTTCAAACTCTTATGATCCATATAAACCACACATTTCTCACCATAAAGATAATGCCTCCAAATCTTCAAGGCAAACACAGCCGTGGCAAGCTCAAGATCGTGAGTAGGGTAGTTACGTTCATGCACATTCAACTGCCTAGATGCATACACCACTACCTTACCCTCCTGCATCAAGACACAACCAAGCCCAACGTACGACGCATCACTATAAACAACGAACTCCTTCCCCGATTCTGGTTGAACCAAGACTGGAGCTCGCGTCAAGGCTTCCTTCAACCTTTCAAAAGCTCGTTGTTTATCCTCTGTCCACTCAAACCGAACATTCTTTTGTAGCAGCTTTGTTAATGGAGCTGCCAAACTAGAGAACTCTTCCACAAACCTTCGGTAGTAACCCGCCAAACCAAGGAAACTCCTAACCTCCGTCACAGACTTGGGCTCTTTCCAACTTATTACAGCCTCAACCTTAAGCGGATCGACATGTATTCCTTCGGAAGGAACTGAAGAAACCCAGTAACGGTATTAGGGCAGGAGGGAGAGCATTAAATTTTATTGCAGGTAGCGAGCAGGCGTCACCTAAGAGAGCCATCACTCGAAGAAAAACCAGTAGTTCAGTTTCGGTACTCAAGTTCCAGCGCTCGTAGAAAGAAAAGAGGTAGGTTCATCAGTTTAGCCCCTTTAAGGCTTAGGGAAGGCTTGGCTTGAAGAAAATAACCAGCAAGGAAGGCAGCATTGTATGACTCAGTTCCTTGTTCTAGTGATAGAGATTGTTAGGTTCTAGCATAAGAAAGCAAGCAAGTCTATCCGTTCAAGTGGCCATTCTATCACTTCTGCACCCTCAGTAGCATTTAAGGATTGGAATAAGGCAGTTTTCGGAAACTCGCAACAAGCACCGACCTGGCTAGAGGGAATCCAGTTGGCCTTAACTCATAAACATCCAGACTTCCTCATGAAATTAGAGAATGACCTCATCACCTACTACAACCAACAACGTGCCCGAAGAACACAACTTCCTTAAGCCAGAACTCACATTTGCTTAACTTAGCATAAAGTTGATTAGCCAACAGTGTCTGAAGAACAATTCTCAAATGTCTATCATGATCCTCCTCCATACGAGAGTACACAAGGATATCGTCGATAAACACAACCAAAAACTGGTCCAAAAACTCATGAAACACTCGATTCATAATGTCCATAAAAGCAGCTGGTGCATTAGTCAAACCAAACGGCATCACAAGAAACTCGTAATGCCCGTACCTCATACAGAAGGCTATTTTGGGCACATCCACCTACTTCACGTTTAACTGGTAGTACACTAACCTTAAATCTATCTTACAAAACACCGAGGCTCCCCTGAACTGATCAAACAGGTCATCTATTCGCGGTAAGGGATACTTGTTCTTTATTGTCAACTTATTCAGCTGCCGATAATCTATACACATTCGCAACGTACCATCTTTCTTCTTAACAAACAGCACCAGCACTCCCCATGGTGAGGTACTGGGTCTAATGAACCCACGGTCAAGCAACTCTTGCAACTGCGTTTTCAACTCCTTCAATTTTTTCAGAGCCATGCGGTACGGAGCAATGGATACCGGTACTATACCCGTAAAGACCTCAATGCCAAACTCTACCTTACGGTCATGTGGCAATCCTAGTAATTCCTCCGAAAATACACCCAAAAACTCACATACGGTGCGAACATCCTGCACCCTTAACTCCTTTGATCCAGGATTCATAACATAGGCCAAATAAGCCTGACATCCCGAATCCAAAATTCGACTTGCTTCCAAAGCCAAAATAACATTAGACAAAAACTTGGCATTCTCACCAACAACCACTACCTCATAATCATCCGACAACCTCAAGGATATCATTTGGTCTCAAAACCCACCATAACCTGATGTTCGATTAACCAATCCATACCCAAAATCACATCAAAACCATAGAATGGTAACTCCATCAAGTCCACAGCAAACACATGTCCCTGAACCATCAGCGGACACCTACGATACAACCTCCTAACCACGACTGTCTCCCCAAGAGAACTAGTCACTCTAACACCCACATTAAGAATTTCAACAGATATATCAAGCAGCTCAGCATGCTCACTCAAAATGTATGAATGAGTAGAACCATAATCAACCAATGAATACAACGGCAAAGACTTTAGGGTAAAAGTACTTGCAATCACATCGGTGTCATTGCGACCCTCGCGGTGCGCATACACCCTAGTTGGTCTACCTCCCTCAGGCTGGATAGCAACAGTATGAGCCACAGTCCTCTGCCCACCATCTCGATGCTGAAACAGTCTGTGACCACGACCCCGCTGCGGAGCAACAACAGGTGCAGCACCCTGCCCACCTCGAGCCAACAACGGACAATCACGCCTCTGATGGTCGCCTGACCCACAACTCCAACAAGTATTAGCCACCACAAGCGCAGGTGCCCGACCCTCCCTGGACAAACGCGGGCAATCTCGCCTCAAATGATTCTGGGATCCACAAACCCAACAAGTGCTAAACGGGGCCCTAACCTGGGCACCCTACCCCTGGACTCCACGTTCTACAACACCTTCGACATGCCTCAGCTCCAGGTGAAACCTCTTGTCACGGTGTCTCTTGGCCTGACCACCGCTATAACCCAAATCAACAGCTCTCTTACTCGAGCTAGAACCTCACGATCCAGATGCCAAACCTAAATTATGCTCTACATCCTTAGCTCGCGAAACCAACACATCAAAGTCGGTGTAATCAGCAGTAAGCATGTATGTCTTAACATCCTACACAAGCCCATAGCAGAAACGATCACATCGAGTACGCTCGTCAGGAACCAACTCAGGTGCATACTGACTCAACCTCACGAACTGCACCTCGTACTCTGCAACAGACATATTGTCTTGCACCAGAGCCATAAACTCACGTTTCTTCTCGTCCTGATATTAGACTCCCAAAAACTTCTTCCGAAACACCTCGTAGAAGAACTCTCAGGTCACATACTCGGTCACCATACCGGATATCATGGTAGTCCACCATGCATAAGCATCACCCTACAGCAAGGAAACAACACAGCCCAGCTTACGAGCATCGGTACACCCCATCTGGTCCAGTATCCTCTCAGTATTGGCCAACCAACCCTCAAAAGCTTCAGATAACAAACCTCGGAACTCAACTCCACCCAAACTACGAAGACGCTCAAGCGGAAAACCTTGCCCCTCAGCCAGTGGTGCTGGCACACGAACACCCGCAACTGCTTCCTGAAAAGCACCAATCATGGCCTGTATCAACGGTGCCATATCACCCATCCCTAGCCCAACCGACGCAGGTGGTACTTGTTCCACTCCCTCCGATGGATTAGGTGGGGGTGGTGGCAACCCTCCAGAATGTACAACTTCTCCTTTAGCATCATGCCCAATGGCAGCAACAATCGTACCCGATCGTAACTCTCACCTCAGTCCCATTGTGCTAAAATATATCTAAGGCATGATATTCATTTCAAAACAAAAATAGTCAGGCCAACCTCAAGCAAGGATCCAATACTTTCATTTCAAAAATCATAACTTTCTTTCCAGACTATAATAATAAGGCAATGGGTACCCCCCAAAACTTCCCCAACATAGCATACAACAGCCAACATTCATATATCAATCACCGTACATATCAACCAACATACATACAACAACCATCGTACAAATCAAAGATGGAAACAACACAACAAACTCCCAAATGAATCAAACCTAGCTTTGATACCACCAAATGTAACCCCCTTGACCCGTCCTAGACGCCCAACTGAACCAAGAAGGCTACATTAGGTTTGTCGTAGCAAACCGAAGAGATACAACAAAACCCGGTCTATTTTTTTCCTTTTTATCTTATCTAGATGCCAATTATTAACCCTACATGTACATGCAGACATCAAGTGTAACCCCAACTCAATCGGGCATCAATTTGACATCCAATTGATCATATTTATAATTTAGGGACCAAATTGTAATTACAAAAAATTTCAAGATTAAAGCTCACTTTTAAGCTACCAACCTTTAATTAGTCAGGTCCAATTTTTCATCTCAAATTTCAGCTCAATCTGATCATCCTATCACACACAATTGCATTGACAAGATTCAGGGACTAAATTGTAAAGATGTCAAAACTGCCCAAAGTGACAATAACAGAATTAACGGTCATCCGTACCAATACAGGTAAACCCGTATTGATACAGATTGAAACACCCCGTTTCAGTACACCTCCATGCCGTATCGATGCGCCTAATTGAAGCACCGAACTTTTGAAAACCTTGATGATCGTACCGATACGGCATTCCGGTCGTTTCGATACACGGGATTGGGATGAAAAAGTTGATTTCCAGAAGCTGAGACCCGTATTGAAACACCCCTTGATGTACCGGTACACTAAGACTAAAATGGCCTAGGCATATCGAAACACCAATCCTCGTACCGATCCCTCAAGCCTAAAAATACCTAGCCGTACCGATACGGTCCCCCGAGCATCGGTACGCCTGAACCTGTAATGTCACATTTTGCTAGTTTTTCATCCCAAAAGCATACTCTAACCGTTCCAACATGCTTAAAACACAACACCAACATGCCAAACTTATCATAAGCCAACTAGCATTACAATTCTAACAACACAACAAGGCTTCATGCATCAAAAAGGAAATCTATAGGCATGCTTCCTAATATGCATCCAACCAACATATCAAAAGATAAACTAGCATTAAAATCAATCCTTAAAGGCCATATACAACCCAATAGCAACTAAAGAAACATGCTCAAATAGGGAGTTCCACAAAACATCTCCCAAAACACAACTAGTACCCCATTGCCCTTATTCATTATAGTCTAGTCTCTAACATACTTTGGAAACAAGTCTTGCCAAGATACCCATGCTTCTTGCTGCCTTCTGAGACTTTAATTCTCTGCATTGATGGAAAAAGAGAGTGTAATCACACAAGGCTTAGTGTGGAATACTCAGAACAAAACACCATCAATGCATTTAAAATCATTTACGTTACATCATCCTTTAAAACATCATGCCCTTTTAAAACATGAACTTTACATCATTAAACCTAGCATATTAAACTGTATGCTACATGTATCATTAATCAACAGCAAGTCACAATGTTAACCCTCTACTTAAGCATTCCCACGCATTACCACCAAATGCAAAGCTCAAGGAGAAACATGTATAAATCACATTATACAACGTAAAAACATTTCAATGATATTTTAACAATTATATTGGCTTACAAGTGATCATTAAACAAGTCCATTAACAAAAGAGTTCATCGGATACACGGATTCAACAAGTGTTAACCCAACACTTCAAGCCATCTCAACTAGAATAGTGATACAATTACAATCGTGGTACAATAACAACCGGGTACACTTTCAACACGCGGGGACACCCACCCCAATCATCGGTTAGACGCTTAATCCACTAACGGGAGTTTTCGGTACTATTTAACCCCTCTATTGTTAGGGTACTTGGATGGAGTATTCGGTACGCCCCCTCAACATCCAAGGTGACTTATTTACAGTGCACTCAATCCTATGGCCGGCCAACTATATCCAATAACAATTTTAAAACCACATCACTTGCCAATATAATTAACCAAATAACATTTACCTCACTGTTTTTAACAAGCATTAAATCATGCCATTTCCAAAGCAACAACCATGCTTTAAAACATAAGTATAAACCATACTTTACAAGGATCACTTACCATGTGCATCTTTCAGCAAAACATGCTTAAAAACAGTATATTTAATACTTTAAAGCATGCTTAAACAGTAGGTACATGAACATTAAGCCAAGTGCATAAAATCATTCGAATAAGCACGACCGAGAGAGTAAAACCACTTTATACTTACTTTTGAGTCTAGATAAGCGTTTCAAGCTCTACCTTAACTCCAAAAATTATGTTCCCATAACATCAAAACGCTTTAAACCACGTTTTCACTCACCGATACGGGAAACCTTGATTTGCCGACGCGAAATCAAGTATCTGAAACCTCCAACACTTCTCCAATCACTTTTGGATCAACCTCCCCTATTTTTACCACAAACAACAGAGGATTAATGCATCATAATGCATTCTAAACACAAGAACTACAATCTATCTCGGATTTCCACAAAACTTTCACAATTAACCCTCAACAACAACCGAAAACATAACCAAAACACTTCAATTCACAACCCAGCTAACATCTATCAAACTAACATCACTTTCAACATCAAAAAACATCTAAAACATATCCAAATCAACCTACCACCTCTAGCAACCTTGCAACCATAGAAACACCACAAAACCTCAAAACTAACAACCTAAACAAATAGAGATTCTTAAGTTTCGGGATTCCATTGATAAAAATCACTTATCAACATTATTAAATATCTAGAATATAAATCAAAGCATCCTTAATTACTGGAAATTAGATCCAATCCGTGAATTAACTCATTTTCCCCAAATAACTCAATTAAACATTAGGAAATCATCAAGATCAGATTAGAAACACAAAAACAAGGATCAAATGCTTAGGAATTTCAATAAAGAACCATACAATAGAGGAGATCTCAGACATTACCCCTATTGTGAAGTTTCTCCCTCAATTGATTTGTGAAAAGCTAAGAAAACATAAGATTTCAATGAGATTTTGCAAAACAAAGTTAAAGAATCAAGTTAAAATCAATAACCTGAGTGAAATGAATCTCTCACCTCTGGATTTTGATGAAATTCTGATTGGCAGAAAAGAAGTTGAGAGAAAAGGTTTAGGAAAAAGTTACATAAATTTTCTTTAAATGCTAGTAACTTAGATATTTTAATCCCTCTTAAACCACCTTTAAAACACATGTTTAAAATGATTTAATTGAAGGGAGAAACCACCAGCAAAAACTTGGTAATTTAGCTCCTTAAGGATTCTAAGAATTTGACCCTTTTCATTTTAGTCACTTTAAAACAGTTTTCAAAAATCGCATTTTGGTCACTAACCAAAATGTCACATTTCCAAATTCCATTTTCCAAAATTTATTCCACCAAAAATCAATATATATTAAAAGATGATTTTTAACTATTTTTTCACATTTTTATCTTACCAAAAAATTTACGGTCCCAAAATCGACTCGAATCCCTACTCCAGTCCACCAAGCCGTCTAATAAACCACCAAACCGCTAAGCCCTAAAACTGGGGCGTTCTACTTCTCAAAGTTCGAAACCAAATGGCTAATGGAACCATTTTTGAGATATGTTGCTCCTAATGTCGATGTTGTGTCTTCCAACGTTAGTTTTCACAAAAAGGCTCTTTGACTGTCGTAGATCGAGATATGATTGTTGAACTTCTCATCTTTTTCCTCATTGTTTCTTCCGATTTGAATCGTTGTTAATTATCATTGCTTGTTGCTGTTTTTTGCTTATGTTTTACTCTGAATACTTGTGCTTCTGTCATCTACTCGAGAACCGTTGCTTCTATTTTTTTGTTGAGTTTTTAAATTTTAAAAATGAAAAAAAAAAGTTTTAGACTTTAGCATTTAGATTCAGATTGTGGATATTTTTTCGGATTAGACTCGAATTTGGTGTATTCTGACTTGGATTAACCTGGAGGTCTGATTATTAATCGAATCAGACTCGAATTTGGTGTATTTGGACTTGGATTAACCTGGAGGTCCGATTATTAATCAAGTCGGATTCAGACTTTATTAAGTCAATTCAGGTTCGATCCCTAAAAGCAAATAAAATTAACTCAATAATTTGTGATGTGAGTCTATATGTTGTGCGATGATTTTGTGATTGGCATTGAGGGCGTTATGGTTGTGTGATGATGTATGATATAGGATGCGAATACTTCATTCGTGTCTTCTAATGCTTAATGGTCAAAGATACAACATTTATATATAGCTTGATGCTTAGTGGTTCATACACCCATATATATAGTCTGATTCTTAGTGGTACAAGCAATATCACCTCTATTATTGATGTATTTATGATCATATAGATTGAGCATTGAAGAATGCATTGGTCGACTTGATAATGAGTTACATCATGTTATGCCACTTGTTTATATTTTCATGGCATGCATATATATTTATGAATAACATGCGTTAATGTTTTCGTTCGCGAATTAGTAGGTTTAGATAATCATGAGGAACACAATTAAGGAATGGATTCTAACGCTTCACTCTCGTAATAAGTACCTTAGGTCTTGTGATATGTTAAGTATTTATTGTAACACCCCCTTCCCGTATTCGTACAACGGGTACGAGTCAGAAACGTTACGACTTCTTTAATCAAAATTGAGGTAGTCTAAAATTTTCAGAAAACTTCTCAACGGTCACCCATCCTAAAATTTCTCTAGCCCAAGCACGCTTAAATTTATTTAAAATCGACATAAATTATTTATTCGAGTTCCAATCATAAATTAATTATCTTAGCATGCAACCCATCACCTGAGTTTACTCTTAACTTTGAATCTTTTCAGAAAAGCCAATTATAATGAAACCATAACAACTTTAAAGGTCAATCACAACTCGAATAGGTTTAGCAAGTATACATGCCACTATAATAATCAAACCTCAATTAGGATGTCATTACTGTGATTACCTGTTGAGCTTTCCAATATTGATGCAATGCTCTTCTCACTCTCATCTTGATTTACCTATGCGTGTACAATCAAACACACGCTAAATACAAACTTAGTGAGGCAGTAAAGGAAGTTAATAATAATAATTTAAACTTTATTCAACTTTATAGCTATATTTATATAGCATGATAAATGTCAATGCATCAACTTTCACATTGCATTAGTAATTATTTACTATATGCCAATGTCATAAGATTTTCATGCTTGTTCATTTGTCATAATATGCCTTATATGCATAAATGCATCATGATCACTAGATAAGTATACCATCATATTAATCATATATCAACATAATATAAACCGGATATAAATTTCTTACCGATATACTTGCCATTTACTCTGAGAGTTCATATACTCCCTAACATGTTTACCATTTATTATCCATTAATTTATAGCACAAAATAAACCTTGAGGACCCTAGGTACGCGAGTCAAATATGCACCGAAGCGCTAATACACATAAAGTCGTGCCCATCATCTGCACGTAAGGTCGTGCTTAACCATATGCAGTAAGTGTCCTTTATATACACTATAATGCTAATACACATAAGGTCATGCCCACCATATGCACTAAGTGTCCTTTATATACACTATAGTGCTAAACCGAGTATGCAACGTGCTGCTGGACTCTATGGCATGCCAACTATATCTTGTCCCTCAATGACTTACTTGGGCATATTTTTCATATTTATTTCATCCATGGCAATTATATCAACATAATTTAATATTGGGCAGTTCTTAACCGAATTAACATTCATAATATAACATCATATAAACTAGTGATCTATGCATTTATATTCAACCTTTGACATATTTAAAATATGGCAATCATATGCTCCATGACATAAATATAATGACAATAAAATTTGAGTAGGCTCATCGCAAGCCATCCAAATGATATATAAAATATCCATGTAACATATTATGTATGCATTGCACTCACCTTGGCCACTTAACACAATGCCTCGCTAAGTTCTATTTCGATCCTTATTTTCATAGAACCTCAAACCTTCTTTGATTCGGACTTGTCTTCATTAATCACATGAATAAAATAAAATATATGTTAGATTCAAATCTAACAATACCTTAAACATGTTGTCTAATATAATCATTCGAATATAAAATTTCCAAATATTTTTCCTTTCTTCCTTGTACTGTTCAGAAACTCATTATGGTCCTTAGTGACCAATTTGAACTTCCCTTAATTCTCTCGAGCTTGCTGACTAACATTTAAATACAAAAATGTTTCAAATTCCATTTTCTGACAGCTTGCGCTACCTTCAAAGATTTATTTATATAGGGCAGAATACATACTAGATCTTAATTTCCTTTATACTGGAGTAACTAGATTCGATAACAGTTCTAACGGTATAAGCCACATAAATTAATAAAATCTACAAAAATTATGAAAAATCATTGAATTCACGTCACATATTGTCCAGGCAGAAAACTGCTCTATAATTTTTCTGACCTTCATTCGAATAAAAATTCATACCTTTATATCGATATAAAATTCACCATCTAACCCTTTTTTATAGAATTTATGGTAAATTTCTAAACTTACTGCCATAATTTAAATTCCAACATAAATTTCCATAAATAACTTCTAATTTACACGAACTTCTCCTTATTTCTCTACATGTCAATTTAGTCCCATCACTTTACTCCAAATGACTAAATGAAGCTTGTATTCATAAGTTCTCTTTACATCCTTCATCAAAATAGGCTTAAACCTTTACTTCTCTGATTTCTCTTGATTTGTCAAAATGGTCACCAAATTTCCAATATAAGGATCCAAGCTTCTTAACTTTACAAATTAGTCCTCAAATCAAAATTACTACCTTATTACATCACTTTAACTAAAATCAGGTTTACTCCTTCTACATATCCTCTTTGCCGAATAGACCATTCAAGTTTGACAAATTGTCAAAATAGTCACTAAAGCAATTAATCGTCGGTTTAGCATTGTAACTTCATTATCATGCTTAGAAAAACCTTATATAATCAATAACAACTTATTAAATACAAAACAACATCAGCCTCTAATATTAATCAATCAAACCGAATAGGTCCATAAAGATTTCCAAATTGCCAATTTAGTCACTAGTTGAAATAACTAGATTTTCATCCTCCAAAGATCAAATTCAACCTTCAATCTTCATCAAATCTATAAATACTCTTAAAATTTCAGATTTAAATGCCAGCCCCTAACCTTTAAATGCTGGATGAAATAGTCCCTTAACTTTATACATCACTCTAATTTAGTCCTAAGCATGGAAACAACATAAAATCAAACATAGTTTCTTAAATCCTCAAAATTCCCAAAATTCACATAACCCTAATTTCTTCCTCATATCAAATCTCATCAATCAATCAAGTATTCTATGAATTATTGACATCGAAAGATAGAGCTTGAAGAGTAGAACAACTTTGTAGTTCGGAATATTGCCTTAAAACCGAGATTTTGGGCTTAAATCGAGCTTGGAAAATTTTCTTCTTCTTTCCCCTCTTTCTCCATGGTTCAAGGCTGGAAAAGATTAACATTTTTTCATCTTTTAACAATTTATAACTATGAAATGAATTTTAAATTCATTTAAATAGTGAAATTACCAATTTAGCCTTTAAATCCAATGGCTAATTTAATCTCATCTAAAATCAAGGACCAAGATAAAATCCATGTATATTTCATCTTCCAAAAACGTCCTCAACATTTCAAAAATTTTCAAAATTGCCACCCTTGCCAAATGATCAATTTGCCCTCCAACTAGTCTTTATTTACTAGTTTGTTTCAAAATTGTCATTCCATTATAATCTAACTAAATTAGATCTTTATCAACCGGCCACTATTCCATAAATATCATTTTATGATTTTCTGTGGCTTATGGAACAGCCTCTGAAATTTCAATTCAATCCGATTTTTTGATATTCACTAAATACTTCTATTACGATTTTACCTTTACCGAGCTATCAGATCTATTCCGAAAATTCTATATTTCCATATTCGGGAAATAAATACTATTATCTCATAAAAACTTCATTTCTTAAGGACTTAGAGTGAATTTCCCTAACTCAGTCTATTATTCTGATAATTGCCGAAAATCCTCCAAATAGTGAAATAACCATTTTTCCCTCAAATCCAATGAATCCATAATGTACCACATGTCACCATCCTTCATCCAATGGCCTAGATTTAATCTTGATTTAGTAGTTACCAGCTTTACCCCTAATATTTCTCCAAAATTATGATCTTGCCATTTTTTATCCAACAGCTCATATTTAACATGGAAAAATCAACTTAAATCCAAGGGTTCATATTCTTCCAACACAAAGAAAATATCTTAGACATGTAAAATGACATAATTAACCTTTCCTTATCATCCTTCAAAGTATCCTAGATATTCGATTCGATTATCCGAATATTCTTTCGAACTTTATCGCTTTATAGCCAATAATACAAAATCCGTTCAAAAAATCCGGGTAACACGAAAACATCATTCTTGGGGGTAAACTATTCATTTACAGGGTTAAAATACACATGTTTTGAAAATTACACTTTGGTCCCTGAACTTTTCCAAAGTTTTTACTTTAGCCACAAAACTTTCAAAATTTACATTTTGGTCACTAGCCAAAAATTAGGATATTACAATTCTCCTTCCCTTAAGAAAATTCATCCTCGAATTTTTAACACATATCTGGTTCAAAAATAATGAGGAAATTGTTTTCTCATATCTTTTTCTCTTTCCCATATCGCTTTTTCGACTTCATGATTTCGCCAAAGAACTTTAAAAAGCGAGATCATCTTATTCCTTAGTTCTTTGACTCCATGTTCCATAATCTTTACTAATTCTTCCACGGAATCCAAATTTGGCTGAATCTCTATTCCCTCCGAGGTAATGATATGTAAAGGATCTAATCGATACTTCTTGAGCATCAATATATGAAATACATTATGAATCTTATCCATTTTCTGGAGGTAAGGCTAGTTAATAAATCACCGCATTTAACTCTTTTCACAATCTTATATGGTCCAGTAAATCTCAGACTCAGCTTTCCTTTTTGTCCAAACCATAACACCTCATTCCAAGGTGAAACATTTAAGAAATACTTTATCCTTAACTTCATATTAAATATATTTTCTTTCAAGATCAACATATAATTTCCATCATTCTAAAGAAATTCTAAAACTGCTTCGAACCACTCTTACTTTATTCTCCATATCTGAACTGAATCAAATAAGATTCAATCACCTCTTAGTTTTCTTTTCATCATCATCGGGAATATAAATTACCCCTTGAAAACATGAACATCCTTTAGACTTAACATCGAAATCTTTAAATTTTTTTTTTCACCTTCTACTGAATTCTTTCCAGGCATATCTTATCTTTCATCTATAAATCTTTAACCCAATTTGTCAAAGTAGACTCGAGCTGAGGTTGTGTAATCGATACACTATTTTCCTCCAAAGATAATTAGGCATTTAATGCTTATAAGGTAAAGAATGACTTTTGGCTAAATGCATCAACTACTATTTTAGCCTCATTACATCAATACACATCCCAACCTATTAAGGGGCGTATTATTGAATAAGGTAGAATCCTTACTAGATTCATATTGCACTAATACTAGTGCTACAATCAAATCTTATTCTACTGGTAATAATATAATCGTAATTTAATCTTAGAGGAATATTACTGCTTATTTTGACTAACATCACTGAAGCTTCCTAAGGTGATATACTGGGTCGTATAAAACCTCAATCTAATGACTCTTACAACTAGTCCTTTAGCTTTTTCAATCTAGTAAGAGCCATTCTGTAGGGTGCAATCGATATAGGTTCAATATTGGATAAAAACCCAATCCTAAACTTAGCCTCTCGATTAAGCGTCAAGCCTGACAGCCCCTTTTTGGGCAACCCATTTAAAACTCACAAACAATAGGAATACTCTCCCAACTTACCCTTGATGCTCAGTATCCATAGCAATCTTCACATTGGTAACAAATTCCAATAGAAACTCTGCATGCTCATGCATGAAAATTATTACCACACTCACATGATTGGTTTTGTGATTTTCGTGAATCTCCAACATTAATTATAAATGTCAGAAAGTTTCTAATTTTCCTTATCCCAATCTCTTAGCGGAACTATGTAATAAATTTAGTTTGATATCTTTGCCGGGTATCCTCACCATTTTTTTAGAAGTGGTGAAATGAATAATAATTCACTATTCCTCTTTACGAGCTATGACCTTTGTTTAGATATTTTCTCGTTCTGAACCCTTTTCATTGCATTTGTCATAATTTACTGCTTCATGAAATTTTAAAATACATAGGGTAGTCAGTACTTCTTTGCACCTAACCTTCAGTCCTCTATGAGCTATCATAACAGGCTCTTTTTTTGTCTGTAGGAAGCAGTTTAGAAGCAAATCAGCTCAGTTTATTAAACTTGCACTCATACCCGTAAATAATCCAATTGCCCTAATTAAGATGCAAGAAACTCCATTGCATCTCTAGGATAAACTTTATCAAATATGGGTCTAATCCTTTCAGATGATATAATACCCTTTCTTTTTAGTCTCCTCTGATCATCAATACAAAGTTCCTTCAACATAAATTTTATATCATTAAACCATAAATTAACAATCATAGGATCTCCATTAATATTTCTCTAAAAATATAGTATGCGGAACTCTCAATTCTTTTTGCTATCGGTGCCTAAGTAGGTTGAGTTATGATCGCATCTAATGTCTAGAAGAAAAGCTCTTAATCCAGAACATGCATATCATGCTACTCTGGTGCCTTTGCACCATGCTAAGCTGAGGGTAGAATATTATCATTAACCTTATCATTCTCGTGAATCTCTTATTGATTCACTCGCCTAAACACCTGACACGATTCTTTTACCCTCACACATTGAAATTTAACATTATTATCATAATGAAGTGAGCAATTGCATACATTCAAACAAGTAAAATTATCTGTAATTCTGACATCCTAGTGGCATATATACACTTTTGACTTTTACCATACTTCGTTTAACTATAGAACCAGCTAAACCTGTAGTTCTGATACCAATAAATGTAACACCTCTTTCCCATATTCGTACACCGGGTACGAGTCAGAAACGTTACAACTTCTTTAATCAAAATTGGGGTAATTTAAAATTTTCAGAAAACTTCTCAATGGTCAACCATCCTAAAATTTCTCTAGCCCAAGCACGCTTAACTTTATTTAAAATCGACATAAATTATTTATTCGAGTTCCAATCATAAATCAATTATCTTAGCATGCAACTCATCACCTGGGTTTACTCTTAACTTTGAATCTTTCCAGAAATGTCAATTATAATGAAACCATAACAACTTTAAAGGCCAATCACAACTCGAATAGGTTTAGCAAGTATACATGCCACTATAATAATCAAACCTCAATTAGGATGTCATTATTGTGATTACCTGTTGAGCTTTCCAATATTGATGCAATGCTCTTCTCACTCTCTTCTTGATTTACCTACGTGTGTACAATCAAACACACGCTAAGTACGAACTTAGTGAGGCAGTAAAGGAGGTTAATAACAATAATTTAAACTTTATTCAACTTCATGGCTATATTTATATAGCATGATATATGTCAATGCATCAACTTTCACATTGCATTAGTAATTTTTACTATATGCCAATGTCATAAGATTTTTATGCTTGTTCATTTGTCATAATATGCCTTATATGCATAAATGCATCATGATCACTAGATAAGTATACCATCATATTAATCATATATCAACATAATATAAACCGGATATAAATTTCTTACCGATATACTTGCCATTTACTCTGAGAGTTCATATACTCCTAACATGTTTACCATTTATTATCCATTAATTTATAGCCCAAAATAAACCTTGAGGACCCAAATAGCACCGAAGCGCTAATACGCGAGTCAAATATAATGCTAATACACATAAGGTCATGCCCACCATATGCACTAAGTGTCCTTTATATACACTATAGTGCTAAACCGAGTATGCAATACATGCCAACTAAAGTCATGCCTTACCATCATAATATAACATCATATAAACTAGTGATCTATGCATTTATATTCAACCTTTGACATATTTAAAATATGGCAATCATATGTCCTGACATAAATATAATGACAATAAAATTTGATAGGCTCAATAATTTCCTTTATAAAATATCCATGAAACTATATTCAATAACTTAACACAATGCCTCGCTAAGTTCTATTTCGATCCTTATTTTCTCAAACCTTCTTTGATAAGCCAATCACAAATAAAATAAAATAAAAATCTACAAAAAGTATGAAAAATAATCATTCAAATATAAAATTTCCAAATATTTTTCGTCACATATTGTCCTTAGTGACCAATTTGAACTTCCCTAATAATTTTAAATACAAAAATGTTTCAAATTCCATTTTCATTCGAATAAAAATTTATTTATCTTTTTAACATACGGAGTAACTAGATTCATAATTGTTTTCATTTGTTGAATTCACGTCAATATTGTCCAGTGAAAAACTGATAATTTTTCTGACCTTCATTCGAATAAAAATTCATACCTTTATATCGATAAAAAAAAATTCACCATCTAACCCTTTTTATATAATTTATGGTAAATTTCTAAACTTACGCCATAATTTAAATTCCAACATAAATTTTCATAAATAACTTCTAATTTACACCAACTTCTCCTTTTTCTCTACATGTCAATTTAGTCCCATCACTTTACTCCAAATGACTAAATGAAGCTTGTATTCATAAGTTCTCTTTACATCCTTCATCAAAATAGGCTTAAACCTTTACTTCTCTAATTTCTCTTGATTTGTCAAAATGGTCACCAAATTTCCAATATAAGGATTCAAGCTTCTTAACTTTACAAATTAGTCCTCAAATCAACATTACTACCTTAATTCCATCATTTTAACTAAAAAACAGGTTTACTCCTTCTACATATCCTCTTTTCCGAATAGACCATTCAAGTTTGACAAATTGTCAAAATAGTCACTAAAGCAATTAATCGTCGGTTTAGCATTGTAACTTCATTTTCATGCTTAGAAAAACCTTATATAATCAATAACAACTTATTAAATACAAAACAACATCAGCCTCTAATATTAATCAATCAAACCGAATAGGTCCATAAAGATTTACAAATTGTCAATTTAGTCACTAGTTGAAATAACTAGATTTTCATCCTCCAAACATCAAATTCAACCTTCAATCTTCATCAAATCTATAAATACTCTTAAAATTTCAGATTTAAATGCCAACCCCTAACCTTTAAATGATGGATGAAATAGTCCCTTAACTTTATACATCAATCTAATTTAGTCCTAAGCATGGAAACAACATAAAATCAAACATTGTTTCTTAAATCTTCAAAATTCCCAAAATTCACATAACCCTAATTTCTTCCTCATATCAAATCTCATCAATCAATCAAGTATTCTATAAATTATTTACATCAAAAGATAGAGCTTGAAGAGTAGAAAAACTTTGTAGTTCGAAATATTACCTTAAAACAAAGATTTTGGGCTTAAATCGAGCTTGAAAAATTTTCTTCTTCTTTCCCCTCTTTCTCCATGGTTCAAGGCTGGAAAAGATTAACATTTTTTCATCTTTTAACAATTTTATAACTATTAAATGAATTTTAAATTCATTTAAATAGTGAAATTACCAATTTAGCCTTTAAAATCCAATGGCTAATTTAATCTCATCTAAAATCAATGACCAAGATAAAATCCATGTATATTTCATCTTCCAAAAACGTCCTCAACATTTCAAAAATTTTCAAAATTGACATCCTTGCCAAATGATCAATTTGCCCTCCAACTAGTCTTTATTTACTAGTTTGTTTCAAAATTGTCATTCCATTATAATCTAACTAAATTAGATCTTTATCAACCAGCCACTATTCCATAAATATCATTTTATGATTTTCATTGGCTTATGGAACAACCTCTCAAAATTTCAATTCAATCCGATTTTTTGATATTCACTAAATACTTCTATTACGATTTTACCTTTACAGAAGCTATCGGATCTATTCTGAAAATTCTATATTTCCATATTCGGGAAATAAATACTATTATCTCATAAAAACTTCATTTCTTAAGGACTTAGATTGAATTTCCCTAACTCAGTCTATTATTCTAATAATTACCAAAATCCTCCAAATAATGAAATAACCATTTTTCCCTCAAATCCAATGAATCCATAATGTACCACATGTCATCATCCTTCATCCAATGGCCTAGATTTAATCTTGATTTAGTAGTTACCAGCTTTACCCCTAATATTTCTCCAAAATTATGATCTTGCCATTTTTTATCCAATGACTCATATTTAACATGGAAAAATCAACTTAAATCCAAGGGTTCATATTCTTCCAACACAAAGAAAATATCTTAGACATGTAAAATGACATAATTAACCTTTCCTTATCATCCTTCAAAGTATCCTAGATATTCGATTCGATTATCCCGAATATTCTTTCGAACTTTATCGCTTTATAGCCAATAATACAAAATCCGTTCAAAAAATCCGGGTAACACGAAAACATCATTCTTGGGGTAAACTATTCATTTACAGGGTTAAAATACACATGTTTTGAAAATTACACTTTGGTCCCTGAACTTTTCCAAAGTTTTTACTTTAGCCACAAAACTTTCAAAATTTACATTTTGGTCACTAGCCAAAAATTAGGATATTACAATTCTCCTTCCCTTAAGAAAATTCATCCTCGAATTTTTAACACATATCTGGTTCAAAAATAATGAGGAAATTGTTTTCTCATATCTTTTTCTCTTTCCCATATCGCTTTTTCGACTTCATGATTTCGCCAAAGAACTTTAAAAAGCGAGATCATCTTATTCCTTAGTTCTTTGACTCCATGTTCCATAATCTTTACTAATTCTTCCACGGAATCCAAATTTGGCTGAATCTCTATTCCCTCCGAGGTAATGATATGTAAAGGATCTAATCGATACTTCTTGAGCATCAATATATGAAATACATTATGAATCTTATCCATTTTCGGAGGTAAGGCTAGTTAATAAATCACCAGACGAACTCTTTTCACAATCTTATATGGTCCAGTAAATCTCAGACTCAGCTTTCCTTTTTGTCCAAACCATAACACCTCATTCCAAGGTGAAACATTTAAGAAATACTTTATCCTTAACTTCATATTAAATATATTTTCTTTCAAGATCAACATATAATTTCCATCATTCTAAAGAAATTCTAAAACTGCTTCGAACCACTCTTACTTTATTCTCCATATCTGAACTGAATCAAATAAGATTCAATCACCTCTTAGTTTTCTTTTCATCATCATCGGGAATATAAATTACCCCTTGAAAACATGAACATCCTTTAGACTTAACATCGAAATCTTTAAATTTTTTCTTTTCACCTTACTGAATTCTTTCCAGGCATATCTTATCTTTCATCTATAAATCTTTAACCCAATTTGTCAAAGTAGACTCGAGCTGAGGTTGTGTAATCGATACACTATTTTCCTCCAAAGATAATTAGGCATTTAATGCTTATAAGGTAAAGAATGACTTTTGGCTAAATGCATCAACTACTATTTTAGCCTCATTACATCAATACACATCCCAACCTATTAAGGGGCGTATTATTGAATAAGGTAGAATCCTTACTAGATTCATATTGCACTAATACTAGTGCTACAATCAAATCTTATTCTACTGGTAATAATATAATCGTAATTTAATCTTAGAGGAATATTACTGCTTATTTTGACTAACATCACTGAAGCTTCCTAAGGTGATATACTGGGTCGTATAAAACCTCAATCTAATGACTCTTACAACTAGTCCTTTAGCTTTTTCAATCTAGTAAGAGCCATTCTGTAGGGTGCAATCGATATAGGTTCAATATTGGATAAAAACCCAATCCTAAACTTAGCCTCTCGATTAAGCGTCAAGCCCGATGACCCTTTTTGGGCAACCCATTTAAAACTCACAAACAATAGGAATACTCTCCCAACTTACCCTTGATGCTCAGTATCCATCCATAGCAATCTTCACATTGGTAACAAATTCCAATAGAAACTCTGCATGCTCATGCATGAAAATTATTACCACACTCACATGATTGGTTTTGTGATTTTCGTGAATCTCCAACATTAATTATAAATGTCGAAAGTTTCTAATTTTCCTTATCCCAATCTCTTAGCGGAACTATGTAATAAATTTAGTTTGATATCTTTGCGGGTATCCTCACCATTTTTTTAGAAGTGGTGAAATGAATAATAATTCACTATTCCTCTTTCGAGCTATGACCTTTGTTTAGATATTTTCTCGCTTACAACCCTTTTCATTGCATTTGTCATAATTTACTCGCTTCATGAAATTTTAAAATACATAGGGTAGTCAGTACTTCTTTGCACCTAACCTTCAGTCCTCTATGAGCTATCATAACAGGCTCTTTTTTTGTCTGTAGGAAGCAGTTTAGAAGCAAATCAGCTCAGTTTATTAAACTTGCACTCATACCCGTAAATAATCCAATTGCCCTAATTAAGATGCAAGAAACTCCATTGCATCTCTAGGATAAACTTTATCAAATATGGGTCTAATCCTTTCAGATGATATAATACCCTTTCTTTTTAGTCTCCTCTGATCATCAATACAAAGTTCCTTCAACATAAATTTTATATCATTAAACCATAAATTAACAATCATAGGATCTCCATTAATATTTCTCTAAAAATATAGTATGCCAGAACTCTCAATTCTTTTGCTATCGGTGCCTAAGTAGGTTGAGTTATGATCGCATCTAATGTCTAGAAGAAAAGCTCTTAATCCAGAACATGCATATCATGCTACTCTGGTGCCTTTGCACCATGCTAAGCTGAGGGTAGAATATTATCATTAACCTTATCATTCTCGTGAATCTCTTATTGATTCACTCGCCTAAACACCTGACACGATTCTTTTACCCTCACACATTGAAATTTAACATTATTATCATAATGAAGTGAGCAATTGCATACATTCAAACAAGTAAAATTATCTGTAATTCTGACATCCTAGTGGCATATATACACTTTTGACTTTTACCATACTTCGTTTAACTATAGAACCAGCTAAACCTGTAGTTCTTGATACCAATAAATGTAACACCTCTTTCCCATATTCGTACACCGGGTACGAGTCAGAAACGTTACAACTTCTTTAATCAAAATTGGGGTAATTTAAAATTTTCAGAAAACTTCTCAATGGTCAACCATCCTAAAATTTCTCTAGCCCAAGCACGCTTAACTTTATTTAAAATCGACATAAATTATTTATTCGAGTTCCAATCATAAATCAATTATCTTAGCATGCAACTCATCACCTGGGTTTACTCTTAACTTTGAATCTTTCCAGAAATGTCAATTATAATGAAACCATAACAACTTTAAAGGCCAATCACAACTCGAATAGGTTTAGCAAGTATACATGCCACTATAATAATCAAACCTCAATTAGGATGTCATTATTGTGATTACCTGTTGAGCTTTCCAATATTGATGCAATGCTCTTCTCACTCTCTTCTTGATTTACCTACGTGTGTACAATCAAACACACGCTAAGTACGAACTTAGTGAGGCAGTAAAGGAGGTTAATAACAATAATTTAAACTTTATTCAACTTCATGGCTATATTTATATAGCATGATATATGTCAATGCATCAACTTTCACATTGCATTAGTAATTTTTTACTATATGCCAATGCCGTAAGATTTTTATGCTTGTTCATTTGTCATAATATGCCTTATATGCATAAATGCATCATGATCACTAGATAAGTATACCATCATATTAATCATATATCAACATAATATAAACCGGATATAAATTTCTTACCGATATACTTGCCATTTACTCTGAGAGTTCATATACTCCCTAACATGTTTACCATTTATTATCCATTAATTTATAGCCCAAAATAAACCTTGAGGACCCTAGGTACGCGAGTCAAATATGCACCGAAGTGCTAATACACATAAAGTCATGCCCACCATCTGCACGTAAGGTCGTGCTTAACCATATGCAGTAAGTGTCCTTTATATACATACTGGATCTTAATTTCCTTTATACTGGAGAAACTATATTCAATAACGGTTCTAACAGTATAAGCCACATAAATTAATAAAATCTACAAAAAGTATGAAAAATCACTGAATTCACGTCACATATTGTCCAGGTAGAAAACTGCTCTATAATTTTTCTGACCTTCATTCGAATAAAAATTCATATCTTTTAACACGGTACTCGGGATCAGTTTTCATTTGTTGGAAACGAAAGTAGACTGACATACCTTTATATCGATAAAAAAATTCACCATCTAACCCTTTTTATATAATTTATGGTGAATTTCTAAACTTACTGCCATAATTTAAATTCCAACATAACTTTTCATAAATAACTTCTAATTTACACCAACTTCTCCTTTTTTCTCTACTTGTCAATTCAGTCCCATCACTTTACTCCAAATGACTAAATGAAGCTTGTATTCATAAGTTCTCTTTACATCCTTCATCAAAATAGGCTTAAACCTTTACTTCTCTAATTTCTCTTGATTTGTCAAAATGGTCACCAAATTTCCAATATAAGGATTCAAGCTTCTTAACTTTACAAATTAGTCCTCAAATCAACATTACTACCTTAATTCCATCATTTTAACTAAAAATCAGGTTTACTCCTTCTACATATCCTCTTTTCCGAATAGACCATTCAAGTTTGACAAATTGTCAAAATAGTCACTAAAGCAATTAATCGTCGGTTTAGCATTCTAACTTCATTTTCATGCTTAGCAAAACCTTATATAATCAATAACAACTTATTAAATACAAAACAACATCAGCCCCTAATATTAATCAATCAAACCGAATAGGTCCATAAAGATTTACAAATTGTCGATTTAGTCACTAGTTGAAATAACTAGATTTTCATCCTCCAAACATCAAATTCAACCTTCAATCTTCATCAAATCTATAAATACTCTTAAAACTTCAGATTTAAACACCAACCCCTAACCTTTAAATGATGGATGAAATAGTCCCTTAACTTTATACATCAATCCAATTTAGTCCTAAGCATGGAAACAACATAAAATCAAACATTGTTTCTTAAATCTTCAAAATTCCCAAAATTCACATAACCCTAATTTCTTCCTCATATAAAATCTCATCAACCAAGCAAGTATTATATAAATTATTTACATCAAAAGATAGAGCTCGAAAAGTAGAAAAACTTTGTAGTTCGAAATATTACCTTAAAACAAAGATTTGGGGCTTAAATCGAGCTTGAAAAATTTTCTTCTTCTTTCCCCTCTTTCTCCATGGTTCAAGGCTGGAAAAGATGAACATTTTTTCATCTTTTAACAATTTGTAACTATTAAATGAATTTAAAATTCATTTAAATAGTGAAATTACCAATTTAGCCTTAAAATCCAATGGCTAATTTAATCTCATCTAAAATCAATGGCCAAGATTAAATCCATGTATATTTCATCTTCCAAAAACTTCCTCAACATTTCAAAAATATTTCAAAATTGACATCCTTGCCAAATGACCAATTTGCCCTCCAACTAGTCTTTATTTACTAGTTTGTTTCAAAATTGTCATTCCATTATAATCTAACTAAATTAGTACCTTATCAACCAGCCACTATTCCATAAATATCATTTTATGATTTTCATTGGCTTATGGAACAGCCTCTAAAATTTCAATTCAATCTGATTTCTCGTATTCACTAAATACTTCTACTACGATTTCACCTTTACCGAGCTATCGGATCTATTCTGAAAATTCTATATTTCCATATTCGGGAAATAAATACGATTATCTCATAAAAACTTCCTTTCTTAAGGACTTAGATTGAATTTTCCTAACTCAGTCTATTATTCTAATAATTACCGAAAATCCTCCAGATAATGAAATAACCATTTTGCCCTCAAATCCAATGAATCCATAATGTACCACATGTCATCTTCCTTCATCCAATGGCCTAGATTTAATCTTGATTTAGTAGTTACCAGCTTTGCCCCTAATATTTCTCCAAAATTACGATCTTGCCATTTTCATCCAACGGGTCATATTTAACATGGAAAAATCAACTTAAATCCAAGGGTTCATATTCTTCCAACATAAAGAAAATATCTTAGACATGTAAAATGACATAATTAACCTTGCCTTATCATCCTTCAAAGTATCCTAGATATTCGATTCGATCCGATTATCCGAATATTCTTCTGAACTTTATCGCTTTATAGCCAATAATACAAACTCCGTACGAAAAATTCGGGTAACACAAAAACGTCATTCTTGGGGGTAAACTATTAACTTACGGGGTTAAAATAAACAACTTTTGAAAATTACACTTTGGTCCCCTGAACTTTTCCAAAGTTTATACTTCAGCCACAAAATTTCAAATTTTACATTTTGGTCACTAGCCAAAAAATGGGATATTACATTTATAAGACCTTCTCATGTATATATCTTGAACCACTACTTGATTTAAATTTCTAAGAATAATGATAAAGTGATTTAAACTTGAATATGAGTAAGGTAAATAAATTGTGACAACCACTTGACTAAAACGAAAAATAGAGAAAAGAAGAAGACGTGAACATAAGACTAAGAAAAAATAAGGACAAGCCTAACTATGAACAAAGTTTAATTTTTGTTTTGTAATCAACAATATTATATATATATATCCAATACTTAATTTATATAGAATTAATAAATCAAAATATTTTTATTAATAATATGGTCTTATTAAACTAAAGAACGTATAAGAATAAAATATATATTTTTAAAATTAAGATAAGAATAAATATATTCTATTTTATACTTTATTTTTATATGTTCTTTGATTTAATTAGATGATATTGTCGATGAAAAAAGTGTTGAAAAAAGTACAAAGTGGTTAGACTTGACCTTTTTTTCGTTATGTCTCAAGTTCCTATTTTTTTATTATTTAGTTCAAGATTCTATTTTATTATTATTTTCTTTAATTTTTAGGTTTTAAGTTCAAAGTATATGGAAATTTTTTACAAATATAATATACAATTTTTTTTCTTTCAAATATGGCACAAGTCATTTTATTTTTATAAATATTATATTTTTTTACAGTAAAAGTAAAGTTGAAATCATTAAAATTCGACTATAAATAATATTTTAATTTTTCAAATAAAGAAAACATTTTCCTTCAATTAATTTATGATACATATAGTGATATTATAGATGACACTAAATTTATTTAAATTAAAAATAAACCGACCAAATAATGAAATATATCCCAAACAAATTTAAAGATTATATTTTATTAACTTAAAATGTAAACTAAATTAAGATCTATAGGAAGAAAAGAAATTAATTCATTTTCAATCAAAAACAAACAAACCAAATAATGACAACATCACAAACAAATTTAAGGAATATATTTTTATTTACTTCAAGTTTAAAGTAAATTCAGATTTACAAATTAATCAAAATGATCATGAATGTTTATCCCTTCTTCGCCTCGCAACCTCAAATTTTGCATTAAAAATACTACTTAATCCAAAAAAATAAAACTAAATACTTAAAATATATAAATAAAAATTATTCGATATTTAACCGACCATCAAACTTTATACAACCACACACGCTTCCCTATCATAATCATAGGTCAGCTTGTAACAGACAACTTCCGCCGCCTCCGATTCAATTCATCGTTCGCCTCAATCAAATTTATTATTTCTCAATTTAATTTCCTGCAAACGTAATTATATCATAAACAGTAACAAATTCCATTCACTTATCTTTTGCAACTACAACAGTAGAAGCATTATTCTCAATAAAAGCCCTAAAACTTGAATTACAATCTCTTTCTAAAATTAAGAAATCAGGAGTACGGCATCAAATCTAAGAACTGGTAAACTTGGTAACCGCCTTAGTTCCTTCAGAGACGGCGTGTTTAGCCAACTCACCGGGCAAAACAAGTCTCACCGCCGTCTGGATCTCCCTGGATGTAATCGTCGGCTTCTTATTATACCTAGCCAATCTCGAAGCCTCCTGCGCCAGTTTCTCAAAGATATCGTTGATGAAACTGTTCATAATCCCCATGGCTTTGCTCGAGATCCCGATGTCCGGATGAACCTGTTTCAACACCTTGAAAATGTAAATCTTGTAAGTCTCGGTGCTCTTCTTGATCTTCTTCTTCTTCTTCTCTCCGCTGTCTTTAGAGATCTTTTTCTCAGCCTTTGGCTTCTTCTCTGCCGACGCCGGGGATTTCTCGGCTACTGGCTTTTTCTCCGCGGGCTTCTTTTCGGCTTTCGGCGCCATGTTTTACGGGAACGAAATCAGGGGATTTGAAAGAAGATGAGATGAATCAGACGGTATTCAGGAGAGAGCGAATTGAGGGGATTAGGCAGAGTTGGAGTAAGAGAGAGGGGATTGTTTATATAGAGAGGTGCGATGAAATTTAATTGGTTATTTGAGATTCACTCGGATCGGTGACGTGGTGTATTTGAGTCGTTTAGATGTGATGTGAGAGATGAGCACAGTTGGGATAATATTATTTAATTTAATCGAGGAAAATTGGGCTATGGATCTGGATTCAGTTCTATATAGACATGCTCCTGGGTCATGCCATATGTATAACTAACGAGATTCGTCTGAGATTTGGGTTTAAGTAACAATATCAGGTCCAAAAAATGAGTTTAAATAAAAATATTCAATTTGTTAAAATATGGGTTGGACTTGAACTTTAATATTTAATGTTCGAACTTTTGAAAAAAATAATATTTAATGTTCGAGTTTGGCCCAACCTGAATAGTATAAGTATTTTTTAAACATTCTTAAAGTGCTCCTATAATAACTAACGGGTTGGTCTAAGTAATAAGCAGCTTGATATCAAGTATGTCTCGAGTTCGAAGCTTTGTGTATGCAGAAAATTTCTATTGGGAGACTCACCCACCAAAGTCAGGTGTACGACGCAGGTTTATTCGAATTAGTTAGGGTAAAGCCCTAGAAAACCGGAAGGACAACAAAAAAAGTGCTCCTATAACGATATTGGTTATGTTTTAAGTCATTGGTGAAATTTTTGCATATTTTGCATACAAAGTTAAATCTGGGTCTTAGGAAGAACAACATATCTTTTTATACTAAGATCATTCTTTGGATTTTTAATATAAACATTTAAAAATATATCAAGTTGTTTGTGTAAAAAAAGTATAAAGTTGTCTATGTAAAAAATAAAATTAATAAAATTAAAAACATATGAAATTATTGAATATTGGTTTGAAAATAGAGAATAGAGTATAGAAAAATATTTTTAAATAAATAAACAAAATAATATGTGAGACAGAAAATACAATTGGACAAATATGGGTGGACCTAGACAAAACTTTAGACTGTATTTCGGACCAGGCTGAACCTCGAGTAAGCACAAAGTGTGTTATTCTCATTAACCCAACTCGATCCCACCCACAAACACTTCTATTTTTTTTTAATATGCTAGTGTGATTATAATATAATATATGTTTAATTTTTAGCCATTTAATAATGCACTTACACCATGCACACATAATGCTCGAACTCATGTCACTTGGATAAAATATATCATTATTTACCACTGGACCACTCTACGAGTTCCAAACACCTCTGATCTTTTATATTTGAAAATTGTTACAGTCTCTACGGTTTGATAAGAGATGTTCATGGGCAGGGAGGGAGGGTCAAGTCGAATTTATGCATGAGATTATAAACGTCATCTTTGCTCAAGCATGACTGGATCAGAATACGTCCTCAAATTTTGTCCAAACGTATATACTACATATATATTTGTAAATTGCTAACCCAAACTCGTTTTCTGCAGGTTCATATTTTTTTAAAAAAATGTATTCTATTTCTAATTTAATATTTATTT
This sequence comes from Hibiscus mutabilis, assembly GCA_019671005.1. Lineage (NCBI taxonomy): Eukaryota > Viridiplantae > Streptophyta > Magnoliopsida > Malvales > Malvaceae > Hibiscus > Hibiscus mutabilis. The sequence continues at coordinate 32,599,010 of CM033722.1, forward strand.
CTTTTATTATTTATAACGAAAAACTTAACATACTTTTAATATTTACATTATAGTGTAATAACTTGTTTTGTCCAACCCAAACCAAAACCCAAACCATATTTAGCCCATTCAACCCGGTAACCCAAATCCAATAAACGACCCGGATTCTGACACGACCCGGTAACCTGTTTTAACTTGGTCCGTTTGAAGCCTATAATGGGTGAGGATCAGGGGCTTTGCTACCTTTAGTAAGGGACAACAAGGATAATTCGGGTATCATTCCCTAGAACCGAACCTCATGTAATGGACCATAGGAGCCTCGCTCTAGAAACGGAACTCGTTAAAAGTTCAAAGGAGAAACGCTTCTAACCTTTTGTATACCCTATATTTTTTTCATAAAAGTATGCCGGGTAGGTTTCTTTCTTTTCGTAAATAATAAAATGTCGGGTAGAAACCATGCCGGGTAGGATCTTTCTTGTTGTAAATAAAAACATGCCGGGTAGATATTGTGCCGGGTAGGAATCTGGTCATATTTTATGCTGGGTAGATATCATGCTGGTAGGACCTTTTTTTTTTGTAAATACAATATTCGGGTAGAAAAGCATGACTTGTAGGATTATTTTTTTTAAATAAAGCATGCCTATCAGTAGGTTTTATATTATTTATTTTATGAAAATTACTTTTTTATCGGTACGAACCCGTTTATTTTGTTTGTGCATTGCAGTTACATCGCATGCATTTTCATGTTTACATTTCATCATAATGCATCATCATTTCTCAAATCAAGGGGTTTGATTCCATAAATTTCGATCGCAGTCATTCTGGGGCATCCACCTCTATCAGTTTTTTCACTTGAAGAAGAACTAAAGTAATGGAGAGTTTGTCTAGCAAGAGTGGAACAAGCATGCGAAGATATGAAGAATGACATAAATGAGAAGCTTGAGAAGGCACAACAAGCAACCCGCGCAATCACACGAGGATCTGCTAACTCAGATAGATGCTATGCTAGCCGATAAAGATCCTAAGAGAGAAAAGGGGTTGATTATAGACCATACTACACCAAAAAAGGAAGAAAGTACATACAACAAGGCACCTCTGCAAGTACTGGTTACAGTTGAAAGGCAACAAGGTCCTTAAACCGGGTCTTCAACACATGGGGGAATTAATGACCAAAATAACCCTAATGAGTATGTCATCCCTGATCCGATCATCAACAAGATAAGTCAAGCAGGGATCGAGGCGGTCAAGCAGATTGAAGATTTGTACAAGCGGGTTGAAAAGAAATCTAAAGCTTCAGAAGGGGCACATGCATCTTGTGAGGTAGATGCAAGAAAATTAAGTCTAGTCCCAGATCTGGTGATACATTCGAAGTTTAAAATGCCAGAATTTGAAAAATTCAACAAAACAAGCTCCTCGTATGTTCACCTTACCATGTTTTGCCGAAGAATGACAGGGCATATGGGCAATGAGAAACTCTTAATCCATTGCTTCCAAGAAAGCTTAAAGGGGTATGCTGTCAGATGGTATAACCAATTGAATCGAGACCAGATACAATCATGGAAAGATTTGACTAAAGCCTTCACCGAGCAGTACAAGCATATAACTGACATCGATCTATATCGTCTAACACTGCAGAACATGGAAAAGAAACCTGATGAGGGATTCCGGTAGTACGTTCAACGGTGGAGAGATATTGATGTGCAAGTACAACCACCATTGCTCGAAAAAGAAATAACGCCTATATTTGTAAGGACTCTAAAAGATCCATTCTTTAAATACATGTTGGGCAATGCAACTAAGAGTTTGGAAGACCTCGTGGTATCTGGCGAACTCATTGAAGCAGCTATCAGAGAAGGGAAGATTACATGGTGTGATCTTATTCGACTAGCTGACCTTGGTCCTCACGCAAGCTAAGCTACTCGTCATCACATCGATCAAAAGCTTCTCAGAAAGTCATCTATCCAATCCTGATGACTTATACAGAACTACTCCCAATGCTAGTCAAAAAGAGCTTGATAGCCCCGGTCCAGTCTAAACCGAAAGAGCCTCCTTACCCCGAAGGATACGATGTCAGCGCTGTTTGTGACTATCATATAAGAAGCTCGGGCCACACCACAGAGAATTATGGGGCATTGAGGAACAAGGTGCAGAGCCTGATCGAGAGCGTCACTATGAAGTTCAACACTGAGGTCCCTCAGACGAGCTAATCGAGGATTGGATAAGAATGAATGACCTGCAGAGGCTTAATTCCTTTTGTTTGGGGCATCTTTTTAGCCTAAATCTTTCGAGTAATGCATGAAATTAACCTTTTACCTATGCCCGAAGGTAAAAGGTAATATTTTGTAAGGGCATATGATTATTCAATGCATTCCCTCATGTTTCATTAAAAAAACAAAAAAAAACAACAAACAAAAATTTCAAAATTTAATTCATTCTTACCTTTGCAAATTTTTTCCATATTTTCAAAGAACCACGTCGGTTTTAACACGATAATTTGATTCCAAACATTCTGGAGGCACCTAATCCCTCAACTTCAAGAAAAATTCTCATTTTGAAAATTTTTTTTTGAAACAAAAGGATTTCTTGCATTACTTTTTAGAAATATAAGGTACAAAGACCTAAGGCCCATGTCTATTCAAAACAAGAAAGAAAGCCTTCAAAGGTATTCGGTCAAAATGATATCTGGGGCAATATTCGATCGAACAAAGTCATCGTTCCTTCGAGAAGATGAAAATAGATATGCCTTCAAAGGTCATTCAGCTCAGAAATTTAAATTAAAAAAGAAGAACAAAGAAGATTTAGGGGCAAGCTTTTGCAGAAGATCAAACTGAACCAAAGGAATAAGACCTCTGCGAATATTTCATGCATCATGAAAAACATAACATTGCATCACCAAAATGTGTCCATGCATCATGAAAGCATACTCGGAGGGATATGCATCATTGCATCTTTTAAATATCTCCATGCATCATGACATACATAACATTGCACCTTGCAAAAGCATGCACATGCATCTCATTTGCATAAATACAGGAAATAATTTTCAAAAGCAAACTCCATCATTCCATAAGGATACTTTTCAAATTACAATCCTTCAATAAGGATATTTTTCTAAACTTCTGGAAAATTTTCAAAACTCAATCCTTCCCTAAGGATATTTTTCCAAACTTCTAGAAATTTTCATAACTCAATCCTTCCATAAGGATATTTTTCCAAACTTCTGGAAAATTTTCAAAACTCAATCATTCCCTAAGGATATTTATCCAAACTTCTGGATAATTTTTAAAAATCAATCCTTCCATAAGGATATTTTTTCCAAACTTCTGGAAAACTTTCAAAACTCAATCCTTCCATAAGGATATTTTTCCAAACTTCTGGAAAATTTCTAAAGCTCAATCTTTTCAAAAGGTTATTTCTCCAAACTTCTAGATGATTTCCAAAATTGAGTTCCATAACTCAATCTTTCCAAAAGGATATTTTCCAAACTTCTGGATAATTTCTAAAACCGAGTTTCATAACTCAATCTTTTCAAAAGGATATTTTCCAAACTTTTGGATAATTTCCAAAACTGAGTTTCATAACTCAATATTTTCAAAAGGATATTTTCCAAACTTCTAGATAATTTCTAAAACCGAGTTTCATAACTCAATCTTTTCAAAGGGATATTTCCAAACTTCTGGATAATTTTCAAAACCGAGTTTCATAACTCAGTCCTTTCATAAGAACTCTTTTCCAAACTTTATCCTTTCATAAGGATATCTTTTTTGACAAAATAAAGTTTCTATTTCCATCCTTACTTAAGGAGAGAGAAAGAGAAGAATAAAAAACTAAAAAAAGAAAAAAAGAGAAAGAAAGAAAAATAAAAAAATCAAAAAAAGAGAAAGAAAAAAGAAAATGGTTGAAAAAAAGAAGAAAAAGGAAGAAAAAAAGAGAAAAAGAAATAATGAAAAAAAAACAAGAAGGTGAAAACCCGAACGGGCGCCTTGAAAAGATCTTTTTCAAAACATTTCTAAGGCATGAACCCAAAAGGAGGCCTTAGACATTCAAAATGAAGGAAATGAAGATACATCGTCTCCCTGGGGTTGCAGTGGAACGAATCCAGCATCAATTTTATACCCCTGAAGTTGCAGTGGAAAGATTGAAGCTACAGCCGTTCATCTCCCTAGAGTTACAGTAGAATGGATACAACACCAACATCGTCTCCCTGAAGTGGCAGTGGAACAAATCCAGCATCAGTTTTATAACCCTAAAGTTGCAGTGGAAAGATTGAAGCTACAACCATTCATCTCCCTAGAGTTGCAGTGGAATGGACACAACATCAACATCGTCTCCCTTAGGTTGCAGTGGAACGAATCCAGCATCAATTTTATACCCCTGAAGTTGCAGTGGAAAGATTGAAGCTACAGCTGTTCATCTCCCTAAAGTTGCAGTGGAATGGGCACAAAATTAACATCGTCTCTCTAAAGTTGCAATGGAATGAATCCAGCATCAATTTTATGCCCCCGAAGTTGCTGTGGAAAGATTGAAGCTACAGTAGTTCATCTCAGTGGAATGGGCAAAACATCAACATCTTCTCCCTGAGATTGCAGTGGAACGAATCCAGCATCAATTTTATACCCCTGAAGTTGCAGTGGAAAGATTGATGCTACAACCGTTCATCTCCCTAAAGTTGCAGTGGAATGGGCAAAACATCAACATCGTCTCCTTGAGGTTTCAGTGGAAAGATTGAAGCTACAGCCGTTCATCTCCTTGAAGTTGCGGTGGAATGGACACAAAATCAACAATCGTCTCCCTGAGGTTGCAGTGGAATGAATCCAGCATCAATTTTATACTCTTGAAGTTGCAGTGGAAAGATTGAAGCTACAACCGTTATCTCCCTGAAGTTGTAGTGGAATGGACACAACACCAACATCGTCTCCCTGAAGTGGCAGTGGAATAAATCCAGCATCAATTTTATCTCCCTAAAGTTGCAGTGGAAAGATTGAAGCTATAGTCGTTCATCTCCCTAGAGTTACAGTGGAATGGACACAACACCAACATCGTCTCCCTAAACTGGCAGTGGAACGAATCCAACATCAATTTTATACCCCTGAAGTTGCAGTGGAAAGATTGAAGCTACAGCCGTTCATCTCCCTGGAGTTGTAGTGGAATGGACACAACACCAACATCATCTCCCTGAAGTGGCAGTAAAACGAATCCAGCATCAAATTTATACCCTTGAAATTACAGTGGAAAAATTAAAGCTACAATTGTCTCATCTCCCTAAAGTTGCAATGGAGCAGACAAAACTACAACGACTGATCCTATCTCCTTGAACTTCCAGTGGAGTGGGTCGCCCATTCAGTAGAAGATAAAGCTACACCAAAAAATAAAAAAAATAGAAAAAACAAGAAAAAAGAAAAAAGAAAAAAGAGAAAAAAAGAAAAAAATGACGAGCAAAAAGGCATTTTGTTTTTGACCGAGCATCATTGTGCTTTGGTGAATCTCAACCTCGGAAATAGAGGAGCGGATTGATCGAAGAACTCAACATCATCGAAGACAGGAGACCGAAGACCGAAAACTGGTGCCAAAGAAGAGAAGCAGCAAGCCGAACTCATTTTGTTTCCCCAACTCCCATTTTGAAGATTTTGCTTCCCCAAGAGTGACAGGGTGGATCAGTCAAGAAAGAAGACTTGCGTCGAAGAGAAAGAAGATCTATCGAAGAATGAAGACATGCATCAAGAGGAGAAGCTTACCCGAACCGGACAAAACAGGTCATTTTTAGTCTTTGCTCAATTGTTGTTATACAACAATGAGCAAAGAGGGGCAGCTGTAATAACCTGTTTTGTCCAACCCAAACCAAAACCCATACCATTTAGCCCATTCAACCCGGTAACCCAAATCCAATAACCGACCCGAATTTTGACCCGACCCGGAAGCCAAAAAAAATTAATATGTAAAATTACCCTAACCCTAATATAACCTAAACTGCCGCTGTCACCTCCACCAAGCCGCGGTCAACGCCCTTGCCGCCGCTGCCGTTCATCTACCGGTAACCAACCCCCAAAATTTTAAAACCCTAAATCCCCACATTTAGTTCGAATCCTGAAACCCTAAAAAATAAAATAACAACCTAACCCTAGAATCTACCCTACCAACTCACCATACCCCTAAAATCAACCTACTCGGCCGAAAATCAGCCACAATATCCGGCTTTTTCCAGATCTGCATTAATGGAGGAGATTTTTTTAGCTTTTTTGGGTTTTGTAATCGGGTTATATAACCCAGGGGAAAGAAAATGCAAGGGAGGTTTTTTGAGAGAGAAAAAAAGAGATCGAAGAAGAAAAAGGAAAAATGTAAGAAATACGAAATCCAATTTTTTCAGATTCCATCTTTAGAATCAAAAGCAAAGTGTGTTTAGTTTTTAGTTTTTCTTTTTTGAATCAAAATACATTTTTGTTTTCAAAATCAAAACGTTGTTTTTTCGTTTGTAAAACTCAAAACAAAAGGAAAATAAGGTTCAAATCTTACCGATCTGGACGCTTAAGTTTTGCCGCGAGGCCTTATTGCCGGTGACCGGCGCAAAGAATGAGCAGCCGCCGTCGGGGTTGTGTGTTGAGAGAAAGAGAGAGTTGAGTTTTAGGTTTAAATTTGTGTTCTGTTTCAAACAAATAATAAAAAGGGGTTTTATCCCTAGTGGCAGCCGCACAGTGTAGTTTGCCCTCCATTGACCCGTGTTGACCCTTAGGGGAAAGATACAGTCATGTATGTCAATGGGATAATTACCCTCTAGGTCCTCTCTTTCTTTGCCTATTTTTATTTTCAGCCATGGAATAATTCCGTATTTGGTCCTTATGTTTTTATGCATTTTTAACTTCGCCCTTTTTGTTTTGTTTGTGTCTTTTAATTTATGTTTTATCTCAATTTAGTCACTTTTTTTTACATTGAATTTAATTCTAGCACTCTTATTTCATGTTATTTATATTTCAGCCTATGTTTTTTATTTTGTTTCATGTTAGTCCCTTTTTATGATATTCTTGCCATGTATTTCGTATTTCGTTTCATTTTAATCCTTAACATTTATTTTTATGATGTTGTATATATATTAATCCATGCATTATTACTATTATTATTATATACTAATATATAAAGTAGTTTATTTATATACATTATATACTAACATCATATATATAAGATACATATATATTTATATATTTTTTATGGTTCATATTTCATAATATTTTTATATTCTTATATTTTATAATATACATATATAAGGTTTTTAGGTATACATTTATAAAATAAAACATAGCTTTTTATTAAAATATAATGACCAATACTTGTTTTTTTTTTGTAAAAAGAATATATATGTATATATATATATATATAAAAACTACTAACTTCATATATATAGATTTTTTATATAATTATTAAATATATTTTGTCATAAATATTATATTTTTAAATATATAAATATATTTGTACACTACCTTATAAATTGCATCATAATAACTAGATAAATAAGGTGATATTCTTTTATTTAGGGAGTTCGAGAATTAGTGTCTCGAGCGCAAATGGATGCGACCATCTCGATATCCCTAAATTAAAGGATATCCTTACCATTTTAGGATACGATATGTAAGGGAATTTTCTTTTATTTAGAAAATCGAGAAACCATTTTTCGGGCGTAAAGGGAAGTGAATTTCTCGATTATTCTAAATAACGGAACGTTTTTTTAAATATTTAGAACATTTTCATGCATTTAAGAATCATATTTTAAATTTTAATCGAATTCAAAATTTCCAACACTAAGACTTTAAATATTCGGCTATGTACCAATTTTTGGGCGGTGTGGGGATGCTCATCCTTCCCCATCCGTAACCGACTCCCGGACCCTAAATTTTTATCTATGGTTTTATCGGTGTCTGGTCTACCATTTTAAACGATCGGTGGCGACTCCACATATATTTTTTAAAACCGGGCAGGGATTTTCCAATCAAAATTAAACCAAATCAAAAGAAATTTCAAAACCGAAATAAAAAGGAGCGCCAGACAGATTTGGTTGATTACATATAGTATTATATATTTTTACCAAAAAAATTATAGTATTATATATTATTATACAATTATTTTTATGTAATATAAATTATATAACATAAAAAATAAAATGATACAATACATCATATAAGCTTAAGGTCAGACCGAGTCATGCTTAGGATATAAATATTGGAGCCCGAGCATAACCCATAACTTATACGAGCTTAATTTTTTGTCCAAACCATTTTTTGACCTAATATTTTTGCTCATGTTATCTCAAATTTCCGACGGGTTTTCAGACTTAGAAGACAAATAATCTAACTCTTGAATAGGTCAAAGTTGGATAAATTAGGCCATGCATGCAGCTTTCGAAGCAAGGAGCAATGAAGTTCAGGTTTATCTGCAATGTGTTGGTGTGTATTTTTTTTGTTCGTACATAAACTCCACAGAAGGATGGGAATAACCTCAACAGCGTCACTAAGTCCCGTGATAAACCAAACATGGGACAACACTAAAACACAACCATAACACAGGGAAACAAAACATAAAACATTGCACGGATGTTTGTTATGCGCAGATCAAATACGACCTCTTCACTTCAATCGAGTTACCAGTGGTGAAACTTGAAGTAAAAATTTGAGGAGACTAACTCAAATTTTTAAATTTTTTTGGAGGATTGAACGAAAATTTTCAAAGAAAATTGAGGATTTAACTAAAATTTTAATAATTTTAAGAGATTTAACAAAAAAAATTTAAAAATTGAGAGGGATTTTAATTAAAAATATTTAAAATTTTAATCTTAATATGAATTCTTAAAAATTTTGGGGGGCCAAATTGAAATTTTCAAAACTTTTAAGAACAAAATTCGAGTTTTTCATAATTTTGGGAGGGTCGTGGCCTCCACCAGTCCCTTAATGCTTCCGCCACTGCAAGTCACTATATCCGCATTAACTTCGTGATAGAAGACGGATGTTTGTCTTTCCACGGAGTCGGTTGCCGACTATTGGTATGGTAAGAACAAATTAAACTTATTCCAGTAATTGATGTTATTTTTTAAAGATCTAAATTCGAGCAATATAATTTATAAATAAGTGTACATAAATTCATTCAAACTAACAAATTATCTTGTAATTGAATTAAAATGTTAAAAATTTAAAATATTTAAAACTGCATAATACTGTAACTTAAATTACATCTTTTACATTTTTATGCTTTTATTATTTTAAATTGGAAAATTTTGTTTTTATTTATGGGAAAGTAAGTATAAGGATGATAATTCATATTCTAATTTTAGTAGTAGTGTTTGAATAATTTATACATAAAAAAATTTAAATTCTTGAGCAGATTTACTAATAAGGATGCGGGTAATTGTCATCATCATTATGGTAAGAATTATCCAAAATTATCGTCAACATCAAACTTTTTTTCTTCTTCCATATCTAGAAAGTGTATTTTAATGGAAAACCACACAATTCGTTGGTTCATAGCTATGAACAACTACCGCCTTAAGCCCTCCACTATGTAGTCCGCGTATAAATACCTATGAAACAAAATGTTGAAATGCAATTAAAATCAGAGACAACAATAAAAATAACCAAACTATATAGGGATTGAATCAACTATCAATCAAAAGCCTATTTCAGTCCAATCAAAGATATGAAACTTGAATTTTATCAAACTGGTTGAATCAATTAAAAATTGTTGAAAGTAATTTCTTCATTCTATATTTTCAAAAGCATAACAATGATCCAAATAGACATTGTTTTTAAATGTTTTCTCATTGAATAAGCAAGTTTATATAGAGTTGCCCAAGGGGTTCACTTACATTGAACGCTTGATGACCTCATAAGCAGTAGAGGCTGGCAGAAAGTCATTAACAGCGACTTCCTTGTTCTCATTCTTTTTGTCTGAAAAAAAGAGCATTTATCAAGGCAAAAGAAAGTTATAAATGCAACTTACACCATCTGGTTTACTGCAAAAATAATTGAACTTACGATCTTCAAAGAAGCGGCGAATCTCAGCCAAACGGTGAGGTGGAAGTTCCTTGATATCATTGTAGTGACGATACTCGGGGTCATCAGCACAAACCGCAATAATCTTGTCATCTTTCTCACCCTACATTCATGGTTGCAGTTTTTACTTTTTCTTATTTGTTCTTAAACAGTATACAAAATCAAGAGTGCTTTTAATCAGTGGTTATTGTATACCTGATCAATCATAGGCATCACACCTATAGCTTTTGCCCGAAGAAAGCACCCTGGAAGAACTGGTTCCTGCAAGTATTTCAATGGTGTATTGCAGCAAAAGTTTTAAAACCTTTGAATATGCAAAATATTTGAAGGAAAAACCAAGTTGTCATAAGACAGTTTAAGAGCATTAAACATGTCATGAGACCATGCATTAAAGTATGACACTTTCAATAAAAATGTGAATCAAAAAGCGTACCTGCATTATGATCAATCCAAGGGATCTGCATCTTCACTAAGAGTACGAGGGATGAAACCGTAGTTGTGAGGATACACAACTGACAAATAAAGGATACGATCGACCTGCAAAATTCATCAGCAACCAATTAAGATAGGTATTGCAACTTCTGCAAGTACATGTGGATAGCGCTTGGTAATTACCTTGATCAACCCAGTTTCCTTGTCAAGTTCATATTTCACCTTGCTCCCTTTTCCAATTTCAACAACCTGGAAACATTAATCGCACCTTCAATATGTCCATAATATAGTAAAACCACTTCAAATGCTGATTCTTCATTGCATTTCTCAAATAAATCCCAAGCATGATTAATGATAAAGTCACATGACCGTGTCAAAAGATCTAAAAAGACAAATGTTTATAAGAAATGTGCCAGGGACAATCAATTGGTGTACATTTTTGTAGGAATGTCGAAAACAACTCATCCCGTCCCTGGTATGCTATTCAAAATGTAATAATCAGGAAGAAGAGAAAGTTTAGTGTACTTACGCAGTTAAAAATTGTAGGAGCTCCAGGTTCTATAATAGAAATTATGAATAATACACAAATCAATTAGAAAACCCAAAACTAAGCTATACATAGCTAAAGCTGAAATTGCATACCGATCTCAAGATCATGCCATGGGTGAGCAGCGATGGACCTCCTGGTCAATGAAGAAAGGATCCTTTCATTCAAAGGAGGATGTGAAGAGTTCTGAGAGTCAGAGGACTTGGGTGGAGTCACAATTGGAGCCCTCACTGTGAGTTACAAACCATGTTAGCAATAACTAAATAAGGCATTGAATCAAATTTACTGCGCTAAAATAATTATCAAGTTAGAAATAAAGATGAATAATAAGCAGTTATCATAGAAATACCATTGATTTGGTACATTTCTTTCTTTCTTTTTAAATTTTCCTCTCTTTTCTAAGATCAAATAGCTTAACTAATCAAATGCTTGTAAAACTATGCAACGAGAACAAAATTGTCGCTACATTGGTCAAAAGTCGTATCACTTTCACAAAACTTCCTAAGTTTTGCATTTGTCACCGAGATTTTCTGCTTTGAAAGTTGAAGGTTCTCTTAACAGCAGAGTATTGTCAAATATAGCAATAAGAAAACAGTGGAACGTAAAACTCTCAAGAATCTAAAAGAAAACTGACATTTTCTCAAAAGGAAAAAAAGAAAAAAAAAAACGAAGAATTCTGCTAATTGACTCTTTTACTCTGTTTGGAAAAACAATCAAGACGATTTCCTAGCAGAGTCCCTCGCACATCGACTCAACACTCAATCTTTTATCCTTTTAAGAAAAACTTTTGTATTCAATTAAATCTATAGCTCATAAAACACAGGTATACAAACTACTACCACTTAGATCTACAAGAATTCTCAAAGGAGAAAATACAAAATCAAAACGCAACCAAAACGCAAGATAATTTCTAAGAAGAAAAAAGAAAAAGGAACACAAGATATGCATCTCTGACTCAATGCTACAGCCAAGTTACAACTTGCAGAAACCATACAGAATCAGATAAAAAAAAGCAGAGCTGAAACGGAGCATAAAAGCGAAAAAAGAAAAGAAAATCAACGATGTAACCGTCGAAAAATAGATTTGAAACGTACCTGCTGCAGCGGTTTCCATTTCTTAACAAAATGAAGCTTCAAGGATCATGAAGAAACACACAGATCTCAAGAACCAAGAGAGCAAAAACAAAAAAAAAGTGAAGATAATATGCAAAGGAAACTGCCCGTTCCCGCTCTCTTTCTTCGTTACTATTTAAAGGCAACCCCCAAACACACTGAAGGGGGAAACAGAAAAAGAAAAGAAAGAAGTTACGTTTGGTGCGACTGAGTATAAAAAATGGGATCGCGGATATTCTGCAGGAAGCGAATTAATAGTGGGCCCCATTTTTAATATCTAAGATTTCGCGTCGTCTGGTGATTGGGAATTATGGTGAAGTGGAGGTGGGGTCCACCGAGGACGGTGTCGGATTTGCTAAACGATCGTGCGGTGCTGTTCGGGATTGAACCCACACTCTTAATGGACGGTGACGAGTCTATTTGCGATATAACTTCTGTTATACCTACGTTACTATTTTACTTTAGAAATGAATTTATAAATAAATTTAGTAATTTATTTTTATCTATAATAGTTTATTATCGATCGAAGTAAAAAGATATTTATAAGAATTCATAAATTCTTTATTAATTTCAAAGAGTGACTTTTTAAACATATAATTTCCGTTAAATAGTCGTAATACTTAGACTTATCTTCGCCCATAAATAAAATGTTATTAAGTGTTTATGTATTCTTATCCATGTTTTTATGTATGTTGTTCTAGTGATAATGTCAATTGAGTTAAATTTACTCTGCAAAAATAAAAAAATAATAACCAAACATATATTTAAAAAATGTAATAAGAGGTAGGTTTCATTAACACAGAGTAAAGTATTCAAGTTTTACTTGTTTTTGGGTTTGTTGGATGAGTAAATATTGTTTAGATTAACATTAGGATATAGATAAATTTTTACGTAAAAAAATAGATAATACACCATTAAAAATTTAACTATTAAACTTAGCTAATACAGCAATCTGAAAAATATAAAAAAAAATTAATTTTTATATTTTAGAGTTGAATCCTAATCCTTTTAATAATATATACCATTTTTATAAAATAATTTTGAATCATTTCCTAATTGAACGAGATAATAATTTGTCTAACTAATTCAATCAAAGATTTTATAGCAAAAATACTATGATAATAATCCGTCTAACTAATTCCATCGAAGATTTTATATTAAAGATTTTAAAGCAAAAATACTAATCGAATCCTAACCATTAAAGTTATGTTTGGGGCGCGTTTTATTTTAGTCACCCAATTTGAAAAAAAAAAGTTATTTTTGCAATTTATGTTTTTGACCCTTACTATTTTGGTCACCCGACAATTAATCTCCGTTAACACCCATTAATACCATGATGTGACACGTTAATAAAACAAGCTAATTTCTAATTTAATCCCTAAATTTTTAAAATTTTATTTTTTACTATCTTCCCCATTTTTTTATAAATTACCCAAATAGAAGTTTTGTCTTCTTTAATGACAACAAGAGCTCCATGAACCGGTTTGACATCCACACGGTCCCCTTCATGCTTAATCTGCATCCAAACACGTAGTATTCTTGAGCTTATTAGGATGACGACTGACTTGGGTTTGGTTTTCAAATAGAGATCGATGGTCGGGATGACGATCGACTTGGGTTTGGTTTTCAGGTCGGACAAAGTTTCGTGTGGGTGAATGAAGATGGGAGGGATGGTGGTGAACCCTGAATCGACGAGCCCTTTTACTTTGAATTTTAATGCATCGAATTTTTTTACTTCTTCGGTTCTATCGTAGTGGTTCTCGCCATTTCCCCTTTTCTAACGAGGTAAAGATGTCAGGGGTCAGATTTCCAGCTTAAAGACATGAATTTAATTTTATCATTTTTTGACACCCAGAATTTATTCATTAAACGTTAAAAAAAGACAATGAAGAAGACAAGTAGAAGACAACTAAATTTAAATCAATAAACTCACCCATACATCTGAACCTAATTCCTCTTAGATTGAACACAAATTCCGAACCAAGTTATGTTAAGAAATCAAACTATATGTTAAGCATTTCGGTCTCTGATTCTATACTTCAGCACAAAACCATGTCAATTTGGTATACTTATTTCAATCACCATAAAAAGTTCGAAAATTATTCATAAATTATATAAAGAAAAAAAAAACCATTTACAACTAACTAAAATGCCTGGGAAAACAACCGAAATTTGAATGGTCATTAACATTAGAAATATACAAAGAAATATGCTTCGAGGTTTACGAACTTACCCGTAAAAGCAAGCAAGATTTGCAGTCTGAAAAAGAAAATTGGGGACGACACTGATGCAGAGAGAAAGAAGACAATACTTCTATTTGGGTAATTTATCAAAAATTTTGGGGAAAATGGTGAAAAATAAAGTTTTGAAAGTTAGGGGTTAAATTAGAAATTAACTTGTTTTATTAACGTTCCACGTCATTGTATTAACATGTGTTAACGGAGGTTAACGGTCGCATGACCAAAATAGTAACGGTCGAAAACATAACTGACAAGAATAACTTTTTTTTATTTAGTTGACCAAAATAGAACACGCTCTAAACATAAAGGACTTTAGTGAAGTTTACCCAAATAAAAAATTTTAGATCACAATAACTAAATCATTACGTAATAAGAAATTGAAATCTTAAATATACGCATGAAATTTGATTAAATGTGTAACATGACTTTGAATTACGTTTTTAAAATTTCTTTTTGGTATGCAAACACGCTAATAATTCTTTTTTGTTATAACATAAGAGAAATAATTTTTTTTTGGTAATACAGAAATAAAGATGCAAACTAGCGTTCAAGATGAAGCATCTCCCTCACTAATGGCGGGGGAGAATCAAAGATAATTTCACCAATAGGTTTCCCACGACTCAGACCCACAAGTGCATCGACAACACCATTTTGATTCCGATTTATTAGCCGAGGACATACCTCCCAATCACATGCAAGCAAAGACTTAATTGCATCCATAATCGAATTATTCTGAAGGGCATGAGACTCCTTGTAATGATACAGTAGGTTTCAGCATTATTTGTTTCTAATTCCACATTCCAAATTTCCATGTATCTAGCCTGTTTGAGAGCATTATGAAGACCTCAAACTTCTGCCATGAGGACTGAATAACGACCTAAAATCTGAGAAAAACCAACGCACCAATACCCTTTGTCACCCCAAATAACTCCACCACAAGCAACCATGTTGTCCCTTAGACCAACCGCACCATCGGCATTAGCCTAAACCTGTAATATCCCATTTTTTGGCTACTGACCAAAATGTAAATTTTAAAAGTTTTGTGGTTAAAGTATAACTTTGGAAATGTTTAGGGACCAAAGTGTAATTTTCAAAAATTATGTATTTTAACCCCGTAATGAATAGTTTACCACCAAGAATGACGTTTTCTTGTTATCTGAATTTTTCGTATGGAGTTTGTATTAATGGCTATAAAACGAGGAAGTTCAAAAAAATATTCGGATAATCGGATCGAATCGAATATTCAAGATATTTTGAAGGATGATAGGGTAAGGTTAAAAATGTCATTTCCATATATTAAAATGGTAAGATTTATTTTGGGCCCTTGGATTTAGATAATTTTTTCATGTTAAAGCCTAGCCATTGGATCAAGGGATAAGATTGGAATTTAAGTATGTTTCAAGGGCAAAATTCGAAATTGATATAGTTCAAGGGTAAATTGGTAAACTACTAACTCAAGATTAAATCTAGGTCATTGGATGAAGGATGATGACATGTGGCACATTATGGATTCATTGGATTTGAGGGCAAAATAGTCATTTCACTATTTGGAGGACATTTTCAATATTTATGGAAATAAAAGATGCCAAATGGCATAAATAAAAAAATGAAGAAATATCTTCATCTTTCTTCATGCTTCATATCAAGAAGAAGATAACAAGAAGGAAATCAACTAAGTTTAGGGTTTTGCATTTTTAATCCCTAAATACTAGGATTTAGGGTTAGCTTGTGAAATATGAAGTTGTTCTTCATGAAATTCTCTTTCAGTTGGTATAAAATTTTATGGAATTGTTGAAGGATATTCTTGAAATTTGAAGAGAGATAATTTAGGTTTTATGGATCCAAATGAATTAGGATTGAATTATGGAAGATTATGTGATGTTCTATTATTTCCATGCTTGATTGAAGTTGAAATTGATGTATTCTTGATGGAATACCATTTGGTTAATTAGGGTTTAATTTGTGGTTTAAGAATTCAAGTTGAATTTGGAGTTTTCATAAAGAAAAAATGTTGTAATAACATAATTGAAGGTTAATTTGAGGTGTTGGAATGGTTAAAGGATGGTAAAGATGTGAATTATAAAATCTGCCCAGAATTTTTTCATTGGCAGTAAGTTCGGAAATTCACCATAAATTCTACAAAAAATGATTAGAAAGTGATCCTTATATCATTGTATTCCTGGTTCAGTCTAGTTTCTTTTAAAATAAAAGGTGACTGATTTCGATTTGTATATAAAAAGATATGAATTTTTAAGTGATGGAAGGTCAGAAAACAGAATACCAGTCTGCTTCGAAATTTAGCACTGGAATTCGACTTTAAAAATTCATCATAAATCGTACAAGTTGAATATGGGCTATTAGTTTATATGGTTGAACAACTTATCGAATCTAGTTTCTTTCAAAACAAACATGATCGAATTCCGAGTTGTGAATTATTTTATATAAATATTTCTTGAAGGTAGCGAATACTGACAAATTATAAAATGAGTACCTTATTGGTGTTATTAATTTGTGCATGTAAGGGATGAATGTGAAGCATTCAAGTAAACCCGAGAAATCAAAAATTCAATAGATAAGGCAAAGGATCAAGCTTGGAGTTCTCTTAATTTATTCAATTTAGTTTGGGATAAGAAGTGCCAAGGTGAGTGCAATTGCATACATATCATGATACATTGATGTTTTATATATCATTAGGATGGCTTGCGATGAGCCTACCCAAATTTTATTGTCATTATATTTATGTCATGGAGCATATGATTGACATATTTTAAATACGTCAAAATTTGAATATAAATGCATGGATCACTAGTTATATGTGATGTTATATTATGAATGTTATTCCGGGTATGAACTGCCCAATGTTAAATTATGTTGATATACATTGCCATGGATGAAATAAACATGGAATATATGCCCAAGTATGTCATTGAGGGACAGGGTATAGTTGGCATGCCATAGAGTCCAGCAGCACGCTGCATACTCGGTTTAGCACTATAGTGTATATAAAGGACACTTAGTGCATATGGTGGGCACGACCTTATGTGTATTATGGTGGGCACGACCTTATGTGTATTAGCACTTCGATGCATATTTGACTCGTGTACCCATGGTCCTCATAGGCTTATATTTGGGCTACAGTTTAGTGGTTAATAAAAGATAATCAGGTGAATAAGCTTATAAGCTTTTGGAATGAATGGTAAGTATATTGGTAAGAAATTTATATTCGGTTTATATTATGTTAATATATGATTAACATGATGGTAATACATATCTTGTGATCATGATGCATTTATGCATATATGGCATATTATGACAAATGCACAAGCATGAAAGTCTTATGACATTGGCATATAGTAAATTATTACTAATGCAATGTGAAAGTTGATGCATTGGCATATATCATGTTATATAAACGTCGTCATGAAGTCGAATAATTTTAAATTGTTGTTATTAACTTCGTTTATTACCTCACTAAGTTCGTACTTAGCGTGTGTTGAGTGTGCACACGTAGGTGGTTCGAATCATTGGACGAAGCAAAAGTTGTATTAAGTTCAGAAATTTTCATCAAGCTGCCACAGTAATGAAATTCTACTTGAGGTTTTTAATTTATTTTAGTGGGATGTATAAATGGGATTAATTTGTCTATTTTAGTTCCATGTCAGATATTTTTTGAACAGTCAAATTTATTTTTTTTTAAAAATAAAGGAGCTCCGATTTTGTGTGTTAGTCGATATAAATATTTTCAAAGGTTTTAAATTTATGAAATTTTTGAATAAAAATCATGTTATTTTTCTGTGACACCTCTGACTCATATTTGGTAATCGAATACGAGAATGAGGTGTTACATTTATTGGTATTAGAGCAACAGGTTTAGTCGGTTCTGGATCCAAACCAAGCTTGTTGTTAGTCAGTAAGTGTATGCATGCCACTAGGATGTCATATTGTTTGGATGCTTGAGTGACTTGATGCAACTGCTTATTGAATTGAATAAAGTTATAGATGCCTGAAGTTGAGAAATCGCGTAGAGCGATCGAACAGTTGGGTAAGAATGAGGCCTATAAAAGTAGTAACAAGGTT
Organism: Hibiscus mutabilis; assembly: GCA_019671005.1. Classification (NCBI taxonomy): domain Eukaryota; kingdom Viridiplantae; phylum Streptophyta; class Magnoliopsida; order Malvales; family Malvaceae; genus Hibiscus; species Hibiscus mutabilis. The sequence continues at coordinate 32,617,425 of CM033722.1, forward strand.
AATCATTAATCGTTTTTTCGCTCAATGTGATGTTAAAGTGCTGGGGAAGTTGGAAATGCCTAATTAAACCAAGGTTTATTATTTCAAGCCTTGGATGTGATTTTAGAGGAAATTCTACCCCAAGTTCCTTAGACTTTTATTGCTAGAGAGCTGTGAAGTCTTGAAGTGCGAGACTTCAGGTGGGTATTGATAGAAAACCAATATTGCTAGACTATTGATAAAAAAAAGAGGCACAAAAAGCTCTTTGTTGTGATGATCAAGGAAAGCTCGATGTGATAGTAACTTATCTCTTGGGACATAGCACAAGAGTAAGTTAAATTTGTAAGAATTACTCCATAGTAATTCAAAGAAATTGAATTTTAGTAAGCTTAATGGAATTGCTTCTTATGAATTTTTTCTTGAAACGAATAGTTCTGAAAGGAACTAGAAATTTGGAGATTGTAATGATGAGGGAAAAATCAGATTTTTCTGATTAATGTGTTTCAGTAGTATTTTTCTTGGAAACTGCTATTGTCAAGGATATAAAGGATGTAAAAACTTTCTAGCTTATGTTGTGAACATATAAGTACTTAAAGGTGAACTTGGAAAATATCTCAACTATTAATGAATAATAGGATGTGTTTTCTTAGGAATTGCCAGGGTTACCATTTGATCGTGAAGTGAAATTCAGGATTAAGGTTTTCTCTGGCATTGAACTTATATCAAAGGTACTATACAAAATATATCTTACAGAGATAAGAGAGTTAAAGTTACAGTTACATTAAATATGGGATCGAGGTTTTATACGACCTAATATATCACCTTGGGGAGCTCCAGTCCTGTTTGTGAAAAATAAAGATGGATCAATGAGGTTATGTGTGGATTATCGTCAACTTAATAAAGTGACGGTGAAGAATAAATATCCTCTGCCAAGGATTGACGATCTCTTTGATCAACTTAAAGGAGCAACAGTGTTTTCTAAAATTTATATTCAATCGGGTATCATCAATTGAAGATCAAAGAAGCAGATATACCAAAGACAGCTTTCAGAACTAGATACGGGCAGTAATGCCTTTTAGACTTACAAATGCACCATAAGCTTTTATGGATCTAATGAATTGGGTATTTCAGCCATATTTAGACCAATTTGTGGTGGTATTCATAGGTGATATATTGGTTTATTCTAAAACCAAAGAGGGTCATGATACTCACCTCTAAGTAGTTCTTTAGATCCCCTGAGAAAAGAAATTATATGCAAAGCTGTCAAAGTGTGAAATTTTGGTTGTCTAAAGTAGTTTTCCTTGGACATATAGTTTTAACTGAAGGGATTCGAGTCGGTACTAAAAAGGTTCAAGCAATCCTAGAATGGAAAATTCCTCAGAATATCTCTGGGGTAAGAAGTTTCTTGGGATTAGCTGGTTATTATCGGCGGTTTGTGAAAGAATTTTCAGTGATTGCTGCTCCAATAACTAAGCTATTAAGAAAGGATGTGCCATTTGTTTGGACAAATAAATTTCAAGAAAGATTTGACAAATTAAAGAGGATATTAATAGAAGCTCCTATTTTGGTACAACCAGAATCTGGGAAGGATTTTATAATATATAGTGATGCATCCCATAATGGTTTGGCTGTGTATTGATACAAGAAGGGAAGGTTGTAGCATATGCTTCTCGACAACTCAAAACTCATGAAAGAAATTATCCTACCCATGATTTAGAGTTGGTTACAGTAGTGTTTGCTTTAAAGATTTGGCGTCACTATTTATGTGATGAAAAGTGCTACATCTTCACGGATCATAAAAGTTTGAAATGTTTGTTATCCCAAAAGGAGCTTAATTTGAGGCAAAGAAGGTGGATAAAATTGATTAAGGACTATCACGTACTTAGCCGGAAAACATTTTTTGCTTTGAGAGCATTGAATGTTCAGTTAAAATTATAGGAAAACGGTACAGTAATGGCTGAACTTTAAATTAAGTCTACCTTGATAGGAAGAATTAAAGAGTTACAAGCAAATGATGAGAAATGCTTGGAAAAGAAGAAGCAAGTTGAACATGCGAATCTAAAGACTTTGAAATAAAATCAAATGGGGGTTAAGTCATTTAGTTTCTAGGCCTTGTAAAACCATAAGTTTTAAAACACAAGTTATTACTTGCTGAATGTGAATTCCCCTTTGTTTAGGGAGTCTTGGGAGGCACTCTTCTTCCCATGATAAGGGGGAACGGATTTTAGGACACCAAGCTTGTGGATAAGGTTGATTTGGGCTGGTTTGAATGGATGATAAGGCCTAAATTTAAATGAATCTGATTTGGGCTGGGAATTAGCTAATTAGACCCAAACTTTATAATTTAGTTTTGGGTCTAAGTAATTAAAATTAATTCCCAATTTAATGGACTTCAAATATGCTTAAGGCGTTGTTTTTACACTCTTGGGCGTGTGCTTCCTCAACACGGGATTGTGTGACCCAATTCTTTAAGCTTGGAGAATGCATGCTTTTCCGAAATTCTTGTTCTTTTATGAATTTTTGTATGCCTTTGGTCAGCACTCCATGCACGGTGGTGTAGAGTATATCTTTAAGAATCTTGGACTTGGCTCGTGTGATTGGTCCAATTGGGAATATGAGTCCATCTTTGATTTGGGTTTGTTTAGTGCATGTATCATCTAGCCTTTGTAATCCTAATTTAACTCATATTAGGATTTCAATATATATATATATATATATTAATATATATAATCCTAATTTAATTTTAATTAAGATTTCAATATATATATATATTAAATATATATAATCCCCAATTCAATTTAATTAGGATTTCAATATATATATTAATATATATAATCCCAATTCAACTTAATTAGGATTTTAATAGATATATATTATTATATAATCCCAATTCAACTTAATTAGGATTTCAATATATATTAATATATATAATCTCAATTCAACTTTAATTAGGATATTAATATATATATATATATATATATTAATTTAAATCAAATTATATTATTTATATATTAAAAGAGACATAATTATAATAATTATTTTTCTTTTAATATTTATTTAACTAAATTTGTGTACACTAAATTTGTACATATAATTCGTTTAATATCTGCTCATTTCAACCGTGAGTGTGACCCTGTAGGTTCTTGTAATGTTAGTTGTAAATATTAGGCATAAAGATAATTTTAACCCTTAAGGTTTATAATTTTTGCCATTTTAGCTCTCATCCTTTTTTTAAAAGATAAATTTGGCCCTTAACCTATGTCTTTTTGTCAAATAATTATTTTTTTAACTAAAATGTTGATTAAACGTTAAATATAACGCTGGTGATACAATACGTACATGTAAAATAAATTTTAAATGGCATGGCATATCTAACCTATCACATGCTTACACATAAAATATAATTTCATTTTAATTTAAACTATAAAAATAATTGAAATTCAAATAAAATACTAAAATAATTAACTAAAAAACGTGGGAACCCTTAATCGGTTCATCATGATTCCTCGCCATAGGTTCGCTCGATGCTCAAACTGATTTTTAAGCTTGAAACCATGAAAACTCCTAATCATATTTGGAAAACTCCTAATCAATGGCTCTTGAGCATAAAAATTTCATTTGATGTTGTTATTTTTAATTCACGTTTAGGATCTAAATGCATAAACCAAAACACTAAACCTCCCAATTAGATTAAAATAACATCAAAACTCTTAAACCACAAAACTAAAACAATCAAAACTCAGTAGATCGGTAAAAAAAATTAGTACGTTGATTTGATTCAAAATAAGCAATCTCTACAAAGCTCAATAATCACGTTAAGTTTTCATTACAATCTTTTTTTCTGTCTGATGATTCAAAGTGATTCAAGTTTCAAAGGAATAAGATTTGATTCAACATGAAATTAAATATAAGAGGGTGGAATCATATTATCTTGGATTTTATAAAAAATTTAACTTTGAGATTTTCTGGTTGACTTCACGAATCATGATTAAACCGATTAAGGGTTCTATGTTTTTTGTTTAATTATTTTTTAGTATTTTATTTGAATTGGAATTATTATAATTTAAATTAAATTGAAATTATATTCCATGTTTAAGCATATGATAGGTTAGATGCTATGTCATTTAAAATGTATTTTACATGTACGTGTCATGTCATCTCCAATAATTATTTAACGGTTTAATCAATATTCTAGTTAAAAAATGAGTTATTTGACAAAAAGATATAGGATAAGGGCTAAATTTATCTAAAAAAAGGATGAGGGCCAAAATGATAAAAATTGTAAACGTTAAGGGTTAAAAGTATCCTTCTGCCTAAATATTATAACATTTCTAATATTACAAATAATGAGTGACATCTAGCAATATGTCATTGTCACTTAAGTTACATGAAATCATGATTCGACATAACCTCTTCTTGTTTAACTCTTTTTATGTATTACATCCTTTTGTCATTTATATCTAGATTGGACACAAGTCATGGGACAGTCACACTTGTATAGTCCATCTAATATTTCTTGATATCTTGAGTAGACTATTATAAACGAATAACTATGGTATCTCATACCAACTTATTTGAGCATGGCCATGCATTTCTAGTCTCACCCAATCAAGTGGCCTATGATATTACTCCTATTATATAGAAGGGACAAATCTTATCTTGATCAACTATATCCCACTACATAGATTATGACATATCCAATATCAGTCTTTATAGTGTAGTCAGTTACGACACACGTTTGACTGTATCAAAATATGCGACTAACGATGTTGAATAATGATGATCTCAATTCTAAGGATCATACATATAGTTATCACTATGAGCAATGTTTGTGAATGTCACATAATAATCCAAGAAACATGCTCATAGCGGGTCAGTCCAGTATGTCATTCTCTAACACATACTCATGTATTGATTTTGCCATCTCCATGTCAATGACAACACTTTGTCATCAATCAACTAAAAATTAGTCTTAAATGCATCATTTTTGTCCATGCCCATAAAGATAATCGACTAAGGATATTTAAGAATAACTATGTTTTTCTAGAGACTTTATTATAATTTAGTTTATTTATGAACGTAAAATAATAACTGAAATAATAATGCCAGTGCCTATGTATAAAACAAGGTAAAACATATGTCATTTACAATCATATTATGATTGGTCTTTGGGCATACTCTAACAATCTCCCACTAGTACTAAGACCAATCACTCATGTATCTAATACCAAGTGACTTGGTGTGACGTTCATTATTCGGCTGCTTAAAAGGCTTTGTCAGTGGGTCTGTAATGTTATCATATGTTGGTACTCTACATATTTTCATATCTCCTTGATCTATTATTTCTCGGATGAGATGGAAACGTCTGAGTATGTGTTTTGATTGTTGGTGAGATATGGGTTCATTTGCTTGTGTGATGGCTCTGTTGTTATCACAACGTAGATCTATAGCATTCAAAATGCTAGGCACAACCCCTAGTTCAGATATGAACTTCTTGATCCAAACAACCTTTTTTACAGCACTGCTTTCTCCAATATACTCGACTTCTATTGTAGAATTATTTACTATATATTGCTTTGAACTTTTCTAGCTCACAGCGCTTCTATTAAGGCAGAACACAAAACCCGATTACGATCGTGAATCATCCTTATCGGTTTGAAAGTTGGCATCAATATAACCTTTTTAATTTTAGCTCTTTTTCACCTCCATACATAAGGAGTATATCCTTAGTTCTTCTTAAGTACTTAAGGATGTTTTTAACTGCAACCCAGCGACCTTCACCAGGATCTACCTGGTATCAACTTGTCATACTTAAAGCGTATTATACATCTAGACGAGTACATAGCATGGCATACATGATAGATCCAATTGCTGAAGCATATGAAATCTTACTGATATGCTCTATTTCTTGAGGTGTTGAAGGAAAATGTCCTTCGAGAGTGAAATTCCATGTCTCATAGGCAAGAACCCCCTTTTGGATTCTTCTATACTGAATCTTTTCAGTACTTTATCTATGCATGTATTTAGACTCAGTCCTAGGAGTCGTCTCGATCTATATCTATAGATCTTGACTCATAATATGTATGTTTCCTTACCCAAATCTTCCATGGAAAACATTTTCCTAACCAAGTTTTTATAGACTATAAGCTAGGTATGTCATTTCCTATTATCAGTATGTCATCCACATACAATACCAAGAATATGACAGTGCTCCCGTAATTTTCTTAAAAACACATGACTCATCTTTATTTTTGATAAAACCAAACTCTTTGATTGCATTGTTAAAACGGAGATTCCAACTTTGAGAAGCTTGCTTCAATCCATAAATAGACCTTTGTAGCTTGCATATTTTTTTAACATCTTTTGGATCGACAAAACCTTCAGGTTGTGTCATATACACATCCTCATCTAGTTTTCCACTAAGGAAAGTGGTTTTAACATCCATTTGCCATATCTCATAATCATAAAATGCAGCTATCGTAAGTAAGATTCGGATGGATTTAAACATAGAAACAAGAGAAAATGTTTCATCATATTCTATACCATGAATTTGACAAAACTCTTAGCGACTAATCGCCCTTTATATGTTTATACATTACCATTCATGTCGGTTTTCTTTTTGAAAACCCACTTGTACCCTATGGGCTTAACCCCTTCAAGTGGGTTAACCAAGGTCTAAACTTGGTTTTCTGACATGAAATCCATCTCGAATTTCATGGCCTCTATCTATTTCTCAAAGTCTGGGCTCGTCACTGCTTCTTGATAAGTCACAAGCTCATCTTGATCCATGAAGAGAACATCACCATGCAATGTGACAAGAAATCCATATTTCTCATGTGCATTGTGTTCTCTCAAAGATCTTTGTTGTGGTTGTGTTTCCAAAACAGTCGAATGTTCCTCAACAACTTGTGGAACTTGTTGTTCTTCAATATCTAGTTCAATGATCTACGGTTGATTTCGAATTTCATTGAGTTCAATATTTCTCCCACTTTCTTTTTTGAAAACAAATTCTCTTTCTAAAAAGATTCGTGTTTGAGAAACAAACATTTTTTTTAGGATTGAAGAAATAATATTCTTTAGTTTCTTTAGGATAACCAACATAATTACATTTTTGAGATTTAGGTTCGAGCTTTGTAGACAACTGATGTTTAACATAAGCTTTGCATCCCCAAATTTTCATAAAAGACATACTAGGACGTTTCCCAGTCCATATCTCATATGGTGTCTTTTAAACTGATTTAGATAGAACACATTTTAGTGTGAAAGAAGTTGTTTCTAGCGCATGTCCCCAAAAAGAAACTGAAAGATCAGCGTGACTCATCATTGATCGAACCATGTCTAACAATGTTTGATTTCTTATTTTGGAAACTTCATTCCATTTTGGAGTACCATGAGGTGTAAGTTCTGAGACAATCCCACATTCCTTAAGAAGGACATCAAACTCTAAGCTTAATTATTCTCCTCCTAGATCTAATCGAAGAGCCTTAATACTTTTTCAAAATTGGTTTTGTACTTTATTTTTAAATTCCTTGAACTTTTCAAGGGCTTCGGATTTATGATGCATTAGGTAAATGTACCAATATCTACTGAAGTCATCTATGAAAGCAATGAAGTATTGAAACCCTCCTCTGGTTTCTGTATTCATTGGTCCACATACATCACTATGTATTAATCCAATAAATCACTTGCTCGCTCACTTTTACCATTAAAAGGAGCTTTGACCATCTTTCCCATTAAGCAAGGCTCACATACATCAAGTTGTTTGAAAACAAATGAATCCTAAAATCCATATTTATGAAATTTTGAAAATGCATTTTTCACTTATGTGACCCAAGCGACAATGCCAAAGATAAGTTTGATTAGAGTCATTTGTTTTTTATCTTTTCATATTTATATTGTAAATTAAATCCTCTTGTTCCCCAAAATATTGAGGTCATTTATTAATTGTGCCGCACCATAAAAACATTATCGAGATAAAAGAATAATAATTATTCTTAATAATTATCTCAAAACCAATCTTGTCTAAACAAGAAATCGAAATGATGTTTTTTAGTCAAACTAGGCACAAAATATCAATATATCAGTCCTCTAAACATAAATTAAGTCCTCTAGGCAACGATAAAGTATATGTTCCTAGAGCTAATGCAACAACTCTTGCTCCATTACCAACTCATAGGTCCACATCTTCTTTTCTCATATTTATACTCTTTTGCAGTCCTCGTACAGATATACAAATATGAGAACCACAACCGGTATCCAATACCCAAGAAGTAGATGTTGATTAATATCATTAACATAAATATCCGAGGTGGACGATCTGCTTTCATTTGCCTTCTTGACCTTTTCAAGATGCAGTTCTTCTTACAGTGACACGTCTTATTACAATGGAAACATTTTCCTTCCAGTGACCAGTCAAGGTAGTTCATACCATTCAACTTGTCATTCTCAATGACTAATCGCAATGATAACAAATTTGTATTTGCCATAATAAGTTTACAACAATAAAAATATGAATTTTGAGTACGTTTACCAAGTTTGTTTATAAAATGACTTTATACTCTCACTACTTTTATTAATAACCCTCAAATATTAATGTCAAAAATACTTTCTATAAAATTTTTCTAGTGGGTAAGGTTCATAATTTCGTAGTCTCTTAAGTCAGCTTTTACTTTTCTCTTAAGATTATGATTTATCTAGGTAAACAACATTTGCTAATTGCATCTCATGTAACTCCTTCATTTGGTGAGCAACTCTTGTTCATAATCATCTTATGATTATCCAAATAAATAGCCTTTAGGTTTCTAATCCTATTAGAGAAACCTTGTTAAGTCTTTAACCAATATTACAACTAGCGAATATCATTTGTTTATTCTTCGCGTTTGGCCATGATAGATACTAGTACGTCGCTTTAGAAGAACCTACATTGTATCAATCTAGACTTTAGCGAGGGTTAATATTGGGAGGCAATAAATGACTTAATATTTTATTGAGGGGTTTTGTGAATATTATCTCACTATTCAACATTTGATCTAATCAATTAATTAGCATGCATCTCATACATTCATTTTATCACATACATGAAAAGTAGTAAATATAAATGTAATAGTTATAGCCCATATCATAAGATGGCCCGTCGCAAGACAATGGGGGAAACAAATTATTCTAAGGATAAATCACTTCTCAAGCATCTTTCTATCGGCCCATCCTTCTGTTTCTCTGGTTCATGTTTCTTCGTATAGATTACAATTTTAGAAACTCGTTTTACATACGAGACAGTAAGATGAGAAGAGAATTGCAATAGAAATAGAGAGAGGCACAACACGCAGACCGTATTTATAAAACCTTATAAATAAAACTAAATGGGCTATCGGGCTATAACAATACATTCCAAACAACGTGCATATCGATCATAATAGACACTTGTTTTATCTTGATTATTAAAAATTATCGATATGTGCCTATGACCTTTGTTTCCTTCGTAGGGTTAAAGGGGCGAAGTTAAAATTGCACGTATATTCCCTATAGGAAAAAACATCATGATTTGATAAGTTTTATCAATAGATTCGTGTTTTCGAGATTCTCAATCCATAATGTTTTTCGTTTGGAACAACTTTTGTTCCTGTGCAAAATACTACCAACCCTAAAACTCCATATTGAATATGTTAACAATTAACACATAATATTTCAAACCCTATCGACGAAGATCCTAATGATTAACTCTTAATCATCGATCTTAGGAACATCTTTTTACTGGATTAACATGTTAATCGTGATTAAATTAATTTGCTCGTACATATATCATATATTAGCTAAAAAATTGAAAAATAAAATGTATCTAATACAATTACATCACCCAAGTAATTAAAAACCAAATTTGTATCATACAAGTGGCTCTGATACCACTATTGGGTTACGCTGGTACACCCCATGGTGCAGCAAAAAAATTATCCGGCGATCACAACCAAAGATCCACGTACGAGGAACAAATAATGTTGAAAAAGGGTAAAGAATTACCTGTTAAAATTTGGAATTCTTAATGTAGAGAAGATAGATTTCCAATCACGATTCCACGATGTCCATTCCTAAGCTGCAACGATAATACTCCAACCTCAACGTAGTTCACCCAATTGAAACGAGTATATAAAACTCTCTAAACAATTTAGAGGGTTTTTTCAAAAAGCATTAATGACTGCTAGACCTCTCATGCCTTTATATAGCCTTTATAATCCTAATTCAGCTCATATTAGGATTTTAATATCTATATTAATATATATAATCCTAATTTAACTTTAATTAGGATTTCAATATATATATATTAAATATATATAATCTCAATTCAACTTAATTCGGATTTCAATATATATATTAATATATATATAATCCAAATTCAATTTAATTAGGATTTCAATATATATATATATATATTAATATATATAATCTCAATTCAACTTTAATTAGGATTTAAATATATATATTAATTTAAATCAAATTATATTATTTATATATTACAAAAATTATAATTGCAATAATTAATTTTCTTTTAATATTTATCTAATAGTTAAATTATATATATATATATCAAATATATATCAATTTAACTAAATTTGTGTACAACAAGTTTGTTCATAGATAATTCGTTTAATATATGCTCACTTCAACCGTGGGTGTGACCCTGTAGGTGCTTGTAATGTTAGTAGTAAATATTAGAACATTTCTAATATTATAAACAATGAGTGACATCTAACAATATGTCATTGTCACCTAAGTTACATGAAATCATGATTCGATATAACCTCTAATTGATTAACTCTTTTCATGTATTACATCTTTTTTCCTTTATATATAGATTGGACACAAGTCATGGAACAGTCACACTTGTATAGTCCATCTAATTTTTCTTGATATCTTGAGTAGACTATTATAAACGAATAACTATGATATCTCATACCAACTTATTCGAGCATGGTCATGCATTTCTTGTCTCACTCAATCAAGTGGCCTACGATATTACTCATAATATGTAAGAGGGACAAATCCTATCTTGATCAACCATATCCCACTACATAGATTGTGACATATCCAATATCAATCTTTATAGTGTAGTTAGTTACGACACACGTTTGACTGTATCAAAATATGTGACTCACGATGTTGAATAATGATGATCTCAAGTCTGAGGACCATACATGTAGTTATCTCTACGAGCAATGTTTGTGATTGTCATATAATAATTGAAGAAACGTGCTCATATCTGTTCAGTCTAATATGTCATTCTCTAACACAAACTCATGTATTGATTTTGACATCTTCATGTCAATGACCACACCTTGTCATCAATCAACTACACAGTAGTCTTAAATGCATCATTGTTGTCCATTCCCACAACGATACTCGACTAAGGAAATTTAAGAATAACTATGTTATTCTAGGGACTTTATTATAATTTAGGTTAGTTATGAACGCAAAATAATAACTGAAATAATAATGGCAATACCTCTGTATTAAACAAGGTAAAACATATGTCATTTACAATCATCTTATGATTGGTCTTTGGGCATACTCTGACAAACTTTACCATTTACATGGCATCGGGTGTGAAAGATGTTTGCTCGTTGTACATCGTCTTCCATTGATTGAATATTCAAAGTTCTTTTGACAACAAGAACCTTTCCTAAAGTAGATGGAAGATCAAAAGAATCTTGTGACATTGTTAGTGAAATAAAATTAAAATAAACCTTACCAACACACTTACAAAATCCTCACAAAGTCACTCCAAAGAAAATTTAGATGACACTACACTCCGCTCGTGTTTGCTCTCAGAAATATGGCTTTTACTTCCCCTTCTGAACTCACAACTCTCTTGCATTTTTCCTCTCGATTCTTTCGTGCAAAGTTCTTGAAAGAACTTACTCAAGACCTATTCAAGATTCTTTTCTTATGGTGTTTGCTGCAAAATAATGTTAGGTAGGAAAATAAAATAATAGAAGGTTAGGCTTAGAAGAAGTAGAAGAAAGAAAGGGGTTATCCTTTACCACATAATTACTCACAACTTGTTCGAGAAAACAATCAAGTCTTGATGTACTTCTTTGAGCCCGGTTGCTTTGTCTTGCCTTCACCTTTGTACTTTTTCTTTTTCACAATATATATGTCTTTTGCATTTCAATTTTTTTTGAACTTCAATTTTTTTTATACTTAATTGAAATCACAAATATAGGCGCTTACTTGATTTTGCCAAATCTCTGATACCAAGTAATGCGGTTCCACTCTTAAAGTGTTGTTGAAGAGTGTTTGCTTGATTGTTTCTGACTGTAGAATACAAGTAAGTAAGTAATCTTGTAATATCATATGGTAACAAACAAAATGGTTTAACAAGAAAGAGTTTAGGCGTGGTGTTGGTTAATGGGTGAAAAGAATGTAATGATGTCAATAAGGATGGATTGATGGTTATTGTGATAGTTTCGGACAAAGGTGATGTAGATGAAAGGACGGTTAATGGTGTTTAGGATGATAGTTATGAGGATATGATGGTTTTAGGATCAAGGAAGAACCTATACTAAAAAGTATAGACCCGAACCTTATAAGATCTTCAATCGAGGACTTGGACCCATTTGTTAGAAAAATAGGAACCACAAGTATCAAGAAAGGGTGACGCCACAAGTTGAACACTTCATAAGTCGATAAAGTTCAATGAAGGACAAAGTTGAGAGAAAACCTCACAAATGATATATTATGCAAAAGATAAGCTGTTTACAAATGCCATAGGTTCGACTATTTATAGGATTACAAGAGGGGTGTCCAAAAAGGCACAAGTTGATTCGGCCATGCTTGAAGGGATAAAACCCTTCCATTTTGGCGCTAAGGTTGCTGCCCACCCTTATGTGAAAAGGGCCTTGCTTTGTGATGCATCTCTTCATGAAATGGGCAACTTGATGAATGGGCACGACTTGGAGAGTCATGATGCTCAATGAATGGTGACTTTTAGCGAGGAGACATGGCTCTTGGTGAAGAGGCGCGACTCTTGGTGAATGATCATGACTTGAAGCAACATCCTTTGGTAAAGAGGTATGTCTTGAAATGGTACCTCTTGGCGAAAAGGCACGAATTGAAAAGGCACCTTTTGGGCGAAGAGTTACGACTGTTGGAGGCACCACTTTATGAAAGGTTACGACCTTTAGTGATGAGCTGCATCCAACTACTTGAGCTACCTCCATCTGACTGAGTTGTATTCCAGCTGCTTGAGTTGCATTCCAGCTACTTGAGATGCCTTTGAGCTGCTTGAGCTAAGTTGAGCTGTCTGAGCCATATTTGAGCTGCCTTCCTTCACTCCTCTAGCTATGTGAGTTTTATCAATACCGTTAAATAAAACAAACAATAAATTAATACTTATAATATAAAGTAAGATATGATATATGATAAACTAAACTTAAAGAAAGATGTAGATTATATAACATATTATATGTCAACATGTAATACATTATACAACTTATTATCTAAGGTCAAATGATCATTAACAGTTTTGAAAGCATGTATGCACTTATGAGAAAAGACTTCCCTAAATTGTTTGGCCTTAGAACGAGTGATAGGTCCTTGCGGCATAACTTCTGAATCTGGTGGTATCATTCTCACATCACGTCGGTTCCACAACAACCAACTTAGTAAGGCAAAACAAGCTCCCACCCTACAATGTTTTGAACAAAAGTATTAGTCTTTAGTAAATTAATTTTAATCCAGTCACTCATCGGTAGGCTATTGAACGCTTACAACTTCGCCTGAGGAATCAGTTGGTGCCATACATTCTTTATTGTAGAGCAGGATCAAAGTACATGACCAATGTTCTCCTCTTATCTGTTGCAAATTGTGCACATTGCATCATTTGCCATATGCCTTCTAACCCTTTCAGAGTTCGTGAAGATTTTCCCATGCATAACAAGTCAAAAGAAGACTCAAACACGTTGAGGAACACGCATCTTCCATACAAACAACCAATCAAAATATGAAGCTTCTTGATACATGTATGAAATGGGTAAAATTACTTATCTTGGACAAGAAGTTGAATTTGTTCGATGCAAGTAACAAGGGCCAAAACATTCCATGCATAGGAGGTGTAAAGTGGTGCATTGTAGATAAGAATCTGAAATTGTTTTACAAGCTTGAACCATCAGCCGACTTGAGATGACTTTTCGAATGGGATCCATGCATTTTTGGGTCAAGTTATCTTCTTATGGAATGATCGTATTTCAGTACACATCTTGAATCATATCAATCAGGCATCGAGAACTCAAGATACGCTCGTTTTACCAAAGACTGTACAAGCAGAAAACTGGATATGAGTTATTACAGGATTTTTAAGTTATTACGAATTTTCAATTATTTCATTGATGATTTGTAATTCAATTCAACCCAAAATTATCTTTATTTGTTTATGTTATTTTAATTCCTTATGATTTAATAGAAGATTTAAATATTAGAGTTTATTTAGGATAGAGTTTCAGTCCTTGTTTTAAGCCTTATTTTTAGGAGATGAACTCTATTTGTCTTCCAAGTCTTTAGCCTACATAAAGGAGGCTTTACCCACATTGTAGTTCAAATTTCATTGATTAAATTAAGTTCTCTTTTGAGTTTATGCTTGCAAGAAGTTTTCTTGTGTTTTAGGAGCAAATCGATCTTCAAGTTCTTCAGGAATTTGTCATTGAGGATCTTCACACTCTGGGTTACTTAGTCAATTATGATTAGGAGGGTCAGTTAGAGTCGTATCGTGGATGTTGCCGAGTTAATTGTGATTAGGAATATTTCATGGGACATCAACTACATCAAGCCATCTTCATCTTCTACCTTCACGCCATCTTCCACAAGCCATAACCAAACATAAAAATTCAGATTTGATTTATCTATCCTAATTTTAATCTTTATAAATCTTTTTAGTTTTATTCTTATTGTTTATCATCTTATTTACTCCATTCATCTATTTTCTTTAACTTTGTTCTTCAATTTCCATAAAAATCAAGAAGCACTTGACTCATTGTTCTTAAATCTCAAGAACAATCTTCATCCATTTTTGATCGAGTCTAGCGCATAGGATTGCTTCCACATCCATGCCAAGCACTCATATCTTTTGGTATCAGATTGTGTCGATTCTTGGGTAAAATTTTGACCTTTTTGGGCGAAAAATTTGAAAAAAGAGAAAATTCGTAAAAACTAAATAAAGAAATTTTGAGCTGAAAATTTCCATATCAGATCTACACCATTGGAGGAGTCATCACACAGAATTTCATAATTTTTTGACATTGGTAACACCTCGAACGAAGTGGATCAAGTTCCTGCTCAATTCTAGGGTTTTTTGAGTTTTTATGTTTTTCTTTCATTCTTAGCTTTTAATTTTCATTTGTTTTACCTTTTTATTGTCTCTTATACAACATCTAACACTTTCTTGTTTCCTTGTGTTAGTAGGATTAAAAGTTGCATATCTTTCTTTCTCCTTGCAACTATATATTCAATTGGTGTCTTACCTTTTCTTTGGATTCCTAAAGCACATTAGGATTCATTGGTAGGACCTTCAACATAAATTTCTAGGAGTGAATAACGGTGATGATTTGCTTCATTTTTTTCTTTATGAATTTTTAGGATGTCACATAAAAGACTACCAAATAATACGTTGCGAGATCTTTCCAAAGAGCAATTGCATAATGCACTACATGTATCAAAGCTATGTCGAGGGTATTCAAGTTTTGATCAAGATGATATATGGGATAAACTTCGATGATGATCTACTCATGCCAGATATGATGACTATTATGTTGAGTAGCCTTTGTGACATTCTACTTATGCTCGATACGATCGTGATAAAGATGAGTATGAAGAGAAGCATTCGAGACATGTTAAATGTTCTAAAAAAGAAAGAAAAGCAACGAACAAGAGGCCCTTGAATCCATGGCTGATTTCTTCCACAAATAAAAAAAGATGGAATACATTTTGGGGCATTTAGAGCATGATTTTCCGCAAGAGCCAATCTACACAAAATCCAAGCATGGGGTAGAAATTTGTTTTCTTGAAGAACATGGGGAAAATATTACTATCGAGAGTTCAACCTTGCCCTATAATGAAGAAAAAATCATTTATCCTGAAAAACATAAGGGAGATAATACCTACGAAGATGAGAATGAGATTCCTTACGACCAAAAGAAGAACGATAGTGACAATCCTAATGAGAAGGAACTTGTAATTCATAATGCAAAAGAATACACTACACAAGGATCCTTCGAGATGCATTATCCTCCATGGTACTTTGATGAATTTCCTTTATTCACCAGTTTAGAATCGAGGATGAATTCTTTTGAGTTGAGGAATGATGCATGCATGAGAGGGGTAAAATTACTTATCTTGGACAAGAAGTTGAATCTGTTCGATGCAAGAAAAAGGGCCAAAACATTCCATGCATAGGAGGTGTAAAGTGGTGTATTGTAGATAAGAAACTGAAATTGTTTTACAAGCCTGAAGCATCAACCGACTTGAGACGACTTTTTAAATGGGATTCATGCATTTTTGGGTCGAGTTGTCTTCTTATGAACTGACCGTATTTTAGTTGCCTTTCTAACGCATCTTGAGTCACATCAATCAGACATCGGGAACTAAAGATACATTTGTTTTTCCGAAGACTACGCAAGTAGAAAGCATTATACAAGTTATTACAAGATTTTTGAATTATTATGAATTTTTAATTATTTAATTTATTATTTTTAATTAAATTAAACCCAAAATTATCTTTATTTGTTGATGTTATTTTAATTTCTAATAATTTAAGAAAATATTTAAATATTATAATTTATTTAGGATAGAGTTTCATTCCTTGTTTTAATCTTTGCTTTTATGAGATGAACTCTACTTGTCTCCCAAGTCTTTAGCCTATATAAAGGAGGATTTACCCACATTGTAATTCAAATTTCATTGACTAAATAAAGTTCTCTTTTGAGTTTATACTTGCAAGAAGTTTTCTTGTGTTTTAGAAGCAAATCGAACTTCAAGTTCTTCGAGATTTGTCGTTGAAGATCTTCACACTCTGGGTTGTCTAGTCAATTGCAATTAGGAGGGTCGGTTAGAGTTGTATCATGAAGGTTTCCTCGTTAATGCGATTAGGAGTGTTCCATTAATTGCAATTAGGAGGGTTCTATGGGACATCAACTACATCAAGCCATCTTCACCTTCTACCTTCACTTCATCTTCCACAAGCCATAAATAAAGCTGAAAATTTAGATTTGTTTTATCCATCCTTATTTTAATCTTTATCAATCTTTTTAGTTTCATTCTTATTATTTATCATCTTATTTACTACACTCGTTTATTTTCTTTAACTTTGTTCTTTAATTTCCTAAAAATTCAAGAAACATATTACTTATTTTGTTCTTAAATCTCAAGAACAATCTTCATCCATTCTTGATCGAGACTAGCTCTTATGATTACTTCCACATTCACGCGAAGCACTTCTATCACTTCATCTACACCAGTTGCATTGTTGCATAAGCATAGCGCATAGTAAAATTCTGGGTACAACAAGGACTGTCAGAGCCACGAGCCTCTTTTGGGGGAGCAATAGTTGCAATACAACCGAGTGCTCCCCTTGGTAACTCACGTGTAACCACTGGCAATCCTAGCTAAAATTGACTGTCACTCATTCCACAACCTTTAAATCATTCAACGCATTTGGTACAAGACATGCACCTTTCAAAGGCCCTTTTGGAGTGACCCAGTTATTATTCCAAAACTCCACATAATGCTCATTTCTAACATTCTAGTGTAAGTTGTCATGAACCAAGCCCCAAATGGTATGCAAACCTAACCACAACCTCGAGCAATTACCCAACTGTAGAGTCCTTGTGTAACACCCATAACGTATATCCGTAATACGAATATACATTACAGATTTTACTAAAAACATATATTGAATAATTTTTTTACTCTTCGGTAAACAACATTTTCTATAAATTTCAACTGAAAAAAATTCTAGACAATTGTAGCTAGTTTTAACCCTGAATTAGTTTACAAAACATAAAATTTAGTTATTTAAAAGAAAATATTGTTCAGGGTGAAAATGTCTCTTGTTGCCTAGACATTTTCTTGATTATAAAAATTATGAGCAATAAGATTTAAATTCTGGTTAAACCATTATACTTTTACCTTACTGGTAACATTAGTTCATTTTCATACTCCATGTATCCTTGTACTATCATACTTCGAAAATATATACTTTAAAGCTTGCAAAACAGTTTTCTTGAAAATATAATTACATGCCCACTAGCTTCTGACTATTTTAGAGATGTACGTACTTTCACTTACCGATAACTTGACTTCCAAATGAGTGGATCCTCCTTGTTAATTCTGATCTGAAGAACCTACGTGTGAAATAAAACACACGCTAAGTACGAACTTAGTGAGGCAGTTAAACTTATTTCTTTTAAAAAACATGAAATAATGTAATACATTGTGTCATATATAAAAGTGCATTTCTTTTTCTCTATAACATGGCAAAAATCACAATGTATATATGTCATGTATCATAACTATCATATAAATCATGTTATTATTGCATAATATATTCTCTATCATGGACATGCTTTCATCATGTAATCATTTACATATCATGTACTATATCATGATCATGCTTCCTTTATGTCATCATTTGCATAACATGTATTCTATCATGGTCATGATTACATTATGTCATCATTTGCGAAACATGTATTCTATCATGTATGTCATGTCCTTCTTGGTCATGTGACATGTAACTTCTTTTTCATGTATCATGTAACATTTGTATCATGTACATATAACATATGTAGCAAGTAACATGTAACATCGGAATCATATATCATGTAACATCTCTATCATGTATCACGTAACATCTCTATCATGTAACATTTCTATCATGTATCGTGTTCTTTCATGTAATCATCTTGTTATATTATCATCGTGTCTAGCTAAAGGCCCATGGAAACCCCGTAGCCTATCTGCAACGTAGTGCCTTGTAGAGTACGTGCTCAAGAGGACACTCTTTGCTCCTCATATAAGGACGCTCTTTGTTCCTTATATTAAAACACCTCGTTAGTGCATTTTGCACTATGGGCTTGGAATCCTAGGGTGTATCTTGTTTCATTTTAACTTTTTCAATTTAATCTTTTCATTATCCATATTTCATGTATGCAAAATGCATCATCATTTATGCAAACAATCATTCGTACCTGGTATTCCATCAATCTTGCCATGTCGAGCAATGTATCATATCATGTATTATAGAGAAATGTAATGCCAATTTCAACATAATGCAAACATATAGAAATGCACTCACCTTGGCCATTTATTAATATGCCTCACTAAGATCTATTAATCCTTTCCTTTATAGTACCTCGAATTTTATTTTGATTCAGATTCAACTTCATTTATCACATGAATATAAATAAACATTTGTTAGATTCACTTCTAACAATATTTCAATTAAGCTATTTAATCATTCAACATAAAAAATTTCCATAAATTTCTTTCCTTCCTTATACTGTTCACAAACTCATTTTGGTCCTTAATGATCATTTTGATCTTCAAATAATTCCTCCAATCTTGCTAACCAACATTAGACACAAATTGTCTCAATTTCCATTTTCTGTCAACTTGCACTACCATCAAAGATTTACTTCTATAGGGCAGAATACACATTGAATCTTAATCTCCTTTATACCGTAGAAACTAGATTCGTTAACGGTTCTAACGGTATAAGCCACATAATTTAATAAAATCTACATAATTTAATAGAAACTAGATTCGTTAAGGGTAGTTCTGACAGAAATTGTTGTGTAATTTTTCTGACCTTTATTTGATTAAAAATTAATGTCTTTTAACTCGGAACTCAAAATCAGTTTCCTTTTGTTGGAGTTGAAACTAGATTCGATAAGCTTTTCAACCATATAAACTAATAACACATATTCAATTTGTACGATTTATGGCAAATTTTTAAAGTCAAATTCCAGTATTGAATTTCGTAACAAAATGCTATTCTGTTTTGTTACCTTTCATATCTTAAAAATTCACATCTTTTGATATATGAATCGAAATCAATCACCGTTTGTTTTAAACGAAACTAGACGAATAAATCTTTACATCGAAATAAAATTCACCATCAAACCATTTTTGTAGAATTTATGGTGAATTTTCAAACTTACTGCTAAATCTAGTTTTCCTACCTAACTTCCATAAATAACTTCAAACTTTATATTAATTTCTCATTACTTTGCTATTTGTCAATTCCGTCCCCTTACTTGATTCAAACCACTAATGTATCAATTTCTTCATAAATTAATTATTCAAAAATAATTCCATCTAATTTTTCGTTATTTCCAAAATAGTCACTAAAAATGCAAAGATAAGGATTCAAGCTTCTTAACTTTGCAAATTAGTCCTCAAATCAACATTACTACTTGAATTCTATTATTTCAACTAAAATTCAGATTTAATCCTTCTCTTAAACCTTATTTCCGAATTGGTCACTTAACTTTGACAATTTGTCAAAAAGGTCACTAATTAGATTCAACATCGGTTTAACATTCTAACTTCAATTTCACATCTCCAACTTCAATAGTAATATAAATACACTTCAAAATCATAAAATTCAGATTAGTCCTTTAACTTTCAAAATTGCCAAAATGGTCCATATACCTTTAATTTAGGGTTTTGCTTCCAAAAAACAATTCAAGCTTACTATATCATTTATCCAACACCACAAACCCTAAATCAAACTTGAATCCATAAACCCTAATCATCGTCATACAAACTAAAATATGTAGGGTTTAAATCTCAACTCAATAACCTGATTTTAACATTATACTAGCTTGATTTGAACTTGAATTTCATCATGAAATCATAAAATTCCAAAAGCCCTAAACTTTTTCCATAAACCCTAATTTATTCTCATGCAAAATTATCATCAATCAAACATGTTTTCAAAGAATTATTTACACCAAAAGATAGAACTTGAAGAGTAGAAAAACTTTGTAGTTGAAAATATTACCTGAAAATCGAGTTTTATGGCTTGAATCGAACTTGGAAATTTTCAACCCTTTCCCTTTATTTTCGAAATGAAGAAGATGAAGAGTAGTCTTCATATTTTGGTTCTTTAACTTTCAATCTCTACAATTTTGCCACTTGTAAATATAAATGAATTTTAAATTAATTTAAATAGTGAAATTACTAAAATGCCCTTTTAATCCAATGGTTGAGTTTTATCTCATCAAAATCAATGGCCAAGATCTCATCCATTTGTATTTTGACCTTTCAAAATTGCCCTCAAAGTTTCAAAATATTTCAAAAATGCCATCCATGTCAAATGACAAATTTGCCCTCCAACTAGACTTTATTTACAACAAGTCTTAAAAATTGCCACCCCATTAAAATTGAACCAAATTGGTTCCATTCCAACCGGCCTCATTCCAAAATATCTTATATTTTTATTTATGGCATTTATTTGATCCAAATATTCGAATTTCACTCAATACGATTTCCAAATTTTATTTCTTTGAGCTTTATTGCTTTATAGCCACTCTATTAGAATCTAACTAAATATAGTTACAATCCAACAAAAAATAATAAAATATTCATAGAAATAATATTTTATGAATTTTCCATAACCTTTGGAATTGTCTTTAAAATTTCAACTCGATCTGATGTACCAATAATTACCGAGAAGTTTATCAGGTACAATCCCTACTTGATAATCTTATAACAATACTCATGATGAATCCTTTTTATCAATAAAAAACACTAACATGTAACCTTCCAGTAGGTCACTCATCCTTGTGCTACTCTGGTTGAGCACGCTTAACAATTTTTATTTGATCCAAAATACGATTTCCAAATTTCTGAACTTTATCGCTTTATATCCATTAATATAAAATTCGTACAAAAATTCGGGTAACACGGTGATATCACTCTTGGGGTGAACTATTCATTTACGGGGTTAGATTACATAACTTTTGAAAATTACACTTTGGTCCCTAAACATTTCCAAAGTTTACACTTTAACCCCTAAACTTTCAAAAATTAAATTTTGGTCACTAGTAAAAAATTTGGGATATTACAATTCTTCCCCTCTTAAGAAAATTCGTCCTCAAAATTTCAATGTTTGCCCATTTCAAACAATTTCGGGTATTACTCATGCATTCTCCTTTCAGTTTCCCATGTGACTTCTTCCACTTTATGATTTCTCCAAAGGACTTTAACCAGTGGAATTTTCTTGTTCCTTAACTTTTTGACTTCATATGCCAAGATTTTCACTAATCGTTATATCTGGAAGTAACGCCAGTTGATAAACCACTAGTTCAACTCCTTTTAGAATCTCATATGGCCCAATAATTTTGGGACTAAGCTTTGTTTTTCTACTTAAACGTAACACCTTCTTCAAAGGTGAAACCTTTAGAAACACTTTGTCCTCAACTTCGTACTTAACATCCTTCTCTTCTTGTCTACATAAGCTTTTTTGTCGATCCGTGGCAGCCTTGAGATTATATTAAATAATTATTACTTTATCCTCTATTTATCGTGTCAAATCAATCCCTCCAACTTTTGGGTTATACCAAACATTTCTATCCTGTAGCTCAAACCAATAATGAAGAGTTCGGCATATTCTTCCATACAATATTTCAAATGGTGTCATCTTAATATTTGTCTGATAACTATTGTTACTGGTAATCCTATTACAAATTCCATTGTCACTCGTTCTCACTTCCATTGGGGAATAGAAATAGGTTGAATCAATCTAGAAGGTACTTGATGTTTTGGCTGTTACTTGTTAGCATGTCAAGCACTTTGTCATAAATTTCGAAATTATCATTTTTTCATTCTTGGCCACCAATATCGAGTCATTAGATCTTAATACATTTTGCTACTTTCAGAGTACATAGTCAATGGACTATGACAACTTCAGTCAAAACTTCTTTCTTCAAATCATCATTATCAGGAAAGTAAACTTTTTCTTGATAATATAAGTGTTTCTCTTGTTTCAACTTAATTCTTTTCTTTTCTTTTCTTTTTATGAGTTTTGAGTTTCCTCGATGCATAGGCTACTACATTAATCTTCTCGAAATGATAATCTATATCTAGATTGTAGTCTCTTAGGAACTCAACCTATCTTTGTTACCATAGGTTCAATTCTTTTTGCATCATTAGTTGCTTTAAACCTTTGTGGTCCATATAAAAATAGCACTTTTCACCATATAAATAATATCCCCAGATCTTTAAAACTATAATTACAGCCATCGTCTCTAAATCATGTATCGGGTAATTTCTTTCATGGGACTTAAGCTGGTTTATAACATAAGCTACTACACGATCCTCTTGCATTAATACACATCTCAAACCACAATGAGATGCATTACTATATAAAATATATTTCTTTTCATGCTCTGCTATATTAGAACTGATAATCCCGTCAAAGCTTTCTTTAACTTGTCAAGACTATCTTGACATTTTTCAATCCATTCAACCGGGACTTCTTTTCGTAATAACTTGTACCCTTTTAGGACTAACTTTTATTCCTTCTATTAATATTACATGTCCAAGAAATATAACTTCTGTTAACCAAAATTCACACCTGGACAATTTGGCATATAATTGTTTATCTCTCAATATTTGTAGTACTATTTAAATATGATAATCATGTTCAACTTTTATCTTTGAATATACCAAAATATTATCTATGAAAACTACTAAAATTTGGTCCAAATAGGGTTGAAACATCATATTCATTAAATCCATAAATGTAGCAGGTGCATTTGTAAATCCGAATGACATTACTATAAACTCATAGTATCCATAACGAGTTCTAAATACTATCATAGGAATATCTTCTTCTTGAACCTTTAACTAATAATAGCCTGATCGAAGATCGATCTTTAAAAATATTGTAGTACCTTTGAGCTGATCAAACAAATCTTAAATTCTCAATAACAAGTACTTGTTCTTAATAGTTATCTTACTTAACTATTGATAATCTGTACTTAATCGTAATGAACCATCTTTCTCTCTTTTTTTACAATTAATACCGGAGCACCCTATGATGTTACACTCGATTGAGTATAACATCAGATTAACAATTCTTTATAATTGAGTCTTTTAACTCTCTTAATTTAGTTGGCGCCATTCTATGCGGTGCCATCCATTAATTCTATTTTGGATAAATATCAATTCTAGACTGTACATCTCTATCGGGTGGTAGTCCTGACAATTCATCAAGTAACATATATGAAAATTCCCATACATTGGGAATATTCTCTATCTTATTACTTTCTACTTGCATATCCACCACATGGGCTAAATAAGCCTTATATCCATTACATATCGTTATTTGAGCCTTTATTGCAGAGATCTCTAAATTGAGGCAATCATTTCCTTTTTCCTACAACTATCACTTCAAAAACATTCGGTCCTGAAAGTACCCGTCATTTCCTCTTGCACTTTATCTTTGCATCACAAACAGATAACCATCATATCCCATGAATAATTTCAAATTTATAGAATTAAGTTCCATCAAATCTGTTGGAAACTCCATCCCTTGGATCATTTACAAACAATTCTTACATATTTATGTCACTATTGTACTATGTTCAGGTAGATTACTAACAATCACATTATAATTACTCACATATGTACCTTTCGGTTGACATCAAATCAGCTTAAATGCTTCTTGAAAAAACAATATCCATGTCACCTTAGCAACAAATACTATCTATATGGTGTCGTCCATCAAACTCAAGCATGTTCCTTTAACAAGGATACAACTCCCTCTAACTTTTTTGTACCATGAAAAATTTTTATTTTATCTAAATCTTGACATTATTTAGCCATAAATTGGCAGCCATTAGACCACTCTCACCATAATATT
This sequence comes from Hibiscus mutabilis, assembly GCA_019671005.1. NCBI lineage: Eukaryota > Viridiplantae > Streptophyta > Magnoliopsida > Malvales > Malvaceae > Hibiscus > Hibiscus mutabilis. The sequence goes on from CM033722.1 coordinate 32,642,317, forward strand.
CAAGAACTTCTAACTTTTAAGCTCCTTGATCATTAATGCCCTTATCGGAGTTTGAGGTAAAACATAATATACCTCAATACTTATCTCTAAACCTCCTCCTGATCATTACACTTAACTGTGTATCGTGATCCAACAGTATCAAATATTATCTAACATTATCAGTAACTTATTCAAACCTATTCATACTAGTGAGGAGCCATGTCAAGTTATACAAGTAGTACATTTTTATCATAACATCCTAGGGGAATGAACTTATTAACAAATCATTTTTGACTTAATTTAACCTCCAGAATCAGCTAAACCTTTGCTCTGATACCAACAAATTTAACACCCATAATGTATATCTGTAATACGAATATACATTACGGATGTTACTAAAAACATATACTGAATATTTTTATTACTCTTCGGTAAACAACATTTTCTATAAATTTCAACTGAAAACAATTCTAGACAATTGTAGCTAGTTTTAACCTTGAATTGGTTTATAAAACATAAAATTTAGTTATTTAAAAGAAAATATTGTTCACGGTGAAAACGTCGCTTGTTGCCTGGACCCTTTCTTGATTATAAAAATTTTGAGCGATAAGATTTAAATTCTGGTTAAACCATTATACTTTTACCTTACTAGTAACATTATTTCATTTTCATACTCCATGTATCATTGTACTATCATACTTTGAAAATATATACTTTAAAGCTTGCAAAATAGTTTTCTTGAAAATATAATTACATGCCCACTAGCTCCTGACTATTTTAAAGATGTACGTACTTTCACTTACCGATAACTTGACTTCCAAATGAGTGGCTCCTCCTTACTAATTTTGATATGAAGAACCTACGTGTGAAATAAAACACACGCTAAGTACGAACTTAGTGAGGCAGTTAAACTTATTTATTTTAAAAACATGAAATAATGTAATACAGTGTGTCATATATAAAAGTGCATTTCTTTTTCTCTATAACATGACAAGTAATCACAATCTATATATATGTCATGTATCATAACTATCATATAAATCACGTTATTATTGCATAATATACTCTCTATCATGGACATGCTTTCATCATGTAATCATTTACATATCATGTACTCTATCATGATCATGCTTTCTTTATGTCATCATTTGCATAACATGTATTCTATCATGGTCATGTTTTCATTATGCCATCATTTGCATAACATGTATTCTATCATGTATGTCATGTCCTTCTCGGTCATGTGACATGTAACTTCTTTTTCATGTATCATGTATTCATTTAACATTTGTATCATGTATCATATAACATATGTAGCAAGTAACATGTAACATCAGAATCATATATCATGTAACATTTGTATCATGTATCATATAACATCTCTATCATGTATCATGCAAAATCTCTATCATGTAACATTTCTATCATGTATCATGTTCTTTCATGTAATCATCGTGTTATATTTTCATCGTGTCTAGATAGAGTCCCATGGAAACCCCGTAGCCTATCTGCACCGTAGTTCCTTGTAGAGTACGTACTCGAGAGGACGCTCTTTGCTCCTCATATAAGGACGCTCTTTGCTCCTTATATTAAAACACCTCGTTAGTTCATTTTGCACTATGGGCTTGGAACCCCAGGGTGTATCTTGTTTCATTTTAACTTGTTTCATTTTAATCTTGTCATAATCCATATTTCATGTATACATAATGCATCATCATTTATGCTAACAATCATTCGTACCTGGTATTCCATCAATCTTGCCATGTCGAGCAATGTATCATATCACGTATTATAGAGAAATGTAATGCCAATTTCAACATAATGCAAACATATAGAAATGCACCCACCTTGGCCATTTATTATATTGGCCTCACTAAGCTCTATTGATCGTTTCCTTTATAATACCTCAAACCTTATTTTGATTCGGATTCAACTTCATTTATCACATGAATATAAATAAACATTTGTTAGATTCACTTCTAACAATATTTCAATTAAGCTATTTAATCATTCAACATAAAAATTTCCCATCAATTTATTTCATTCCCTATACTATTCACAAACTCATTTTTGGTCCTTAATGACCATTTTGATCTTCAAATAATTCCTCCAAGCTTGCTAACCAACATTAGACACAAATTGTCTCAATTTCCATTTTCTGTCCACTTGCACTACCATCAAAGATTTACTTCTACAGGGTAGAATACATACTGAATCTTAATCTCCTTTATACCGTAGAAACTAGATTCGATAATGGTTCTAACGGTATAAGCCACATAATTTAATAAAATCTAAAAAAATTATGAAAATTCATCAAACTCCCGTTTACAGGGCTGTCCTGACAGAAACTGTTCTGTAATTTTTTGACCTTTATTAGATTAAAAATTAATATCTTTTAACTCGAAACTCGAAATTAGTTTCTGTTTGTTGGAAAAGAAACTAGATTCGATAATCTTTTCAACCATATAAACTAATAACTCAGATTCAATTTGTACGATTTATGGAAAATTTTCAAAGTCGGATTCCAGTATTAAATTTCGGAACATACTGCTATTCTGTTTTCTGACCTTTCATCACTTAAAAATTCATATCTTTTGATATATGAATCGAAATCAATCACCATTTATTTTAAACTAAATTAGACAAATAAATCTTTACATCGATATAAAATTCACCATCTAACCATTTTTTGTAGAATTTATGGTGAATTTTCAAACTTACTGCCAAATCCAGTTTTCCTACCCAACTTCCATAAATAACTTTAAACTTTATATTAATTTCTCCTTACTTTGCTATTTGTCAATTTGGTCCCCTTACTTGATTCAAACCACTAATGTATCACTTTCTTCATCAAATAATTATTCAAAAATAATTCCCTCTAATTTTTCGTTCCTTCCGAAATAGTCACTAAAATTGCAAATATAAGGATTCAAGCTTCTTAACTTTACAAATTAGTCCTCAAAACAACATTACTACTTGAATTATATTATTTCAACTAAAATTCAGATTTAATCCATCTCTAAAACCTCATTTCCGAATTGGTCACTTAACTTTGACAATTTGTCAAAATGGTCACTAATTCGATTCAACATCAGTTTAACATTCTAACTTCAATTTCACATCTCCAACTTCAATAATAACATAAATACACTTAAAAATCATAAAATTCAGATTAGTCCTTTTAACTTTCAGAATTGCTGAAATGGTCCTTATACCTTTAATTTAGTGTTTTGCTTCCAAATAACAATTCAAGCTTACTAGATCATTTATCCAACATCACAAACCCTAAATCAAACTTGAATCCATAAACCCTAATCATCTTCATACAAACTAAAATATGTAGGGTTTAAATCTCAACTCAATAACATGATTTTAACATTATACTAGCTTGATTTCAACTTGAATTTCATCATGAAATCATAAAATTCCAAAAGCCCCAAACTTTTTCCATAAAACCTAATTTTTTCTCATGCAAAATTCTCATCAATCAAGCATGTTTTCCAAGAATTATTTACACCAAAAGATAGAACTTGAAGAGTAGAACAACTTTGCAGTTGAAAATATTACCTGAAAATCGAGTTTTAGGGCTTGAATCGAACTTGGAAATTTTCTCCCCTTTCCCCTTTATTTTCGAAATGAAGAAGATGAAGAGTAGTATTCATCTTTTGGTTCTTTAACTTTCAATCTCTACAATTATGCCACTTGTAAATATAAATGAATTTTAAATTCATTTAAATAGTGAAATTACTAAAATGCCCTTTTAATCCAATGGTTGAGATTTAATCTCATCAAAATCAATGGCCAAGATCTCATCCATGTGTATTTTTTACCTTTCAATGCCCTCAAAGTTTCAAAATATTTCAAAAATGCCATCTATGTCAAAGGACCAATTTGCCCTCCAACTAGACTTTATTTAAAACAAGTCTTAAAAATTGCCACCCCATTAAAATTGAACCAAATTGGTTCCATTCCTACCGGCCTCATTCCAAAATATCTTAGATTTTATTTATGGCATTTATTCGATCCAAATATTCGAATTTCACTCAATACGATTTCCAAATTTTCTTTATTTGATCTTTATTGCTTTATAGTCACTCTATCAGAATCTAACTAAATCTAGCTAGAATCCAACCAAAAATAATAAAATATTCATAAAATAATATTTTATGAATTTTCCATAACCTTTGGAACTGTCTTTAAAATTTCAACTTGATCCGATGTACCGATAATTACCTAGAAGTTTATCAGGTACAATCCTTACTTGAAAATCTTATAAAAATAATCTATTACGAATATTGTTCACTCATGCTGAATACTTTTTATCAATCCAAAACACTAACATGGAACCTTCCCAGTAGGTCACCCATCCTTGTGCTACTCTGTGCTAAGCACGCTTAACAATTTTTATTTGATCTAAAATATGATTTCCAAATTTCTAAACTTTACCGCTTTATAGCCATTAATATAAACTTCGTACGAAATATTAGGGTAACACAGAGATGTCAATCTTGGGGGTGAACTATTCATTTATGGGGTTAGATTACATAACTTTTGAAAATTACACTTTAGTCCCTGAACTTTTCCAAAATCTACACTTTAACCCCTAAACTTTCAAAATTACATTTTGGGACAAATCATAATATTTGGCGAGCTTCTGGTCTATTCTTTTCGGAGTTGGTAGATTACCAAAGATGAATCCCCAAAAACCTAAAGCAACTTAATCTTTATTTCTATGGCCGCTCGGAGTCCCATGACGCTAGCCTCATACTCGGCTATGTTGTTGTGTAAGAGAATTCAAACCTACTGGCAAAGGGATAGTAGACCTCTTCAGGGGAAACTAATACTGCCCCTATCCCACTACCTAGGGCATTAGATGCCCCATCAAAATAAAGCTTCCAAGATTGGTTGGTGGGCCTCTCCTCAAATAGTGTACCAATCGAGTCTTCATTCGGAAAACTAAAATCGAGCAGCTCATAATCATCTGAGGTGCGGCTTGCCAAAAGATCTACTACCACAGTTCCTTTTACTACTTTTTGGCTCACGTAGACGATATCAAACTTGAATACCAACGAGCCATTCTCCCGGTTAGTGCTGTTACCTCCATTAGAAATTTCAGTAGATCCATTCGGGAGATCAAGCAAGTAGTATGATACAAGATGTACTGCCTGAGCCACTTAGTAGCCCATGTTAAGGCACAATACAGCTTTTGGGTCAATGGATATCGTGACTCACACTCGGTGAACTTCTTGCTCAAGTAATAAACGGCCTGCCCGATACTGGTGCTACCAAGATTTGAGCATTCTTTCTCTAAGGCCTCTTGGCAATCTTCATCCCCCTTTTCCTGGGATATTCTTCTGGAGTAGCCTGAAGGCAGGATCACACTTGTCAGTCAATTGGGAGATGGACCGAGAAATGTAACTGAGCCTTCCTAAGAATCCTCGGACCTCCTTCTAATTTTGAGGCAACGACAGGTCCTGAATTGCTTTCACTTTGTAAGGGTCGATCTCAATCCCCTTTTGGCTGACCACAAAACCTAAAAGCTTCCAGAAGTAACTGCAAAAGTGCATTTCGCTGGGTTAAGCTTCAGTCGGTACTTCATTAGCCTTTGAAACAACTTTCGCAAGTTCTGAATATGTTCTTCTTCGATTCAGAACCTTGGCTATTATTTTCCTCTGATCCAACAGGATGATCTTTCTTCTATCTCACTGTCGGGCTATAAACATTACTCCAAAATCTCCAAACTTTCATTCCTTTAGTAAGACTCAATCATCACTTTGCATATATAATCAAGTTGAGTCCTTGAACTGTACATCGCACTGAATCTGACTTTTATTCTCTTTAGGATCACTAATGGGTTTTGTATTAGGTCGACTATATACATCCTTGACCTCTCGTTCTAAACTCTATACAACAATACATAGAACCTCATTCCTTCTCTTTTCTCTCTCTCTTCCTTTTCCTTTTTCTTTTATTTTCTTTCTCCTCTTTCTTCTCTCTTCTTTTCTTTTTTTCTCTCTTTTTCTTTTCTCTTCTCTTTTCTTTTTCTCTCTCTTTCTTTATATGTTAGTTTGCTGACTAACATTTCAACAGAGGATGCTTTTTATACAAAATCAAAATCAATGGAAAAAGAATATAATGCCCCAGATATCAAATGAATAGTGACTTCGATTCAATCCCCCGGTGATCAATAGCTTGCCTTTGAATGTTGTGGCGATATTCAAAGTTATGAAATTCCTCCCAGATTGCTCGGTTCATCCTCATGATTATGGCATTTGCTTGATCTGTTCGAAAACTACTCCTTCTAGTTCTCATTGTTTTTCTCAAAAAATACGTTCATTGTTTATGAATTTACATAACACACACTGAGTGTAAAAAAATAATACAGGCATATACTTTCAATTACGATTAATATCGTGTCAGTGCCTTCAAAAAGTCATCTATGACGCTAGGGTATTGAACAAGTGAAACATAGCTCCTTATTAGATTTGTTCTCCCCCCACAGCTCCATCAGGATGCTCCAAGACTTATTTGGTCATTCATTGATTTCTTAGAGATTTATCTCTGATGTTGGGGCATTGAACAGGTGGAATCTAGTTTCTTATTAGATTTGTTCTCCTCCCTAAATCCATTAATTGTTCATTTCTTGATAGGTTTTTTTATTAAAAGAATTCCCACATTCAAACTGTTCTATTAGTCTTTCTTATGAGATTTTCTTATCATCGAACATCATAGAAGGAGTAGTAATCTTGCGTCTCGCGCTTTACCGACCAGAGCGGGCTAAGCAGAAAATCATACTTCATTGTGATCCCAACATTCAATTGATCCTTCATTAGAATCAATGTCGCATTATGCACGTGATATCTGAGACCCTACGAGGGTAAGAAAGAATATACATACATATTTACTCAAAAGATGCATCCTTTCATTGGAACGGAAAAGGCAAACATAACATATGCCTTTACAAAAAGATCCTTGCTACCTTTGGGCAAACAGTAGCAAGTTTGATTGCACCCATAACTTCAATAGAAAAACATGCAAGACAAAGCCAAAAAAGGTGACACCTAAAAGCATGGATAGGATGCATTAGAAATCCTTGAATATTGCGACACCAGTCAATCACCCCGACTCTTCAATCCTTCCCACAAACGCGACCTCTTTGTTGATCTTAGGTCTCCAATTCTCAAAGGAAAGTATTCATTTCATGACAAGTTCATAGATTTTTCCTTTCAAAGGCATGCACTCTTCCGTTGTATGGCTAAAGTCACTATGATGGTACCCGCATAAAACCCTGGTACCGAACACATCAGGATTGAAATAGGTGTCACTTCATGGGAAGCGGCCTCAGAAGTTTGTTCTGAACTAACAAGGGTAGCAACTCATAATTCGACATTGGGATTAATATCTTCGTCCTCTTGTTACTCTCTTTCGCATCATTGTTATGCCTTTTAGCATTCCTTGCCCCATTTTCCTTAGACGGAACTCTCTTTGTTTGAGAACGTCATTATTCTCAAGCATCGTCACTTTCGTGGACTCTTCTGGAACTGCTACTGTCTTCTCAAGCGGGTTTAGAACAACACCTTTCATAGAATGGTTGGGATCATGACAATTGCTGACATTTTTAGATTTTGCTGACGTTGGCAATTTTGCTTTATCTGCCTCTTTTATCGTGGTGACTTGATCTTCTCTCAATTTCATAGTACTGGCCATAGTTGGGAAATTAATCTTCAGTCTATAACCCATTGTCACAAACTCTAACACCCCAAGATCGAGAAGGTGTTGAACTTTACGCTTGAAACTCACACACTTCTCGATAGAATGCCCCTGAATTCCGACATGGTAATCACAACTATCTTTCTCATCAAACCATCTTAGATATGAAGGTGACCGAGCTTTGACAAAGCATGGTTCAACCAGTCGGGTGTATAACAACTTAGAGAACAAATCTTGGTAAGTGAACGGGCTTGGAGTAAATTGAGAGTCCTCTACTTTCTTGCCTTTCCCTTAAGGATTGAAAGTTGGGCTTGCTGACAACTGAAGAGATCCTTGTGGTTCTACTTGATATGTCTTCCCATTCATTGGCGAAGACAAATCTTTTAAGAGAGAATCCTCGGTCTTAGCCATTACTAGTTTGGCGGGACATTCAAAGACAACACCGCCTACCTTACACTGGTTAGTGATATCTTGGTTTTTATCAGATAAGGTTTCTCCCACTACAAAGGCATAATCCTGTCTTTCGCCTATTTCTTCATTCATGAATGAGTCTTCGGTCAACCTTACCATGCACAGTGGTTGGACTTCCTGATTTAAAGGAGACTTGCCTCGTGGCACATCCATCTTTGCCCTTGTTGCATTTACCTCTTCAAGAGCACTTACGTCCTGATCAATCTCTTCTCCGGGACCTCCAGCCTCCTTTCTATTCGAGCCTTGCGCATTTGGGGACATGGCCTGAGGTGAGGCGACCATCTGCCCTTTAAGGGCTTTATAGGTGTCCATGTTGTTAACCTCCAAATTCAATTGCTTCTGAGCTGGTTCTTTGTCCTTTGGCGTAGACAAGATTTTTAAGAGAGAATTTTCAATCTTATCTAACGCCAATTCGATAGGACATTCAAAAGTAGTGCGGGCTATCTCGTATTGGTCGATGATGGCTTGATCTTCATTAGACAAAATCTTCTTCACTGTAAAGTCACAATCCCAACTCTCACTTGCTTCTTCGACCTCCTTTTGCACCAAGGAGTCTTCAGTCAATCCCTTTTCTTTGACCATCGCACCCATCAATTCATCGATTTACCCCCTAGTTTCCTCTTGGAGCTTCTTCAAATGTGTTATTATCTTTCTTTGATTTCAAACCAGATGTTCATGAAGCTGTTTGAGCTTATCAACCCTTGCCACTAGGTCATTTATACTTCTGAGGCTGTACTAGCTAGAAGTCCTTCATTGGCTTTCTCTATTTTCTGAGACGGATGCCATTTCCAAACTGGTTTCTGCTTTAGCAAAACTGTCTTCCATTTACTCTTCTTGATGTCAAGAACGTGTAAGGATGGAGTCTTGAATTACTGTCACGAAACCCCCTCAATTAATCTTATTATTTAATTATTTAATGCATTATATATGCTTTATGCAACACATGGAACAAATAAAATACATGAATGTATTCAAATAAAGGCATTGATTCTGTTGGTGGTCACCCTCAAACAACTTTCATTGGAGACTAAAAGGTTGTCATTATGAAGAAAGATATGCTCTGGCCTTATCTCCTAGCTTTTTGATAGCTTCGAGCAACTGAATGAACCTGGGTGCCTCTTCCATGTCTGAGGCTACAAAAGAAAGAAGGGCTTTGGCTTCGTTGCTAGATTCTTCACGTATTGGATGACTTCTTGCACTTGCACCACTATGTCGGTGTTGTATTGATCTCGATCTTGAAACATGTGGTAGCCTTGTAAAGACGCCTCAACCAATAATTGTCTCCTCCCTCGGCGGCTTCTTCAAGAGCTATCATTCTTCTGAAGTAACCTTGGACTGCGGCCTCTAACGTCTCAATCTTAGCTTAGAGTGTTTCGTTTCTCTTGTATGTTAGCTTGAAACTCAAGAAAGCCATTTTGAGCACGATATTTATAAAGTGACCGATCTGGCTCCCTAAACCTTTCTTCTAGTTGAGCATTATGGGCTTGACTTTGATAGTTTCTCAAAGGTAAAGTTATACAATCCTTGCACCTTGAATAGTTGGTTCTTGCTTTCTTGGGACTTTCTCTTTCGCGGGGTAGCACCCATTGCTTACTTGCCTTTCTCAATTTCTTGTTTTAGCCTCAGCTTAAGGGTGCCACTTTGATAAAGAGCATTTTTCTTCCAAACCTGTGTCGAGCTTCATTAACTATTTGATAATCCCGTCTCGCTCATCTACATCTAGGCTGACCCTATAAAGCTCGCTTCTATGCTCAGTTTGCAAAGCATCCATCTTCTTCTTCACCTCTTCTAGCTCGCTTCTTAGGATGTCGGCCTCGAAAGGAACCATTCTCAAATGTTCTTCAAGTGACATAGTCGGACCTTGATCGGGCTCCGGAGTTTTGTCATTGATTCTATTGTGCATCCAATAGGCAAAATCTGGGGTGAACATACACTTGTTGTATTCTTCCACCTTTATGCGATAGAGGTGATCCCAAGCTCTAGAAGCATCTTGAACCTTTGCCTTATATTCATTCTTAAATGGGAACTCAGAAGTGCTCAAACCGACGGTGACAAGTACAAATTATCGTGAACCGAACTGCCTTTACACTAATAAAGGAGCGCAAGCAATTCCACCATGCAAGCCTATCATTATTAGCCAATCATAGTTTCCACAACTGTACAAGAAATGAAGGACGCTACCAAGCCAAGGCACCCTCCACACAATGTCCTCATCTTGAATATTCTTGAAGATGGCCGTCCGTTTTTTGTTTCCGGTTCTTCCCACCATTCAATTGCTAGGTAATCTCGTAAAAGGGAAAAATATCCTGAGATTTTCCCGGGCAGCACCCTTATCGGTGTTTTCCAAAGGTGACTTCGGATCCATACTCGAAGTGATTGCGCACACCCCCTAAAGTGCCATTCTTCATGCTTTCGGCTCGCATTCAAGGAGATAAAAGCTTCAATCAAGATTGACGATACTGGGTTAGCCTTCTTCTTCAACCGCTTGAATAAGTCCAAGATGGCTACATTAATGTTACCCAAAACCCTAGGGGAAATGATCAAACTGTAGATCCCCAAAGTGAACAAATCCATCTTTGCCCTCTCATCTGGGTGTATTAGTATGACATCTCGAATGCACTCCCATAAAAAGTGGGGTTGTCACCTCGAACCTGAATTAATCCCTTGACCCAATCTTTGCTCATCTAGGCTATAGTTTTAAGCTTCAAAGGATAATTCTAAGACCTTGCTAGCTTCGTATAAATCCATTTTTCCAGAATGATCTTCTAATTGAGCAAAACTGTATATTCTTCAATTGTAGGCATCAAATCATCAAATGTGCTATGTCACCATAATTTTCACAGAACAAATCTTGCAATCATCGGTCTCATCTTCCCGTATCTGTTTCAGATCCATTAGGTCACTTTGTTGTAGACTGACATGTATAAACCCTGCAACAATGCGCTCACTCGGTAAACCGTCACTTTGGACCCTTTGGTTGACTTCAGACCAATGTCAAACGGTTGAGTTAATTTCCTTCTTCTTGAGTTACCTCTTATCCATAATGAAAGCTCTAAAATTGGATAAACCACTCGAATCAACACCTTCATGTTATGCAATGCACATGTGAAAAAATATATACAAAATAAGACAACAAGAGAACAAGTCAGTACCAGATAAAATCAATAACATAATAAAATAAAACAAGAAATCAAGCATCAAATAGAGCAACCCTATTTACATCATCTTTAAAGAACCTAGGTTAACAACATGGCTCTAAAGGGGTGGGCTTTCTATGTCCACTACATGAAGTTTTGGTTCTAAACGGTACCCAAACGTCCTCGTTGTCCTCTTCTAAAAAGTAGCAAGGCCCCCGGTCATCATCCATTATAGGCTCCTCTCAACCGAGTTCAGTTCAGGGGGACCCTTTCGCTATGTCCATACGGGGAAACAATATTCCCACGAAAACATAGGGTAGTCGAGCTCCGAAGGTAATTACTAGGCCCATACGGAGGAACAATATCCACACGAAAGCACTAGCGTTTTCCCCACTTAAAAGGACGGGTTTAAATGTCAAATTTTAGATGCGTTAAGTTAAACTCGCATTTATAAACGAATGTCAATTTAAGCATCACTTTAATTCACAAATTTCGATATTAATAAAGCGGTAATTATATTTTTGTTCTTTTTGAAAATTGGCCTGACTCACTTTATTTTTGAAAAAAACCAAAACTAGTCGCCAGCCGTAGCGACCTTTTTTTTGAAATTCAAAAATTTAAATTAGGTTCGAATGGGATCGCTAGAAAAAGGAGTAGTAGGGTTCCTTTAATTTTTGGGAAAAATATTTAAAAATGGAAAATTCCTTAAAATTTTGTGTTCTTGAAAAACATAAAACTTGGAGTCGCCACTGGCCACTGAGGTAGGCCGGACACCATAAAAACTAGAGTTCGTTTGAAAGCCGGTTCGGGAGTCGGTTACGGATAGGGGCATTTTGGCACCCCGCACCGCCAAAAAATTGGTACCATAAAAAGAAAATAAATAATTACCGCTTTGTTAATATCGAATTTTCCAAATTAAAAAGACAATTAAGTTAAGATCCGGTTATACATGCGAGTAAATTTTAGGGGCCTCATTATTCGAAAGTAAACCGCAAAACTACCATCACTACGTTTGATACTGGCCACGTTTACCCCGAATAACAAGACTCCGCATTAGCAAATTTAAATATATCCGAATGTAATATTAACAGGGCAAGGCACGGTATATAAAGGTAAGCAAAGGCATAAAATAAACATGGTAAGTGTGAAGCTAGAAATAAATGCAGACACGATGAAAACAAAGATATGAAAAAAAGAACGAACAAAAGGATTCAAATATCAAAACACCTATGCCAAGCGAAAATTATAGTAAGTATATAATAAGGTAGTATGTACATATATCTATAATTAAAATATAATATGCGAGAAAAAAAAAAAACTAGATTCAAACAAGAAAACGGCTATACAATAATTAAGCGATAGCATATCGAACATAGGGCGCCTATACAAATATATTTACCGCATATTAAACTCACATATTATATGATGTATTATATATAAAATAAACAATTTATTGCAGCTTGCGTAGTACGTACTTTAATAATGATTACGTTAACAAACATTAAGCATATAAGGTGGGCATGTAAATACACAACATATATATATATATAAGAAGCAAAAATAAATACGATTTAGAAAAAAAAACGTATGAGTACGTACAAAGTGAAAAATATATATACATTACAAAAATATACCATACGAACAACATATAACATAAAAGGGACACATACGCACGTATACACATTTCCTATCGCATACACTCATAATATACGTAAAAAGGTTAAGACATAAAAGAAAACAAATACGAATATAAAGACACATATAAACACGGAATTCGAATGAAAGGAAACAAAAACATATCAACATGAAATAAAAGGGACTAATATATATATAAAAAAGCAAGTGAAATGAAATATGCAATGCAAATGACTAAACTGAAAATCAAAACAAATTGTAACAGAAACGAAGAGATAATTGCCACTGATTTTAGGGCGAAAATGCAACAAAAGTAAAGTTTTAGGGTTTAAAAAAGGACAATTATCTTTTGAAAAACTGCTTAAAATGAAAATAGGGGCCAGACTGAAAACATTTAAAAACCTTCAGGCACTGCAGGCCAAATTTTGAAGTGTGGAAGGGCCTGGAAATGTTATCATAAACGTGGAGGGATGTGAGGATAATAAAACCATTTTGAAGAGTTCAAATCAGGCCTAAATCGCGAAGGAATTGAGAGCTTTTAATATTTTAGGAGGACCTATGACGTAATTTAAAACGACGAAAGCCCTGGGGCGTGAAAACGAAAGCGCGGAAGGTTCTATGGTGTAAAAGCACCATTTTTAAAACAAAATTTTGTATAAAAGCAAATTTTCAAGAACTAACTGGCTCTTTTCTCGTTTTTAAAACCGAAGCACCAGAAAAGGAAATTTCACTCTCTCTCTCTGAAAATCAGACTCTTCAAAGGTCTGATATACACCGCCGTACATTTTCAGATTTCGGTGAAACTCCGCCTCCTTCCGCCGCTAATCGGCGCCGGAGTCTGGAAAACCCTACTCATATTCGACCTTCTCAGCTTTTTAAACTCTAGCCACCCCTTAGTCTTTTTTAGAAACAAATCAAAATCCAGTTTTTGAAAACCAAATCGATAGCCTCCTCTCATCTAACCCTAGATTTGAACTCAGATCATTCGGAAAAAAAAAACTTATTTTCTTTCGAGAAAATCGAAACTAAAAAAAGCTCCCTTTTCTCCGGCAGTCCGAGAGCAAAAACAACACCTTTTCCTCGTTTCGGTTCACCATGACGGTTCGAGGACCATGGGTTTGTCACCGGCCGAAAGAGGAAGGAAAGGTCGGCAGGCTCTAGATCGAAGGTAAAACTTAAACTTCTATTTCATTCTTTTTCATGAGTTGCATGCAAAAAACGAAAATAATACCTTCAAAAACCTCTTTTTTGTATTGATTTTTTCTGTCAAAACCCGCATGGGTTCTTTTACAAGGTAATGCGGTCTTTTTTATATATCCGCCTTGCTGATTTACATGAATAATAAAGCTAAAAATGAAAAAACTTTTTCGTTGCTTTTGCTGATATCTGCCATTATTTGTTTGTACGCTTGCATGTCGGTTTTGTCTCTGAATTTGTATTTTGGCTTGCTGTTTTTGCTTTTTGTTGATCTATGTTTTTAGGTTGATGCATGTTGTTGTTGTGCCAAAACGGGTAAGCTGGGGACTGGAAGGGTGGCTGTGGCAGATGGGAGGTCAGGGCGTGCTGAAGAGTGGTGATCTAGAACGTCCGAGCGTGTGATACATGCGCGCGTGAAGGGCTTTGAAAAGACGCGCGTGGGCGCGTAGAGATTTCAGAGTATTCCTTGCAATCTGGACCGTCCATTCAGATCTCCAAATCCAACGGCTGCGATGACTTCGGCGCTGGAGCAGATGGGCAGCTACATTAGGGTTTCCTCAATGGCCTGATCTGGGCCGTCAGATCTGAAGAAGATCTGACGGCTACTATCCGACTGCGCATAAGATCAAAAAGACATTAGGGTTTTTCGGATAACGGGCCCTATTGAGCTATATGTAACATATTTATTGTTTTTGGGTTTTTGTAATTTGGACTATAAACAAATTTTTTGGGCTTATTTAATTTTAATTATCGGGCTTTTATTATATTAATTTGTTTTTGGATTTTTGGTTTAATAATAGTATTATAACATAATATAATAATATAATAGTAATAAAGGGACATATAATACTAATAATAATATAAGGGATTAACAATGCAAACCGAATATTAATACTAATACATAATACTAATTAAAACAAATAAACCTAATAACATTTTGTGTTTTTCTTTTCAAAATATCATGTAATAATAAGCAAAATAATTGTAATAAAACCTACCGTGTATACTAATAATATTTTTGGGTTTTGTAATGACATAAATAAATAAATAAATATAGTATAATAATATTTTTTGGTTCTTTTTTAATAAATATAATATTAATTAATATAAAAGGATAATAATAACTCAAGCCCATTATTAAAAATGCTAGCAAAACCAAATAAAAAAAGGGTTAACACTCCGGGTAAAATTAATGATTACAACTGGTAGAGTTCTATGATCAGACCTGAGTTTCTACGGATGAATTACTTTTGAATTCGGTGACCAATCAAGCCAAGCAGAATTGCACAAACATCTATCTAACCGCTGAAAAAGCCCTCCTCTACTCCAAGTGAATATAGACCCAACAAACCCCAAATCACGGAGCCCTGTATCAAACAAAAATTCAAAGAATAACTGGCTGACTCCAACTCGTCCTTCCGCACCACTACGTCTTTCATCAATACTTCGAATCACATTTAGATAACCGCCCAAAATCCAAGGCTTATCAATCGTAGATTCAAGTTGGCAAAGATCCGACCACAATCTCCATCTCTTCCTAACATCAGGACTCACATAGATGAAGGTGAAGTTACAACAACCTGTGCCATGGACCTCAGAACATTCAGCATGTACAAATTGGTTCGACACTATAAGAACGTCAATCTTAACAGTATTCCTCCACAAAATCCAAATACCCTTGAAAACCTTGTAGCCTCAACACGAAAAGAGTTTGGAAATCCTGATCTCCTAATGAACGTGTCCGCATTGGTGCTACTAGTTCTTGGTTCAAACAAAGCAATCACACTCGGATGGTGAGTAGACAACAACTTAAAGTACCTATTAAAGGCAAGGCCACACACGCCTAGCGAATTCCACAAGATCACTTTAACCATTAAAAAAATTAAAATTAAGTGATCAAACTTGATCAGTACGTGGACTAGAACTCAAATAAGCATTTTTGGAGATCCATTGGACTGGAACTCAACACCACCCAAATTTTCTTGACCTCGACCAGTAGACTGCACTAGAGAATTCTCCATGCGAACAAGATCATGGGACATGGACTTAATCAATTCTCCCAACACCGGACCAACATATCGTTTAGTTTCATTCTTCTTTATCATTTTAGCTCCCTTCTTGACCATACTATTGCTCACGGATAAACTAAGCAATCCCATCTGTGACTTTGGGGTACCCACAACAGTACCCTTTTTGTTGTTAATATCGCCAGGCATTTCCACTTGAGGACTCATCACCTCCATAACGTGGACAAATTTGTGGTTTCTAGTTTAAATTCGGCATGCAACATCTTGCATTGTCCCATCACCTTAACCGTTTGAACTTGATTGGAACACTCGCCATGACAGACAGCCCTTGTTGGTTGCACCCTGTGCACCGCCTCAACACGCTTTCGCTTGGCTTTACCAAGCTCCTGGTTTATCTCCAAATCATGACCCCAATTTACATCTCGATCCATCCCACAAGCATTCACCTTGCCAACAACTATTTGACCCTTGTCAGCCGTGTCTCCTAACCTGTCATCCTCCTGAATGTTCAAAGTAGTGAAACGAGAGCCTTTTGTTGCTTCCTCTGTCTTGTCTTGCACTCCAACATCATGACCAGTCTTTTTAGTCACATTAGCCCTTCTTTTCCGTCCTGCGATGTGCATCCAAGGACCATACATGTCAATTGACATGTCCCTATTCAAATGCTCGAAGCTTTGCTCCAAGGTAGGGTCCAAATGAGTAGTCTCAGACTCTCAGCTGCTATAACTGGAATTGAATGCGGACACCCCTCTTGTGAATGACCATAGCGACCATAACCATAACAAATCAATGGCAATCCTTCATATTCGATCCATTGTGGACGACCATCAATATTCAAGCATGAAATCAAGGGCTTGTACCACCATGCTCTCGGTTTCTGCCATGTTGTTGCGCAGCTTTCATTTACTTGATGATCAGTAGAATTCTACGCAATCCTGCTAGTGCATGTCGCGATTCCTCCGTCAATCCCTTACTTTTTCCAGCACTGACTCACGCTCCACATGGTGAGGGTAGAGGATCCATTTATTCCGTTGAAGCCATAGGTTCCATAATATAGCACCAAACAATAAATCTCATCCATCTGTATTTTTTGCAAAATTACATGTTTAATGGCGGAACTTGGCATACGATTTTGAGGGAACCAACTAGAGATTTTTCTCAATAAATTATATATAATATAATATAAAATTTTGACAGTAAGATTTTTCAATGTGTTTCTTTAATATACAAATACATATTAATGATATATTTTTAAAAAAATAATAAAAAATATTCAAATATTTAAAGAGGCCTGATGAGTATTTTAAAATTTTCAAAGGACTAAATAATAAATTTTAAAAATTTTGAAAGAGTCATTCAAATATTTAAAAAGACCTAATTATATTTTTAAAAAATTTAAAGAACTAAATATTAAAATTTTAAAAATTTGACGGTCGACCTCCACAAGTCCGACCAAGTTTCTCCCCGGCACATGTTAATAATTTTCTTTTTGATTCACCGGTTTAATTAATTAGAAGTTGAAAGAGAGCGAGGAATGTGTGTGTGTTATTGGAGCATGTTAGGAAGGTATATCCAATTTCACATGGTGAGTCTAAAAAATAGCAAGTCTAGGCTAAAATGGTAAGTTTAGAAATTTATTTAAAAATTTAAAATATTAGTCATTCTGATAATATTTTAAGTTAATTTGTTCGCGAATTTTGATAAGTTTTGAAATTTGATTTTTAAAAAAACATTTTAAGTTTTTTTTGATAAAATTTCAAAATTTATTTTTTTAAGTTTTAAAACTTGTTAAAAAACAAAAAAATTAATTAAATAAATTATTAAAAAATGTAAACAAAATTTAAAACTTACTACTTTTAGCCGCCGTGTCATTACACGTTACTCAAAGGCTAAGCACAGGTTGATTGACTCGACTTCCCATGATAAAACTACCTGTTTTCTCTTTCCCTATAGTCTCCAGTGCGTGACTGTACACATGTCCATCAATAAAGATGCTGACATTAACGTAGTCTTGTTTCTTCATCTTGATATACGGTTGAATCAGTTAAGAGTGAGCGAAACTCTATTTGATTTAAAATATTAAATTTTTTAATTTGATCTGATGTAAAAAATTGACTTAATTTTATTCGAGTCGTAATTTTATAAATTTAATTAAAACTTTAAATAAAATTTTAGTTATAAAATGTAACTTTAAATAATTTAAATTTTTTTAGTAATTAATGATCAATTTTTAAGTTTTGAGTCAAATTTATCATTTTTTGTCTAATATAAGTTTATCACATATGAAAAATATAAAAAAATATATGTATATTATATATGGTTAGAAAAAATTGTTTAAAATTAAAATCAATTAATATCATAATATTATATATATTTACAATTAAATTTAAAATGAAACTCAGACAATTCTATTTAACTTTGATCGACTCGAATTTTATAAACTCAATTTAATTTTAAAAAATTCAAATATAATTTAAATTATATAATAGAACTTGTCAACTAAACTCGAGTGTATGCTCATCTCTAGAATCTTTGATTTATTGATTCTCACTTAGTGGAGTCCTTTCTCACCCGCTCATCTCGCATTTGACATTGTAGCAAAGCAAAGCAAATGAATTGAACCAAAATGGAATCTTTTATTGTTGCGCATGCATTTGTTGAAAAAGGGATTGAGAGTCCTTTTATTCGGTAATATAAAAGAGTAATTAAATTAGATTAATCTCAATGTTGCTTATTGGAATAGAGTAGTATTTAATCGAGTCGAATTAAATAAATTGTGATATTTGAAGAGAAGAGTTACTTATTTTCAAAATATTATTTTATTAATCAAGTCGAATCAAATCACAAATGAAGGAAGATGAGTTGAAATGAAATGGCATAATGTTAAAAATATATCTTTAATGTTTGATTAGATATCATTCTTGCTTTTATTTTTTAAAGTATTTTAACCCTCAACGTTTCGTTTTGGGTTAAAATAACTCTTCTGTAAATACAAATTGTTATTCAACTAACTATAAACAACTTGAAATGACTTGACATAATGACACATCAATAAAAAAATAATTTTATATAAATTATATAAAATTATTTTTTTATTGATGTGTCATTATGTAAAACCAACACATTGTCTATATGAAGCTACTTTGTCAACATGCACTGCCATGTAGGTTTGTCACGTCATTTCAAGCCATTTACCTTTAGTTGACTAACCATTTTCATTTATATAGGAATCGTTTTAGTCTAAAATAAAACGCTAAAAGTTAAAATATTTTAAAGAAATAATGGCTAAAATAATTATTCATTTAAATATCGTAGACTTTTTTTATTATGCCAAATGTGTAATTAATTATTTGAATAACTAAAGTTACACATTTCAAATTTAAATTTAACTCAAATTATTTAATATAAAATGTAAGAATTTAATCAATTTTTAAGTAGGGTGTTTCCCACCTGCCAACAGTATGTTGAGAGCATCAGTCCTCAATGACATTTGTCTCTGCACCTGTGTTTTGCTCCATTATTTATGATTTGATCTACGGAATTCAATGTTGGATTAAAATCCGTAATAGTGGGCACATATGTATAATGTATATTGCTATTTTAAAGTATGACACAAAATTAAATGACCAATTATGTTAGGCGTGTCATGGGTATTAAAATGTCATGGAAATAAAAGTGTAGATACCATAAGATGTATTTATAATTCGATGAGGGGCAGAGTTATAAATACTTAATAGTTGATTATTAAATCAACTATATAAAGAGGTAGTGGTCCCCAAGAAATAGGTTAACTTGTTTTTCTCTCCTTCCCGTCAGAGAGTTTTACATCAAGAGAAAACCTATCTTCTTGGAAGATCACAACTACCTTTTAGGCGATCTTCATCAAAAGATTCAAGGTTTTCATCTATCGATTAATTCAGGTACGCTTCCGCATTCAGTTTATTGTTCTTGATGATTTGACATGATAGATCCTGGGTTTAGATTTCATATCTGTTATTGTTTAATTCTAACAAGTGGCATCAGTGCTTTGTCATGTTGAATCCTTAAGAACCAATTTATTTATTTTTCGGATTGATTTGTTCTGAATTCTTTTTAAGATATCAGATTTGATTTGGTATTTAGATTAAGATTTATGTTAAAAGTTCCAAGTTTGTTTTTAATCCAATTTTAAGGTTTCGTATATAATTTACCGATTGTCATTCTTCGAATCCATTGGGTTAAACTGAAATCTTGGATTTCTATTCCAGTAGGTTTAAGATTAAAAGATATATATTGTTAATTTGTGATTTATTAATATTTATTTTTTAATTGAAAAATATATGTCGTGATAATCTTACTTCTAAATTTTGTGGCTATTTATGTAGCAATCTTTAGCACTTTTTAATTAAAAATTCTTTCTTTAAAATAAATATATCCGGTGAAGAAAGCTTGTACCGAAGCTCTAACCTCGAACCTGGAAAGCGGGGTACACTTTGGGTGAACCACCAAACAGTTGGAGCAACGGTTAAAACACATATATGGTGTTTTTCAATTCTTTGAATTTGTCGTAATTCATATATTTGGATTTCTATTAAGCTTACATGGTTAATGATTTATATAATTTCAGTTTGATCATACTTTTAATTTTGAAAAGGATAACTATAGCTTAGATTAGTTTGTGTGACACATGTTTGTTGCTGGAGTTTGACTTGGATCTCAAGTCTATTTGGTTAGTGCCTCAGTTTATTGCGCTTATTTTGCTAAAGTTTGTTCTTGTTATTTCTTGAACCTCATTGCTTAATAGTTTCCGTTAATTGTTTGGATTTTAGTATATTATTTGCGTTTGGTATTAATGTATATTCGTTTCGGTTTGATTAAAATTTCAATTTTGATCGTTGATTCTTATGGATATACTAAAGTTTTATGTGATCATTGTATGAATTATTCATTTATATAAAGTTAAAGGATTAATTGCATTTAGTTTAACGATTTATAAATCTTGCCTTTAAGTTTATAATCAAAATTTTGGCAAATGTATGTTTAAGGAATTTTTTAAGAAACAGTCAAAGATTTTGTTTTTTTTTTTGTTTTTTTGTTTTTATTTCTGATAGCCCCATTTAGACAACCTTATTTTGGGTTATTTCGAAAACTCAAGTGTTATCAGAAATTTTAGTTTTGTCTGTTACTAAATTTTAAATTTGAATATCGATATATTTATATTATATATTTTAAGATAAATTAATTGAAGCATTAAGTCACCAAAGTGACCTCTATTGTAGAAATTATTTTATTTTAATATATAGAAGGTTTTGTGCATGTAAGTCGGATTATGTTAGTATTAATTGGCCCAAAGGAAGGTTAATAATTAACATTATTACATGTGCAAATGTGGTAATAAACATGTGATAATTATTCAGTTTTATATGTGAGCAATAAATCGGCCCAAAGGAAGATTTTTGTTTGACATGTTCTTATTATCAATGTTTGATTACTGTACCAAGATATCACTTGCAAGTTAATGTTTTGTCCAAAGATAAAATATTAATGGAGTGTCCGGTATCTTGATATGAGGTTTATCTTTATTCAAATTTATTATTATTTTGGTTATCTTTTAATTTGATTGAAAGATAAAATTAAGACAAATATTTTGAAACAATTAAATTCATATTTTGGTTTTGGGTGTCTAATATTTTAATGGATTAATTGAAACATAATGTCACCAAAGTGACCGCTTTTGTGTAGATTAGTTTATTTAAAATATTAAGATAATTATGGGTTTTTGTAATTCATGCGCTTATTAATTGGCCCAAAGGAAAGTTAATATTTGGCAGAATTACAACGACAACTGTGGCGATAAATGTGTGACAATTATAAGGTATTTTATGTAAGCAATACGTTAGTCCAAAGATTAATCTATTGTTTGACATAGTTTATTGTCAATGTTTGATTGCTACAACAAGAGTACCGCTTACAGTTAATATTACTGTCCAAAGACTTGATATTAATGTTGTGCTTGGTATCTTGAGGGGAACTAGCCATTATTTTGAATTTATTTGTTTACTTATGAATATTTATGTGAGCTTGTTTTTATTTTATTTATTTATTTTTGTTCTATATTTAGGTAATTTATCTTTGCTGTCACAATATCTGTTAAATACATTCTACACTCATGTTTAGTAAAACTAGTTTCAAGGAATAGAAAAGACACTTACATAAAGTATTTGGTTGTATGAACATAGACCTTGCACTAAGGAAGAACAACTCGCACCTCTCATGGCGGTAAGCACCCATAAAAGGGATTTTGAGAGGTGAGTTTGTTCAAATTGCATGATTTTAATGATCATAAAGTACAACATTCTAGAATTCTTTAGGAGCACAAATCTAAATATATTACTCATATTAAGGGTTTCCTTGACGAAATTAAGAAATGATTTACCCAAAACATTAAGGTTAAGATGACATCACTTATGCCTTCTTTGATGTCTATGAAGTATAAGGGCCAAGGAAATGTGAGGAAGTACATTATGAAAAATGTTTAATATTGCTTCAAAATTTAAGGCACATAAGATCAAACTTTCTAACAATTGTTTGTTCTTATGATTTTGGTATCGCTTCCTATACAGTTTAACCAATTCAAAATTAGTTACAATCACAAAAGGAGAAATAGACTTTAAATGAGCTTATTTCTAATTGTGTTAAAGAGGAAGAAAAGTTGAAGCATTATAAGTGTAAAAGTACTCATTCGGTTAGTGCTCATTTAGTTAGTGTCTCTAAGAATAAGGGCAATAAAAAAATATTAGAATAAAGTTGCTAAAGGTCCTAATCAAAAGAAACAACAATAAGTTACAAAGTATTGATTCTTTTGTATAAGTTAGGACACATGTGAAGAAATTAAACTTCAAAAGTGAGCAACTACTTCGGTTATTTTGAGTGATCCATGGGCTGTAAATTTTATGATCCCACAATAAGGATTATTTTAAGGAGAGGTTTATAACATTTTTAGGATGTTGAGTTTGGAGGAGAAATAAGGTTAGATACATTGCTATTGAGGGTAAGTTGAATTATAATTTAATTCATACTATCACTTTTAATGATGTTTAGGTTTTTACACCTATCATAATCAAGAAGTGAATCAAGTACCTCAGCAAAACAATGTTGAACAACTCCCATTCAAGATAAGGTAATTGTTTCAGAAGAACAAACTCAACAATCTTAAAAAAAATAATAAGTGCCATTAAAGATATCCACGAGAGGAAGGAGAAATATTATTCTAGATTATCACTTTGTATTTATTCAAGAAAATAAGGATAATAATGTAATGATAAAAAAAATGATTCAATCATTTTTTTTTATCAAATCATAAAAGTTCTGACTCTCAAAAGTGGATTGATGTCATTCAAGAAGAGTATAATTTTATGCAAGACAATAAAGTTTCGGAACTTGTCTCATTATGTGAAGGTGCAAACCAATTGGTTGTAAATGGATATTTAAAACCAAGAGGGATGCAAATGATAATGTGGACAAGTATAAGGCATGTCTTGTATCTAAAGGATATACTCTAAAAGAAGACATTGATTTTGTGGAGACTTTCTCTCAAGTTTTATTGAAAGAATCTTTTAAGATAATCATGACGCTTATTGCTTATTTTAATCTTGAGCTACATAAGATAGATGTTACGCTTGTGTTTTTCAATGGTGACATTGAAGAAACAAATTATATGGTACAATCATAGATTTGTGTCTAATGATACAAAATCAATGATATGTAAATTAAAGAAATTCATCTATGAGCTTAAGTTGGACTCTCATTAACGAAATTATAAATTTCATATTGTTTATCTCATTTGGTTTTGAGATAAATTTGGTTCACAATTCTATATACTACATTCAGTGGGAGTAAACCAAGTGATACTCATATTACTAAAGAAGACAAATTTAGTCTTACTCAATGCCCTAAAAGTAACCTTGAAATTTAGAAAATACAAAAGATTCCATATGTATAAGCTATTGAGATTCTAATTTATGCTCAAGTATGTATGCGTTTGGATATTGCGTACATTGTTGGAATGTTAGACAGATATTTAAGCAATCATATTATGGATCATTGAATAGCAGCCAATAGGGTTATGAAATATCTTTAGAGAACAAAAAAATTACATGCTCACATATCGGAGTTCTGGTAAGTTAGAGATCATCAAGTTTACAGACTTGATTCTATTAGAATATTGATGCAAAAGAATTTTGTCACATGGGCTGCTAATTATAGATTGAATAGAAAGATCACTTGGTTATTTTGTGACAATAAATATGCATTCATTTATTCTATAAACAATAGGAACACTTTAAATTTAAAGCACATAAATATTAAGTTCCTAGTTGTTAAAGAAAATTCAGAGTGGTTGTGTGTCTATAGAGCATCTTTGGTACAAACTCCATAATTGCGCGCTTATTAAGAAACTGACACCCTAGGTCTTTCATGAGCACACTACTCATGTGGGTGTAATGTTATTTAAGGATATTCAGTTTTAGTGGGAGTTTGTAATTTTGAAAAATGCTCATTTGGTTTAGACACAATTTCTATTCCACTTGATTTAAAGTTATTTTAAGATTATTTTCTGCAAAAATAAAGTTCTTTTGGTTTATGCACACTCTGAATTCAGTAAAGTTTGATCTCACTAAGGTTTAGGAGGACCAATTGGAAATAGACATGTTTGGTTCACATTTCATGTAATTTTCCATGCTACGCGTCCATGATTGATCCATGTCATTTGACTATATTTGTATACGTGACCATTGATGGGTCTTGTCATGATTGATACGACAAAGGCTGCTTTGATCCTATATGGATATAGTTGATGGACGAGATTGTTCTGAGAATACCTATTATATAATAGCAAAGTTGGATTAAAATCCGTAATAGTGGACACATATGTATAATGTATATTGCTATTTTAAAGTATGACACAAAATTAAGTGACCAATTATGTTAGGCGTGTCATGGGTATTAAAATGTCATGGAAATAAAAGTGTAGATACCATAAGATGTATTTATAATTCGATGAGGGGCGAGTTATAAATACTTAATAGTTGATTATTAAATCAACTATATAAAGAGGTAGTGGTCCCCAAGAAATAGGTTAACTTGTTTTTCTCTCCTTCCCGTCAGAGAGTTTTACATCAAGAGAAAACCTATCTTCTTGGAAGATCACAACTACCTTTTAGGCGATCTTCATCAAAAGATTCAAGGTTTTCATCTATCGATTAATTGATGCGCTTCCGCATTCGATTTATTGTTCTTGATGATTTGACATGATAGATCCTGGGTTTAGATTTCATATATGTTATTGTTTAATTCTAACAAGTGGCATCAGTGCTTTGTCATGTTGAATCCTTAAGAACCAATTTATTTATTTTTCGGATTGATTTGTTCTGAATTCTTTTTAAGATATCAGATTTGATTTGGTATTTAGATTAAGATTTATGTTAAAAGTTCCAAGTTTGTTTTTAATCCAATTTTAAGGTTTCGTATATAATTTACCGATTGTCATTCTTCGAATCCATTGGGTTAAACTGAAATCTTGGATTTCTATTCCAGTAGGTTTAAGATTAAAAGATATATATTGTTAATTTGTGATTTATTAATATTTATTTTTTAATTGAAAAATATATGTCGGCAGTAATCTTACTTCTAAATTTTGTGGCTATTTGCGTAGCAATCTTTAGCACTTTTTAATTAAAAATTCTTTCTTTAAAATAAATATATCCGGTGAAGAAAGCTTGTACCGAAGCTCTAACCTCGAACCTGGAAAGCGGGGTACACTTTGGGTGAACCACCAAACAGTTGGAGCAACGGTTAAAACACATATATGGTGTTTTTCAATTCTTTGAATTTGTCGTAATTCATATATTTGGATTTCTATTAAGCTTACATGGTTAATGATTTATATAATTTCAGTTTGATCATACTTTTAATTTTGAAAAGGATAACTATAGCTTAGATTAGTTTGTGTGACACATGTTTGTTGCTGGAGTTTGACTTGGATCTCAAGTCTATTTGGTTAGTGCCTCAGTTTATTGCGCTTATTTTGCTAAAGTTTGTTCTTGTTATTTCTTGAACCTCATTGCTTAATAGTTTCCGTTAATTGTTTGGATTTTAGTATATTATTTGCGTTTGGTATTAATGTATATTCGTTTCGGTTTGATTAAAATTTCAATTTTGATCGTTGATTCTTATGGATATACTAAAGTTTTATGTGATCATTGTATGAATTATTCATTTATATAAAGTTAAAGGATTAATTGCATTTAGTTTAACGATTTATAAATCTTGCCTTTAAGTTTATAATCAAAATTTTGGCAAATGTATGTTTAAGGAATTTTTTAAGAAACAGTCAAAGATTTTGTTTTTTTTTTTTGTTTTTTTGTTTTTATTTCTGATAGCCCCATTTAGACAACCTTATTTTGGGTTATTTCGAAAACTCAAGTGTTATCAGAAATTTTAGTTTTGTCTGTTACTAAATTTTAAATTTGAATATCGATATATTTATATTATATATTTTAAGATAAATTAATTGAAGCATTAAGTCACCAAAGTGACCTCTATTGTAGAAATTATTTTATTTTAATATATAGAAGGTTTTGTGCATGTAAGTCGGATTATGTTAGTATTAATTGGCCCAAAGGAAGGTTAATAATTAACATTATTACATGTGCAAATGTGGTAATAAACATGTGATAATTATTCAGTTTTATATGTGAGCAATAAATCGGCCCAAGGAAGATTTTTGTTTGACATGTTCTTATTATCAATGTTTGATTCTTGTACCAAGATATCACTTGCAAGTTAATGTTTTGTCCAAAGATAAAATATTAATGGAGTGTCCGGTATCTTGATATGAGGTTTATCTTTATTCAAATTTATTATTATTTTGGTTATCTTTTAATTTGATTGAAAGATAAAATTAAGACAAATATTTTGAAACAATTAAATTCATATTTTGGTTTTGGGTGTCTAATATTTTAATGGATTAATTGAAACATAATGTCACCAAAGTGACCGCTTTTTGTAGATTAGTTTATTTAAAATATTAAGATAATTATGGGTTTTGTAATTCATGCGTTTATTAATTGGCCCAAAGGAAAGTTAATATTTGGCGAGAATTACAACGACAATTAATGGCGATAAATGTGTGACAATTATAAGGTATTTTATGTAAGCAATACGTTAGTCCAAAGATTAATCTATTGTTTGACATAGTTTATTGTCAATGTTTGATTGCTACAACAAGAGTACCGCTTTACTGATTAATATTACTTGTCCAAAGACTTGATATTAATGTTGTGCTTGGTATCTTGAGGGGACTAGCCATTATTTTGAATTTATTTGTTTACTTATGAATATTTATGTGAGCTTGTTTTTATTTTATTTATTTATTTTTGTTCTATATTTAGGTAATTTATCTTTGCTGTCACAATATCTGTTAAATACATTCTACACTCATGTTTAGTAAAACTAGTTTCAAGGAATAGAAAAGACACTTACATAAAGTATTTGGTTGTATGAACATAGACCTTGCACTAAGGAAGAACAACTCGCACCTCTCATGGCGGTAAGCACCCATAAAAGGGATTTTGAGAGGTGAGTTTGTTCAAATTGCATGATTTTAATGATCATAAAGTACAACATTCTAGAATTCTTTAGGAGCACAAATCTAAATATATTACTCATATTAAGGGTTTCCTTGACGAAATTAAGAAATGATTTACCCAAAACATTAAGGTTAAGATGACATCACTTATGCCTTCTTTGATGTCTATGAAGTATAAAGGGCCAAGGAAATGTGAGGAAGTACATTATGAAAAATGTTTAATATTGCTTCAAAATTTAAGGCACATAAGATCAAACTTTCTAACAATTGTTTGTTCTTATGATTTTGGTATCGCTTCCTATACATTTAACCAATTCAAAATTAGTTACAATCTGTCAAAAGGAGAAATAGACTTTAAATGAGCTTATTTCTAATTGTGTTAAAGAGGAAGAAAAGTTGAAGCATTATAAGTGTAAAAGTACTCATTCGGTTAGTGCTCATTTAGTTAGTGTCTCTAAGAATAAGGGCAATAAAAAAATATTAGAATAAAGTTGCTAAAGGTCCTAATCAAAAGAAACAACAATAAGTTACAAAGTATTGATTCTTTTGTATAAGTTAGGACACATGTGAAGAAATTAAACTTCAAAAGTGAGCAACTACTTGGTTTATTTTGAGTGATCCATGGGCTGTAAATTTTATGATCCCACAATAAGGATTATTTTAAGGAGAGGTTTATAACATTTTTAGGATGTTGAGTTTGGAGGGAGAAATAAGGTTAGATACATTGCTATTGAGGGTAAGTTGAATTATAATTTAATTCATACTATCACTTTTAATGATGTTTAGGTTTTTACACCTATCATAATCAAGAAGTGAATCAAGTACCTCAAAGCAAAACAATGTTGAACAACTCCCATTCAAGATAAGGTAATTGTTTCAGAAGAACAAACTCAACAATCTTAAAAAAAATAATAAGTGCCATTAAAGATATCCACGAGAGGAAGGAGAAATATTATTCTAGATTATCACTTTGTATTTATTCAAGAAAATAAGGATAATAATGTAATGATAAAAAAATGATTCAATCATTTTTTTATCAAATCATAAAAGTTCTGACTCTCAAAAGTGGATTGATGTCATTCAAGAAGAGTATAATTTTATGCAAGACAATAAAGTTTCGGAACTTGTCTCATTATGTGAAGGTGCAAACCAATTGGTTGTAAATGGATATTTAAAACCAAGAGGGATGCAAATGATAATGTGGACAAGTATAAGGCATGTCTTGTATCTAAAGGATATACTCTAAAAGAAGACATTGATTTTGTGGAGACTTTCTCTCAAGTTTTATTGAAAGAATCTTTTAAGATAATCATGACGCTTATTGCTTATTTTAATCTTGAGCTACATAAGATAGATGTTACGCTTGTGTTTTTCAATGGTGACATTGAAGAAACAAATTATATGGTACAATCATAGATTTGTGTCTAATGATACAAAATCAATGATATGTAAATTAAAGAAATTCATCTATGAGCTTAAGTTGGACTCTCATTAACGAAATTATAAATTTCATATTGTTTATCTCATTTGGTTTTGAGATAAATTTGGTTCACAATTCTATATACTACAGTTCAGTGGGAGTAAACCAAGTGATACTCATATTACTAAAGAAGACAAATTTAGTCTTACTCAATGCCCTAAAAGTAACCTTGAAATTTAGAAAATACAAAAGATTCCATATGTATAAGCTATTGAGATTCTAATTTATGCTCAAGTATGTATGCGTTTGGATATTGCGTACATTGTTGGAATGTTAGACAGATATTTAAGCAATCATATTATGGATCATTGAATAGCAGCCAATAGGGTTATGAAATATCTTTAGAGAACAAAAAAAATTACATGCTCACATATCGGAGTTCTGGTAAGTTAGAGATCATCAAGTTTACAGACTTCGATTCTATTAGAATATTGATGCAAAAGAATTTTGTCACATGGGCTGCTAATTATAGATTGAATAGAAAGATCACTTCGGTTATTTTGTGACAATAAATATGCATTCATTTATTCTATAAACAATAGGAACACTTTAAATTTAAAGCACATAAATATTAAGTTCCTAGTTGTTAAAGAAAATTCAGAGTGGTTGTGTGTCTATAGAGCATGCTGGTACAAACTCCATAATTGCGCGCTTATTAAGAAACTGACACCCTAGGTCTTTCATGAGCACACTACTCATGTGGGTGTAATGTTATTTAAGGATATTCAGTTTTAGTGGGAGTTTGTAATTTTGAAAAATGCTCATTTGGTTTAGACACAATTTCGGTTACTTCAGTTTAAAGTTATTTTAAGATTATTTTCTGCAGAAATAAAGTTCTTTTGGTTTATGCACACTC
Organism: Hibiscus mutabilis; assembly: GCA_019671005.1. Classification (NCBI taxonomy): domain Eukaryota; kingdom Viridiplantae; phylum Streptophyta; class Magnoliopsida; order Malvales; family Malvaceae; genus Hibiscus; species Hibiscus mutabilis. The sequence goes on from CM033722.1 coordinate 32,672,435, forward strand.
TGAATTCAGTAAAGTTTGATCTCACTAAGGTTTAGGAGGACCAATTGGAAATAGACATGTTTGGTTCACATTTCATGTAATTTTCCATGCTACGCGTCCATGATTGATCCATGTCATTTGACTATATTTGTATACGTGACCATTGATGGGTCTTGTCATGATTGATACGACAAAGGCTGCTTTGATCCTATATGGATATAGTTGATGGACGAGATTGTTACAGAATACCTATTATATAATAGCAAATTTTGAGCTCATAAGGTTATACATTTGTCAGGAAACATATGTTGCCCAAGTGGGAGATTGTTGGATTAAAATCCGTAATAGTGGACACATATGTATAATGTATATTGCTATTTTAAAGTATGACACAAAATTAAGTGACCAATTATGTTAGGCGTGTCATGGGTATTAAAATGTCATGGAAATAAAAGTGTAGATACCATAAGATGTATTTATAATTCGATGAGGGGCAGAGTTATAAATACTTAATAGTTGATTATTAAATCAACTATATAAAGAGGTAGTGGTCCCCAAGAAATAGGTTAACTTGTTTTTCTCTCCTTCCCCGTCAGAGAGTTTTACATCAAGAGAAAACCTATCTTCTTGGAAGATCACAACTACCTTTTAGGCGATCTTCATCAAAAGATTCAAGGTTTTCATCTATCGATTAATTCAGGTACGCTTCCGCATTCAGTTTATTGTTCTTGATGATTTGACATGATAGATCCTGGGTTTAGATTTCATATCTGTTATGGTTTAATTCTAACATTCAACTGTATTTTCGCTTTGGTTGAGACGTTGTTTATTAAATCAACTTGGCTGGGAGAAGATAATTCCTCGTTATTCAGTAGATGCCCACTTATATATCTTAAGCATTTATAAAAAAAACAGTGGATCCAGCCGACCTCCAGGAAGCAGGTTTTGCTTAATGTTTAATGCACAGTTATCCATACTGCTAATGTTTTGCATTTCAAGATTCATATTCATTTATTTTTATATTTTTATTGATACTTATATAAGTTTATAGTTGAAAACTAATTAATTTAGGTTAAAAATTTAATTTTTATATGATTTAAAAAAGATTTGAACAAAAGCCTGAAATATTCATAGAACCAAGATCACAAAACAAACATACATCAAATGCAGAGGAACATGGGAAAGAATAAAAACAAGGAAAGCCAAACGGCATCACAGAAAAAACAAAAAACAAGGCCACAACACAGCTTAAGTATATGCCTAACATTCTAATAATGTACGTAATATCCAGACGCATACATACTTAAGCATAAATTAGATTCTCAATAGCTTATGCATAGGGAATTTTTTGTATTTTTTTAAAATTCAAGGTTACTTTTAGGGCACTGAGTAAGATTAAATTTGTCTTTTTTAGCAATATGAGTATCACTTGGTTTACTCCCACTGAACTTGTAGTGTGAACCAAATTTATCTCAAAACCGAATGGGATAATCATTGTGAAATTTATAATATCATTAATGAGAGTCCTAGTTAAGCTCATAGATGGATTTCTTTAATTTATATATCATTGATTTTGTATCATAAGACACAATTCTATGATTGTACCATATAAATAGTTTCTTCAATGTCGCCATTGAAAACACAAGCGTAACATCCATCTAATGTAGCTTAAGATTAAAATGAGAAACAAAGGTCATAAATATCTTGAAAGAGTCTTTCAATGTAGCTTAAGATTAAAATGAGCAACAAGTGTCATAAATATCCATTTACAACCAATTAGTTTGCACCTTCAGATAATGGGACAAGTTCTAAAACTTTATTGTCTTGCATAAAATTATATTCTTCTTGTATAACATCAATCCATTTTCGTGAGTTAGAACTTTTTATGGCCTAATAAAAAAATGATTAGGTCATATTGTATCATTCCATTATTATCCTTATTTTCTTGAAGAAATATAGTATAGTAATCTAGAATAGTATTTTTCCTTTCTCTTGTGTACTTCTTTAATGACACTTGTTTTTGAGGTTGTTGAGTTTGTTCTTCTGAAACAATTACCTTATCTTGCATGAGAGTTGTTCAACATTGTATTGTTGAGGTTCTAGATTCACTTCTTGACCAATGATAGGTGTGAAAATCTAAACATCGTTAAAAGTGATAGTAGGAATTAGATTATAATCCAATTCATCCCCAAAAGTAATGTATCTAACCTTATTTCTCCCTCCAAACTCAACATCCTAAAAATATTATAGATTGCTCAAATAATTTGTAATTGTGGGATCATAAAACTTACATCCCATGGAGCACTCAAAATAACTGAAGTAACTGCTCGCTTTTGAGGTTTAATTTCTTCACATGTGTCCTATCTTATATAAAAGAATCAACACTTTATAACTTATTGTTGTTTCTTTTTAGTAGGACCCTTAGCAACTTTATTATAATATTTTCTTTTATTGCCCTTATTCTTAGAGACACTAACTAAATGAGCACTAACTAAATGAGTACTTTTACACTTATAATGCTTCAACTTTTCTTCCTTTTTAACACAATGAGAAATGAGCTTAGTTAGAGCCTACTTATCCTTTTCATAATTGTAACTAATTTTTGAATTGGTTAAACTATATAAGAAGTGGTACCAAAAGCATACGAACAAATAATTGTTAGAAACTTTGATCTTATGTGCCTTAAATTTCGAAGCAATATTAAACATTTTCATAGTGTACTCGTTCACATTTCCTTGACCCTTATACTTTATAGACATCAAATAAGGCATAAGTGATGTCATCTTAACCTTTGGGTAAAACATTTCTTAATTTCGTCAAGGAAACCCTTAGTATGAGTAATCTCTTTAGATTTGTGCTCCTAAAGACATCTAGAATGTTGTGCTTTATAAATTAGACTCATGCGATTCAAATGATCTCACCTCTCAAAATACCTTTTATGGGTGCTTACCACAGTGAGAGGTACAAGTTGTTCTTTCCTTAGTGCAAAGTCTATGTTCATACAACCATCAAATATAATATGTAAGTGCCTTTCTCTATTCCTTGAAATTAGTTTCACTAAACATGAGTGTAGAATACATATCAACAGATATTATGAAAGAAAAAGATAAATTATCTAAATATAAAACAAAAATAAGTAAAGAAAATAGAAAGAAGTTCACATAAATATTAATAAGTAAACAAATAAATTCAAAATAATGGCTAGTTCCCCTCAAGATACCAAGCACAACGATAATATCAAGTCTTTGGACAGTAATATTAACTGTATGCAGTACTCTTGTTGTAGCAATCAAATATTGACAATAAACTATTTCAAACAATATATCAATCTTTGGACTAACGTATTAGTCACATAAAATACCTTATAATTGTCACACATTTTTTTGCCACAGTTGTCACTGTAATTTTGCCAAATATTAACTTTCCTTTGGGCCAATTAATAAATGCATGGATTATAAAAAGTCATAATCATCTTGATATTTTAAATAAATTAATCTACACAAAAGCAATAACTTTGTTGACATTCTGTTTCTATTAATCCAATAAAAATATTAGAGTTTCTATTAATCTAATAAAATATTAGACATATGAAGCCAAAATATGAATTTATTTGTTTCAAAATATTTGTCTTAATTTTATCTTTCAATCAAAAGATAACCATAATAATAAGTTTGAATAAAGGTAAACCTCATATCAAGATACCAAAAACTCCACTAATATCATCTTTGGAAAAAACTTTAACTTGCAAGTGATATCTTGGTACAATAATCAAACATTGATAATAAGAACATGTCAAACAAAAATCTTCCTTTGGGCCGATTTATTGATCACATGTAAAATTGAATAAGTATCACATTTTTATTACCACAGTTGCACATATAACAATGTCAACTATTAATCTTTCGTTGGGCCGATTAATACTAACATAAGCTGAATACATGTGCAAGACCTTCTACATTTTAAAATAAAATAATTTCCACAATAGAGGTCACTTTGGTGACTTAATATTTCAATTAATTTATCTCAAAATATATAATATAAATATACCGATATCCAACTTTAAAATTTTGTAACAAGCAAAACTAAAAATTTTGATAACACTTAAGTTTTCGAAATAACCCAAAATAAGGTTGTCTGAATGAGGCTATCAGAAATCAAAAACCTAAATCTTTGAATGTTTCTTTAAAAAATGTCTTAAACCAACATGCATTTACCAAAATCAAAGTCGATTTCAAAACATTCAATCTTTAACTAAAAGTCAAAATTAGAAGTATCATACAAATGAGTAATTCATATAAGAATCACATAAAACCTTAAAATACCTGTTAGTACCTACAAACACGTACCAACATGTGTCGAGACCAGAATGAGCAAGATCACGAATGATGTAACACAAGGGACATCTGGCGATGAGCATAACAACACACGCAGACCGCTACAAACAGAATCACCCGCGAACTGTGCGATATCCTTCACGATCTGCGGCAAATCGACAAGACTACTTGCAACATCGCGCCTCGTCTAATGACCAAGTGACTGCACACGGTCCCGCTACAAATAACGAGGGGAACCTAGGACGTCAAGTCAAAACCAGTCCAATTAATGCTCCACAATGACTCTATCACGACGCTTATCCGAGTAGTATAAAATCGGACATACAAAAAAAGAGAACGAGGATCCTCAATTTCCAAACACCATTGCCACCCAAAACAAGAGTGACACGCAAGCTCTGAATGAGAGCTGCCGTCTTGACCATCATCGGGCCACTATCTCCAATCACTATCCATTTTGATAATTAACAATTGGTGTGGTGAGCGTAGACCCTTCACTTTTTCTATTTGATTCTCAAGAAATGACATAGAGCGACCCTGTAATGCCCCAGTTTTAGGCCTATGAGTTTTCTAGGTTGATTATATGGTCCAGTGGACCGGATTAGAGGATTCGAGTCAGTTTTGGGATTAATTTGAAATAAATATTTTTGAGTGAGAAAAAAATATGGAAAAATATTATAAAATCATTAATTAATATGTAGATGATGTTTTTAAAATCAATTTTACGAAAAGAAGTTTCAAAAAGTGACATTTTGGGTTAGTGACCAAAATGTAAAGTTTTAAAACTATTTTTAGTGACTGTTTTATAAAAGGGTCAAAACTTAGAATCTTTAAGGATTTATTTGGCCAAAGTCTAATATCAGACTTTTATCTTTAATTGGATATTTTAAAAGGTTTTAAAATGATATAAAAAGGCTTGAAGAATTAATTTTATAATTAAATTTCAAAATAAAACTTTACGTAACTAACTTTTCTCTAAAAGATTTTCTCCCAAATTCTCTCCAGCCAAACACTCTTTTCTATTTCAATTTTCTAAGTTAATTACTTGATTTCAACATTCTTTTATTTCCAAATGAATTCTTAATGATTTCCTAATAAAACCTATTTGATTTGATATTGTTTTCTCAAGAAAACTCATCCAATTAAGGGGAAAGCCAAGGTTAGAGGTGAGATTTGTTCTTCTCCCCTAATATAAGGTTCTTTACTGAAATTCTCAAGTTATCGATCCTTTATATATAGTTTCTAATGAGTTTTAATGATTTAATTATGGAAAAATGGTTAAATCAAGGTTTAATTGAAGTATTTGATTGATCTTCGTTATTGATCTATTTTATGGGTTCTTGACTTGATTAGAACATGATTTTGATGTTTTATAATGTTAATAAGTTGATTTTAACATTGGAATCCCGAAACTAAGTGAATCTCTAACTTTCTAGGTTGTTAGTTATGAGTTTTTGAGGAGTTGTGGATGTTTAATGAGTGCTGAAGGTATAAGGATGATGTTAATGTGTTTTTGGATGTTAATTGATGGATTAAAACATTAGGTTTTGGCTGGGTTAAGTTTGGAAGGTATTTGATGTAGTTTTTGGTTGTTGTGAAGTGAAATTGAGTAGAATTTGATGAGGATTTGTGTGAATTGATGTTGCTGGGCTGTTGAATGCATTTTGATGCATTGAATCCTCTTTTTTTGTGTGGTTAAAGCAGGGGAGGTTGATCCTGAATCTTGAGGTGAGGTATCGAAAGCCGTTGAGGCTTGGATTCGCATCAACGATCAAAGTTTCGTGTGTCAGTGAGTGAAAACGTGATTTACAGCTTTTCAAAGGTTTGGAAGTTGTGTTTGGGAGTTTAGATTAAGCTTAAAATGCTGGTCTAAGCTCGAAAGTAAGTAAAGGATAATTTCTCTCTTGATCTCGGTTTGGAAATTATTTTTGATGTACTTGTTTTGATAATTTGTGTACTCACTGTTATGTGCATGATTTAAGCATGCTTTAATGCTGGAAAATGGTTATATAATGATGATGACGCATTTGGAAGTAATACATGTTTTGACAATGTTTTGAAATTTGGTGAATTCATGGTTGAATGCATTAGATAAATGGTTTTGATTGATGCATATGAAAACAGTGAGTTAATGTTAATGGAATGAATTATATTGGCAAGTGATATGGTTTAAAAGTGTTATCGGATATAGTTGGCCGGCCATACGATTGATAGTGCACTATAAAAAGTCGCATTGGATGTTGAGGGGTTGATGTGTACCGAATACTCCATCCAAGTACCCTAACTGTTGAGGGGTTATATAGTACCGAAGACTCCTATTAGTGAATAGTACATCTAACTGATGAATGGTGTAAGGGGTTTATGTGTACTGAATACTCCACCACGAGTACCTCAATGGTAGAGGGGTTTATGTGTACCAAAAACTCCCGTTGGTGGACCTTTAGATGGTTTTTGATTGAGATATGGGAAGTGTTGAGAGAACACTTGTTGAATCCGTGTATCTGATGTTTTATTTTGTAAAGTGGAACTTGGTTGATGATCACTTGTAAGCCAATATAATTGATGATGTATCATGGGAAAGATTTTGGTGTATAATGTTGGTTTATACATGTTTTACTCATTAAGACTTGCATTTGGTGGTTTTGCATGGGAAAGCGTAAATTGAGTGTAGCAAATGGGACTTTGCTGTTAATTTATGGTACATGTTGCATATGGTTTAATATGCATATTTTGGAAATGTTGAGTGCATGGTTTTACAAGGCATGATATTGTAAAGATGATTTGAAAGGTGTTTAAAAGTGGTTTCCAAAGAGGATTGTTAAATGGTTTTAAATGCATTGATGGTGGTTTCTTTTAGAGCACTCCTCACTAAGCCTAGTGTGCCTACGCTATCTTTTTCCATCAATGCAGAGAATTAAAGGTTGGAGGCAGCAAACAAGCAAAGGAAATTCCAAAGAATTGTGTTTACGAAAGTATGGTTTCGAATTAGACTTTTGGTAATAAAGGCAATATGGTTAATTGTTGTTTGGGAGGGTCGGTTGCTAAACTCCCTGTTGGTTCAAGTTTCAAATGTTGTTTTGGACTTGTATGAGGCTTAAAATGCTTGATGCGTGCTTGGATTTATGTTTTGAATGTTGATTAGGAAGCATGCCTATAGATATTGTGGACATTTGATCTATGCTTGTTTGATCCACTGTAAATGCTAGTATGTTTGCATTTAGTATGCTTATATGATGTATGATGTTTAGGTATGTGTTGGTTGTGTTTAGAATGAGCCAAAGTGTCATATGTTAGATCTAAAGGTCATTACAGGCCTTTGCGTACCGATACTGGTCCTTTGGTTTCGGTACGCGGGGTCTGGAGAGGCTCAAATTCGTGAAAATATACAAAGGGTATCGGTACGCCTTGCCATCGTATCGATACGCCTCGATGGAATTTTGTACTAGTTTCAGTACATGAGCTTCTGTACCGGTACGCCTTCTAGCTAATGGAATTTGGGTTTCAAAATATTTTCTTAAGGGATCGTTACGGGTATCACCGTATCTGTATAGGTTTGCTCGGCACATCGTATCAATACAGATCAATGTGTATCGGTACGAGTAGCTATTAAGTTCGTTAAGCCGTATTAGTACGGGCTGTCTCGTATCGGTACGTAGTGTATGATTTTATGCTTTTGTCGACCGAGGTTTGAAATTGTGCAAATTGGTCCTTGAATGTTATGTATGCAATTAAATGATGTTCGGATGATTGTTTTAAGATGGAATTACATTTTGGTCCTCAAAGTGCATGTTTGAGCAATTAAACCCTATTTAGAAATCTAAATCGCAATATAACGTTTCCGCTGATGCATGTTCACCTTAGGATCTAAATCGATGCATTTAGATAAGATAAAAAATCGAGTTGTTTTAGGTTATTAGCTCGGCTTTGTTTCAGAAAACCTAATGTGCACTTTTAGCTCATTTTCGACTAGACCGGGTTAAGGGGTTTATATAGACCCTCAATAGGAGAAAATCATGGAAGAATGTATAGAGAAGGGAAAAAGCTAGAAAGAAGTGGAAGAAGAAACCCCCTCTTTTTCAGGACAGAAGCAACCAGCTAGCCAACATGTTGGGCAAACTAGAAATTCTGGAAGAGAATACCCATACTGCACTAAAGTAGTTGAGGCAACAATAAGAATTTATCAAAGGACGAATGCAACATTAGGAAAGAGAGTATAACGAGAAGGTTGTGGAGAAATTCGAAACTATTGCAACCAAAATAATTGAGGAGGCATGCACACATGTAACAAAAATCAGCCGCGGAGCCACAACAACAAGTTTCTTAAGAGATTCATCTGGAAGCATGCAAAATTCGGAGCCCATAAACCACAACCGAAAGAGGAGGCCTACTATGCTGTAGGAGTGGAAGAGAATCGTGAAAATAAGAAAATAATTACAACGTTACTTAGAAAGGGAAAGCGAGGAACTCAAATAAAAAAAAGACCCATCGGTATACTAAAAGCCGAACCACTCAATTTTAGAATGTACCACCCTCTAAAAGACCCGCCATCGTGTATTCTACAACATGCAAAGCACCTAAAAATTCTAAAACCCCTACCATAGATGAGGCCAAACAAAGTCAGAGAAAGATTGGGTAAAAGGTGCGAATTCCACAAGGGGCAGGGGCATGACACAAACGAATGTATCCATCTGAAGAATGTAATAGAGTTAGCCGTTAGAAGTAGACAATTAGATGAGTTCATTAAAGATGAAGAAGGAATGCACCCGACATGAGCGCAAAAGAGAACAAAAGAAGTCTGGATGAGGAATGTAGGGGACCCTTGTGGCCACCTTGCTAAAGGAGAGGAGACAATCCTTGCCGATGAAATTCAAAACTACAAAACTCGGTAAGCAGAACAATCCCTTGACTTCCTCCATAATCAACACATGAAGTCATAAACGGCACCCGGAGCAAGGCTTTGAACCATTTAGCTACCGTGGCCAGCACCCAAGATGAGAGGAAGTGACGACTTGTCACCAAACAGAAGAGTACCAAATAGGAAAAGGTACAACCTAACTCGTCTAATTCAATATGCATTTCTGTAACGCTTCAGTTTTAGGCCTAGGAGTTTTATAGGTTGATTAGACGGTTCGGTGAACCAGATTAGAGGATTAGAGTCAGTTTCGAAATTAATTGGAAATAAATATCTTTAAGTGAGGAAAAAATATGGAAAATATCCTAAAATCAGTAATTATTATGTAGATGATTTTGGTGACATCTATTCTACAAAAAGAATTTTTGAAAAGAGACATTTTGGGTCAGTGACCAAAATGTAAAGCTTTAAAACTATTTTTAGTGATTGCTTTATAAAAGGGTCAAAACTTAGAATCTTTAAGGAGCTATTTAGCCAAAGTCTAATATCAGCCTTTTCTCTTTAATTGGATATTTTAGAAGGTTTTAAAATGATATAAGTAGGCATGGAGAATTAATTTTATAATAAATTTTTAAAAGTAAACTTTACATATAACTAACTTCTCTCTAAAAGATTTTCTCTCAAATTCTCTCTAGCCAAACACTCTTTTCTACTTCAATTTTCTCAGGTAAATACTTGATTTCAACAATCTTTTATTTCCAAATGAGTTCTTAATGATTTCCTAACAAAACCTTATTGATTTGATTTTGTTTTCTCAAGAAAACTCACCCAATTAAGGGGAAAGCCAGGGTTAGAGGTGAGCTTCGTTCTTCTCCTCTAATATAAGGTTCTTTATTGAAATTTCCAAGTTAGTGATCCTTTATAAACATTTTCTAATGAGTTTTAATGATTTAATTATGGAAAAATGGTTATATCAAGGTTTAATTGATGTATATGATTTATCTTCATTATGGATCTATTTTGTTGGGTTCTTGATTTGATTAGAACATGATTTTGATGTTTCATAATGTTAATAAATTTATTTTAACATTAGAATCCCGAAACTAGGTGAATCTCTAATTTTCTAGGTTGTTAGTTATGAGTTTTTGAGGAGTTGTGGATGTTTAATGAGTGCTGGAGGTATAAGGATGTTGTTAATGTGTTTTTGGATGTTAATTGAAGGATTAAAATGTTAGGTTTTGGCTGAGTTAAGTTTAGAAGGTGTTTGATGTTGTTTTCGGTTGTTGTGGAGTGAAATTGGGTAGAATTTGATGAAGATTTATGTGAATCGATGTTGCTGGGCTGTTGAATGCATTTTGATGCATTGAAACCTCTATTTTTGTTTGGTTAAAGCAGGGGAGGTTGATCCCCAAGCTTGAAGTGAGGTTTCGGAAGCCTTGAAGGCTAGAGTTTGTGTCGGCAATCAAAGTTTTGAGTAGTCGGTGAATGAGAACGCAATTTATAGGTTTGAAAATTGTGTTTGGGAGTTTAGATCAAGCTTGAAACGCTGGTCTAAGCTCAGAAGTAAGTAAAGGATGATTTCTCTCTTGATCTCGGTTTGGCAATTGGTTTTAATAGTTTGATTTCTCATTGTATATGCATGATTTGAGAATGGTTTAATGCTGAAAAAATGGTTATATAATGATGATGTTGCATTTGGATGTAATGTATGATATGTTAATGTTTTTGAACATTGGTAATGCATGGTTGAATGCATTGGATAAATGGTTTTGATTGATGCATATGAAAACAGTGAGATAATGGTAATAAAATGGATTATATTAGCAAGTGATATGGTTTAAAATGTTATCGGATATAGTTGGCTGACCATAGGATTTGATAGTGCACTATAAAAAGTCACCTTGGATGTTGAGGGGTTTATGTGTACCGAATACTCTATCCAAGTACCCTAACAGTTTAGGGGTTATATGGTACCGAAGACTCTCGTTAGTGGATAGTACATCTAACCGATGAGTGATGTTGAGGGGTTTATGTGTATCGAGAACTCCACCACAGGTACCACAAAGGTGGATGGGTTTATGAGTACCTAAAACTCCTATTGGTGGACCTATAGATGGTTTTCGATTGAGATGTGGGTTTATGAGTACCGAAAACTCCTATTGGTGGACCTATAGGTGGTATTTGGTTAATAATCAGTTGTAAGCCAATACAATTGATGATGTATTATGTTGACGGATTGTGATGTATAATGTGATTTAAACACGGTTGCTCTTTAAGCCTTGCATTGGGATTGAATGCATAGGAAAGCTTAAATTGTGGTGTATATGATGTTGTATAATGTGATAAATAGATATGTGTTCTTTAAGCATTGCATTGTGATGGAGTGCATGGGAAGGCCTAAACTAAGGTTTGCATATGGGATTATGCAAGTGAATTCATGACATGTGTTTACATTTGGTGACGTGCATGTTTTGTAAATGTCAAGTGCATGGTTTTACAATGCATGGTATTGCGAAGATGTTTTGAAAGGTGTTTTAAAAGTGGTTTTCAACGGGGAATGTTAAATAGTTTGAAGTGCGTTGATGGCAGTTTGTATCATAACATAAGTCTTTATCAACATAATATATCATAACATAAGTTTCTAGGCACATAAGACATCGAACATGTTACATCCTAAACATAAATTTATTGGCATATAAAACAATCTAACATAACATATCATATTCAAGAGTTACTTGGTACATAAGACATTAACATAATGTAACAAAGGCATGAAATGTCATTTTCATAAATTATCAAGATAGTTTACTCATTATTATCACAATCTCATTTTTTTATCTTTATCAACTCAGTCCCCCAATTAGATATTCACAATAATACATTACAAACCAGTCCAAGGTATATTCTTTATATCAAAACAGTCCATAGAATTTGTATACACACTTACACTTTGCAAAACAGTCCATGAAATAATCATTTATATCAAAACAGTCCATAGAATATGTATACACACTTATACTTTGCAAAACAGTCCATGAAATAATCATTTATCTCAAAACAGTCCATAGAATATGCATACATACTTATACTTTGCAAAACAGTTCATGAAATAATCATGTATCTCAAAACAGTCCATAGAATATGTATACACACTTATACTTTGCAAATCAGTCCATGAAATAATCATTTATCTCAATTTTGTTTATAAAACATGTATATATACTTATATGCCAAGTCATTTAGTTAATTTATAAGTTTTCATGTATGCTCTAATCATAACTATAAGGTTCTGAATCATGTCACTAATTCTAATCCAGTTATGCACAATCTTCACTTAAACGTTAATTATTTAGTATGCAAGTGTTCATGTCTATTCAATGGATTAACCTGTGGATTCATAACTTCCTTAATTAACCCATTGCATAAATATGGTTGCTTATCACATAAGTTATTCTAATTTTGAGTTACTTGTCTTACAAGACATCCAACATATCATAATCATAGCACATCATAGACATAGTTTTACTTATCAAATAAGTTATTAACATGAAGCATAAATCATGAACTTAATATAATTTATCATATAGGCTATCAAATTTAGCATGTCATCGACTTGTGATTATTTGTTACATATAATATCAAACATAGCATCCCATAAACATGATTACATGCTATCCAAGTTATGAAACATAGTATTTCACCACATGGTTACTTGTCATATAGTTTTTATTTAGACATAATATCTCTAAACATGAATATTCTTCATATATATTATCAAGCATAGTTTATTGTTTAACTTGCAATTTTCATTATTTAATCTTTATCACAACCTTGAGAATCAAGTGGCAGCCTAGGTACCCGAATCCCCAACCAACTATCGCCAATTAAAAAGGGTACTTGTAGTACTGGTCAATCTCTTCTACTGTCGCCAAGTGACCACATCACTTCCCTCTTACTGTCGTCAAATAAGGACCATAGTCCACCCCAAACACGAGCTCTTTGGAATCTATGGCATGCCAACTATACCTAAGACTAACTCAACACCAAGGCTTTTCATTGAAATGTTATCTTATCGGAATCAGAATTGAGCTTAGCTCCTTATACAAATAATCAAGTAACATGTTTTATTCATATCAAAGATAAGCAGAGCTCCATATTCATATAATCACATAAGCAAAGCTTATGACTTATCATATCAACCACATATATTTATATAATCTATTAAACAAAGCTTATAACTTATAATATCATATCAGAATCAGAATTTGAAAATAACGTCATAATCGAAGTATCAATCCAACATAGCTTATCGATATTCATTTTAAGTGCATTTATAATTCTTATATGATCCTCATTTCAAGCATATATCTTTATCAAATGATAACATAGTAAATGTTACTTATATAGTGTAATCACTCTTTTTTATCTGGTCTGTAAATACATATTAGTATAATTATTAGTATATTAGCGTTGCATGTATACATGGTATTGTATTATATTATATGTTTATTATGTGCATGAGTGTTATTAATATATGTAAAGTGTGTAGTGTGTGCATGTATATTACAAACTATGTATGTATACGTATTAATAAGTAATACGGTGTATGTGTGTCACGTATGTATCTATATTTAGTACGAGCGTATTTGTTTTTACGGATAATGTGTGTAGATGTTATGTTAATTATGCGTATGATTATATATGTATGTATGCTAGTATGTTATATTAATTAATGTTTGCATAGGTATATACGTATGTATTATCGTATGTGTATTATTATTAATTGTTGTTATAATTAATATTAATGTTATCATTATTGGGCTAATATAAAATGAAATCTAAAAACATGTTAAACCCCAAATGAATAAATTGCCAGTCCAAGTCCATTACAGGTCTGAAATTATTAATATTATTACAAGGCCCAGTTGGCCCAAGCCCAAAACCCTATTTAACTCTAATTATTTTTGTGCAGATAACTATGGGCCATTGGATCAAAATCTGATCCAACGGCCACGATCAAGGAAAGATAAAATATCTAGCCAGCCGCGTGCACTACATGTCTGGACGGTTCGAGTGCTACGCGCAGACTCTTCGATATCCCACGCGCGCGTGAGTCCCACGCGCTATAACCCCTCGACTTCTGAGCCCCACGTGTCACGATCTGGAGCCGTTTCACCGATTGAGGTTTTATCTGGGCCGTTCATCCTTCAAGCCAGCCCGACCGTTAGATCAGATCTGATCCAACGGCCGAGAACGCCTCTAGCCGAAGACAACTCCCCCACACCGCCACCATGCTTCCACCATGCCGGTCTCCAACCACCGCGTTCAGAACACAAAAAAAGAGAGATTATGTCAGTATTAGTTCAGATCTGAAAAATAGATATATTACTTGTTACCAAACCAAAGAGACAGGCATATATGTATGAAACAAACAATTGTAAGGCAGTCAAGTTGTAATCGAAAAGAAAAAATACAAAAAAAACAACGAGTTTTCAGTGGTAATACTCTTCTCTTTTCTCACTTCTTTGCATGCATACAAAAAAACATACGTAGTGATAACAGAAAGGGGGTTTAGAGTTATTACCTTCGTTCTGTGGATCTCCCCTCACCAGTGACAAGCCTCTTCGGCTTTCCGAAGCCGAACATGGTGAACTGAAGGGAGTGAGAGGCCCTTTTTGGTTTCGTTTTAGGTTAAAAAAGGGTTTTTCGTTTCGTATTTCTTAGATCTAGGACGAATAGGGGCTTTTTCTCCAAATCCAAGCTCGGATTCGTGTTGAGGGTAAGACAAGGTTCATTTTGGTTTTTTTTGGGCTCACCGGCGCCGGCTAGCGGCGGCCGGCAGCGGAGAAGACAGCGGTCGGCCGCCGGTTTCTGGGTTAATGGACTGAGGTTGAGAGAAAATGAAAGAACGAGAGTTATTATAAAATCAGTTTTTGAAACAAAAATGGGGAAAATTTGAGATAAAGCTGAAAGAGTGAGTTTTATAGGTGTTTTTATTTTGTGAAATGGGCAAATTACGTAATAAATCCTCCCGCGTTTTCGATATTTTCGTTTGTGTCTCGTCGCAGGGGATATTTACAGCTCTGGTCCCCTTTGTATTTCAAAATCTTGCAATCCAGTCCCTAAATTACATCGAATTCGTTTTTAAATGGTAAAATCACCCCTTTAACCATCCCGCGTTTTTGGATTTTTCACTTCGGGTCTGCCCCTTGGTCCAATTACAGTTTCAGTCCTTTCAAGTTCGGTCCTGCTTGCATTTTCGTCCCTAAATTGCATATTATTATCCTTTAATTTCTGCTACTGATGTTTATTTCTTTTCATTTCAGTCCTGTTTCTATGTAAATATTCATGTTCGTATTATAATCGTGTATGTTGATGTAGCCTTTTGCCTTATTATATATCTCTCCTATATGCCTTGTATTTTTATGTTTACATGTATATGCGTGTTAAGTTTATGATGATTATGTGTCTTTATGTATTGGTTCGGTTATTCGTATCACGCATATTATGTTGATATTCTAGTTGGCTCGTACACAACATGTTTTGTATTTTAGCATGTATTGTTTGTTCTATTGGCCTTAGGGTTACGTGTCAATATATTTTTCTTTTTCACGTATAATATTTTGTTATACATATGTTGAAATGTGTTTATTTCTAATATGTATATTTTCTTGAAATATGTGTTTTTGTTCACACATGTATCTATTCATGCCTTGTTATTGCGATATGTTAAATTTGTTTTTATTTGCTATTAAGATTAATATGTATGTATGTACGTTTTAGTTACGTATTTTATTTATGTTAGATTAGTATTCTATTATGTTAATATTTATTTGTATTGTATTTAAATTATTTGCCATGTTTTATATTTCGCTCACTAGGGTTGCATAATGATATATGAATTGTCAATGCGGTGCCCTTTTATCCGAGAGTAAACGGGGCCAGTATCAGGCGTAGTGATAGTGGTTGGGCGTTTACTCTCAGATAACGGGGCCTTTAAAATTTACTCGCAATTATAAAGCGGTAATTATTAAAGTACCAATTTTGGGCGGTGTGGGGGTGCTAATCCTTCCCCATCTGTAACCGACTCCCGAACCCAATAGTTTTTGAATCTCTGGTTTTATGGTGTCCAGCCTACCTAAGTGGCCGGTGGCGACTCCAATTTTTAGTAAAATGCGGTTTTTTCTTAAACCTCCACGTAATAAACGTTTTATATCCGAAAAATCACAAACACCTCGAAAACCTTGTTTTTTAGTGAAAAACGACATCGCTACATAGAGTATATTAAAGAACAAATTGGTCCCACTAAGAGTATAACATCAAGTCAAGCATTTCATTTCATAGAACAGTTAACATTTAAGTACTTACCTTGAATCCAAGCTTAAGTATACTGGCATGGCTTAATTTAATAAATAAGCAATGTAAAATAAAGCAATTAAGGATGCTCATGATGGTTTGATCCTATTTCGAGACTTTAAACTACACTCACAGATAATTCCGAGCTATTTATGTCCACAAATCAAATTCCCTTTTTGCTTATCCACTGTTTGTCCTTCGTTAATCCTTAATCCTCCAATTTCCTCCTGGTCTATAGATAACAAAAAGGATATAATGACACATTAGAGAGGCTCCCGATATTCCTTCCTTTGTACTCAATTTAATTCCACATGTATAACTACCAATTCCTAAAAAACAGTCCACAAACGTAACATACGAGTTTGATCACACTATTACAATTCATCAAACGTTTTAAATCTATGCTAAACAATCCCATTATTCTTATAATGTCCAACACAGTCCGAAACAAACAAGGATACTTCAAAAAAAATCTTTAAACTTATTTCTTAGACCTTACACATCCACAAGGCAATTTCCCCTTGTTTTTAAACCATTTGAAACAGTCTCAATTCTGAATATAAACACACTTACAAGTCAATCAATCCAGCACATTTCCAATGTATTCGAACAATCCCTATCATGCTCTATTTATTCAACAGCTTTACTTTCATGTACATATACATTTTTCACAAAACAATTTACACAACCAATTCAATTTCAGCCACAATTCATTATTACTAAAGTGTTAGGATTCTAATTTCAACTAGTCTAACATTATTGGTTATAAAAAAATCACATTTACTTCCATAATTCTATCTTCCAAACCTTCGAAAGTTTTCAATGCACCAACCATGGTCTTAGACATAGATACAACTAAATCACCATTCATATATCAAAATGCATGCTATAATCTCTACCCATCTTACATTGTAACAAGTACATGAATCATGGACATCATCTTAAATAATGATCAAACTGAAATTTTAGACAAGGATTAAGAAAGATTGTCATCACCTTTATCCTAAGCACACCGGTTCTATACTTATCGATTTGGCTAGAATGGAGATGGCTTCATGAATTTACAAGGCTCTCTCACTCTCAATTTAGGGAAATCGATTTTTGGAGAATGTAGAAGACAAGGGAAAAGCTTGACCAGGTGGCCGAACCCCTCACCCTTGTCTATCTCCTTAATTGCCATGTGTACAAGCCATTCTAGCATTGTTTTGTAATCATGCAAACTTCTACTTACAAATTTATTTATTTTAGTCCATGTGCAAATAGCATCCTTTCTTTTATTCTTCTCGTTTTAGTCCTATGTTCTTATATTAGTTACCTTGATTCAAATTTTTTTTAAATTACATAAGCAACAAAGGTGGTAACATCCTTCTAAACCTAGTTTTGGGATATCACAATTTAGTTCTTAACTTGTCAAAATTTTCGATTGAGTCCTAATTTCACAATTTGATTATTCTTAAGGATATTTCAATTAATTCGAGTCACATAAAGATCACACAAAAATTCTAAGTCATGATTTGGGGTATTACAATTCTCCTCCCCTTAAAAGAAATTCGTCCTCGAATTTCCACATAATTTGTTTTAGAGGGTTTCTTATCTACTCAAACATAATTCTTACTTAGTCAGTAGCATTTGGAAGAGTTTGCCATTTCCAATTCATCCTTACTCTACTTCATCCAAGGGAGAAGCCAACCAGAATCTCATTATCCCAGTCCAAAAGTGCTTCATACATTCTTATTAACTATTAGCTCATAAGAGAGCTTTTACCGGACACAGATCACAAGCACTTATCAAATTTAACTCCTAGGTTGCACATGTATCAAATGATGATGCAACGAGTTCTGGTTTAGTCCGAGAATTGGCTAAACCTAAGCTCTGATACCAATAAATGTAACACCCCCTACCTGGTCTAGGAGAAGAAACCAGTTTAGGACGCGTTACTAAGCAAACATACAAACATTCTCGACAAACTTAATACGAACGACTAAACATGCCTTCAAAAGACATGATAATTTAAAACTTCTCAATTAATTCATGCGTCTAACTTCATCTCAATTTGTATACAGTCATATATACACTTATTAAGTAAAACACTTCAACTACTAGATCGTAGCATGCCCTTATCATCTATGTATTTCAGATCTCAAGGTTTATTTTATAATCTAAACTTAATATCCAACATTATCATCAAGCACCACACATCACGACCAACTTGTAACCATCAAACGGTCTTTCAGACATCATATCTAACATAACTCAAGTAACAAACAATCATGAGTTAAAATAGACTTATACAAGGAATAGTGATAGATATGTTGAATAATAAAACAAAGTTATTCCGAAGTTTAGATCAATCATTTCCAAATACTTATAAACTTTTACATAGCAATATCATTTACATACACATTGACATACCACCCATTAGCCTGTTTTAAATCAACAACCTAATTATGCGATCTACACTATTATTTTAGAGTTCAACCATAATAATAATAATATATATATCAACCTTCTTACAAACATGACAGAAGGGTGGTCTAACAACCTAAAACACATATAGATAATTAACAAGCCATCAACAATATAACTATTATAACTCACATAGCAAGCAATTATGAAATAATTAAACATTACAAAACTTGAATACTTAATAAGCTTATACACAAATAATCAAAATGGAATCTAAATGCACTATGCATACTCAACACTCATGTGCCACCGTCTAGGAGTTCAAAAGGTAACATTCAAATCATACTTATGGGTTCATGAGATCGCGTCCAAGCTCAAGAGAAATTCAAAGATACATTTACCCTGAAATGTAATGAAGAAAAAGAGTAAGCAATTGCTTAGTGAGATAGCCTAAATAACCAATATTATGAATTAAAACTTTATAATACAACTTTACTCTTTCTTTAAAGCCAACAGATCCATGTAAGTTACAGATTTAATAAATTACAATTTATCTTAATTATAGAATTCAAATATGGTAATATTGATAAACATATTGAAGCCAATCTTAGTTCATTAGGTATACATATATCCTATGAACACGTATTACTTATTATATAAGTTACTAAGCGACACATTAGCTTAGCTTATAATTCAATCATTTCTTATACATAACCTCACCTAAACATGTATTACTTATCATTTAAGTTATCAACACAACTTAGCTACATCATAGATTTACTTATCATATGAGATATTATATTTACTTTTTCATATGCATGATTACTTATCATACAAGGCACCAATATATGTATATATGATGAGGTCTTTGAATCAAGCATACCCTTATATTTATGGATTTTCAAACAAACTAAAGGTATTCAAGTAATCAAACCAATCAAAATATATAAGCAATACTTTATCAAAGCATGTCTTTTACTAAAAAAGAATACCCAATATACAAAGATATATTTTTACTTATTAAGTAAGTCATTGCCATAATTCGTTTATTTAACTTATAAACTTTCTTGGTTTCTCTTCAACATGTGTATTGTTCTTATTATTACCTACCAATATACATAAATTACTCTTTACTTGGGTTATCAAACATAATATATCATAACATAAGTTTCTAGGCACGTAAGACATCAAACATGTTATATCCTAAACATAAATTTCTTGGCATATAAAACAATCTAACATAACATATCATATTCAAGAGTTAATGGGCACATAAGACATTAACATAATGTACCAAAGGCATGAAATGTCAGTTTCTTAAATTATCAAGATTGTTTACTCATTAGAATCACAATCTCATTTTTTTTAATCTTTATATAATCCGTCCCCCAATTAGGTATTCACAATAATACATTACAAAACAGTCTAAGGTATATTCATTTATATCAAAATAGTCCATCGAATATGTATACACACTTATACTTTGCAAATCAGTCAATGAAATGACCATTTATATCAAAACAATCCATAGAATATGTATACACACTTATACTTTGCAAAACAGTCCATGAAATAATCATTTATCTCAAAATAGTCCGTAGAATATGTATACACACTTATACTTTGCAAAACAGTCAATGAAATAATCATTTATATCAAAACAGTCCATAGAATATGTATACACACTTATACTTTGCAAAACAGTCCATGAAATAATCATTTATCTCAAAACAGTCCGTAGAATATGTATACACACTTATACTTTGCAAAACAGTCCATGAAATAATCATATATCTCAAAACAGTCCCTAGAATATGTATACACACTTATACTTTGCAAATCATTCCATGAAATAATCATTTATCTCAATTTTGTTTATAAAACATGTATATATACTTATATGCCAAGTCATTTATTTAATTTATAAGTTTTCATGTATGCTCTAATCATGACTATAAGGTTTCAAATCATGTCACTAATTCTAATCCAATTATGCACAATCCTCACTTAAGCATTAATTATTTAGTATGCAAGTGTTAATGTCTATTCAATGGATTAACCTGTGGATTTATAACTTCCTTAATTAACGCATTGCATAAATATGGTTGCTTATCACATAAGTTATTCTAATTCTAAGTTACTTGTCTTACAAGACACCCAACATATCATAATCATAGCACATCATAGACATAGTTTTACTTATCAAATAAGTTATTAACATAAGTATAAATCATGAACTTAATCTACTTTATCATATAGGCTATCAAATTTAGCATGTCATCGACTTGTGATTATTTGTTACATATAATCTCAAACATAGCATCCCTTAAACATGATTACATGCTATCCAAGTTAGGAAACATAGTATTTCACCGCATGGTTACTTGTCACATAGTTTTTCTTTAGACATAATATCTCATAAACATGAATATTCTTCACATATATTATCAAGCATAGTTTATTGTTTAACTTGCAAATTTCATTATTTAATCTTTATCATAGCCTTGAGAATCAAGTGATAGACTAGGTACCCGAACCCCCAACCAACTGTCTCCAAATAAAAAAGGTACTTGCAGTACCGATCAATCCCTCCTACTATCGCCAAGTGACCACAACACTTCCCTCATACTCTCACCAAATAAGGACCGTAGTCCACCCAAAACATGAGCTCTATGGACTCTATGGCATGGCAACTATACCTAAGATTGACTCAACACCAAGGCTTTTCGTTGAAATCTTGTCATATCAGAATCAGAATTGAGCTTAGCTCCTTATATAGATAATCAAGTAACATATTTTATTCATATCAAAGATGAGCATAGCTCCATATTCATATAATCACATAAGCAAAACTTATGACTTATCATATCAACCACATATATTTATATAATCTAGCAAACAAAGCTTATAACTTATCATATCATATCAGAATCGAAATTTGAACATAACTTCATAATCGAAGTATCAATCGAACATAGCTTATCGATATTCATTTTAAGTGCATTTATAATTCTTATATGATCCTCATTTCAAGCATATATTTTTATCAAATGATAACATAGTAAAGGATACTTATAGAGTATATTAAAGCACAAATTGGTCTCACTTAGAGTATAGCATCAAGTCAAGCATTTCATTTCATAGAATAGTTAACATTTAAGTACTTACCTTGAATCCAAGCTTAAGTATACTGGCATGGCTTAATTTAATAAATAAGCAATATAAAATAAAGAAATTAAGGATGCTCGGGATGGTTTGATCCTATTATGAGACTTTAAACTACACTCACAGGTAATTCCTAGCTATTTATGTCCAGAATCATATTCCCTTTTTGCTTATCCACTGTTTGTCCTTCATTAATCCTTATTCCTCCAATTTCCTCTTGGTCTATAGATAACAAAAAGGATATAATGACACATTAGAGAGGATCCCAATATTCCTTCCTTTGTACTCAATTTAATTCCACATGTATAACTACCAATTCCTAATAAACAGTCCACAAATGTAACATACGAGTTTGATCACACTATAACAATTCATCAAACGTTTGTCTAGAACAAACAAGGATACTTCAAAAAAAAATCTTTAAACTTATTTCTTAGACCTTACACATCCACAATGCAATTTCCCCTTGTTTTTAAACCATTCGAAACAGTCTCAATTCTGAATATAAACACACTTACAAGACAATCAATCCAGTACATTTCCAATGTATTCGAAAAGTCCCTATCATGCTCTATTTATTCGACAGCTTTACTTCCATGTACATACACATTCACATTTTTCACAAAACAGTTTACACAACCAATTCAATTTCAGCCACAATTCATTATTTTTAAAGTGTTAGGATTCCAATTTCAACTAGTGTAACATTTTTGGTTATCAAATAAAATCACATTTACTTTCAGAATTCTATCTTCCCCTCATCCGAAAGTTTTCAATGCACCAACCATGGTCTTAGACATAGCTACAACTAAATCACCATTCATATATCAAAACGCATGCTATAATCTTTACCCATCTTACATTCTAACGAGTACATGAATCATGGACATCATCTTAAACAATGATCAAACTAAAATTTTAGACAAGGATTAAGAAAGAGTATCATCACCTTTATCCTAAGAACACTGGTTCTATACTTATCGATTTGTCTAGAATGAAGATGGCTTCATGAATTTACAAGGTTCTCTCACTCTCAGTTCAGGGAAATTGGTTTTTGGAGAATGTAGAAGACAAGGGAAAAGCTTGACCATGTGTCTGAACCCCCACCCTTCTCTATCTCCTTAATTGCCATGTCTACAAGCCATTCTAGTATTGTTTTGTTATCATGCAAACTTTTACTGCCAAATTCATTTATTTTAGTCATTGCACAAATAACATCATTTCTTTTATTCTTCTCGTTTTAGTCCTATGTTATTATATTAGTTACCTTAATTCACAAAAAATTTAAATTACATAAGAAACAAATGTGGCATCATCATTCTAAACCTAGTTTTGGGATATCACAATTTGGTTCTTAACTTGTCAAAATTTTCGATTGAGTCCTAATTTCACAATTTGATTATTCTTAAGGATATTTCATTTAATTCGAGTCACATAAGGATCACACTAAAATTCTAAGTCATGATTTGGAGTATTACAATTTTACCTGAAGATTTTGAAAAAAGAAAAGGTGTTTGGCTGGAGAGAATTGGAGAGAAAATCTTTTTGTGAGAAGTTAGTTACGTCAAATTTGTTTTAAAGCTTTTAATTGCTAATTAATTCTCCAAGCCTTTTATATTATTTTAAAACCTTTTTAAATAGCTAATTAAGGGGGAAAAGTCTGATATTAGGCTTTAGGGTAAATAGCTCCTTAAAGATTCAACGTTTTGACCCTTTTTCAAAATAGTCACCGAAAATAGTTTTGAAACTTTTCATTTTGGTCACTAACCAAAATGCCCGATTTAGAGACCCCTTTTTGTAAAATTGGCTTTACCAAAATCTTTAACATATTCAATAATGATTTTTAACTATTTTCCATATATTTATCCTTTTCAAAAATACTTATTCCAAATTAAATCCCAAAGCTGACCTGAATCTTCTAATCCGATCCAACGGACCGTCTAAACTGCCCAAAGAAACCTCTAAGCCCAAAATTTGGGCGTTACAACTCTCCCCTCTTCAGTAATTTTATCCTCAAAATTTGCCTGATGGAAACAGATGCGGAAACTGAGCAACCATGTCTGACTTACTCTCCCACGTAGCCTCCTCAACACCGGGAACTCGCCACAACACCTTAACAAATTCAATCGTATTTCTACGAATAAATTTACTACTGGAGTCAAGGATCTCCATTGGTTCCTCATCATAAGACAAATCTGGTCGCAACACAACATACTCAACTGGCATTACATGCGACGGATCCGAGCGATACCTTCGTAACATGGACACATGAAACACATCATGAATCTTCTCCAACTCATGAGGCAAACTCACCCAGTAAGCTACAAGATCTATGTGTTCCAGCACCTCATGTGGTCTAATAAACCTCGGGCTCAACTTTCCTTTACGCCCAAAACACATCACCTCCTTCCAAGGTGAAATTTTCAAGAAAACACTTTCACCAACAACGTACTCAATCTCTTTACGCTTCAAATCTGCATAGGATTTCTACCTATATGTGGCCTCTTTTAAAAGATCGCAAATCATCTTTAATTTCTCATCCGTGTCTTTCAACATATCAGGCATGGAAACATACTTTTCCCCAGCCTCAGCCCAACACAGTGGTGTACGACACCTCCTACCATACAAGGCTTCATAAGGTGCCATCTTTATACTTGATTGATAGCTATTGTTGTACGTAAACTCCACCAAATACAATTGCCTTTCCCAAGTTCCTTAGAGCTCAATGATACAACATCTCAACATATCGTCCAAGATCTGATAACACTATAACACCCCTACCCCGGGTTGGCAACAAACTGGTTTGGGAGCGTTACTAAGTACATTACAAGTAAGAACAAGGCTAAATCATCCCTATTATATGAGTTACTTATCTAACGACTAACCAAACATTCATTACTTAACACGTAAGTGATCTCTTTTACATACATTATAGGTTACCAAAAATTTCAATTTACATTATCATACAACATCATCATTCTAATAGCTTAAGAGCAAACATGCTTCCATTCTAATTCTTGTTCATTAGATTGATACATGTAACATTTCATACATAATTTACTAAACAAGATCACTTGTACATACCTTGATTCCAAGAAAGCCAAAAGCCAACCTTACCATTCTGCAATTTACCATACAAGATTCTAAAAATACTATAACATGGTATGTTTACACAAGTAATTATCACATATCACAAGACATTCGAATGATACAAGGATAGATTATCACTTTGAACGTTCCATGTATACATATCAATATGCGCAGCAACAAGAGTCCATTACTTAGTACATATTATCAACCAAGTTCATACATAGTAAGCCCATTCAAAACATATACATATACAAGTTTCCAAGCATTCAAAATGCATGCACAAGCCATTATATACAACTAAGTGCCACCAACTATAGAGGAGTACAAAACAAGTATGAACCATACTTTAGCTATGCTTGTGTCTTGCTTCGAGCTCAAGAAATCAGGCTTCAGGATCAAGTAACTATCGAATCCTTTATCGTGTGGTTGGAAAGAATGAAAACAAGAGTGATAAGTACAAGATATGTACTTAGTGAGGTAGCAACTAGTTTTAACCAATTTATAAGACATATATCACTTAGCTAAGTTGAGCCTAGTCAAGGTTGGAAGCAATTCGAATTCAAGCTTAGTTCAATCTTCATTTCAAGTCAAATAACAAACTCATGCAATATACACATTTCAATTAAAATCAAGCACATATTAGTTCAAGTTTACATGTTTGTCATTTCAAGAATACATGTCAAGTAATCCAAGTAGCAAGTTATACAATACAAGGTCCATGCATAGGCAATTATCATTTCAAGAGTTTCATGTCAAAAATCAAGAATTATATATCAAGCAATTCGAGTATTTCAAGCTTACATATCAAGTGATTCAAGTATCAAGTAATTCAAGAATCATATAATTCAAGTATCAAATGAGCTTTATTCTTTAATTATTTCTCATTTACTTTCTTTAGTTTATTCCTTTGGTATTTAGTTATCCCGGTAATCGAGTCTCCAACCAATTGTTGCCACAAGAAGTACTGTAGTACGCAAGATGTACCATAATATTATACCGTAGTACTGGTCAACCCTCCTACTGTCGCCAAAGACCACACATACGTACCCTCCATTTGTCGCCAATTAAGAGCCTTAACCCTGGACCGTAGTCCAGCCTGACACAATGAGCTTTAGACTCTAAGGCATGCCCTTCTACCTATGACCACTAACAACCAAGGCTTTGTTCAATTATGAATCACTTATTCAAGTATTACATGTTTATGACAAGCAATAGCTTATTCAAGGATCAATTCAAGTGATACACTGCAAGATCATGTTCATATACATAGCCCTTAGGCCAATTGACCCTTAGCTCTACACTTTACAATTTAATCTTGTCATTCAAGCAAGTAATTAACATGTGCCATCTCTTAGGCATCAAGCAAGATCTTTAATTCATGATTTATACCATGTTAACAAGTATTTAAATCATAGAGGTACATTTAAGCACTCATTCGAAATGATCACAATCAAGGCATCAAGGTTCAAGCATTTGTTTTCACTTTTCTTCTTAGATAATTTAACAACATACATGTTTCAATTAGATCTCAAGTTTTAGTTAAATCATTCTTCCACTTTTTAATCACAACCAAGCATTAAATCAAGTATATTAACATGGCATAAAATAACAATAAGTAGACATGCATCTTTGGTTAGGACCTAATTCCTAACCCTATATTAAACTACACTCACAATACTTCAAGTTTAATTAGTCTTGCAAGACTATCCTATTTTTCTTGTCCCTTGAATGCTCGACTTTAGATCCTTCTCCAAAGTCCTCTCTTTTCTCTAATAACTCGCATAGATAGGACAAGGTCAAAACATGTAATCACAAAATCACTCAACATAGCAACAAGGTTAACACATCACCTATACAGGACCAATAACATCTAAACTGCTGCTGCCAGGCAGCTTGTGCACTGTTTACTTAAATATGCATAACTTTCATTCCGTTCGTCAGAATTTCAATTGGTTTACATCATTGAAAAGCTAACTTAATTGTATTCCTAACCATATAGGCCTTGCATTTTAATTCTTTGCCAATTAATATAGTTTGTAGTTTAAAGACAGGGCAATTTACAACATTGGACAGTTTGCACTGTCCTTAGTGTTTCTTCTCTACATTCATTCTACAATGCAGAATTCAATTATGTTTTCTCATAATGAATTTAGACATGTTAAGGCATTCAAATGGAAGGAGTTGAGCTAGCATTTGCAGGAGTTCGATTCGGAACCTTGTTAGGATTCTGAGGACAATCCTTGATATAGTGATCGGAGGCTCCACATAAGTAATATAGGTTCTATTGAGTCCTACACTGACTAGTGTGGTATTTCTGGAAAAACTTGCAAGTAGGATATTGAGCAGCTTTACTGGAATTCCCCGTACTATCAATAGAGATGATCGAGGCTGAATGCTTGGTTACCGATTGGGGTCTCGGTAGGTAGTTGCTTTTATGAGCAGGTGTGTAATTCGAAGAGTGATCCTTGGAATATTTGGACTTCTTTGACTGCCAGTAAGGCTTGTCATCATTCCTGGATCGTTTGCCTTTCCAGGAGTTTCCGCTTTTGTGTTTCTCAGAGGCTTTCATCTTCGCCTCGGTTGCAATGGCCTAGTTCACCAAATTCTGGAAGTCAATGATACCCAGGGCGGTGAATATTGGACTTAATTCATCATTCAATCCATCGATAAACATCCTACACTTGTCAGCATCATTCTTGATGTATTCCGACCCGTATTTGTAATATTTGTAGAAGTCACTTACGTACTGTTCGATAGGTTGGCCACCTTGCTTGAGGTAAAAGAAACACTTCTGATGCTCTGCCAGGTATTTTTGATTGATGTATTTCTTCTTGAATTCCTCGAGGAAGAATTTCCAAGTTACAGCTTTAGCGGGAGCAGTTAGGGTAGTTGTTTCCCACTAGCTTAGAGCTTCGTCTGCCAATAGGGCTATAGCACATTCAAGTTTGTGTTCATCAAAACAGGGCAGATGTTTGTTCAGGATTCGAGTAGTGGCCTCTAACCAATACTCAGCTATTTCAGGATTGGCTTCATCAGTATCGGTGAAGGTATAAGCCTGGTGTTGAGCCAGTTTGTCAATCGGTGCTCTAGTTGGAACAGTAGCAAGAGAAGGAATAGGATGGTCTCGTTTCAAGGTAGTTACAAGATGATTGAACATCTCCTTCATGCTCAGGAGACATTCCTCCTGCACATGATTTATAACAAGAGCTTCATGTTGAGCAGCAGCTTGGGCTCTAGGTTTAGCTCATTGCTGTAGAGGATTATGTTCCATCCTCACACTATCTCCTTCATTTGAGGAGCCTATGGGACTTTCATCATCCCGAGCGAGCCTTGTTTCAGACATTCTACATTTAAATAGAACAATTAGGGATTCGGTTTAGTTAAGCAAAGACACAAGCTATACAATACAAGTCTCTTAGGTGGCACAAGTGTACTATATGATGCAAGAGAGCTCGGTTTAGTCCTAGAACCGACTAAAAAGCTCTGATTACTAATAAATGTAACACCCTTACCCTGAGTTGGCAGCGAACTGGTTCGGGAGCGTTACTAATGTACATTACAAGTAAGAACAAGGCAAGACTAGGTTAACTCATCCCTATTAGATGAGTTACTTAACTGGCAAGTTACCAAACATTTAAAACTTATCATGTAAGCAATCACCTTTACATACATTATAGGTTACGAAAAATTTCAATTATCATCATCATTCGAAACCACAAAGGAAACAAGTTTCCATTTTCATTTCATTATTCATTAACTTGATTACATATATCATTTCATGCATAACTTACAAATCATGATCCATTGCAAGTTCCTTGATTCCAAGCAAGCATATGCCACCCTTACCTTTCGGCATTTACCATTCAAGCTTATAAAAATAAGGTAACAAAGTATGTTTACACAAGAGACTATATTCTTTCACAAGACATTCGAATAACATAATAGTCTAGGTCAATTACTTTGAACATTCATTAGACACATATCAATACTTATATGCACAGCAAGATACATTTCCATTACATAGAATTATAGTTCATTACTTAATTTACATTAACCACTAAGTTTATAACATGATAGGCCCATTTAAGACATATATACATATACAAGTTCAAGTGTTCAAAATGCATGCACTAGACATTATATACAACTAAATGCCACCAACTAGGGGAGTACAAAACAAGTATGTCCATACTTTAGCTATTATTGTGTCTTGCTTCCAGCTCAAGAATTTAGGCTTCAGGGTTAAGCAAAGAATGAATCCTTTAACCTGTGGTTGGGAAGAATGGAAATGAGAGTGATAAGTACAAGAATGTACTTAGTGAGGTAGTAACTAGTTCTAACCAATTGTTAAGACATGTATCAATTAACTAAGTTTGAGCCCAGTCAAAGTTGGAAGCAGTTCGAATTCAAGCTTTTAAATGCATACTTGTCATTTACAAATTTAGTGACATATCATTTCAAGTAAAACATTAGGCACACATCGATGCAAGAAGGAATATAAACCATTCAAGTAGCAATTCAAGTATCAAGTAATTCAAGTATCAAGGCATTCAAGTGTCAAGTAATTCAAGTATCAAGGCATTCAAGTGTCAAGAAATTCAAGTATCAAGGCATTCAAGTGTCAAGTAATCCAAGTATTAAGGCATTCAAGTGTCAAGTAATTCAAGTATCATGTAATTCAAGTATCAAGTAGTTCAAGTATCAAGACACTCAAGTATCATGTAAGCTTTACTCTTTAATTATTTCTCATTTGCTTTCTTTAGTTTAAGCCTTTGGTATTTAGTTGTCAAGGTAATCGAGTCTCCAACCAACTGTCGCCACAAGATGTACCGTATTACTCAAGATGTACCGTAGTACTGGTCAACCCTCCTACTGTCGCCAAAGACCACACATACATACCCTCTATCTGTCGCCAATTAGGGGCCTTACCCATGGACCATAGTCCACCCTGACACAATGAGCTCTAGACTCTAAGGCATGCCCTTCTACCTATGACCACTAACAACCAAGGCTTTGTTCAATTATGAATCACTTATTCAAGTATTACATGTTTATGTCAAGCAATAGCTTATTCAAGGATCAATTGAAGTGATAAATTGCAAGATCATGTTTATATACACAACCCTTAGGCCAATTGAGCCTTAGCTCTACACTTTACAATTTAATCTTGTCATTCAAGCAATCAATTAACATATGCCATTTCTTAGGCATCAAGCAAAATATTTAATTCAAGATTTATATCATGTTAACAAGAATTTAAATCATAGTGGTACATCCAAGTACTCATTCGAATTAATCACAGTCAAGGCATCAAGGTTCAAGCATTTGTTTTCACTTTTCTTCCTAGATAATTCAACAACATACATGTTACTATTAGATACCAAGTTTTAGCTTAAACCATTCTTCCACTTTTTCATCACAATTAAGCTTAAATCAAGTATATTAACATGGCATGAAATAACAAGAAACAAACATGCATCTTTGGTTAGGACCTAAGTCCCAACCCTATATTAAACCACACTCACAATACTCCAAGCCTAGCTAATCTTGGATCAAAATTCCTTTGTGTTTGCCACTAGCTTGGCCACTCCTTTCTTCCTCCACAAGTTTTACTCCTTGCTCTATCAATTCATACAATTAAATCAAGGTCAAAACAAAGTACATTCATTTCTTCAAAACAAGGCAACAATTCATAATTCATTCATTTCAAAACATCAAGGGTGCTGTTGCTACTGCCTGGTAGCTTGTGCACTGCTTACTAAAATATGCATAACTTTCATTCCGTACGTTGGAATTTCAATTGGTTTACACAGTTTGAAAGCTAACTTAATTGTCTTTCTAACCATATAGGCATTTCATTTTAGTTCTTTTCCAATTAATACAGTTTTTAGCTTAAAGACAGGGTAATTTACAATACTGGACAGTTTGCACTGTCCCTAGTGTTTCTTTTCTACAATTCATTCTACAATCCATAATTCAATTATGTTTTCTCCTAATGAATTTAGACATGTTAAAGCATTGTCCATAAAATTTCCAGCCTTAAATTCCTTTTATACAATTTATGGTGATTTTTCAAAGTTACTGCCCAGAATAGAGTTTTCTGAGCAGATTTCACTAGGCTAGGTTTTAGCTTCATAATTCCTCTAAACAAGACTCTAACATTGTAATTCAACTTATTTTCATGTTCTTACATGTCTATGTCAATTTAATTCACTTATCTATGTGATCATAACAAGACAGTATAGTGCTAAGTTCTATTTGATCTATTTGATCAACAACATTCCTCTCATTCACCATTTGAGCAGTCCATTACCTAGCGATAAGTGTTCAAAAGTACTATTTTTATTACCCTTTTTACTCATATTATTGTTAGACTTAGGCTCATATTAGTTGCATAATTAGCTATTCATGCATTAATCCATGTTTTCTTCCATCGTTGAGCTTGATTACATAACTTGGTAGTTTTTGTGGAAAAGATGCTGCTTTGGTGTGCTTTGTGTGTGTATGTGCAGGATCACTTGCCAAAGCAATGCCGAGCTAGTTGCCAGGGCAATGCATGAAGGAGACGCTGAGCTAGTTGCCAGGGTAATGCATGAAGGAGACGCCGAGCCAGTTGCCATGGCAATTGTCGACAAGAGTAAAGGTGATATGGTAGTCGAAACTGATGACTAGACAAGCCCAAGATGACGTGGAGCAAAGCCCAAACCCAAAGGAATTTGATTGCCATGCAGAGATTAAAGAAGAATTAAATTCCAAGAAGATAGGAGAAGTTCTAGTAGGAATACAATTATAATAAAGAATTATATTCTTTAAAGATAATTTAATTCCAACTTAAACTCCTCCTCAAAGAAGGACTTTGGCCTAGCCCTATAAATAAGATGGAGATTTCGACAATAGAGAGAAAAAGAGAGGGGAATTTCGACAAGTCCAAGGAGGGCAAGAGGAAAGAATTTTTGACAAGCATCTAGGGCAAGGAGGATTTCGACAAGCCTCCTTCTCCATCCTTTTCTTTCTTGTTCGATTGGGTTCATGCTAGGGATTGTTTATCTTGTGTTTCTTTGGAACCTAGCCATGAACTAAATCTACTTGGCTATGGTTATTGTGTTTTGTGGTTGTGAGAAACTATTGGTTTTTGTTTAGGTAATAAGAATTTGCACTTTTCTATTTCAAGGTTTATTCATTCTTGGTTCTTATTCTTGTTTGCGAGTGAATTGGGAGAGGATCTCGTGATTTCATCTATTTATCTAATATCGGGAGAGTTAGATTCAAGAAATGAATGAATATGATCTTTATTCAATCTATTGATGGTGAAGATTAATCCGGCTTAGGAATAAGTTAAGGATTTCAACGGGTAAGAGGAGCGCAAGATTGGTTGTTGTTCACCCTTGATTCACGCAGGGATGTATTATCAAGGCATGCACAAGTAGCTAGAGTTTCGAATTAGGGATAAGAAGAAACCATTGAAGAACGCTCTGCCGAACCTTGAAGGTTGCTGACCAGACGCCCAAGTAGTTGCCTAGGCAATCATCGATTAGTTGCCAAGGCAACCCCGTTGTGCAAGTTGCCACGACAACTGAGTTGCCCGTGCACTCTTTTACCAAAACGATCCAATCGGCTATCACACTTCAACTCACGATAACCTGGCCTATCTCTCTCTCAATTGATCTCATCTATTCATTTACTTTATTGCTTTCTAGATTAGTTATTAGTTAAACTCCTATAATCCTTTACTTGTGTTTTTACTTTTTACAGTGCAAGAGACTAGATTCTTGAAGTGACACCAATCCCTGTGGAGACGATATCTTTTATACTATAACTTGCGACGTGTATACTTGCACATTTGCGTAGCACTTATTACGCGCAACAAGTTTTTGGCACCGTTGCCGGGGATTGGCAATAGCGACTTTGTTTTTATTTTCTTGCACTTTCTTTTTACTTTTCTTGTTTAAGAATCAAATGGCTAACAAACTTTGGTTTTGCATTGGTATATGACCAGGGCGAGACCGACTGCACCAGAATATCCCTTTGATCCAGAAATCGAACGAACCTTACAAAGACTTAGACGAAGGATAAGAGAAGCAATGGCAAATCAAGACGGCAATATGAATCAAGATGTTCGAGCAGGAGGAGTGATTCTTGCACGAAACAGAACTATTCGAGACTATCTTGAAGAAGATCTTGATGGACTTAATCTAGGAGTTGTCGCACCTAAAATGGAAGCCGACCACTTTGAGTTGAAACCGGTAATGTTTAATATGATCAACACAATTGGTCAATTTGGCGGCTCAACAACCTGAAGATGCACGGCAACATCTGAAATCTTTACTCGAGATTTGCAACTCGTTCAAGATACACGGAGTCACCCCCGATGTATTACGATTAAGATTATTCCCATATTCACTGAGGGATAGGGCGAAAGCATGGTTGAATAGCATTCCTGCCGGATCCATAGCATCTTGGACCGATCTTTGTCGTGATTTCCTTGCTAGATTTAATCCTACAAATTTGACTGATAAGCTTCGTAACGACATTACTTCTTTTCGGCAGGCAGATGATGAATCTATGTACGAGGCTTGGGAGCGATATAGAGAACTTCTACACAAATGCCCCCTACACGGATTCCCGGTGTGGACTCAAGTAACAATGTTTTACAACGCCGTGAATACACCAACAAGGATGATGCTAGATGCCTCGGCAAACGACATACTCCTAGATAAGTCGCCAGAAGAAGCAATGCAAATTTTAAACAGGCTGGCCAAGAATGATTATCAATTCCCATCTACTAGAAGAGGAGGAGTTAGACGCCAAGCCACAATACATGAACTAGGATCATCAGATTCAATTTCGGCACAATTGGCCACTTTAACCAAGATGGTCCAGAACATGCAAAAACCAAACAACACACATGAAGTCAAGGTAATGGATTCTTTTTGTGAGTTATGTGGTGATAACCATAATTCTTCTGAATGTATGCAGAATCCGGAATCCAGCTTCTATGTGGGGAATTACAATCGGAACAACAATGTGATGTCTAATACATACAATCCAGCTTAGAAGAAGCACCCAAATTTCTCATAGAGTAATCCCAACAATGCTCTAAACTAGAACAATCAGAATGCACAAGCATCGGGATTCCAGCAGAATATGCCACGACAACAGTTGCCGCAGCAACAACCGACGACATCTAGTTCTTTGGAAAATTCTCTAAATGCTTTTATGATGAAAACTGAATCCTATATGGCTGAGAATAGTAATTTCATAAAAAGAACTGATGCTTTTATTAACAGGACCGAGATGAGATTGCAAAACCAAGAGGCAGCAATCAAATCATTGGAAAATGAAGTCGGACAGTTTACTCAAAATCTGAATACTAGACCGCAAGGAGGTTTACCTAGCGATACTGAAGTCACAAGAGGAACTGGCCATGAGCAATGTAAAGCGATCACCACTAGAAGTGGCCAACAACTTAGAGAGATTCAAACTCGCTCATCAAACAAAACTCCACAAAAAGATCAAGATGAACCTAGCGGCAAAGCCTCGGATGCTGAACCAGGAATTGCCGCGACAACCGGCAATAAGCATGCCTTGGCAACCGACGATAAAGATGCCTTGGCAACTGGCGATGAGCATGCCTCGGCAACTCCAAGTGATACCGCCTCGGCAACTCTAGATGTCCCGGCAATGCCGTCAATCAGATTTCAACCCAATGAAAGAATCGAAGATATCCGACTTCCACCACCATTCCCACAAAGGTTGAAGGGACAAAAGCAAGAGTATCAATTTAAGAAGTTTCTTGATATCCTAAAGCAAGTCCACATCAACTTGCCATTGGTGGAAGCAATTGAACAAATGCCAAACTATGCCAAGTTTCTTAAAGACATTGTGTCTAAGAGAACAAGGCTAGGAGAGTTTGAAACAATTGCCGCAATAGAGGGATGCATGGCAATGTTGCACAATCGTATGCCACCCAAGTTGAAGGATCCCGGAAGTTTCACAATACCTTGTTCCATTGGAAACCACTATGTCGGGAAAGCATTATGCGACCTTGGGGCTAGTATAAACTTGATGCCTAAATCGGTTTTCTAGAAACTAGGAATCGGGAAGGCAAGACCTACAATAGTTATGCTACAGCTAGCCAATAGATCCTATGTGCATCCAGAGGGAAAAATCGAGGACATACTGGTAAAAGTTGATAAATTTATTTTTCCCGCTGACTTTATTGTTTTGGATTGTGAAGCAGATGAGCATGCACCCATCATTCTCGGGAGACCATTCCTAGCAACAAGGAGAACCTTGATCGATGTTGAAAAGGGAGAACTCACAATGAGGGTGAATGACCAGCAAGTTAAACTCAATGTGTTCCAAACACTAAGGCATGCCGATGATCCAGAAGAATGCCAACTTCTTCATGCCAAGGCAGAGTTTAACTTCGATGAGGAATTTAGTTTTCTCGGCAACTACATTGCCGATCAAGAGGAACCTGAGGAGTATGAAGAACCGGTCGATAATGAACAACAAGAAGAGGCAAATTGGCTAGTCAACCGACCAGGTACATACCTTGAACCACTGGATTACTCAGGTAAGGAAGGTAAGCTCGAAAAACCCTCAATTGAACAACCACCGACTCTTGAGTTGAAACAATTACCAGAGCAACTAAAATATGCATACTTAGGAACTGATAATACATTGCCTGTAATTATTTCTTCCAAGTTACATCCTGAGCAGGAAAAGAAGCTGATCAAGATGTTGAAGCTACACAAAAAGGCAATAGGGTGGACAATTGCCGACTTGAAGGGAATTAGCCCGACAGTGTGCATGCACAAGATTCTGTTGGAAGATGATCACAAACCTTCAATTGAGGCCCAGAGGAGACTGAATCATGCCATGAAAGGGGTTGTAATGAAAGAAATCATCAAGTGGCTTGACGCCGACATTATATACCCTATCTCTGATAGTACGTGGGTAAGTCTGGTACAATGTGTACTGAAAAAGGGAGGTATAACAGTGGTAAGCAATGAAAATAATGAACTTATTCCAACCAGGACTGTGACCGGTTGGAGGGTTTGTATGGATTATCGAAAGCTAAACAAAGCCACCAGGAAAGATCACTTCCCATTACCCTTTATTGATCAAATGCTTGACCGTCTTGCAGGTAAACCCTTTTATTGTTTTCTTGATGGTTATTCAGGTTACAATCAAATTGCCATAGCACCAGAAGATCAAGAAAAGACAACCTTCACATGCCCATACGGTACCTATGCCTTCCGAAGGATGCCATTCGGATTGTGTAACGCCCCGGCAACCTTCCAAAGATGCATGATGGCGCTCTTTTCAGACATGGTCGAAGACTTCCTTGAGATCTTCATGGATGATTTTTCTATTTTTGGTAATGACTTCGACAGTTGCCTCGGCAATTTAGAGAAGGTGTTGGCAAGATGTGAAGAAACTGATCTAGTCCTCAATTGGGAGAAATGCAATTTTATGGTAGATGAAGGAATAGTGCTCGACCACAAGATTTCATCCAAGGGAATTGAAGTAGACAAAGCCAAGGTCGACGTGATCGAGAGATTACCCCCACCAAGTTCGGTTAAAGGAATTCGAAGTTTTCTCGGACATGCAGGTTTTTACAAGAGGTTCATTCATAATTTTTCTAAAATCACTAAACCCTTGTGTAATCTTCTTGAACAGGATAAAGTCTTCAATTTTGATGATTCTTGCACCCAAGCATTCGAAACCCTAAAGAAAAAGCTTGCCTCAACACCCATTGTCGTTCCACCAGATTGGAAGCTACCTTTTGAGCTCATGTGTGATGCAAGTGATTTCGCGGTAGGAGCAGTCCTAGGCCAACGCACAGGTAAGACATTCCATGTGATATACTACGCTAGTAAAACTCTTAATAGTGCTCAAGTGAATTTCACAACAACAGAGAAAGAGTTACTAGCTGTAGTTTTCGCATTTGACAAGTTCCGATCCTATTTGATTGGTACAAAGGTAATTGTTCATACGGACCATTCGGCAATCAAATACTTATTTGCTAAAAAGGATGCTAAACCTCGTTTGATTCGTTGGATATTACTTTTACAAGAATTTGATATTGAAATTAAGGATAGGAAAGGAACAGAAAATCAAGTGGCCGATCACTTATCACGTTTGGAACGCAATAGGGAGGAGGACGCGGATCTAGAGATATGCGATGCATTCCCAGATGAACAAATTTTAGTTGCCTCGGCAACCCTCGACGCCTCGGCAACCCTCGACGCCGCAGCAGCCTTTGACGCGCACGCCGCGTCAATTCTGGGAGCAGTCACCACGGCAGCACATGCCTCGGCAATACCCTGTTTTCAGGTTTTCTTTGTTTTGTTTTCCACAACAAGACTCACAACAACTATGCTAAGGAAATTTACTGCCGAGATGCGTGCCCCAGCAACCAATGAAGCAGTCGCCACGGCAACCACAAAAGATGACGCCACGGCAACCAGCCCTGAAGATGCCACGGCAACCAAAGCTAAAGACATCCCGACAACAAGAAAACAACCATCGCGTTCAAGCAAGAGAATCAAGACACTGACAAAAAGGAAACTAATCATCTACGATGACGAACTCTCGGAGTAAGTCCTCGTATGCATTTTTTTTTATTTTTTTTATTTTTATTTTTCGTTATTTTTATGCATGCATTGAGGATAATGCCTCGCTCGAGTTTGGGGGGGGATTGTTATTAGTAGTTACCATGTTTAGTTACATTCATCTTAAGTATTACATTTAGGATACATAAATTGCTTGCCATGCCTTTAATTGGAACAAGAATTGCTTAGATTTGATGAATATCCGATGATGACTTTGCCAATGCACTTAATTGATAGAATTTTTATTCTAGGATAACCATGGAAAAAAACTTAGAATTTTACTATGATGCTAAATTTGATGAAACACTGCTGTGGTTTGATTGATTTAAGGAATTCTAGTAAACTTAGGTTGATAATTAATAAATTGGGGGATTAGAATAAAAATTGGATGAATGCTAGAGGTGCCCAAAATTGGCTCTAGCATGTGCTAAAAAATTGATCGCTAGAGGTGCCCGAAACTGGCTCTAGTATGTGTTAAAAAATAATTGATCACTAGAGGTGCCCGAAACTGGCTCTAGTTGAATAAATTAACTTTAGAAAACTAAACACTAGAGGTGCCCAAAACTGGCTCTAGTTAAAACATGTTAAAAAGAACCCAATGAAGTAATTTGAAAACCTATTGTTTGCATAGAATCCGAAAAATCAACTTGCACACAACTCCGCACACACTCACAAGCATTATAGTTTGATTCCGAGTAACTCCTAAGTTTTTCGAAAAATACAAAGCCAATCATACTTTGTGCCCCGGTTCAGAGAATTGAAATCAAGTTTAAAGCTAAGTTTGTGAAAATTGAAGTCTTGGCAGGTAATTATGAGTTTGCATTGCTTGAGGACAAGAAATAGTTCGAGTTTGGGGGTGTGATAAGTGTTCAAAAGTACTATTTTTCTTACCCTTTTTACTCATATTATTGTTAGACTTAGGCTCATATTAGTTGCATAATTAGCTATTCATGCATTAATCCATGTTTCCTTCCATTGTTGAGCTTGATTACATAACTTGGTAGTTTTTGTGGAAAAGATGCTGCTTTGGTGTGCTTTGTGTGTGTATGTGCAGGATCACTTGCAAAAGCAATGACGAGCTAGTTGCCAGGGCAATGCATGAAGGAGACGCTGAGCTAGTTGCCAGGGCAATGCATGAAGGAGACGTCGAGCCAGTTGCCATGGCAATTGTCGAAAAGAGTAAAGGTGATATGGTAGTCGAAACTGATGACTAGACAAGCCCAAGATGACGTGGAGCAAAGCCCAAACCCAAAGGAATTTGATTGCCATGCAGAGATTAAAGAAGAATTAAATTCCAAGAAGATAGGAGAAGTTCTAGTAGGAATACAATTATAATAAAGAATTATATTCTTTAAAGATAATTTAATTCCAACTTAAACTCATCCTCAAAGAAGGACTTTGGCCTAGCCCTATAAATAAGATGGAGATTTCGACAATAGAGAGAAAAAGAGAGGGGAATTTCGACAAGTCCAAGGAGGGCAAGAGGAGAGAATTTTCGACAAGCATCTAGGGCAAGGAGGATTTTGACAAGCCTCCTTCTTCATCCTTTTCTTTCTTGTTCGATTGGGTTCATGCTAGGGATTGCTTATCTTGTGTTTCTTTGGAACCTAGCCATGAACTAAATCTACTTGGCTATGGTTATTGTGTTTTGTGGTTGTGAGAAACTATTGGTTTTTGTTTAGGTAATAAGAGTTTGCACTTTTCTATTTCAAGGTTTATTCATTCTTGGTTCTTATTCTTGTTTACGAGTGAATTGGTAGAGGATCTCGTGATTTCATCTATTTATCTAATATCGGGAGAGTTAGATTCAAGAAACGAATGAATATGATCTTTATTCAATCTATTGATGGTGAAGATTAATCCGGCTTAGGAATAAGTTAAGGATTTCAACGGCTAAGAGGAGCGCAAGATTGGTTGTTGTTCACCCTTGATTCACGCAGGGATGTATTATCAAGGCATGCACAAGTAGCTAGAGTTTCGACTTAGGGATAAGAAGAAACCATTGAAGAACGCTCTGCCGAACCTTGAAGGTTGCTGACCAAATGCCCAAGTAGTTGCCCAGGCAACCATCGATTAGTTGCCAAGGCAACCCCGTTGTGCAAGTTGCCACAGCAACTGAGTTGCCCGTGCACTCTTTTACCAAAACGATCCAATCGGCTATCACACCTCAACTCACGATAACCTGGCCTATCTCTCTCTCAATTGATCTCATCTATTCATTTACTTTATTGCTTTCTAGATTAGTTATTAGTTAAACTCCTATAATCCTTTACTTGTGTTTTTACTTTTTACAGTGCAAGAGACTAGATTCTTGAAGTGGCACCAATCCCTGTGGAGACGATATCTTTTATACTATAACTTGCGACGTGTATACTTGCACATTTGCGTAGCACTTATTACGCGCAACACCTAGCTTTAACTAATCCGATTATATGAACTCATTTTACAGCAAGCTAATTACTCTATTCAAGCCTCAATTCACTTAGCATTGTGTTCAAAACAGGGTAGCATGTATAACCAAACATGTTTACACATTTCAATTAACAAAACAGTCCCTACACTTATGTGTTTGCATTGAATAGCCCTCAATTTTTCAATTTGATCCTAAACATCTTTAAAATCATAAAAACAGTCCCTCCCCTTCCTTTAATCTTATAAAAGCAGTTTCAAAGGTCCTATAATCATATCAAAATAAGAATTCCATCGAGCACAATAATCTTACACATCCTATATTTTACAGCATGAATTAATTTCAAATCAAGTATAACAACAATGGATTCAAGAGAGATATCTCAATCAAATTCTTAATTTAAATTAAAGACAAAGATGAAAGGAATAACATATCACCTCCTTCCACAAGCAAATTAACCGAAACTTCAAGAATTTAGACAAATTCAAAACTT
Source organism: Hibiscus mutabilis (assembly GCA_019671005.1). Classification (NCBI taxonomy): domain Eukaryota; kingdom Viridiplantae; phylum Streptophyta; class Magnoliopsida; order Malvales; family Malvaceae; genus Hibiscus; species Hibiscus mutabilis. The sequence goes on from CM033722.1 coordinate 32,713,140, forward strand.
CATCAAGCTTTCATGGCTATTTCTAAAACTCTCTCTCTCTATTATCATACCCGGTTTGGAGAAGATAAGAAAACAATGTTTTCCATTGTTTTCTTCAACCGTGCAACCTACACACACATGTTTTCTTCACATTGACATGTGTATAGGTCTTTCATAGTTCAAAATTTAGCATGCAATCCTAGTATTTTATTTATATTTCGGTTTAGTCCTTTCTAAATTGATCACGTACTTTTCCTTACTTTACATTTGGGTCATTCTCCAATCAAATTAAAATATACTCGAATTGGTGTCATACTCCTAGATCATATTTTGGGGTATTACATCAATTTTCTATAATCAATACAGAGTCTCATAGTCCCATCTTTCTTCTTCATGAACAAGACTGGAGCACCCTAGGGAGATGAGCTAGGCCTAATGAAACCCTTGTCTTATAGCTCTTGGAGTTGCTTCTTGAGTTCTTTCAACTCAACAGGTGCCATTCGATAAGGTGTGATGGACACCGGAGTTGTTCTAGGTTGGACATCGATCCCGAACTCTACTTCTCTGGTTGGAGGGAGACCAGGGAGTTCCTCGGGAAAACATCGAGATATTCAGATACAATCGGCACACTAGGTAAGCCAAATTCAAGTTCATCTTGTAAGACCATAGTAGCAAAGATCAAGGTCGGTTTCTTGTCAATTAGAAGAAATGATTCCTTTCCAAAACCCCGGAGGTAAAGTCTCCTATTTAGGCAATCTACCCAGGCTTCATGCTTGCTTAACCAATCTAGTCCCAATACTAGATCGAACTTACAAGTTGGTAGTACATACAGATCAACAAAAAAGGGTATATTTCGAATGAATAGGGGACAATTTCTACAGATAAAGCTTATATTTGTAATTCCCCCTATAGGGTTCCATACTACAAGGCTTTGTTTTACAATTTTAGGCTTTAAGTTCAACTTTTCAATCAAGGTTGAGCATACAAAAGAATAAGTGGATCCTGAGTCTATTAAAGAATAAACAAAAGTTGAATTTAATTCAACGGTACCTGCTATAACATCGGGTGATTCTTTATCTTCTTTTCCTCGATTTGATAGATTCGAGCAGGAGCCCGAGATTCCTGGTGAGTAGGGGCATTCAAATGTTGTCCCTTGCCTTTCCCCTGATTTCTAGACTGAGCTTGTCTGGGACCTTTGTTTCGAATGGAAGGAGTTGAGCTTGCATTTGCAGGAGTTCGATTCGGAACCTTGTTAGGATTCTGAGGACAATCCCTGATATAGTGATCGAAGGCTCCACATAAGTAACATAGGTTCTGTTGAGTTCTACACTAACCAGTGTGGTGTTTCTGGCAAAACTTGCAAGTAGGATATTGAGCAGCTTTACCAGAATTCCCCGTACTATCAACAGAGATGATCGGGGCTAAAGGCTTGGTTACTGATTGGGGTCTCGATATGAAGTTGCTTTTCTGAGCAAGAATGTAATTCGAAGACTGATTCTTAGAATATTTAGACTTTTTTGTCTGCCAGTGAGGCTTGTCATCATTCCTTGACCGCTTGTCTTTCCAGGAGTTTCCACTTTTGAATTTCTCAGAGGATTTCATCTTCCCCTCGGTTGCAATGGCCCGGTTCACCAAATTCTGGAAGTCAGTGAAACCCAGGGCAGTGAATATTGGACATAATTCATCATTCAATCCATCGATAAACATCATACACTTGTCAGCATCAGTCTTGATGTATTCTGACCCGTATTTGCAATATTTGCAGAAGTCACTCACGTACTGTTCGATAGGTCAGCCACCTTGCTTGAGGTACAAGAAATGCTTCCGACGCTCGGCCAGGTATTGTTCACTAATGTATTTCTTCTTGAATTCCCCAGAAAGAATTTCCAAGTTACAGCTTCAGCAGGAGTAGTTAGGGTAGTGGTTTTCCACCAGCTCAGAGCTTCGTCTACCAACAGGGCTATAGCACATTCGAGTTTGTGTTCATCAGAACAGGGCATTTGTTTGGTCATGAATCAAGTAGTGGCCTCTAACCAATACTCAACTTTTTGGGATTGGCTTCATCAGTACTGGTGAAGGTATAAGCCCAATGTTGAGCCAGTTTGTCAATCGGGGCTCTAGTTGGAGCAGTAGAAGGAGGAGGAATAGGATGGTCTCATTTCAAGGTAGTTACATGATGATTAAACATCTCTTTCATGCTCAGGAGACATTTCTGCTGCATAGGATTTATAGCAGGAGCTTCCTGTTGAGCAGCATCTTGGGCTCTAGGTTCAGCTCATTGCTTTGGAGGATTCTGTTCCATCCTCACACTATCTCCTTTATTTGAGCAGCCTACGGGACTTTCATCATCCCGAGCGAGCCTTGTTTCAGACATTCTACATTTAAATAGAACAATTAGGAATTCGGTTTAGTTAAGCAAAGACACAAGCTATATAATACAAGTCTCCTAGGTGGCACAAGTATCCTATATGATGCAAGAGAGCTCGGTTTAGTCCTAGAACCGACTAAAAAGCTCTAGTTACCAATAAATGTAACACCCCTACCCCGGGTTGGCAGCAAACAGGTTCGGGAGTGTTACCAAGTACATTACAAGCAAGAACAAGGCTAACTCATCCCTATTAGATGAGTTACTTATCTAACAATTAACCAAACATTCATTACTTAACATGCAAGCGATCTCTTTTACATACATTATAGGTTGCCAAAAATTTCAATTTACATTATCATACAACATCATCATTCTAATTGCTTAAGAGCAAACATGCTTCCATTTTAATTATTGTTTCTTAGATTGATACATGTAACATTTCATACATAATTTACTAAACAAGATCACTTGTACATACCTTGATTCCAAGCAAGCCAAAAGCCAACCTTACCATTCGGCAATTTACCATACAAGATTCTAAAAATACTATAACATGGTATGTTTACACAAGTAATTATCACATATCACAAGAAATTCGAATGATACAAGGCTAGATAATCACTTTGAACGTTCCATGTATACATATCAATATGCATAGCAACAAGAGTCCATTACTTAGTTCTTATTATCAACCAAGTTCATACATAGTAAGCCCATTCAAAACATATACATATACAAGTTTCCAAGCATTCAAAATGCATGCACAAGACATTATATACAACTAAGTGCCACCAACTAAGTTAGTACAAAACAAGTATGAACCATACTTTAGCTATGCTAGTATCTTGCTTCGATCTCAAGAAATTAGGCTTCAGGATCAAGTAACAATCGAATCCTTTATCTTGTGGTTAGGAAGAATGAAAACAAGAGTGATAAGTACAATATATGTATTTAGTGAGATAGCAACTAGTTCTAACCAATTTAAAAGACATATATCACTTAGCTAAGTTGAGCCTAGTCAAGGTTGGAAGCAATTCGGATTCAAGCTTAGTTCAATCTTCATTTCAAGTCAAATAGCATACTCAAGCAATATACACATTTCAATTCAAATCAAGTACATATTAGTTCAAGTTTACATGTTTGTCATTTCAAGAATACATGTCAAGTAATCCAAGTAGCAAGTCATACAATACAAGGTCCAAGCATAGGCAATTATCATTTCAAGAGTTTTATGTCAAAAATCAAGCATTACATGTCAAGCAATTCGAGTATTTCAAGCTTACATATCAAGTGATTCAAGTATCAAGTAATTCAAGAATCATATAATTCAAGTATCAAATAAGCTTTATTATTTAATTATTTCTCATTTGCTTTCTTTAGTTTATGCCTTTGGTATTTAGTTGTCCAGGTAATTGAGTTTCCAACCAATTGTTGCCACAAGATGTACTGTAGTACGCAAGATGTACCATAGTAATGTACCGTAGTACTGGTCAACCCTCCTACTGTCTCCAAAGACCACACATACGTACCCTCCGTCTGTCGCCAATTAGGGACCTTAACCTTGGACCGTAGTCCACCCTGACACAATGAGCTCTAGACTCTAAGGCATGCCCTTCTACCTATGACCACTAACAACCAATGCTTTGTTCAATTATGAATCACTGATTCAAGTATTACATGTTTATGTCAAGCAATAGCTTATTCAAGGATCAATTCAAGTGATACATTGCAAGATCATGTTCATATACAAAACCCTTAGGCCAATTGAGCCTTAGCTCTACACTTTACAATTTAATCTTGTCATTCAAGCAAGCAATTAACATATGCCATCTCTTAGGCATCAAACAAGATCTTTAATTCACGATTTATATCATGTTAACAAGTATTTAAATCATAGAGGTACATTTAAGCACTCATTCGAAATGATCACAATCAAGGTTCAAGCATTTGTTTTTACTTTTCTTCTTAGATAATTAAACAACATACATGTTTCAATTAGATCTCAAGTTTTAATTTAAATCATTCCACTTTTTCATCACAACCAAGCATTAAATCAAGTATATTAACATGGCATAAAATAACAATAAGTAGACATGCATCTTTGGTTAGGACCTAATTCCTAACCCTATATTAAACTACACTCACAATACTCCAAGCAAAAATAGTCTTGCAAGACTATCCCTTTTTCTTGTCCCTTGAATGATCGACTTTAGATCCTTCTCCAAAGTCCTCTCTTTGCTCTAATAAATCGCATAGATAGGACAAGGTCAGAACATGTAATCACAAAATCATTCAACATAGCAACAAGGTTAACACATCACATATACAAGACCAATAACATCTAAACTGCTGCTGCGAGGCAGCTTGTGCACTGTTTACTTAAACATGCATAACTTTCATTCCGTACGTCAGAATTTCAATTGGTTTACACCGTTGGAAAGTTAAATTAATTGTATTTCTAACCATACAGGACTTTCATTTTAATTCTTTGCTAATTAATACAGTTTTTAGTATAAAGACAGGGCAATTTACAACATTGGACAGTTTGCACTGTCCTTAGTGTTTCTTCTCTACATTTCATTCTACAATCCAGAATTCAATTCTGTTTTCTCGTAATGAATTTAGAAATGTTAAGGCGTTATCCATAAAATTTCCAGCCTTAAATTCTCTTTGTACAATTTATGGTAATTTTTTTAAAGTTACTGCCCAGAACAAAGTATTCTGGGCATATTACACTAGTTTGAGTGTCTAGCTTCTTTAATCACTTGGATGGTACTTCTATAATATTAATTCAACTTATATACATACTCATACAAGTGTAGGTCAGTTTTATTCACCTACCAATGTGATCAAAACAAAGCATTTTATATAATCAAGCATGTTTACACATTTCAATTAACAAAACAGTCCCTACACTTATGTGTGTGCATCAAACAGCCCTCAATTCATCAATTTAATCCTAAACATCTTTAAAATCATAAAAATAGTCCTTAAGGTTCATATAATCACATTTTTATGCCCTGCTTTCATGTATTTTCATATATTGATTCGAGCAGTCCATAATATATACATTAGCAATGTAATCTCATTTCACTTATGTATATAAACAATTATATATACTAATACAGCTTCTTCAAGATTCTACACTAACCACACAGCCCCATTTCATGTATATATATAGTTGAAACAGCCTGGTTTATTAGAACCCAATCAAGCAATGATCTAATCGAATTTCATATGCATTCAAATGCTCCAAAACATTTAACCATTTTAATAAATATACAACTATCTACAATCAATAACATGGATTCGATTCAAACATAGGAAATGGATGAAGCAATACCTTTTCCTAGCTATTTCGATCATTCTCCCCAAGCAAGAAAACATACATGCAAGCCAATTTAAGTATTATTCAAACCCTCACTAGATTTCTTCTCTCTAGCTTAGCCGGCTATGGTGAAATGGACTAAGGAGGAAGATAACAATTCTCCTATCTGTTTCTTTCCTTGCCGAGCCATCTATCCCCAAATCCACCTTGCTTGCTCTAAAGCTTACAAGTGGACGGGTCCATCATATAAAGGATGCTTACATGCAATTCCTCGAAGTTTTCTATTGATTCACTTAGGTCCTTAGAAGATAAGCCTTTCATCCTATTATGATTTAAATTTAGTCCTATCATTTATATTGTTAATTCCTTAATTATCTTAATTAAGTTGGATCACACACAAAATTTCTTTTAGCATGCAACTCCATGTTTTCATTCTTTACAATTTAACCCTTTACATTCGACAATCCATCTTTCCTTCTTTTCAAATTGGTCCCTAACTCCTTTTAATTCAATAAGACAATCCAAAACATCATGATAATTGAATTATATTTAATGAGAACATCCTACTAGGCCATACTTTGGGGTATTACACACACGTTCAGACTAGCCATCCGTCTGAGGATAATACGATGAACTAAAATTCAAGCGAGTACCCAAAGCTCGATGCAAACATCCCCAAAACCTTTATGTAAAATGCGGATCGCTATTCGAAATGATTTATTTAGGTACTCCGTGCAACCTCACAATTTTAGCAGCATACATATATGCCAACCTATCCAAAGAATACATCGTATGCACTCGCAAAAAATGTGTACACTTCATAAAATGATCAACAATCACTCAAATGGAATCCTTTTTAGTTGGTGTCAAAGGCAATCCCAACACAAAACCCATGGTGATCCTCTCTCATTTCCACTCCGAGATTTTTAACGATTGCAACAACCCGAAAGGAAACTGATGTTCAGCCTTCACCTGTTGACATACCATACATCTAGCAACAAACTCAGCTACGTCCTTTTTCAAACCCACCCAATAGTACTCTATCTTCAACCCCTGATACATTTTAGTACTATCGAGATGCATAGCAAAAGGACTAGTATGTGCCTCGGGCAAAATCATCCATCTCAATCCCTCGTCACTGGGCACCACTATCCGATCATTAAAGCACAAAAACCCATCACTATTAAAGTGAAAATTCCTATGATTTACATCCATGATATCCTTGACATGCAGTACCAACGCCCCGTCATACGATTTCTTTTCCTTAATCAATTGCGACAAAGAGGTTTCACTTGCAACTCTGCCAACAATCCTCCTTCACGGGTCACACTCAACCTCACAAACATGGCCCTCAACTCCACGATAGCTTTTCTACTCAAAGCATCAGCCACAACATTGGCTTTACCCGGATGGTACTCAATCGTCAAATCATAATCCTTCAACAACTTCAACCATCTACACTGCTTGAGATTCAACTCCTTTTGCGATATCAAATACTTCAAACTCATATAATCAGTGTATACAATACACTTTTCGCCATAGAGATAATGTCTCCAAATTTTTAACGCAAACACTACCGCAACGAGCTCAAGATTGTGCATAGGGTAGTTGCATTTGTGCACTTTCAACTGCCTCGAAACATAAGCTACAACTTTCCCCTCCTACATCAACACACACCCGAATCCAACGTAGGATGCGTCGCTATACACCATAAACTCCTTCCTTGACTCAGGTTGAATCAAAATTGGAGCTTGGGTCAAAGCTACCTTTAACTTTTCAAAAGCCCGCTGTCTAGCTTCTGTCCATTTGAACTGCACATCCTTTTAGAACAGCTTGATTAACATAGCAGCAACTCTAAAAAACTCATCCACAAAATGACGGTAATAACCTGCCAAACCTAAGAAACTACGGACTTCCGTCACTGACTTTGGTTGCTTCCAATTCACAATTGCCTTAGCCTTTTTAGATCAACCCGGATACCTTCAGTTGACACCATATGAACTAGAAAAACCACTCCCCTAATCCAAAACTCACACTTACTCAACTTGGCATAAAGCTGATTGTCCAACAAGGTCTGCAACACAATCCGCAAGTGTTGCTCATGATTCCTCCTCGGTACGAGAATACACAAGAATATCATTAATGAAAACTACTACGAATTGATCCAAAAATTCACGGAATACCTGGTTCATCTTATCCATGAATGCTGCAGGCGCATTTGTCAGCCCAAACACCATCACCAAAAACTCATAATTGCTATACCTCGTACGAAAAGCAGTCTTCATCACATCTTTATCCTTAACCTTCAATTGATAATATCTAGATCTCAAATCGATCTTGGAAAACACCTTAGCACCCCAAAATTGATCAAACAAATCATTAATTCGCGGCAAGGGATACTTGTTCTTAATCGTCAACTTGTTCAGTTGCTGATAGTCTATAGACATCCTCAACGTGCCATCCTTCTTTTTCAAAAACAACATCGGTGCTCCCCACGGTGAAACACTAAGCCGGATAAAACCATGATCCAACAACTCTTGGAGTTGTGTCTTGAACTCCTTCAACTCCTTGGGTGCCATGCGATATGGTGAAATCGACACCGGAGCTGAATCAGCATATGTCTCGATGCAAAACTCCACCTCCATGTCCGGTGGCAACCTATATAACTTTTTCGAAAACACACCCGGACAGTCACAAACTATATAGGTATTCTTAGTTCGCACTTCTTCCACATTCAGATTCATAACATAAGCTAGATACGCCTGGCATCCACAATCAAGCAGATTACGCGCTTTCATGGCCGAAACCACATTGGATAAGAACTTAGCATTTTTGCCTACAACTACTACCTCATAATCATCAACAAGCTTCAACAAAACCAGCTTGGTCTCAAAATCAACCACAACTCGATGCTCAGACAACCAGTCCATACCCAGGATCATGTCAAAACCATGGAACTGTAGCTCCATCAGATCAGCCGCAAATATGTAACCTTGAACCATTAGAGAACATCTTAGATACAACTTCCTCGTAACGGCCGTTTCTCCGAAAGAAATCATCACTTGCATACCAGCATCAAGCATTTCTACCTATAACCAAGCAAATGTGCATGCTCGTGCAATACATATGAATGCGTAGAACCAAAATCTATCAAAGATAACAATGACATAGACTGCAAGGTAAAGGTACCTGCTATCACGTCCGTGTCATTCCTCCCTTCGCGGTGAGCATAGATCCTCTCTAATCCATTATTCTCTGGTCAAACTACCACAGTATGTGCCACAGTCCTTTGTCCTTCTGTTGGAAGGTACCTCAGTTGCGCCCACAACCCCTAGGTGGTGCAGCAACAGGTGCAGGTGCCTGACTACCTCTAGCAAGCAAAAGACAATCTCGTCTCATATGATTAGCCGACCCACAACTCCAACAAGAATTCGCAGCCACAACTGCATGAGCCTGCCCCTTTCTAGGCAAACGCGGCAATCTCGCCTCAAATGTTGTCTCGAACCACAGACCCAACAAACATTATACGATGACCGAACCTGAGTACCATGTCCATGGGATCCTCGTCCTACACCATCTCTGTTGTGTCTCGCATTGGGTCAAAATCTCCTGTCACTTTGTCTCTTTGACTTGCCACTCCCTGAACTAAAATCTGTAGCTCTCTTCCCCGAGCTAAAACCTCCAGAACAATGAGATAAACCTAAACTCTTCTCAATGTCCTTCGCCTGTGAAACTAGCACGTCAAAATCAGTTTACTCAGTGGCCAACATATATCTTGACATCATGCTCCAATCCATATAGGAAGCGATCATAGCGGTGCCTCTCATCTGGCACCAACTCAAGTGCATTCTGACTCAGCCTCACGAATTGCACCTCATACTCGGACACTGTCATATTACCCTGAACCAAGGACAGAAGCTCACGTTTCTTATCATCCAAGTATCTTACTCCCAAATACTTCTTCCTGAAGGCATCTTGGAATAATTCCCACATCACATCACCATGTACCATGCCCGTGATTACAGTGGTCCACCAACTATACGTATCCCCCTATAACAAGGACACAACACATCTCAGCTTGAAGTCATCGCTACAACCTATATGAACCAATATGCGCTCTGTACTAGCCATCCACTTCTCAGATGCCTTGGGTGCCAACCCTCTAAACTCGACTTGTCTAAGACTGCTTATACGCTCTAACGACAACCATGGATTAGCAGCAATATGTGCCACAGCAGGTACATGAACTCCAGCCATCGCGGCCTGGAATGCTCCCATCATCGCCTAGACCAAAGGCATCGTATCTCCAAACACGTGACCAGATGGTACCAGTGGTAATTGTTCCACTCCTTCAAAAGGATTAGGTGAAGGAGGCGGCAAAAGGGTGTACAATCTCGCCCTTAACTCCCTGTCCTCCAGCAACTGCGTTTTCGCTAGATCGCAATTCTCTCCTTGGCGGCATAGTCTAAATCGTATCTAAGGCATGATAATTACACCAAAACAAAAAACAATCAGGCCAACTTTAAGTAAGGATCCAAGACTTCCATTTCAAACCAAAATCATTTCATAAACGTAGTAATAAGGCAATGTTTCCCCAAAATACCCAAACATGGCATATTTCAAACACCTTACATATAAACAATTACCTTGGATAACAAACACCAACAATATCCCAATTTTCACAAACCTGGCTCTAATACCACCAAATGTAACCTCTTTAGCCCGGCCTACCTAAAACTAAACTAAAAGCGCCACATTAGGTTTGCCAAAGCAAACCTAAACTAAAACCCTAAACTGAGACTATTTTTTCTTTTCATTTCGTCTAGATACATTTTATTAACATCTTATCTGAACATGCTTCAGCGGTAGCGTTACATTTAGATCAGATTACAAATCAGGGTCCAATTGATTAAAGATTCACATAAGGGACCAAAATATAAATACTGCAAATTCTAGGGTATTTGTCACAATTATGATTACCAACCTTTGATTAATCCAATTACTTTCTTGCAGGTTAATTTCCATTCCAAAACAAACACTCAATCTTAAATAATTACATTCATAACAATCAAGGACCAAATTGCAAGATTTCCGAACTTCAGCACAAAATATCACAGATTCAACAGGGCGTACCGATACAGGCAAGCCCTGTACTGATACAAACCAACTAACAAAACATATCTCGTATCGATACACATATATCCGTATCGATACAATTTGTTGACCAACCTGTACCGATACGACCTTGACCCTGTACCGATCCTCTCTTTACAATTTCAAAACTCAGAATTCTAGTAGCTAGAGCCCGTACCAATACGGTACCCCGCGTATCGATACAACAAGCTTAAACTCGTGGGATCATTTTGGTACGCTATCCCATGTACTAACACTAGGACTATTTTCTCTTAAGGCGTACCGATTCAGTGGCTAAGTGTACCGGTACCCTGAGCATATTTTTGACAATTTGAGCCTTATACAGACCCCACGTACCGATCTTAAGGTAACCTTACCGGTACGCAGAGGCCTATAATGACCTCTAGGTCCAATATATGACATTTTGGCTCACTTCAATCAATCTTAAAACATAATTAATCAACATGTAACATCATTAACATGCTTGAACATCAACATATCAACAATATAAGCCAACCTAGCATATCTAGCATACTCAATCACCAAATTTAGAGGCGTGCTTTCTAGTCCCCATCCAAAACATAAAACCAGCCACAACACAACCACATTAAGTCACTTACAAAACCAAATCTTCCAATACAACTTGCCCAAACAAGGAGTTCATCAAAAACCCTCCTAGACCATCATTTGTCACATGCCATTATTACTAGTTTTCAACGTTCCAAACTGTACTTTGAAAACAAGTCCTTGGAATTTCTTTCCTTGCTTCCTCGCTGCCTCAAACCTTAATTCTTTGCATTGATGGAAAAGAGAGCATAAGCACACTAAGCTTAGTGAGGAATGCTTCAAAGTCAATGATGTATGCTCGTAGCATATTTTCCAAAACCTGAATCACCCTTTATGACTGACCATCAGACAGAGGATGAAAGGCAGTGCTAAGATATACTCTGGTTCCCAGAGTTTCTTGCATTGTTCTCCAAAATTGAGATGTGAACCGTGGGTCTCGATGACGGATGATGGACTTAGACACACCATTTAATCTAATTATTTCCTTGATATACAAGTTCGCTAACTTAGGCAGACTGAAGTCCATTCTTATAGGTAGGAAATGGGCAGACCTGGTGAAACGGTCAACAATGACCCAGATGGCATTATTCTTCCTGGGAGTCAATGGCAAACAACTGACAAAATCCATGGTTATTCTCTCCTATTTCCATTGTGGAAGTTCAATGGGTTGGAGGAGTCTAGTGGGTACACGATGTTCAACTTAACTCGTTGGCACGTTAAGCACTAAGCCACGAAGTTAGTGAAAGCTTGCTTCAAACCAGGCCACCAATATAATTCTCGGAGACCTTTGTACATCTTTACTGATCCTAGGTGAACAGAGAATTTGCTAGAATGGGCTTCCTTGAGAATATCATTATAGAGGGATTTATTGTTGGGTACACAAACCCTCTCATGGAAACATAGGAGTCCTTCTAAATTAACTTTGAAGTCAGAATAAGAATTTTCATGAAGCTTAGACATGATAGCTTGTAATTCAAGATCACGATCCTGCAATGACTTGATTCTTGATATGATTGTAGACTGAACTCGAAGTTCAGCTACAAGCCGATGATGTTTCTTGAGGCTGAGATGAGCATTAATAGCTCGGGGGCCTACAATGATTCACTTAAGAATTCAATGCATGGTCAAATGATTAGATTTCAATGATTCAATGACAATGCTTATCGGGTGAAGGTTTGCGGCTGAGTGCATCAGCCACAACGGTAATCAATGATAAGATCATAATCTTTCAGGAGTTCCATCCACCTCCGTTGTCGAAGATTTAACTCTCTATGAGTCAAAAGATACTTAAGACTTTTATGATTGATGAATAAATAGCATTTATCCCTGTAAAGATAATGCCGCCAGATTTTCAAAGCAAATACAACTGCAGCCAGCTCAAGATCAGGAGTAGGACAATTTAATTTATGCGGCTTTAGTTGTCGAGAAGCACAAGCTATAACCTTGACTTCTTGTTTAAGCTGATCAAAACTTCTCTGCTGATCTTCAGTCCATACGAAAGGGGTTTCTTTACGTAACAACTTTGTCAATTGGGTAGCTAGTATAGAAAATTCTTTGACAAATTTCCTATAATAGTCTGCAAGACCAAGGAAACTCCTTATTTTATCGATATTACTCGGTGGTCTCCAATCTAAGATGGCTTGGATTTTCTTCAGGTCTACGTGGATGCTCGTCGATGAAATGATGTGACCTACAAAAGAGACTTCAGTGAGTCAGAATTCACACTTGCTGAACTTAGCATAGAGCTGCTTCTCCTAGAGGGTTTGAAGCACAATGCGTAAGTTCTCTTGATGCTCAGATCAGTTCTTAGAATAAGTCAAGATGTCATCAATGAATAACACTACGAGCTTATCAAGATAGGGTCAAAAACTGATTCATAAGGTCCATGAAAGCCGTTGGTGCATTAGTTAGCCCAAAGGGCATTACCAAGAATTTGTAGTGGCCTTATCTTGTACGGAAAGTTGTTTTAGGCACATCACATTCTTTTACCTTCATTTGGTAGTACCCAGACGTCAAATCAATATTGGAAAACACAGAAGCATCCTTGAGTTAATAGAAAAGGTCGTCAATTCATGGGAGAGGGTATTTATTCTTTATGGTCACTTTGTTTAACTATCGGTAGTTAATACACAGACGCATAGAGCCATCTTTCTTTTTAACAAAGAGGATCGAAGCTCCCTAGGGTGAAGCACTCAGTCGGATAAAACCTTTATCGAGAAGTTCTTAGAATTGAGCCTTGAGTTCCTTAAGTTCAATAGGGGCATTCTATATGGTGCAATGGAAATCGGAATGGTTCCAAGTTGCAAATCAATTCCAATTTCCACTTCACTAGTGGATGGTAATCCCAAAAGTTGATCAGGAAAGACATCAAAAAATTCACTCACCGTGTCGATGTTTTGCAACTGAGGTTCATCTACAATGGAATTTAAGGATGGATTCTTAATTTGATTGTCAATGAGGGTTATACTTTCTTTGCCAATACCTCGTAGGTACAACCTCTTCTTGCTAAAATCCACCTAGGCTTGATGCTCTCCAAGCCAATCAAGTCCTAGGATGGCATCAAATTCATGAATTGGGAGGGCCATCAAATTGGCTGAAAATGGAATTCCTTGAATCATTAAGGGACAGTTCTTACATATTGAACCGATGGTGACACTATCGCCTAGTGGATTGGTTACATGGATCTTGGACATTATTGGTTCAGAGGTTAACTTGAATTTCTTGATTAACACATTGCTAATGAAAGAATGAGTGGATCCAAGATCTATCAATGCATAAATGGGATTAGGAAATAACTTAATGGTACCTGCAATGATGTTTGGATCGTCATCCTCTTCCCTACTTCGTGTTACGACCATGTCGTCTAGGCTCGATTCAGCATACCGTGTGGTACTTGAAAGGGACTCATCCCAGACAAGTCAGCCTTCAATACGACCTTTTTCCTAGGGACTAAACTCGGAAGCTTCATCTCATGATCCTTCAGGCAACACACACACTGAATATCGTATCCCGCAGGGCATAGCATTGCCAACCCCTGACTTGCATGACAAGCACGATATAGGATATTCTGCCCTAAACCGTCCCTAAGAGATCTTCCTAGAAAGACATTTTGCCATCTGCTTAGCTCCAATGCCCGCACACCTAGGCCCCACATGAGCCTAAGAGAAGGTCACTTACACCAAGGCAGCTCGGCTGCAAGCCATGGTGAGGAGGATGGTGGAGACCCAACACCAGATCACTTCCCCTTAAAGAGCTAAATAAACTTACCAAGTATGACGCGAGTAGACTTTGCTTCATCCCAAACGAGGACACTTCCTAGACAGGGCCTTCATTGCCTTCCCAAGGCATTATGGCTTACATTATTGACTTGGTAGCACCTCAGGGATTATTCATGTGATCGCTCAGTCCACCTCTTCTCAGTCCCGAGTAGGCTTGTCAAGGCAGGATCAAAATATAATAAGAGACAGCTTTGATATTCTCCCGCACTTCTTCTATCGATGTCCTCATCGATATAGTCTAAGAAGGGATGATTCTGACATTCTCCCCCACTTTCTCTATCAATGTCCTCATCGATGCTGAAACTAGTTCTTCATCACCTGATGAGTCGATATGGACATTTGTTGTACCTCATCTTCGATCTGTGCTTGATTTCATATGTTTTTCTAGTCTCATCATTTGAACATTCAAGCGAATAATTCAAGCCTTGATCATGGGTTGTCTCGATTTCCTTATGACCGCCTTACATATACGTGACCATATAGACCGATCATGAACTCATTATGACCCAGTTCCACTTCTTCATTGTCGAGTTCTAGATTCATGCTCCCCCACTTTTACTTTGATTGTGGCTCCAGCAAAACACATATAACAAACTATTGACCCACTCAAACATGTGTCTTATAGTCTATTTGGGCTACACTATCTAGCAATAGAGCTACAAAACACAAAGTAGCATACCTGGCCATATGCAAGTGAACTATGACTCGTCATATAATGGCTTGCTCCTCGACATTAAGCATCTTCGCCAAACATGTCCCACCTTATAGTGAGCCCTTCAACGCATGAAATGTGTCACCATAAAGCCAATATCCTAGCAGCAAGTATAGGCTCACGTTGAACTTAGTTGCTTAATGATGTAAAGTGATCTTTAGTTGCCACCATGATACATAAATGTACTTTGTCTCTTTGTCTTTCTTTATATTACCTGTACTACAAGATATACAAGCAAATACATCCGTGATAACATATTCATAAAAGTCTCGTATGTTACCTGGTTGGCACACATTGCCTTCTACATTCACCATTTGCTGAGTGAATGTACACCAATGCACATTCGAACAACCTTGTTTGTGAACTCATGTATCCTAGTTTCCCAATAATTTAAAGCATGTTTTCCCACAAGCCAACCCGCTTTAATGTTATCCAATGTTAACCGCACAACTTGTTTCACTTCTCCTCTGTACCATCTTGCTAACGTCCTTATCGACAGAACATAAAGAATTCATTCATTGATTAAAGGCACCATTGTAACTTGCAAACACTAACTTTCCATCCATGTTACAATCATCCACCTTGCCTACTCCAATTACCAGAGAGCTTGGCGTTATTCACAACATTTTACCTACCCTTCCTACTCCAATTACCAGAACGCTTGGCGTAGAGTCCAGTTTACCTACCCTGCCTACCTCAATTACCAAGATGCTTGGCGTAAAGTCTAGTTTACCTACTTGCCTACCCCAATTACCAACGCGCTTGGCGTAGAGTCTAGTTTACCTACCCTGCCTACCCCAATTACTAGGGCACTCCGCATAAAAGTTTACCTAACCTGCCTACCCTAATTACCAGGGCGCTCGGCGTAGAAGTTTACCTACCCTGTCTACGCCAATTAACAGGGTGCTCGGAGTAGAATTTTACCTACCCTGTCTACCCCAATTACAGGGTGATCGGCGTAAAAGTTTACCTACCTTGTCTACCCCAATTACCAGGGTGCTCGGCGTAGAAGTTTACCTATCTTGCCTACCCTAATTACCAGGGCACTCGGCGTAGAAATTTTACCTACCCTGTCTACCCTAATTGTAGGGCGCTCGGCATAGAAATTTTACCTACCCTGCCTACCCCAATTACTAGGGCGCTCGGTGTAGAAGTTTTACCTACCCAGGCTACCCCAATTACCAGGGCGCTCGATGTAGATGTTTACCTATCATGCCTACCCTAATTACCAGGGTGCTCGACATAGAAGTTTTATCTACCCTGCCTACCTCAATTACCAGACCGCTTGGTGTAGAGATGGAAATATCCTACCCCGCCTACCCCATTACCAAGACGCTTGGTGTAGAGTCGTGAATATCCTACCCTGCCTACCCCAATTACCAGGGGGCTTGGTGTAGAGTCGTGAATATCTTACCCTGCCTACCCCAATTACCAGGGCGCTTGGTACAGAGTCGTGAATATCCTACCCTGCCTACCTAATTACTAGGGCGCTTGGTGTAGAAGTTTACCTACCCTGCCTACCCTAATTACCAGGGCGCTTGGTGTAGATTCGATCGTCAAAGGGACACCATCTGCGCATAAATGCTCAACCAACCTGGCATAAATAGCCTTGCTCTGATACCACGTGTTATGGCCATGACGTCCTGGTTCGGTTCAACATACCGTGCGACACTTGAAAGGGACTCATCCCTGACAAGCCAGCCTTCAATACGACCTTTTTCCTACGTACTTAACTCAGAAGCGTCATCTCATGATCCTTCAGGAAATACGCACACTGAATATCATATCCCGCAGGGCATAACAAATGCTAGCTGTCAACCCCTGACATACGCGACAAGTATGATATGGGGCCCTCTAGCCCTAAACCGTACCTAGGAGATCCTCTTAGAGATACATTGTGTCATCCATTTAGCTCCAATGCCCGCACACCTAGGCCCCACATGAGCCTAGGAGAATGTCACTTACACTGAGGCAGCTATGCTGCAAGCCATGGTGAGGAGGATTGTGGAGACCCAACACCATATCACTTTCCCCTAAAGAGCTAAATAAACTTACCAAGTATGGCGCGAGTAGACGTTGCTTCATCCCAAATGAGGACACTTCCTGGACAGGTCATTCATTGCCTCCCAAGGCATTCTAATTTGCATCATTGACTTGGTAGCTCTTTAGGGATTGTTCATGTCATCGCTTGGTCCACCTTTTTCTGGTCCTTAGTAGGCTTGTCAAGGTAGGATTGGAATATAATAAGAGATAGCCTTGACATTCTCCCGTATTTCTTCTATCGATGTCCTCATCGATATAGTCTAAGAAGGTATGGTTTTGACACTCCGCACATGATACACCTGGGCAGGGGCCTTAGAATTCACACGGTTGGACGTACTGTTACAGTCATGAGACTTTTCGATGGTTCCCAATGTAATAGGTCTGGGCCCCTTACCCTTAAAAGACTGGGTACGTGGTGAAGGGTTTACTGGTGCTGCAGCGTTCCTAGATGGATTCTCAGGGCAATCCATAATGAAGTGGCCTGCTCGCCAGAAAATTAACAAGCTCTAGATTTTTTTCGACATTCACCAGAAGGATACCTTTTTTGACAATAATTGCAAATTGGATATTGTGCCCTCTTTTATCGAGCCTCTAGTGCTCTTCACTGAAGTAGTTCTTGTAATGGACTGAGATACAGACTGTGGCTTTGATAAATCACTAGATCAGAAATGTTTTCGGTGAGATTGTTGCTTTGGTCCTTTTTGTCTTCCCTTCACTTGTCCCGGTCCTCGAGCTTTAATCCTTTCCACCTAAAATGTATGGGAAATGAGATGCATTAGGCATAAATTGCCTAGTGAGGTAGTCAATAAACCATGAAATAAATAATATGATCATGTCAACAATGTCAATTGCTAAACACTTGATCAATGTATATGCATCTCAATTACACAATATGTCCATGAGATTCAAAGAAATCAATATAGTTCATGTTTGATCAATAATTTAATCCCTTGGATCGATGTACAATAATGGATAGACGAATTCCACCTCCTTGCCAAGTCCATAAAATCAATGAATGGTTGTATCCCTCCTTCTCTCCAAAAGACCAAAACACAAACATCCCTCCTCCTCGCCAAATAAAGGTCGTAGCCTAGGACCAATGTCCACCCGTACTAATGAGCTCGTGAATTCTATGGCATGCCAATTGTATCCAAAGTCCATTCGAATCCAAGGTCTAATGATTCAATAGTCCAATGTTCCAATATTCAATAATTCAATGATATCAATGACAAGTTCAATGGTCCATGCACATATTCAATAAGGTCATTAGCTAATTCAACAATCAATATTCATTTTAATGATGGCAATGATATATCCAAAGGGATTCATGATACTTTCTATGAGATCAATGACTTGTTCAATGTTCAGTGGCATATCAATGAGTTCAATGATCATGTTGTTCAATGTTATGAACATACCAATCATACCGTACATGGTTTCCATGAAATTTCCATATAGTCATACCTCGAAAAAGTATTTATCAATGTAAAAATAATGGAAAATGACATAGGGAAAGCACCTAGCCATTCTCATGACCCAACTACAGTAACCTAGCCCTTTTTAGAGGTTTCTTGGTTCCTTGATGATAATTCCTTTGTTGCTAGCTCTTGGAGGAGATGATGGAACCTCAATCTCCCTTTCTTGAACTAGACAAAAATCAAAGGAAATTGGTTACAATGATTTCAATGGATTGAATGATATTATCTAACTTCATAACAAACTTTAGCTATGAAAATGACAAAAGAAAGAGCTAGGAAGCTATGGAGGATATTCTTGATTTTCCATAAACTTTCCATGTGAAATTCCTCATAAACTAGTCATGAAATTTCGAAATTGATAGAGGGCTTTGTCTTACCCATAAGAGGACTATAACTTGGTAACAAGAAACTTGAGAAAACTCAAGCTTTTAAGAGATGTCAATGGAGGTGCTAAATTAGGTTGAAGATGGAGAGGTGCTTGCTTTCTAAAGAAAGAAAGATGAAGATAGGTTGGGAGTGGAGTCTTGGTTAAAAAGGTAGGGGATAAAACAAGGTTTAAAATATTCTTTAAAAACCCAATTCAATCCATTGGCTTTCTTTCCATTGAAGTAAACCTATTTTTAATTATTAATTCCTTAGTCAAAAACCATAATGGCTATGACAATTTCTATCCATCCTTATGTCATTTTTATGACAATCTAACCAAGGCCATGTTTTCCTACGTGAAGATAGCCAAGGAAGGAGGTGACTCGCACCTCAAATTGGTCAAATCAAGGCCTTAGTCACTCCATTTAGGGTACTTTAAACTTTTGCCTCAAAACTTCAAATTTTCACATTTTAGACACTAAGCTATCTTTCAATCTTTACAATGAGGTCTTTAATCAATGAATTCGCCTTAATTGTATCCAATGATCACACAATTAACCATTTGGTCAAAAGTCAATGCTAGGGTTTAACTCACCGATGTTGGATTTCTGATGGTCAAAATCTGATTTACAACTAGGTTGGTTTTTGGGGTGTTACATTACATGCATTCATTTTGGAGACATTAAGACTAACTCACGGGATGTTCCATGAAAGCGATACTAGATAAAGCAAAAGTTAGTCAATTTATCACACTTACAAAACCCGACACAAGACTAGAATGGTGAATGGAGATAGATTAGACAGAATTGAGAAAACTCAAAGGGGCATGCATGTAGATTTGGCTAAAAAGTTGGAGGATCAATTAGCTAAGGCCCAGCAAGACATGAGCGAACAGTTCAAGATATCTCAACAAGACATACTAGGCCAAATAGAACAAATGCTAAGATTTAAGCTTCCCAAGCCAAGAGAGGCATCTGTTGTAAATCCTACATCAAATCTCAATGAGGGGAACGAAGGTCCTACTTATCGTCCGCGTTTACTCCTACCCATGCTAAGGCTCAACTTAACCCTCATATAGTACTTTCTTGAGGGAAGTCACAACTTCATCAGGCCTGTGCCTCTTTCCCTATGAATTTACCCACAACATCGGAAGTTAAGCCCAGGGAAAATCAAGTTGAAATTTTTGTCTCATAAATGGATTAGTTGATCGAAATCGAGAAACCAAAAATAAAGACTTCAAAAGATACTGAGGATCGTTGCAAGTGACTCAAAGAGAAAATAGAAGCTATAGAGAAAGTGGACACTTTTATCAGAATTGATGCTAATGAACTTAGTCTCATCCCAGACTTGGTGCTACACCATAATTTCAAGGTCCCATATTTCAAGAAATATGATGGGACGAGTTATCCCCGTGCTCACCTTACCATGTTTTGCTGAAGGATGACGAGATATAGTGGAGATGACAAGTTATTGATCCACTATTTTCAAGATAGTCTATCGGGATCTTCCATGAGATGGTATAATCAATTGAGTCGACATTAGATAAAGTCATGGAAGGACTTGGCCAAAGCTTTTATGGAGCAATACTAACATGTCAGTGATATGGCTCCAGACCATTAGACTTTACAACACATGAAGCAAAAGTCTAATTGTTGGGATGAACAATCAATTGCAAATGGCCAAAAGGAGGATGAGTTGGAAATTAGAAATTTGGTGGAAGCAAAAGAAAAAATGACACAAGGAATTTAGAGTGGTTCTACCTTCTTAATAAGGTTTACATCTACTACTTTAGCATCCACACTAAGGATTTCCCAAATTCACTATATTTGCTTTCCTTTTGAGGCTCAAGGATATAAACCTTACAACTCCCTTAAGGTTTATACCCCAAAACCTTAAGAACACTCTCCAATAGAATTACAAATTTAGCAAACTAAGAAAACATCACAAATGCAGTATGTTTGCACAATTTTAAGGCTCACTCAACCCCAAACACTTGAGTAAAAAGATTACAATAAAGAACCCTCAAGTGGGTTTCCAAGAATTTGACAAATAAAACTCAAAGATGTTGGATGTGTGCTTGAATGCTTTAGAGACTTGATTTATACCCCCTCATTGATTTCTAGTTGTTTGGGTAGTTGGGATACTGATTATATCCGTTGGGCTACAGTTTTCCCGCAATAAATATTGTTTGGCAACCAGAGGTATCGGTATTTTAGAGCTCTTATCGGTACCTGCCATAAGAAGAAAGATTTGAAAAAAATTTAAACCTCGTATCGGTACGCTAAAGGTTGTACTGATACTCAAATGCAATTTGGTTTCCAGTTTCAAAAAGGCGTACTGATATGCGCATAGCCGTATTGGCACCCTATAGCATAATGCACAAAATAGTTTTCCAGTAACAAAAAACCTTATCGGTACGCCATAAGCCATGCCGATACTCAATTACCAAATTGACTATTTTGAGTACCAAAACACTTAGAAAAAGTTTAGGGTTTAAAGTTTTGACTTAGAAAACATTTAAGTTCGAATGCCTGTCATTTTAGTGAGTAAATTTGAGTACTTTAAAAATTTATTCCTTTTTACAAAATAGTCCTTGTTATATCAAAATAAAATATAGGTTTAACAATCTCCCCCTTTTTGATATAACAAAACCAAAATAAATTTCTAGTTCAGTCCCTCTTTCTTTAAGGCTAAAATACAATTTTTTTTGAAAAATCTTTGAAAAATTTGTCCCACTTCTCCCCCTTTTTGTTAAATCAAAATCAATAGGGAAAATAAAAACAAGTATAAAGCAATATAACTCCAAAGATAATAAACAACATAAATATTATAAATTCAAAGCATGAAAATACAAGACATGATATCCAACGAAATTGAAAAAAATAAACCAAAGCATAAAGCATAGAGTCATAGGAAATATCAAAAGAGACAAAGGTGCATAATAACTTAAATCATAATAGATAATATGATAAGAGATGATATGGGATGCAAAGCATAAGAGTCATCCTCATCCTCGTCTTTATCTTCCTCATCATTGTTGTTGGAGTATGCCCAAAGACTAATCATGAGATGGTTGTAAAAAACATACTTATTTTATCATGTTTATTAATATAAAGCCATTATTATTTTTCAGTCTTATTTTGTGCATTTATAAATACACTAAATTATAATAAAGTCCTTAGAATAATATAGTCATTCTTGAATGTTCTTAGTCGAGTATTATTGTGGGCATGGACAACAATAATACATAAGACTAATATGTAGTTGATTGATGACAAAATGTTGTCATTGACGTGAAGATGTCAAAATCAATAAAGTATGTGTTACAGAACGACATATTGGACTGACCTGCTATGAGCATGTTTCTTAGATTATTATGTGACAGTCACTACAGTGCTCATAGTGATAACTACATGTATGATCCTCAGACTTGAGATCATTATTATTTTAACATCGTGAATGACATATTTTGATGCGGTCAAACGTTTGTCGTAACTGACTATTTCTTGTTTGGACAAGATTGGTTTTGAGATTATTATTAAGAATAATAGTTGTTCCTTTTATCTCAATAATGGTTTTTATGGTACGGCACATTTAATAAATGGCCTCTAAGTCTTAGATCAAGACAATTCGATATATTACATAAATACGAAAAGATCAAAAACAAATGACTATAATCAAACTTATCTCTGCCATTGTCGCTTGGGTCATATAAGTGAGAAACGTATATCAAAACTTCATAAAGATGGATTTTTGGATTCTTTTGTTTTCGAACATTTTAATATATGTGAACCTTGCTTAATGGGAAAAATGACCAAATCACCGTTTGACGGTAAAAACGAGCTAGCAAGTGATTTATTAGGTCTAATACACAGTGATGTATGTGGACCAATGAATACAAAAGCCAGAGGAGGGTTTCAATACTTCATCATTTTCATTGACAACTTCAGTAAATATGGGTGCATTTACCCAATGCATCATAAATCTGAAGCCATTGAAAAGTTCAAGGAATTTAATGATGAAGTACATAACCAACTTGGAAAGAGTATCAAAGCTCTTTGATCAGATCGAGGAGGAGAATACTTAAGCTTAGAGTTTGATGAACTTATTAAAGAATGTGGGATTGTCTCACAACTTACACCTCCTAGTACTACACAACATAATGGAGTCTCTGAAAGGAGAAATCGAACATTGTTAGACATGGTTTGATCAATGATGAGTCGTGTTGATCTTCCAACTTCTTTTTGGGGACATGCGCTAGAAACTGTTGCTTTCACACTAAATTGTGTTCCATCTAAATTGGTTCAAAATGCACCTTATGAGATATGGACTGGGAAGCGTCCTAGTATGTCTTTTATGAAAATTTGGGGATGTGAATTTTATGTTAAACATCATATGTCTACAAAACTCGAACCCAAATCTCATAAGTATAATTTTGTAGGGTATCCTAAAGAAACTAAAGGATATTATTTCTTCAATCCATCTGAGAACAAACTGCTTGTTGCTCGAACAGGAGTCTTCCTCGAAAGAGAATTTATTTTTAGAAAAAGAAGTGAGAGAAATATTGACCTTGAGGAAATTCAAGATCAACCACAGATCACTGAACTAGAGATTGAACAACAACAAGTTCCACAAATAGTTGAGGAACATCCTATCATTCTTGAAACACAACCACCACAGAGATCTATGAGAGAACACAATGCACCTGAGAGATATGGATTTCTCATCATATTGCATGGTGATGTTCTCCTCATGGACCAAGATGAGCCTAGGACTTATCAGGAAGCAATGGCGAGCCCAAACTCTGAGAAATGGCTAGAAGCCATGAAATCCGAGATAGATTCCTTGTCAGAAAACCAAGTATGGACTTTGGTTGACCCACCTGAAGGGATAAAGCCCATAGAGTGTAAATGGGTTTTTAAAAGGAAGACTGACATCGATGGCAATGTACAAACATACAAAGGGCGATTGGTCGCTAAGGGATTTTGTCAGATTCATGGTATAGACTGTGATGAAACTTTTTCTCATGTTGCTATGTTTAAATCCATTCGGATATTGCTTGTAATAGCTGCATTTCATGATTATGAAATATGGCAAATGGATGTTAAAACTGCTTTCCTTAATGGAAAATTAGATAAGGATGTGTACATGACACAACTTAAGGGTTTTGTCGATCCAAAAGATGCCCAAAAAGTATGAAGCTACAAAGATCTATTTATGGGTTGAAGCAAGCTTCTCGAAGTTGGAATCTTCATTTTAATGATACAATCAAAGAATTTGGTTTTATTAAAAATGAAGATGAGCCATGTGTTTTCAAGAAAACTAATGGGAGCACTGTCACATTCTTGGTATTGTATGTCGATGACATACAAATAATAGGAAATGACATACCTACCTTACAGCCTATAAAGACTTGGTTAGGAAAATATTTTTCTATAAAAGACCTGGGTGAAGCAACCTACATATTAGGAGTCAAGATCTATAGAGATAGATCAAGACGACTCCTAGGACTAAGTCAAAATACATACATAGATAAAGTACTGAAAAGATTCAGTATGGAAGAATCTAAAAGATGATTCTTACCTATGAGACATGGTATTTCACTCTCAAAGGAAATGTGTCCTTCAACGCCTCAAGAAAGTGAGCGCATGAGTAAGGTTCCATATGCTTCGGCTATTGGATCTATCATGTATGCCATGCTATGTACACGTCAAAATGTATCATATGCATTAAATATGACAAGTCGATACCAGTGGATCCCGGTGAAGGTCATTGGGTTGCAGTAAAAAACATCCTTAAGTACTTAAGAAGAACTAAGGATACATTCCTTATGTATGGAGGTGAGGAAGAGCTGCGCAAGTTTCAAATTGATAAGGATGATTCTCGATCGCAATCGGGTTCTGTGTTTTGCCTTAATAGAGTGTTGTAAGCTAGAAAAGTTGAAAGCAAGATACAATAGCAGATTCTACAATAGAAGCTGAGTATATTGCAGCAAGTGTTGCTGCAAAAAAGGTTGTTTGGATCAAAAAGTTCATATCCGAACTAGGGGTTGTGCCTAGCATATCAAATGCTATAGATCTAAGTTGTGACAACAACGAAGCCATCACACATACAAAAGAACCCAAATCTCACCAGCGATCCAAACACATACTTAGGTGTTACCATCTCATTCGATAAATCATTGATCAAGAGGATGAAGAAATATGCAGAGTACCAACGGATGACAATATCGTCGATCCACTAACAAAGCCTCTGACACAGCAGAAGCATGATCGTCACAATAAGTCTTTGGGTATTAGAAACATGAGTGATTGGTCTTAGTGTTAGTGGGAGATTGTTGGAGTATGCCCAAAGACCAATCATGGGATGGTTGTAAAAGACATACTTATTTTATCATGTTTATTAATATAAAGCCATTATTATTTTTCAGTCTTATTATGTGCATTTATAAATAAACTGAATTATAATAAAGTCCTTAGAATAATATAGTTATTCTTGAATGTCCTTAGTCGAGTATTATTGTGGGCATGGAAAACAATAATATATTAAGACTAATATGTAGTTGATTGATGGCAAAGTGTTGTCATTGACATGAAGATGTCAAAATCAATATATAAGTATGTGTTAGAGAACGACATATTGGACTGACCCTATATGAGCATGTTTCTTAGATTATTATGTGACAGTCACAACATTGCTCATAATGATAACTTAAATGTATGATCCTCAGACTTGAGATTATCATTATTTCAACATCGTGAGTGACATATTTTGATGCGATCAAATGTGTGATGTAACTGACTACACTATAAAAACTAATATTGGATATGTCACAATCTATGTAGCAGAATATGGTTGATCAAGATAGTATTTGTCCCTCTTACATAATAGGAGTAATATCATAGGCCACTTGATTGAGTGAGACTAGAAAATGCATGGCCATGCTCGAATATATTGATATGAGTTATCATAGTTATTCGTTTATAATAGTCTACTCAAGATATCAAGAAACATTAGATGGACTATACAAGTGTGACTATTCCATGACTTGTGTCCGATCTAGATATGGGGACAAAAGGATGTAATACATGAAAAGAGTTAAGCACGAAAAAAGGTTATGTCGAACCACAACTTCCTGTAACTTAGGTAGCAATGATGCATTGCTAGATGCCACTCATTGTTTGTAATATTAGAATTGTTCTAGACATTACTGCTAACGTTACATGAACCTACAAGGGTCACACCATATGATTGAAACGAACAAATATCTACTAGATAGCATGTGTTCAAAATTGTTGTACACGTAATAAGTAAAAACTGAAATTATTATAATTATTGTAATTATAGATAATCTTGTTTATATATATTTTAATACTAGATAATTATTGTAATTATCAAATACTATTAATATATATATATCTAAAGAAACCTAATTAAACTAGAATCAGATTCTACATATTTAATAATATTCGGTTAAATATATTATATATTTAATGAATCCAAATTTAATTAGAACTATGTTTTTGAATGCTATATAAGGGCATAAGGTCTAACAGCCATGATATGCCTTTTGCGAAAAACCTCTCTAACAGTTAAAGAAGTAAAATATTGTTTGTTTCATTCGGGTGGACTGCGTAGAGGTCGGAATGTTGTTGTGACGACTTGGATTCATTATCGTGCTAGAAGAATTGGATTCTCCTAACTCCCTTCGGCTTTTCAGATTTATATAAGGTAATGTTTCATACCTTTTCACCCCGGATTCATTCCTCGTACATGGATCACTGGCGGAATACGCCGTATAATTTTTTTGCTGCGCCATGGGGTGTACTGGTGTTTCCTAACAATTGTCTCCAAGAGCATGGCCACGCCATTTGAAATGAAAGGCGGAGAGAGTCATATCCATAGAGGCCACACGATGCTCAATGGAGGCCACTCTAGCATCCATAGAAGCCAAGCTAGTACCAATGGCGTTGAAGTGAATATCCATGGTGGCAAACTTTCCATCAAGGTAAGCCATAAGAGCATCAAGGGAAGATTGAGCAACTGGAGCAACGGGAATATTCTCAACTGTATCAACTTGAGTACCACTGGGAAAATCCGCATTGTTAACCCACTCTCCATTGTAAAAGATGAACTTAGCTCACCGAAGATACTTGTCATGAATAGGGTCGGTAAGGGGAACTCAAAGATCAAGAGAACAATCTATCTCAAGCTTGTGTAAGATGAAGCTAAGAATAGTACCACATGCGAAGAAGGTGACGAAGGTGGTATGACGATTGTTGACTATATTAACCAACTCGACAAATATGATTTGGGCAAGGTTTGGGTATTTTATCTTACGAAAAAAATGAAACCAAATGTCATCCACCATACGAATAATGGACCACTTGCCACTGGATGGTCAAAACGTTCATGGGCATCGAGAACGGACACTAAACCACCATAAGTTTGACCAAAAGAATGTTCATCATCTATATCTATGTCTTCCATCCCCAAAAAGTTGGGTATGTTTTTAGAATCAAGAGTAAATTTCTTTCCCATAAGATAGGACTCAAGAGCTATGGTTTCGATTTTCTCTCGATTTAAAATACATTGGGTATTTGAGTAGAAAATACGAACAAGATTTTTGTAAAGAATGTCGGGTATGTTCAAAAAAGTCATAAATTTCCATTGCCTCATCAAATCAAGATATCAAAAATTAAATTCGTCAGAGCATATATAGGCATAATCAACAACTCGCTCATGACGGATTTGAAAGTTTTAAATTGTTTCAAATACTTCATAGCATCAGGATAATCTGATTCATTAAAATAATGGATAAAAAGATGGTTAAGGTTGGGTTTGGTACCATTTTTACCGGGATTGGGATTGGAAGAACTAGCACTCTAGTCCTTTCTAGATCCCTTTTTAGGAGGCATGGTTAAAAACCTGCAAAATTCAAACCACAAAAAAATATGTATGCAACCACATCAAATTCAATCCAATAGCTCAATCCAATGATCAAGGTAAGATAAAAATCTATATTGTATAGTTTAAAACCATATAAAAATATAAAGAAAAATTTTAATAACTTTAAAACTTTAAAAATAAAATATACGAGTATAATCATATATTCGAACCAAAAAAATTAGTTTTGAAAAAGTTTTTGTAAAATTTTTGAAAACAAGGATATATATAAATACTAAATATACAAAAATTATACCTAAAATCTATACAAATATGAAGAAATTCGAAATAATAAGAAAATAGGTTTTTACCTTATGGATGAATGGATGAAAGAGTAGATGATTTGCATAAAACTTGATGATCAAGGCTTGAGTTTGATGTTCTGAGTAAAAGCCCCCAAAAGATTTGATGAAATTTGATATAAAAAAAACCTAGAGATCTAGAGGGTTTTTATAGGTAAAACTCGGCTAGGGTTTTTGAAATAAAGAGATACACTTTTATTTGAAATAGGAAAGCCTATTTAATTGCTCTAGACTGCGCGTACCGATACGCATAAACTGCGTATCGAAACCTTGTACCGGTATGATATAACCCCATGACAATTTTTGACACGTAACAATACAGACTTGTAACATCCCAAAAATGGGCTTAGTCGCATAGTTAATTAATGTAAATTCTTATAATTTATTATAAGAATATAAAATTTTCATACAAATAGGACTAAATAGATTAAAATGAAAACAAGAGGATTTTGTGAAGTGGCCATATTGTAGGTAGGATAAAAGCCTCATGGTTGCATGGCAAATTGCCCTCCTTTGCATGCATTAGAACACATGGCCGGTAATGGCATTAGTGAGTGATTATTCACTCCTTTATTTTTATTCAATAAATTAATGTTAATAATAAAAAGTAAGAGGGGAGAAGAAAATTTTCATCATATTCTTCCTTTTGGTTACCGAGTCTGTCTTCGCCATTGACAAAAGTGAGTGAAAGCTTAAAAGAAGCAAGAAATGCTTCATGAATTTAGTATCCATGGGTAGAAAATAATTAAGCTCGGTAAGCTCTTCTTCTCTTAAAAGTTTTGGTAATAAATTTTCATGTATTTCGGTATTGATTGAATTGTTTGATATTATGAATTTGTAGATTTGGGTTATATGGAGCCTAGTTGGTATTTAATTATTGCAAGGTTAAAGATACTAGTTTAAGCTTACAAAAAAATGCAAAACTTTGAATTATAAGCAGAATGAATATTGTGTAAAATTGTGCAGTAAAATTTTATTAAAATTGTGCAGAATCTATGTTATTTAAACTGTGCAGAATACAATTTATAATTGAATGCAGAAATTAGTTTTAATATATGCAGAAATAACGCAATACAGTTTAATTTAAGTGCAGAACAGTCTTGCTGTGTAGTTAAAATGCAGAAAACTGTTTGTACAAAAATGTATGCATGCAGAATTTTTTTAAAAGAAATGTCATTTAGTAATATATGAATGAAGAATTTTAGTGTGCAGTTTTGAGATGCTATGAAATGTAAATACATGAACTTGGGAGCTATCTTAGACATGTATGAGAGTGAATATAAGTTAAATTAACATGTTAGAACTACCATCTAAGTGATTAGTGAAGCTAAAATCAAGCCTAGTGAAATCTGCCCAGAAAACTCTATTCTGGGCAGCAACTTTGAAAATTCACTATAAATTGTATGAATTGAATTAAGGGCTGAAATTTATATGAACGGAACCTTAATATGTCTTTTTTCATTAGAAACAAACGGAATGGAATTCTGGATTGTAGAATAAATTTTAGAGATGAAATACTAGGGACAGTGCAAACTGTCCAGTGTTGTAAATTACCTTGTCTTTAAGCTAAAAAATGTATTAATTGGCAAAGAACTAAAATTCAATACCTATATGGTTAGAAATAAAATTAAGTTATCTTTCCAACGGTGTAAACCAATTGAAATTCCGACATACAGAATGAAAGTTATGCATGTTTTAGTAAACAGTGCACAAGCTGCCTGGCAGCAGCAGCCTTGATGTTTTGAAATGAATGAATTATGTGTATTGCTGCCTTGTTTTGCAGAAATGAATGTACCTTGTCTTGACCTTGATTTAATTGTATGAATTGTTAGAGCAAGGAGTAAATCTTGTGGAAGAAGAAAGGAGTGGCCAAGCTAGTGTCAAACACAAAGGAGTTTGGATCCAAGACTAGCTAAGCTTGGAGTATTGTGAGTGTAGTTTTGGTAGGGTTAGGACTTAGGTCCTAACCAAAATTTACATGTCTATTTTCTTGCTATTGATATGCCATGATAATGAGCTTAATTAAACATAAATATGAATTAAAAGGGAAGATTGGACTAAGCTGAAATTATGATTAAGTAATAGCATGGAAATAGATTTAGAAAGAAATGTGTAATCATTGTGTGATTCCATGCCCTGAATGATTCCATTCGAATTGCTTGCTTGAGTTACACTATTGATGTAAATGCTTGATTTCTTGTTCTTTATTGTGCCTATTCGAGTAGTGGCACGTATGTATTATAATCATATATGATGCTAGATCCTTGTATCATGAATGCAATTCACTCGAATGCTTACTTGATACCTAAGATGGTAATGTAAATACTTGCTTGAAAGATAAGTGATTGGTGATTGTAGAGTTAAGGCTCAACTAGCCTAAGGGCTAAGCATGATATTGCTATAACTTGCTTGAATGTAATTTACGAATATGAATTGTCTTGCCTTGAACCTGAATTGTCTTGCCATGAACATGAATCGTCTTGCTTTGAACATGAATCGTCTTGCCTTGAACATGAATTGTATTACCTTGAATATGAATTGATTTGCTTTGAACCTGAATTGTCTTGCCATAAACATGAATTGTCTTGCTTTGAACATGAATTGTCTTGCCTTGAACATGAATTGTATTACCTTGAATATGAATTGTCTTGCCTTGAACATGAATTGTATTACCTTGAATATGAATTATCTTGCCTCGAACATGAAACACTTGAAAATGTGAAAGGTAATTGAAGAGCTAAGGCTCACTTGGTCTAAGGGCTAAAGCATAATATTGCCTTACTTGCTTGAAATGATTCTTGACTACATGATCTTGAACTTGAAAAGCTTGATAACTTTTGAATAAGTAAAGTGTAATCAAACAACCTTGGTTGCCAGTTGAATAGGTAGAAAGGTATGCCTTAGAGTCTAGAGCTCATTGTGTCAGGGTGGACTACGGTCCAGGGCTAAGGCCCCTAATTGGCGACAGACGGAGGGTACGTATGTGTGGCCTTTGGCGACAGTAGGAGGGTTGACCAGTACTACGGTACATCTTGTGGTGACAGTTGATTGGAGGCTTGATTACCTAGTCAAACTATAAACCAAGAATTGTTTCAAAAGAATATAAATGAGCTAATAAGTATGAATTGTTTAAATACTTGTCTTGAAATATTTGTTACTTGAACTGCTACTTGGATTACTTGACATGTATTCTTGAATAGACAAACTATGAACCACGGATTGTTTCAAAGAATATAAATGAGCTAATAAGTATGAATTGTTTAAATACTTGTCTTGAAATATTTTTTACTTGAATTGCTTGACATGTATTCTTGAAATGACAAACTATAAACCAAGAATTGTGTTAAAAGATAATAAATGAACTAATATAACCTTGAATACTTGAATTACTTTACATGAATCCTTGAAATACTCGAATTGCTTGGCATGTAATGCTTGATTCTTGACATGAAACTCTTGAAATGATAATTGCCAATGCTTGGACCTTGTATTGTATGATTTGCTACTTGGAATGGCTTATGGTCTCACTGGAGCTAATATCTACTAGATTGGTTTACTTGAATTACCTGACATGTAAACTTGAATACTTGAATTACTTGATATGTAAACTTGCTACTTGGATTACTTGACATGTATTCTTGAAATGACAAACATGTAAACTTGAACTATTGGTTACTTGACTTGTATAATTGAACTTCTTGCCACATGATTATTACTTGAAATATATCTTGATCTTACTTGAATTCATAAGTATTATTGTAAACTTGTCTTGAATAAAAAGCTTGAAATGCATTATGGTTATACTTGACTTGATAAAAATGTGTATTACTTGAGTGTTGCTGCCATGTACACCTTGTACATGAAAATATGGATTGTTTTTGTGATTAACATGTATTGCTTGAGTGTTGTTGTCATGTACACGTTGTACATGAAAATATGGACTGTTTTATGTGATTAACATGTAAAACTTGAGTATTGCTACTATATATACCTTGTACATGAATATATGAGCTGTCTTGAAATGTTAAAATGTATAAGAATATTATATGGACATATTTGAATAAATTAGAGGTCATCATGGATTGTTTTGCATTAAAGAATGTATAAACATGTATAATGGAAAGCTAAGTAACAAGGCTTAAATTAAAGTAAACAAGCAATAATTAAGGCTTACATGCTATTTAAAATGTATACTTGTACACTTGATAAACTTGTTACATGAAATGCTACTCAAAATGAAATTATACTCTCACTTGAATCAATGTATAAAACTTGTGAACATATCTTGAGTGATAAGTTTAAAATAAATTGTGATTATGTTACTTGACTTGGAAATGTTGTGATTTGCCTAAATATGCTATCGATTGACTTGAAATGATTGAATGATGATCTATGATTTTGCTTGTCATGCTATCTTGCTATTCGAATGATACTAGAAATGTTTACTTGATAATTACTCGATAAGCTTACCATGCTGCATTAATTGCATGATAAAATGGTTACTTAACATGTGCTTGTCTTGATATTTGATTGCCATAAGTATGATGATACATGAGTTCATGATTTTTGCTTGACTTGGAATGCTATAAACCTTAATTGGGCTACTTGATTAATGGAGACATGACATAATAATTGGTTAGAACTAGTACTACCTCTAAGTATATATCGTACTTATCACTCTCGTTTCCTCTCTTCCCAAACCATAGGTTAGGTGCTTCAAGGTGAATTGCTTGATCCTGAAGTCAGATTTCTTGAGCTTGAAGTAAGGCACAAGCAAAAGCATAAGTATGAATCCATACTTGTTTGTAATTCTCCTAGTTGGTGGCACCTAGATTTGTATATAGTTAAGCTAGGCCATGCATTTGATATTTTGAAAGCTTGTATATGATTATGAATTCGGCCTCTAATGTGCGAAGGCTTGATTGCTTAATTTTGAAGTATGTAATGACCTAATTTTCTTGTGAATGGAATAGTAAGTTGTGCATATAGGAACTTTGAGATTAAGTGAACACTTGCTAGCCATTATATGATATTCGAATGTCACATGTTCATGGGTAGGTAGTAGTTAACTTTAAATGAAAATTGGAAGTAACCAATCAAAGTAAAGACCTATAATGAATAAGGAACTTGCTTATGCTTATATGATTAAATATGAGGTCTAGGTGGTAACTTATCACGAATGATAAACATGTTATATGCTTGAGATTGGATTGAATGTATGTACATAAAAGCATGACTAGTTAAACCTACATGAAACATCTACATGACTTAAACGAAATGAGATTGGGTACAAAAGAATATGTTCTTGTCTAAGTATGATATCTTAATGCTATGCCTGGTCACCTGTTTAAATAGTAGACATCTTTAAATGTAGAATTGCAAATGTATAACCAATTTCGTAATCTAGGGTGTATAAAATACATATGCTTGTTGTATGATAATATATGAACGTTTAAATGCCTTGTTAGTCATTCAACTCGTCTAATAGGGATGAGTTCTTGAAAAGTTTTAAATTATTCGTGTTTCCAGTGTTTCCCGTAATGCTCCTCAGCCGATTTACTACTAAACCGAGTGGGGTGTTACAAGACTGATTTGTACCAAAATGCTACCCTAATACCCGTATTGATACAGCTACCCCCGTATCAATATCTTTTGAGCAAATTTGACAAATTTGGCTGTAAAAGACCCAAAAATTTAATTTTACTCGAATCGAAATGCATGATTATGATATGAGAGCAACGTGAATGGGCAAAAACATATGCATACTCCCCCTAACAACATGAATAGATGCATATAGGAACAAGATCACACAAACATGAATATCAACCAAATTCAAGCAAGTTTTAAAATCAAAACAAGGCTCTATAGTTCAAGAAAGTCTAGTAAGCCCTAACACTCTCCTAAGAGTCCAAAAACTCTCTTTAACTAAAAGTTTGGTAAAGATATCCGCTAATTGGTGTAAGTTGTCTACATACTCTAGAACAATATAATTTTTTAAGACATTATCTCTAATGAAATTATGTCTTATCTCTATATGCTTGGTTCTAAAATGTTGGATGGGATTTTTAGTGAGTCAAATAGCAGTAGTATTGTCACACTTTAAGGGGATGATATCTATATCAATTCCATAATCTAAGAGTTGTTGTTTCATCCAAAAGACTTGAGCACAATAACTATCGTCTGAAATATATTATGCCTCATTGGTAGATAGCGTTACGCTATTTCGCTTCTTAGAAAACCATGAGATAAGCATGTTACCTAGGAATTGACAAGTACTAGAGGTACTTTTTCTATCTATCTAACATCTATAATCCGCATCCGAATAAGCATGCAAACTAAAGGATGAGTCTCTAGGATACCAAAGACCTAAACAAGGGGTGTCTCAAAGGTATCTAAGGATTCTCTTAATGGCTTGTAAATGCGATTCTCTAGGACTAGCTTCAAATCTAGCACACAAGCAAACACTAAAATGATATATGGTCTACTTGCGGTAAGATAAAGCAAAGAACCTATCATAGATCTATAAAGCTTAAGATAAACATATTTACCTCTTTCATCTTTTTCAAGCTTTGTAGATTAGCTCATTGGTGTGTCTTGAGGCTTTAAATTCTCCAACCCAAACTTCTTGAGCATATCCTTGATGTACTTTGCTTGATTGATGAAGATGTCATCCTTTCTTTGCTTGATTTGGAGTCCTAAGAAGAATGAGAACTCCCTCATCATGCTCATTTCAAATTCACTTTGCATTAACTTAGCAATATCTTCGCAAAGAAGTTCATTAGTAGAACCAAAAATGATATCATCAACATAAATTTGAACTACTAAAATGTCCTTGCCTTTTCTATTTATAAAAAGTGTAGTATCAACCTTCCATTTGTCAAAACCTTTTTCTATAAGAAAATTTGACAATCTTCCATACCAAGCTCTAGGAGCTTGTTTCAAACCATATAAAGCTTTTGAAAGTTTAAAAAATGGTTTGGATATTTTGGATCTTCAAAATAGGGTGGTTTTTCTACATACACTTCTTCATTTATAAAACCATTTAAAAAAGCACTTTTAACATTCATTTGAAAAAGCTTGAATTCGTGATAACATACAAATGCAAGCAAGATCCTAATAGCTTCCATTCTAACTATTGGTGCATATGTTTCATCAAAATCATTTCCTTCTTCTTGAGTGTAACCATGAGCAACAAGTCTAGCCTTGTTTCTCACTATGTTACCACTCTTATCTAGTTTGTTTCTAAAAACCCATTTAGTACCTATAGTAGATTTATTATTAGGCCTATCAACTAATGTCCAAACTTTACTCCTTTCAAATTGATTTAACTCTTCTTGTATAGCTAATATCCAATAATCATCATTTAATACTTCTTTGATATTTTTAGGCTATGTGCATGAGATAAATGCAATATAATTACATGTATTTCTAAGAGAGGATCTAGTGGTTACCTCATTGGATGGATCACCCAAAATCTCACCACCTTTGACATAGTTAAACTCCCTTGGGTAGGTGACCTCCCTTTCCTCTAGAGATATATCCTTCAAGGCTTCTAGAGGTGGATCTTCTTTTGGTGGAACTTCTTCTACCTTTGATGATTGTCCTTCACCATCATTGGCATCCAAAATTCCTACATCTTCATCATCACAAGTATCATTCCTCGGAAGGAGGTTATCATCGAAAACAACATGAATTGGCTCTTCAACCACTAAAGTTATTTTGTTAAATACATGATAGACTTTAGAGTTTAAAGAGTAACCTAGAAAAATTGCTTCATAACTTTTTGTATCAAACTTACCTAAATTGTCTTTTTCGTTGTTTAAAACAAGACATTACACCCAAAATGATGAACATAACTAATGTTAGCCTTTTATTTTTGAAAATCTCATAAGGTGTTTTCTTTAAAATTGACCTAATCATTACTCTATTAACAATATAGCAAGCCGTATTTGTAGCTTCCGCCCAAAAATACTTAGGCAAATTTTTTCACAAAGCATGGTTCTAGCAATTTCTTCTAAAGTTCTATTTTTCCTCTCAACAATCCTATTTTGTTGAGGTGCGCGAGGAGCCAAAAAATTATGGCTAATTCCATTTGAGTTACAAAACTCTTGAAAACCAAGATTTTGAAATTCGGTTCCATGGTCACTCCTAACATGAGAAATGGAGTAACCAACATCAATTTGGTTTGCTTTTGAAAATGAGATGAATTTTTCTAAAGCCTCGTCCTTGGTACTTAAAAAGAGAACCCAAGTAAATCTAGAGTAATCATCAACTAAGACAAATGATATTGTTTTCCACCCAAGCTCATAGTTCTAATGGGCCAAAAAGATCTATATGGATCACTTGTAAAATTCTACTTGTTGATACATCATTAATGGAATTAAAAGAAACTCTTTTATGTTTGCCTTTAGCATATGCATCACAAATTTTGTCAAGAGATAACTTGATTTTTGGCAAACCTCTTACTAGATCATTTGAAATCAATTTTTCCAAAATACTCATGCTTGCATGTTGAAACACTCCATAACCCGGGTTAAGAGTAAACTGAATTAGGAAGTGTTTAGGAACAACATTACAAGGGTTCTTAATCAAAAATGTACAATTAACTGATCATGCCTTCAAAAACCAGAGTAATTTAAAACTTTTTATATGTATACACATTGAGTAGATCTATTCTCAAATTCAAATCATGTACAAACAAGAATACATACACTAAGCAAAGTACATCAATCATTATTTCGTAGCATGCCTTGACAAATTAGATATTTTGAATTATAAGGTTTATTACATCCTTCTACTAATTGAACAACTTTCTTTTCGTTCAAGCACTTCATTAATCTTGGTTCAACTAAAAACTTGCATACTTTTAATCCATTTATAAGACATCTCAGTCATTGTTTGAAAATTTATCATGATAACAGAGAATCATAAATTAATGATCTTTAAGCTTACATGTTGTTATTTAAAACTCAAACTTAAAATCCAAGATTTCTAACTAAGCATCACTTATCACAATCAAACAAATATCTATGGTAACAAGTATTCGGACAACGAGTCTAACATAGCTTATCCAAAAAGCAATAGTGAATATATATAGACCATTTACAATAAGGTGATAGTTGCACTCAAATACTAAGATCAAAGTTATTTCACATTTTAAACCAATCAATTTCAGTTACAAATAACTATCACATGGCAAAACATTACGTGTAATCATCTTCATACAAATCAATTGTTTAATTTATCCTTCAATCTAAACCTACAAATTAAGTTATTCTTTCTTTAGGGTAGAACACATGATAATAGATATATATTAGCCATATACGCATGTGACATCAAGGAGAACTAACAACTTAAGGCACATAAAGATATTTAGACAACCATATAATCATACTAGCAATTATAACTCATATAACAAACAACTAAGGAATAATTAAAGGCCCATTACAACTTTAATAAATTATAAAGCTTATAGCATATAAATCAAACAAGAAATTGTAATGCACTATGCATTCATAACGACTATGTGCCACAGTCTAGGAGTTCTTAAGGAGAATACGAACGTACTCCTCGATACTTGTGATCTCGTCCAAGCTCCAAAAATACACATAAGCAAGATCGTCCTAAAATGCATTGAAAGGATATAGTAAGCTTAAGCTTAGTGAGGTAGCTTAAAGTGACTATTAGAATGAAACAATAATCTATCCTTTCACATATCAAGCTTGGACCAGAGGTTAGTCATTAAGGGACAAAACACAACATGTACTAATTCTTATGCAAGATATTTGAATTAGGCTTGAGCATAAACACATACAATGTACAACCAAGCATACCCAAATGTCCTTGATTACTCACACAATACATATCCATTTACCCAGTTTGATACTTAATTATAATTAAAAAGACAATGAGCATAACATATCATGTTCAGGAGTTATTTAATACTTAAGATATTACGAATAACATATCTAAGTCATGGTTTCGTATCACACAAATTATCCCACTTTGCATATCATAGACAGAAAATATTTGTCAAACAAACTATTTAACATAACATATCATAGATAGATAATACTTACACCCAAGCTATCTAATATAGCATATCATAAACAGGTGTAATCAAACAAACACATACACATAGATACTCAGCAAGTCATATCTATATTGGTACACATGTAATAATCGAACAAGCTCATATATTTTCCCAAAGGATATTCAAAATCAAGATACGTACTACTTGTAATACAAGTCATTACAATAGATCTTTGATTTCACTTATAACTTTCATGGTTTCTCTTTAATGTAACCCATTAAAACTTAGGTTACTTAGCACAAACTTATAATACCTTAACATAATTTCTTGACATCTAAGACATTAACTTAATGTAACAAAGACATGATATGTTAGTTTCATAAGTTATCAAGATAGTTTACTCATTAGAAACACAATGTCATTTTTATTTTATCTTAATAAAATCAGTCCATGAAGTAGTCATTTATATCAAACCATCCCTATTTCATAGGTTTACACAAAACAGCCCAATATCTCCTTAATTCATACAAACAATCTACATATCATTAATCCGAACTTGTTGTCATGTATTATCAAACATAAACTATCAAAGGTATGTATTGCTTATCTCGTAAGTTACCAAATTAGAGTCTGGAATAAGGTGAAGTTCGACTTGAAGTAATTTATAAATTTCAATCATGTTAACAACTTAAGACACCAACTTTACTCTTAATTTAATACAAGGATTAAGTTATATCAAATCATATTAAGATACATGTGTGTATATACAAAACACTCCAATACATACTTATTTGCATGTAAAATCGTCCTGATTTAGATACATACATATTTATATTCGAACAATCCACTATTTGCTCGAGTTTATCCAAAACAATCCATCAATTCTTTGATACATTTGGACATTCAAAACAGTCTAAACATGTTCAATTATATTTTAAACAGTCCACACATTTTCATACACAAATACACATTATAAAGCAGTCCAATTAGGGTCATTTAATATCACAACAGTCCACACATTTGTATACAAAAATACACATTACAAAGCAGTCCAATTAGGTTCATTTAATATCACAACATTCCACATATTTGTATACACAAATACACATTACAAAGTAGTCCAATTAGGTTCATTTAATATCACAACAGTCCACATATTTGTATACACAAATACACATTACAAAGCAGTCTAATTAGGTTCATTTAATATCACAACAGTCCACATATTTGTATACAAGAATACACATTGCATTACTTATCATATGGATTATCAACTTAGCAAGTCCTCAACTTACGATTATTTGATACATACTAATATCAAATATAGCATCCCATAAACATGGTTACATATTACCCGAGGCATTAAACATAGTATCTCAAGAACATGTATACTTCTCACATATTTTTTTTCAAGTTTATCATCTCACAACATAGTTACTTATACATATTGTTAAACTTAATATCACACAATTATAAATAATTATTATATATATTATTGAGCATAATTTATTTGTTTAACTCACAAATTTCATTATTTTGTCTTTATCGTAGCCTTGAGAATCAAGTTACAGCCTAGGTACTCGAATCCCCAGCCAACTGTCGCCAACATAGAGGTACTCGTAGTACCGGTCAATCCCTTCTACCGTCACCAAGGGACCAACACACATCCCTCCTACTGCCGCCGCATAAGGACCTTAGTCCAAGACCGTAATCCACCCTAAACATGAGCTCTACGGACTCTATGGCATGCCAACTATACCTAAGACTGACTCGAAACCAAGGCTTACACATTTATCTTATCTTATTAAAAATAGAATGAGCACAACTCCTTATTCAAATAATCCGAACACATCTCTCATTGCTTGACTTATGAAGCCCACATACAAGTATTATTCACGTAGTGAGCATAGCTCCAAGATCATTTAATCAAAGGAATATTTCTTAATTATTATCAGAGGTGAGCATGGATTCAATTCCTTATACTTACAGTAAGGCTTAACCTTTCCATATGAAGCTTATATATACATATACATATCTACATGTACCTAGAATTTTACTCATATAACATACTATCATCCCAATTTCACATCATAGAGAACTTTCAATGAAGTACTTACCTTGTATCCCAAGCTTAGCTATACTAGCAGAATTTAACTTTAAGAGCAAACAATCATCAATTAAAGCAATAATGGAGATGCTCGGGATAGGTTCATCTTATCCTGGGATTTTAAACTACACTCACAGATTTCTTCAAGCTAGTTTTGTTCCCGAATTACGATTCTGGATTGCCTTCCTACAACTTTACTATCTTTGAATTTTGCTTCCTCTATTACATCTTGGTGTAGTTACAACAAGAAATACAAACATGTTTTAGAACAATTTAATTATTCATGTATTCATATAAATTCATTCATAGCCGCCCACTAACATCAACATTGATACAAAACAGTCTATTACTTCTATATAAGTATATATATATACATACATATATATGTATATATCAATTCACTAATGTATACATTTATACATACATTATATATCAATTCGACCCATATTACTTCTATATACAATCAAATCTTTTAAGCATGTATTTATACTTATATACATATCAAAACAGTCAATTTTACAATCAAACATACTAATCAGTCCCCAACTATACAATGCCATCCACAATTCTCACAAAAATAGTTTCTATAAGTATATATACATACATAACAGTCTCCAATTCACGTTTTTGTGTTTATAAATATTATAAAACAGTCCTCAAATGTTCCTATATGCATAAAACAGGGCAATCTTCATACACTAAGCTTATTCGAACCAAAACTGTCCATTTACTTATGTATATTCACCAAAACAGTCCAATGTTCATGTATATTTGATTATTCATACAAGGTTGTCCAAGAATTTCTTATGTAATCCATAACTATCTAATGCTCCAATTTATCTATAACAACATCAAATTTTGAATTCAAATATCAATTCCATAGCCAGCAAGAGCCATTCGAACATTTCTTATTACATTATTCATAATAATCATCACATATCTCATCCAATCATAACAAAGTTCACACATATACATTCACATATATTTACATACTGTTCGGATAGACCAAAACTCCACAACATGGTTTCAAGCTTAATGAGTTAAGCAATCATTATTTGAAAATTTGTTAGGTTCTTATTATCATTTTGATCCAAATCAAAACATGAAACCTTTTTATTATCTTATAGAACTTCTAACTAAACTTACATGCATGCTTCAACAATTATACCAAGGTTTCATATCATGATAGCAATACAATTCAAAGCAAAATTACAAAGAGAAAGATCAAGGAATTACCTTCTTGTCAAGAACCATTCGAACAAGGTTAATTCCTAAATTTAAATGACCAACTAAAGCTTCCCTTCTAACCCATTCTATCTCGGTCTTTTAGAAGAATATGGAGGAAGATGATAGTCAAATGTTTCTTTCAATTTCTCCCTAAGTGCCAAATGCTGAAACTTCTCCCTCCCTCAACACCTTGTCTCACATCGGGTAGCCATGTGTCCAAGACTATAAGTTTAGATTTTCTTGCATGCAATCCTCTCATTTTACTAATAATTCGATTTGGTCCCTTCAACAAGGTATGAATGATTTATTTTCATTATAATTTGGTCCTATTCCTACTTATTTAGTTT
Organism: Hibiscus mutabilis; assembly: GCA_019671005.1. Taxonomy (NCBI): domain Eukaryota; kingdom Viridiplantae; phylum Streptophyta; class Magnoliopsida; order Malvales; family Malvaceae; genus Hibiscus; species Hibiscus mutabilis. The sequence goes on from CM033722.1 coordinate 32,755,354, forward strand.
ATAAAACATTATTAAAGTTATAATTGTCATAAGGCCAATGTACTTAAACTTCTAAGCTCATAATCGGGGTATTACACATGTCCTACTTTTCTATGCCACAACAAAGAACCATGCTCAACTTTTGCAACAAAACATGCATCTGAAATATGAATGTCATCTAGATGCACCAAGTAAATATTTCCTATTACATGACCAATAAGCACAGTTTTATTAGATACAATGTCAATGATTTTGCAACCATTTAAATCGAACATGACATTGAAACCTTTATCGCACAATTGGCTTATGCTTAAGACCATTGACACATAAGACATTTTCTATAAGTATAGAAGAGTGATTACCAATGGAACCAACTCCTTCAATGTGGGGTTTGAAGTTGTCACCGAAAGTCACTACTCCTCACTTCTTTGGTTTTAACTTCAAGAATCTACTCTTGTCACCGGTCATGTGTCTTGAGTATCCACTATCAAGGTACCATGAGTTTGCACTTGAAGATTTGGCCTTGTAGCAATGCTCCCCCTAGAAACATGGAATCAAGTCTTGATTTTTCGTACCCAAATTCTTTTGGATCCATGAGTATTAGTTCCTAAAATCTTTGTTCCATTTGGAATCCAAGAAGCAATGACATCACCATTGTTAGAAGTAACAAGTTGCTTAGGAACCCAAATACTTCTAACTTTCTTACCGTTAAAGGGCCTTTGGAAGCCTCCATGTTTGTATCCATTAAAGTTTCTTATCACATGGTTGGGTTTTAAATGATTTCTTTTTTCAAAATGAGGTTTCCCAACCTTGTTCAAAGAAGCTTTAAGATCACCAACTTCTTTTTGGTGATCATCATGGACTTTTGAAAATAGGTTATTCAAGTCTTGGTTTTTCTTTTCAAAATCTTTTTGTTTTTCTTCCATATCCACAACCTTCCTTTCAAGCTCTACATTGGTTTTGGATAAAGAATCATTTTGGTTTTTCAAATCCAAATTTTTTTTCTTGTTTTTCAAAAATGATTATTTATACTTCAAAACCAACTCATCATAAACCTCTTGCAACTTATCATAAGATTCTTGAAGCTCATCAAAAGTAAAATAAAAATTAGATGAGTTTGAGGTTACCTTAGGGTCCTCCTCTAATGCCATGCGACAAAGGTTAGCTACTTCTTGTTTCTCCTCATCGGATGAGTCCTCGTCACTCCAATTAGCTACATGAGCCTTGAGCTTCTTCTTCTTCCCAAAGCTCTTCTTCTTTAGTTGGGGACAATCGAACTTGAGATGTCCCTATTTTTTGCACTCATAGCAAATGATTTGGTCCTTCTCTTCTTCCTTTGGTTTGTTCTTGAAACCCCTCTCCGTTAGAACTTTCTTCCCCAGTTTGATTTCATGAACCTTGTGAATCTCTTGGCTATCATAGCCATTTCTTCATCTTCTTCCTCACTTGAATCGCTCTTTTCTTGTGAAGCTTTGAGAATAATTCCCATCTTCTTCTCCACTTCATTCTTCTCCATCTTTTTCTTCTCCTCTTCTCTTCCTTTCGTCATAATCTCATGAATGAGAAGAAACCGCAAAAGAGCATCAAGATTCAAGGGCTTAAGATCCTTGGCTTCAATGATGGCGGTCTTCTTTGAGTCCCATAAATTGAAAAAAGTGTAGATAAATTTATGAACAAGCTTGTCTTCCGAAATGACTTCCCTATAGCCTTTAAGCCCAATGACGATGACAAAGAATCGATTGAACATCTTGGTGATGTCTTCATCCATTTCTATTTTGAAGTTCTCATAGCTTAGATTGAGGATTCCAATCTTGGTCTCCTTTATTTCATTAGTGCCATCATAAGTAACTTCAAGCTTGTCCCATATATCCTTTGCACTTGTGCAAGAAGAGATCTTGGTGTACTCGTCCGGTCTAAGAGCACAAAAGAGAATGTGCATAGCTTTGTGTTGATTTCCAACTTCTTTCGATCATTATCGATGTATTCTTGCCTTGTCTTAAGAATACGCCAGTCTCCTTTTTACTTCATCAGAATGGATGGTCTACCTTCCACTACATCCCAAAGGAGGTAGTCATTGGATTTGATGAAGAGCATTATTCTATTATTCCAATAGGGGTAGTTTACCTTATTGAAATAAGGCGGATTGGATATAGATTGTGATTCCTCAAAGTGGTGTCCGGAGGTAAAGGCCAAGGTTTGATTTATTGATTGATTGTACACCGGTAGGATCTACTCAAGAGGATGTGAAGCCTTCTAATGAGTGTAGCTCTGATACCAATTGTTGGGATGAACAATCAATTGCAAATGTCCAAGAGGGGGTGAATTAGCAATTAAAAATTTGGTGAAAGCAAAAGAAAAATTGGCACAAGGAATTTATAGTGGTTCAACCTTCTCAATAAGGTTAACATCCACTACCTTAGCACCTACACTAAGGATTTCTCAAATCCACAAGTTTTGTTTTCCTTTTGAGGCTCAAGGAGATAACCTTACAACTCCCTTAAGGTTTATACCCAGAATTTTAAGAACACTCTCAAAGAGAATTACAAATTTAGTAAACTAAGAAAACCTCACAAAGGCACTATGTTTGCACAATTTTAAGACTCACACAACCGCAAACACTTGAGTAAAAAGATTACAATAAAGAACTGTCAAGTGGGTTTACAAGAATTTGACAAATAAAGCTAAAAAATGTTGGATGTGTACTTGAATGCTTTAGACTTGTTTAATAGTTGTTGAAGAAGCTTTGGAGACTTGATTTTATACCCCCTCATTAATTTCTAGCCGTTCGGGTAGTTGGGATATTGATTATAGCCGTTGGGATGCATTTTCCCACAATAAATGTTGTCTGACAACCAGAGCTATCAGTACTCGAGAGCTCGTATTTGTACCTTCTATAAGAAAAAAGATTTGAAAAATCTTTAAACCCCGTATCGGTACACTAAAGTCCGTACTGATACTCAAATGCAATTTGGTTTCCAGGTTCAAAAGGTGTACCAATACGCGCATAGCCGTATCAGTACCCTATAGCCATAATGCACAAATAGTTTTCCAGTAACGAAAAACCGTATCGGTACGCCATAAGACGTTCGAATGTTTGTCGTTTTAGTGAGTAAATTTGATTACTTTAAAAATTTATTCCTTTTTACAAAGTATACTTTGTTATATCAAAATTAAATATACTAATGAAAGCTTTAGGCAGTACGTACAACGTTGGAGAGACGTAGCTACTCAAGTTCAACCCCCACTTGGTGATAAAGAGAGAGTGGTCATATTTATCCAAACATTAGAGGGTTCAATCTTGGATCGCATGATAGGTAATGCGACTGTTGAGCTTATTGAGAATGACGTCAAGAAAGGCAAAATTGACAGTGGATGAATTCATCTTAAAGAAGGAAAAACTATAAGGCAAACTCTTCTGGTGTTTACAATGTCAGTTACACAAAGCCAGTGACGGTTGTACAACCTAAAGTTGCATCAAATGCCCAAAACTCCTCAAACCAAGATTTTGGTCAGAAAAATAATAGCAGGAAGATTGAGTTTACTCTAATACCAATCCCATACGGAGAACAGTGCAAAAAGTTGTTCGATATTCATGTGGTAGCACCTTTCTACCAAGCACCATTATAGCCTCTATTTCCAAAATGGTATGATTCCAATGCAAAATATGAGTACTGTGGTAAACAAGTGGGCCACTTGATTGAGAACTGCATAGGCTTCAAAAAGACCGCATAAAAGCTTATCAAGCTCGGGATCGTAGGTTTTAATAACCCTATTGGGCCAACTTCGACCGTAAACCCCCTACCGAATCACACAGGTGGGGTGAATGCCATCTCCAAAGAGAACAATCGAATGATTAAGAGAGATGTAATAGAGGTCAAATCTCCACTAAGTTGGGTTTGGAAAAAGCTATTCAATGCAAGTTTAATCAGCCAATAAGCAATGATACGCGAAGGGCACATCAGTCATTATTTTGAGTTTTATGCTGAAGATGGGCATGTTATCCAAGACTGTTGCGAGTTCAGGGCTACAGTTCAAGCTCTTATGGATAGCAAGGAAATTGAATTCTTTGAGGAAGTCAATGAATCCAAAAAATAAATAGTTAAAAAATCCACCCCCGGGTTCATGTCCTCATCCACTCCATTGACTCTTGGAGCTTTGAAATTCATACCTCCTAAAGTACACTAGCACATCAAAGAAAAGTCCCCAATGTTTGAAATTGGGGCAAACATTGTTGTCAAGAATAACTACTTCAGTTTAGGCTTTAAACCTAAGGATAAAAAAGGTAAAGAAGAGCCAATAGGAGTTCAGGCCTTTGACTTTTCCCCTCTAGATAAGATCTTCATGTCAAGAGGATTCATTTATCTGATCCAGCAGTTCGAGTTACTATTTGAGAATACAGTCTAGAAGGTAAACAGAAATGATGCCACAAAGCTAACAATTGAAGAAGACGTGGAGAATCCGAGCATCAAGTTGTCCCTGAAGAAAGATGCCAAAGTGAAGGATCTGTTAGAAACTCGCCCTTGCTTGTCGGGCTAGATGCTAAGGTACTTTGACTTTAGTAGGTTTCCCTCTGTTTTTAATTTCTTTAGAAGGAATGCATATGAATCAAATCCCACATGCTTAAGCCCGAAGGAAGTGGTAATCTTTTGTAAGGGCCAAAGACTACATGTTTTAAGTTTTAATGAAAAGATGCATCATATTTTGTGTCTCAATTATCTCCTTATTTTGTGTATATATTTGTCTATTGGGTCCTTGTATATCAATTGCATAAGGGACATTGATTTTGATTTAAAGATTGATTTCGAGCTTTTTGTGTCTAGCAAAAATTGGAAGCTGCAAAGATGATAAATATGTTACTTACATTCCAATTTAATTTGGTCAATTATTAAAGAATCCACATTGAGGCATTAATGCGTTTGGGAGAACGACAAAAATATTCTGTAAAAATGCAAAAAAATGAACAAGGTAAAAAAATCTTGGTGGCACTCTGTTGTAGCCTTAAAGTTGAGTACTTAATAAGGTAGCTATGCTCCATCTACTCTATATCTTGGCTTCATGAGTGATTTTCAAATCCTAACAAAGTCAAACAACTAATGAGATGAAATATCGAGATTAGAAAAAAAGGTCAAAAAAGGCATAACCAAAATGCTTTCCAATGTTTGAAGCTTGGTAAAAAGGCATTTTCGGATAAGAGTGTGGAAACTTTAGTGCACTCCACTGAAGTAATAGGCCAAATAAGGTATCTATGCACCATCCAAATCAAAGACTTTAGCTTCATGAGTGATGGTAATATTTTCAAATCATGATAATGCATAGTAGCTCAGGGTTTTGTTGTTTGCTCCATCATTTATCTCAAGCCAAAAGAATATGATGAGTTGAATTCCCCAAACAAGAAAGAAATAAGACAAAGAAATAATATTCTTAAAATGAAAACCTATAAAAGGCAGCTCTAAATTGGTTAAAGACCAAAGTAACTCGGAAGGTACTTCACATCCTTATATATCGACTCAGCTTTCGAGGTCTCCTAGACACAGGATATGCTTAGGGCAATCCTCGGTAAGTCACTTCAATGTCGCACATGCACTTGATATTCAAGCTATCTAATCTAGCTTGATATGTTCATAATCTAAAGAATGAGCATCTCACATCAAAATGAGAACATATAGTCTAAGATTTATAGTGAAACAAAAGATTTCTCTGCATTACTTCACAAAGAAGTTCAAAAGTGAAGGGACCAACAACAGGTGTGCCTTCTAATTGCACAAGAAAAGACTGTTTCAACTAAAGAAAGCACTCAAGAGTTGACCTTCGCCTCTAGAGGTGATATTTCGAAAGAAGACGGTCAAACCCATGAAAGGTTGGGGCATCATTGCATACAATATGGAAATGACCATTTAATCAGTCTATAAGATAAAATTTAAGCAAAAGCAAGACCAACTGACAGATATAACAAGTTGAAGTCATGGGGCATCCCTTTGAAAGTCGAAATCATGGCCAACAACATTGCATGCCATTCATGAAATTATCATGCATTTAGGTTAATTGAATACATGCATCATAAAGCTAGGTGCATCCATAAACAAGTACATTTACTTTATCATACATAAAAAACATGTTTAATAAAAAGAACCTCCAAGAATGAAGCAAAATGGCGAATCCTCAGTCACGAAGGAAGCCGAATCCAAGAAAATGAGTTGAAACCTTAAGATAGAGGATAAAAAATGACAAAGTTTAAAACTTGGAATGAATAATTACCAACTAATGTTTACTTTTATTTTTAGATCTGGTCTCTCCGTTAATGGTTTAATGGATCAAACTTTTCTTTAGATCTTGTCTCTCCGTCAATGGTGCAACAGATCAAATTTTGCCTCTCCATCAGTGATATAGCAGGTCAACCATCTTTCTCATTAGATCTCAACTCTCCATCAGTGATGTAGCAGATCATCTTTTTTAGATCTTGTCTCATTGTTGGTGGCGTAGCAGATCAAATTCTCTTTGATCATGCCTCTTCATCAGTGTTGTAGCTTGATCAAAATCAACTCTCTGATCATGCCTTTTGTAGCTTGTTCAAAACTAACTTTCAAATCTTGTCTCATCATCGGTCGCGTAACGGATCAAACTCATTTCTAGATCTTGCCTCCCCGTCAGTGGTGGAGCGGGTCACCCCAGTCTACATATTCTACTTCTCTAAGATTGACAAAGTGGATCAATCAAACCCCAAATCTATCTTTCAAATTAAACCTTTTAATTTTAAAGTTTAAATAAAATAAGTTGAAACTCAATCTGGCATAATGTTCTTTAACTTTTGCATATCTTATCTTTCTGATAAAGGATAAAGTAGATGAGTTGATCAGATCCTGTCTCTCTGTCAATGGTGTAGCAGATCAACAGATGAGTTCTATTTTTTTGAGAAGATGAAAGAATGGGTTGGTTAGATCTTAAAGGAGGAGTTGTGCTAGAAAGAGAGGTTCAGCTTGATCGAACAAAAATGACTATCTTGTAGTCTTTGCTCTATTCCTGTTTCACAGCAATAAGCAAAGAAGTGCAGCTGCAATACTCATTTTTCTTCTAGGCATTAGACCTAATAATTAAAACTGAATTAAAAATCCAAATCAATTTAATTTAAAACCCAATGTCCAAATTACATTACCAAAATCCGATATACATGACCAGGTAACATCATCTAACCAATCTTTTACCCAATAGCCCAACATCTTAACACTAGAAGCACCCCGTGATGCACCCTTTGTCTCGAGCCTCTAATGGACTCCTAGCACTTCTACTGCACCCCTCTAAACCAAGCAGTCTCAGGCTTCTCACCCTACAACAAAGCAACCTGGTTGTCTGCTCCATCCCTCACGTACAACCCCTTGTCTCCTCTGTAGTGGCACACCACACCAATAATCAATGGTCCCCTCATCTCCGTGGTCGACACTATAAAGAACAAATATTAGCCTAGCAACCAATGGAAACTTAGAGATTCTTGTTTATTATTTTCATTCTAATTCTAAGAAAACTAAAGCTATATATAGCCTAATGAAACCATTGTACAAGGGACACCTTTTTTATTCTGAAATAAAATGAGAGCAATTTCTAGGTATTCTCTTCTTTCAGATAGAAATTATTTTTTTTTTTGGCTTTCTCTTTCAAGAAAACTGGGTTTTAAATTTTCAAATCAAAACAAAGGCTTTAAAAGGGATTTTAAAAATAAAAATCTAGGGTTCATGACTTTCAAATCTCATTTTTAAAACAAAAATCAAAGGGGTTTTTAGAGCTTTTTTTAAATCAAAGTTTAGGGGTTTTGTTTGGGTTTGGATTTTTAGTCAAAAATCAGAGGAAAAGGGAAGTGATTGAAGCTTACCTACTATCTTGGGAGAAATCGTCGCGTACAAACGTCTTCAGACGCCGGGAACGGCCCAACAAGGTATTTTTAAAAACATATTTAAATTCAATAGTTGAAAATATAGCTAAATAATCAAAACACTACAAAAGAGCTCCAATTTAATTCAAAACATTTGAACATTCGATTTGATTAATACAATTTCAAAATAAGGATTGCAGACTCCCTCACGTAAGGTCCTATGAATACACAGCCCACTAAACACAAGTACCGTACTCTAGAAAACACACATGATAGAATATCATACTCATAGTGCTCCTCGATCCCTCGATCCCAGGATCAACTTACGCACGATAACAACGATTCTGAGCACTAAGCTTACAAAGCTCAGTGGTACGCATCCACTCTACTATACTTTATGCTAATCATAAACATAAGAATGCAAGCTATTAGGAGCAATAAGGAGACATGAATAAACACGTGAAGATACCACTAGTTGCCTAAACTCATACTCTTAACATAGCAAAACATCAAACATGGCACACAAGGGCCAACTAAGCCCGAGATCTCAACAGATCATCTAGGTGAAAGCACATATCAACAGCAACAACTCTGGAATGAATCTGGGTCACGTAGCATCAGAACATACACTCCAGGTGAGGCTGGGAAGCATTAGAACATACACCCTAGGTAAGGCCGGGTCACATAGCATAGAAATATACACCATTGCTCAGACTCCCCCTTTGAGCATCGACAAACTGGGTGAGGTCGGGTCACCTAGCATCGGAACATACACACATACTCAAAATTCCCCATCGATTATCTTCGAATGAGGCTCGAGTCACATAGCAACGGTAACCTACATTCAGTATCTCTAACCATCGTGTTGCAACACTCTTTTCTGGATTTCCGAATCCCATCAATCAAGACGACTCAATCAATCAAATGCCTACCCGACAAACAATCAACGTGATCCCAAGGATCCCCTTATTGTTTCTAATCATCATCACATCATTTATTTTACATTACTGAGTTTTTAATACATTATGGAGAAGTATATAATTAACCTCATTTATTGCTCCTTTAATCTACATTTTCACATTAATTAATACTTTAATCAAACCATTAATCTTCCACCTCGATTCTCATCTTCAACTAACATTACAGGTTATTCAGTTCAGTGGGTACTGGTACTTGGACACGAGTATCAGTACGGTACCCCTGGGTATCGGTACTCACACGCGTACCGATACTGATATTACTTGCTAGAAATCCTAGATCTCCACAAGTACTGGTACAACCAAAGCTCGTATCGATACCCTATTCACGGGTTTGTACAATTTCCTCAAATTATGATATTACAATGCTTATTTGATCCCTAAAGCTTGTGAAAGTTATTAAGGTTTGTTTACTAACACATACATTCAATTAATATTAATTATCGGCATCATAATCATTTAATCGAGTATTTATCCCTTAAGCATAATTCTCATCAATTCCCGTCAATATATTTGAACAAGCATACAAGGCATCGCAATTAATCAACCATTCAATCAATCATCAAATAATCATACGAGCATCTCAAACCATCTTAAACGGTCTCTAAAGCCTCTATAAGTCTCATCATAATCACAGCATCATCATGCATCTCATAAATATCGAGTCTCATAATACCAATTTCTACTCATACTTATTTATCGTACTATTTTGCAAATGCTAACACGCAAAGCAATCACATTTATGATACTCATGAAATAGTAAGAGTTCGAAGTGTCCTAACCTTAAGCGATTATCGATAAATCCTTACTCGAGCTCCTATAACACTTCTCTTGATCTGGTAGACCGAACAATCCTCATAAATACACAAATATCACAATTACTAAGTAACACATTCACTAACTAATCCACAAGTACAAACCTATAAAAATAGCTTACCATGTTCGAATTTGGAAAAACAGACTACGACAACAGACTTAGAAAAATGAGAAACCCCCGAGTAGGGTTCCTCAAAAAAAGTCAATGACGGTCAACAGCGGCGCAATGATGGTCAATGGTGGTGCAATGGCTGGCGGCTAGCAGCGTGGCTTGGTAACTAGCAGCTTGCTCAGCTCAATTTAAAGGGCTGGCTTGATAGACCAGCTTAGTTCCTCGACTTGGGTCAGCTCAGCATTCCAGGTTGGCTCAGCTCAGCCCAAGCCGTTAAAACCTACTTGAGTTTACGTCGCACGCCCACGCATAGGCGATGGCGCGTGTGGCACATGTGGCAACCTTCAATGGCTAGATGTGAATGGCAAAGCTCTAGATCAACTATTTTTCGGCCTTTGATCACTGTAGTGGTGGTATTTCTCGATGATTTACGATGAATCTCCCCTTTTTCAAGCTTTTGAATCTTCCTCTCTCTTACCCCAGCTAGTGACAACAGCGACAGTGACACGACTACCACCGACGAATTTGTCTTAGTGAGCTAAAGGCAATGGCAGAAGCGGTGTCGTGCACGGCAGTCTAAGGGGCAGTAGATCAATGTTTAAAACTCTTTCCCTTACTTTTCTCTTTCTACCACTTTTCTCCCTCTCCAATACAGCCTATCCTCATTTTTCCAACCACCCCAAAATCCTTTTAAATTTCAAAATCCTTATCCCACTTGGATGAAATAATTTAATAAAAACCATCATCTTTTCCTTTTTCTTTGCCACTAGGCCCATATCAATTCTCTTAATTGGACTCCTAACAAAAAGGCCCAATACCTAGGTCTGAGACCTAATTCGCTAATCTGAAACTGGGTCGCTACAAATCTCTCATCCTTAAAGAAAATTTCGTCCTCAAAATTTATACCCATAAATAAAAAGAAGACTCGGAAACTTAAACAACTCTTGAGGGTCTTCAATAATATCCCGCAGCGCTACTATGACCTCAACACTCATTAGAAGTAACCCTTGTCTTCTAACGGTACAAACATAATCTCAATTGATTCTTCTCTTAGAAGGAATCCATCCTCACTCAATATATTACATATTGGAAGAAAAACCCAAAGGTACCTATACCAACATGTCATACAAATACGTCATCAAACAAACTTAAATAATGTTGTATAACTCAACAGATTTGTTCGCAACAAAATCCTTCCACAAATCCATATAATCTAAAAGAACAGGAGGTTAAGCAGCCATTGCATCCAAAATGAAATGATTCCTCTCGTGGTGAATCCCTGAATGAGACTCTAACTCTGATGGCATTTCATATCTATATCATTGCTTGTCCTGTGCAAGACTTCTTAAAACGAGCAGCATCTGCACTTTCCTCAATACTTACCTTAAACTCGGCTATGATAACTCATATCGCCAACTAAAGTAACACCTATTAACTTAGTTCACGCAAGAGTCTTACACTCCAACTATAGCGTGTCTGGAAAACACGTCATTTAAACCCTCACTCAGATCTTTCATCGCATGAGATCCCACCAAGGGATAAGGTTCCATCACCACCTCGAATCTTATGTCAAAAGGTAACATGTACACACCGAAATACCATACAACCCAACCCACAAACAATCCAAGCAGACTTTCTATATGGATCCCACCTTTGCCGAAAATAACAATCGATACCTACCAAGAATTATACCATTACTCCATGAAATCCCATCAAAACTATGCACTCACAATCTGATAGGCTTGTAGCACGCTCGAATCGATCTTCTGAAACCGTCAAGAGGGTTGATTTGCACTCTTTGATGAATTGGCTAAAACCGATAAAAACATTAGACAGTTTGCACAAGGATTTTAGAGTGGTTTGATTACCCAATCGAGTCTACACCCACTACCTTAGCACACCACTAAGGATTTTCCATTTCACTAAATGAATTCTTCCCTTTTTCACGGGATCAAGAGATAACCCTTACAACCCTATCTTTTACTGGCTAAGATAGAACCACTCTAGTTTTTACATATTGGAAGGTTTGTTTGGTAAACTAAATACCTCACAAGGTGGGCGTTTACACAATTGAGCTCATAATAAAGAGTAAAAAGATGTACAATTGAAGCACTTTCTAAACTATGCACAAGATAAGTGAAGAAATAAGAATTAGACTTAAATTCTCTTGATCATCTTGCTTGGATATGTTCTCTCTTAATATTTAAGTGTTCCAGCCTTTATTTTATAGTTAGGAATGAGTTCCTAGCTGTTAAAGACCATTAGGGATCAAATAGAGCCGTTGGGGATAATTTCCATGCTCAATTTCCCAATCTAGAGTTGTCGGTATCGGTACGCGGGTGTGTATATTAGTATGCCCCTTCTTATGGAAATAGCCGTTGTACTCTAATCAACCTGTGCATATCGGTATGCCTATGTAGCTTATCGGTACGACCTGTCATGGAAATAGCCGTTGGGGTAGTTAAAAATATAGGGGTATCGGTAGGCCTCAAAGCGTATCGGTACGACTAAGCCTGTACCGGTATGGGTTTTTGGTTCTAGAATTTTCCTGTAGCTGAAACCCTAACAGGTATCGATACGGTTGAGACCGTATTGATACGGGCCTTAAGAAATCTCAGGTTTAGCTATTTAAAAACGTTTTGAAGCCTTCCAAAACCTTTTGAAAAAACATGAAACATATTTTCAAGTCGTTTGGACTTAAAATTATTTTTAAAATCTTTTCAATTTAGTCCAAAACTATTTTTCAATTATTATATCAAAACAAATATCCTAACAATCTCCCCTTTTTGATATAATAAAACCAACTTGAAAATTGTTTTTGTGACTCTCTCCCTTTGTAAAAACAAATTTTAAATAAGAGAATAAAATTCAAAAATAATTAAAGCTTCCCTTTATTCAATTGAAAATTCAATTTTTCAAACTTTCCTCCCCTTTTTGTTATATCAAAAATGATTCAAGACAAAGTTTGAAATGACATGAAGCACAATAACAATGGAGAGTTTAAAAAAATTGACAAAATAAGAATTTGTTTTAAAATTGGCTCCCCCTTTCTCAAAGCATTCCAAAAAATTGGCTCAAAAGCTTTACACTTAAAAGATATTGAATTTCATCATTAGATCAAATCAATTTAAAAGCTCATGAAACTCAATTATCCAAGTCTTCAAAATAAAAGAATAGATAACCAAATAAATAAAGAATTAGCATAGAGGTTACCAATCTTCTTCATTTGTGAGACTAGAGCATTCCAAAATTTTTGCTATCATCATCATTGCTCTAACACACCTACAAAAGATATTTACTTGATTTTTGGTATCTAAATTGCTTTGGATCCATTTATATTAGTCACAGTGTCTCTAGTTTCCTTAGGAACCCATACTTGCTTAATTTTATAAGACTTTCTATTTCTTATAGGACAAGTATTTATGGCTAACACCCCAGAAAATGGGCTAGAAGATTCAGGTATTTTGTTGAAATCGGATTAGAATTTTGGACTATGTTTTAGCTAATTAATTATGGAAAATAAATTGTGTTTATTAAATTGATTTCCGATAAATTTATCGTGTCTAATATTTTTGTGAAAATATATTTGATGAATTTATAAAAGGGGGAAATTAGGTTTTGATTAATTTTAAGTGGGTTGATTTAATTTTAAATTAAATAGTGACAAAATTTCAAGAGTTGTAAAATTTTAATAATGGCGATTTTGTAAAAAGGGATTAAGTGGTATTTTTATTGGAATTATTAAATTAATGATTAAATATATCTTTCTCTTGTTTTTAACCAAAAGAAGTTGACGGTTATAATTTTCTAAAAGTTGAGAAAAAATATTTTTAAGATTCTCTCATTTTCTTCCAAACAAAATTTAAGGATTTCTTGATTCCTTAATTATTTCTACTTCAATTTCTTCTCCATTTATTTATAAACAATTGTGGATCAAGGATTTTGATTTCTACATCATATTCACTATTTTTCTTGTTGGAAGTCAAGAGGGGAGTTCTCTTCAAGTTGGTTTTTCATCAAGCAAGGTGAGAAAATATTCTTTAATGATTTTCTACATGATTTTGATTCTTAATCTATAATTTATCGTGCTTTGAGATAATTAAAACGAATTTCTAATGGAAATATTAGATTTTAATGGATTTTCTCATAAATCTTGATTAGATTATAGTAATCTAATGATTTCTATGGAGCTCTAATGTTTTGTGCATGGATAATAAAAATCTAAAATCGATTTTATAATTTAATTTCCGGAATTAATCTAATTGGTTAAATTTAGATTTGAGTTCTTAGAATAGGGTAATTGATAGAGTGGTGGATTTAATTATTGAATCATTTATTAATGTGCATTGTTTGTGTTCGATGATTTTTCCTGTAAGGAATTGTAAAGTTAAAAAAAGGGACGAAATTATATGGCCCTCATGGGCATTAGCGCCAGTAGAGCAGGTGCTACTACTGCTGTATCATTTGAATGGGTGTTGGTTTAATGAAAAAAAAGGAGTTATACAGCCCCGAAACAGGGCACAAAGTTGGGCGCGTAGCTGTGCGTGTGCCAGGGGATTGTGGCACCACAATTTTAAAATAAAATGGGGATTGGTTTGGAACGTCTACTGCCATTACAAAGCCATTTAAATGGCTGTAGGAATAGTGAATAATATAAGTTTGGGGAAATTTAATTGAATGGTTCGAACAACAGCTAGTTGTTAGGGGAGTTTAATTGTGATGGTGGTGCTATAGTAAATTGGTTACTTTGATATGGTCCAATTTATATTGACCAGTGCATTTTCTGATAGAGGTTGGCAAGTGTTTGTGCGATTTTCGGTTAGGCGACGAGGCGTTGGTGTCGAGACGTTGGCATCGAGGCAATAGCAAGTTGGTGAGGGCAAATGTGTTTTGGTACTATAAAAAGGTTTGAATTATGACCTTGGGAGTTTAGTTAAAGCCTAGCAAGCTTAGCTAAGCTCAGACGTAAGTTTTCTCTATTTTTGCCTTTGTATATCGGTTTGATACGAGCTTTTGATTTACATGTGTTGATTTAAAGCAAGATTTAATTGCAATGCAAGATTTGTTACTTGGTGTTTATATGCATGATTTTCATATGAAATGCAATTGGAAATGGTTATGTACATGGATTCTTATGAGTTTCGATAAATGGTTTCCGAAAACAATGTGTAAGTTTTTTTAAACATGGTTTATTGCATTTGAAAACGGGTTATGTGTCGCATATGGAAAAACAGTGAGGTAACATGTTTAAAATGAAATATATTGGCAAGCGACAATGATTAAATGTTATCGGATATAGTTGGCATGCCATAGGGTTTAAAGTGCACTATAATAAGTTGCCTCATGCCTGTCGAGGGGTTAATTGTGTCATTTTCTCCACCATGGGAACCCCAGCGGTCGAGGGGTTAATTGTGTCGTATTCTCCCGATGGTGGATTACATATTACAACGTTCGAGGGGTTAAATGTGTCGTATGCTCCCATTGTAGATATTATACATCAAAACCGTCGAGGGGTTAAATCCGACGTATGCTCCTGTTATGGATGTATGTTAAGTGGTCTAAGGAACCACTTGTGAAATCCGTGTATCCGATGTATTTTTACAAATGGAAAGTTTTGATTTTGGGTCACTTAAATGCCAATATATGAACTAATGTATCATGATAGATGGATTATGTTTTGTATAATGTGATTTATACATGTAATGCTCTTTAAGCTTTGCTTTTGGAAAAATAAGCATGTGAAGGCTTAATTTGAGGTTTGCATATAGGATTATGCACAAGATCCATGATACATGTTTTGCATATGGTTTAATATGCTTGGTATTTGAAAGCTATGTTTGCGTATGGTTATTATGCATGTTTCAAAAGAAGCTTTTGTACATTTGATTTAGTGTGCATGGTATGTTTTACAAACTTATTGGAAAATTGCTTTGACTTAATTAAACATGTTTTATTTAAATGTTTTGGAATGGTGAGTTTGACATGCTTTAAAACGGGTTTCTAATAAGGCTTTGATTTTAAAAATGCATTAACATTTTATCCTTTTTGAGCGCACTCACTAGGCATTATATACTTACGGTCTCTTTTCTTTCGTCAATGCAGTGAATTAAGCAAGTGCATGATTGTGGTTCGAGGCAAGGAATGGTTCCAAGACAAGCGTATTAAAGAGTATGTTATGGTGTTTTTAATATTTGCAATAAGGCAATGTGGGTTAATCGTTGGGATGTTATTTTGTATAAATTTTGATTATTTGGTTGAGGGTTATATTATGTTGGATGATGGCATTGTTTAATGTGTATGTTGTTGATTATGTTTTTAGTACCAAGTACATTTGATGGTTATGATTTAATGTTTTAAAATGGTCTAATAATGTTGATTGGGTGTATCGCTTGTATTCTAAGTGTATACATGGTCATGTGCTTCTATTTCTTAATTAATCTATAGCCTATGTTTGAGACCTTAACCTTTTGGTGTATATTGAATAATGCTTTATTTTGTTATAAAGCATGCCTTTGGATTACTTGATTATTATTTGAGTTGGTTTATGGCATGTAATTAATTGGGTATTTATATTGGATGCCTAATTGTAATCCGTTTGAGTTGAAAATCGACATGCTAGAATGAAATATAATTAATTAAATATTAGCAGCCTAAAACTTTTATAAGTCTCTATAACTATTTATATTTGCATTTTGGTCCCTAAAATGTTTATGTTTGCAATTAAGTGCCTTATCGATGTTTGTTTTGAATGAAAATTGAACTGCTGCTTGAATGCACATTTTTGAAATTAACTATTCCAGATAAGATAAAAGAAAAAAATGGACCTTAATTCAAGTAAGTCGTTTTGAGATTACTTTGATAAACCCAACGTAATCTTCTTAGTTCGGGTCTTACATCTAGGCCGGGTCAATGGGTTACATTTGGTGGTATCAGATCCAGGTTTCACAACCTCAGACGAATAGAGTTTAATCTGGTTATTTTGAGAAATTGATTAATGTATTCATATATGTATATGTTGTTAATTGCTTATGTTGGGTTTACCGGGAACACATTGCCTATTACAAATGTTATTGAAAAGGTTTTTGCAGGTTTGTCTTGGATCACTTGCCGAGCCTATACCCTAATTGTTAGGTTTGAAAATCGGTAATGAATTTGATTTTAAATAAGAAATGATTTATTCAGTAATTACTTCCGAGCTTAGTAGGCGTTGCCTAGGTTATTGATAGTATGAGAAAGATAGCTTCTGATCTTGAGTTGACTTGGTCCTCGATCAAGAATTGTTAAAAGTGGTCTTCAAACTTGAGAGACATTGTCCTCGTTTGTGAGTTTATAGGGGCGTTGGTCTACTGCTTCAAATATAAAAAGTGGTTATTACTATCGATATTAATGATATGGATTTTGAAGACAACAGGTTAGTGTAATGATGTAAATGGAAATGGGTACACCATAAGTTGTCGTAAGCTTGATGGTAAAATCAAGATTCGTAAGGTATGCTCGAGTTTTGCTCGATAAAGCTTTGGTCGAGATTTTAATAAGAATTTTGGAGTGTTTAAGTTGATAAGGGTGTGATGTACGCTTCAGGCAAGAAAGTTGACGTCCAGGATCGAAACCTGACCAGTGATGTTGATTGTTAAGGAGAATGTGATAGTATCCCTAACATCATTTCCACGAGGATGGTTAAGGTATGAAACGTGCACAATGTATTGGATTAATTTTCATCTTTGGAAATCAGAGTGCGCAGTGGAAGCATGGAATCTGTATTTTGATTAGGGAAAGGTTGAGTAATATGTTTTTTGTTTCCTATTGTGACGTTTGGAGGATTTAAATTTCATGCAGTTGTGTTTATCAACCATGAGTGGCTATACATTGGATACGTGCGACAAGATTTCCATTTTGAGAATCTTTGTTTTAGAGTGCTCTTGGCAAGACCATGGTTTTTAACTGAATTGTGTCGAATATGTTCATCGGAGAATTTGGGTTTTGACGTTATTTTTGAATATGATCGGGTGTTGGAACACCAAGCGATGGTTAGTTTTGAATATTATGAAGTTTTAAAGATTTGAATTAATTTCTTAGTATAGATTGTTTTGGTATGGACCGAATTAAGATTGATGTGATTTTGGCTAATGAGGCTAAAAGGATGTCAAGATTTATGTTGTAAAGTTGTCATGGCTTATGTGAATAGATATGGGGTTGAGTATGTTCGGATTTTGAATGTCTGTGTTGTTTGAGAATTCTTTTCTGAAGTGCTTTTGAGGGAGTTTTTTCATGTTGTTATATGTTTACGAAGGTGAATTCGGTGTTGAGATGTACCTTGCTAGGGCTCCCGAATCCTTTTTGTATCGTGTTGACTAACGTTAAAGAAATGTATAAGTTGAGAGTGTAATTTTAAAAATGGTCGATTTGTGGATAGGTTCAATCAGAAGTCCTGTTTTAGGGAGCATTGAGGTGGTTGTTAGTGAGAATGGTGTTTAGGACCATTGGTTGGTATGGATTTATAATTATGTTGTATAGACATCGAAAGTACTAGTGGCATTTGAGGTTGCAATGAGACGAGTATTCTGTGAATACTTAGTTCCGTGAATAGAAAAGGTGGTGATATTTTGTGTACAGTGGTGTCGAGATGAATCTTGACTGACAATCAAGATTTGCTACTGGGCTTTTGTAGCGAAGCGTTTGTCTCATAATTGGAGTAAGTGTAAGTTTTGGGAAAGATGAATGAGGTGTTTTAGGGATGTGATTAGGTGGTGTAAATTTGGTCTGAGAATGTTGTTAGTAAGTGTGAACTATTAATCATGCACAGTATATAAACACTTATATATATATATATAAATACATGTCTGTACATGCATACATTTGAACATGACATTAGAGGTTTTTCATACATATACATAGGCATCTACGAGGGTATATAAGTAATCATGCATACATATGTTCACATTTATGAATGACTTTTCGGAAGCCTGACGAAGTGATGGTGTAAGCAAGGTAGCATTTGTAAGTTAGCCTTAGCGAGGAGATGCTCTGGGGTCTCATAGAGTATGGAAAGTGTTAAAGATGGATTCTTGGAAGTTGGAGTTGTGCTGGATTTAAAGAGATCAAGGTTGGTGTTTTAAGTACGTGGCTTTCTGGGATCAGTTGATTGCTATCGAAATTCGTTGAGGAATTTTCTTAGATGATTTGACCGTTAGCAAAGTTGTGGCAAGAGATGTTCTGTTGAAATGGACGTGTGATGGGTTATGTTCATGGTCATAGCTTGGGCTTAGTTAGTTGATTAGTTAGGTGTAACGCCTTGGTTTTGGGCCTAGGTGTTTTCAAGGTCGATTAGACAGTTTGGAGGACTAGATTAGAAGATTCGAGTCAGTTTTGAGATTAATTTGATATAAATATTTTTGAGTGAGAAAAAATATGGAAAATATTTTAAAATTATTATTTAATATGTAGATGTTTTTGGTAAAATTAATTTTGGAAAATGGAATTTTGAAATTTGACATTTTGGGCTAGTGACCAAAATATAAAGATTCAAAAACTGTTTTTAGTGACTATTTTGTAAAAGGGTCAAAACTTAGAATCTTTAAGGAGCTATTTGGACAAAGTCTAATATCAAACTTTTCTATTTAATTGGTTATTTTTAAAAAGGTTTTTAAAGGGGTATAAATAGGCTTGGGGAGTTAATTTTATAATTAATTTCTAAAAACAACTTTACGTAACTAACTTTTCTCTAAAAGATTTTCTCTCAAATTCTCTCCATCCAAACACTCTTTTCTTCTTCAAAATCCTTAGGTTACTTCTTGATTTCTTCAATCTCTTGATTTCAAATAGGTTTCCTATGATTTCCTATCAAAACCTTATTGTTTTAATCTTGTTTTCTCATGTAAATCAATCCAATTAAGGGAAAAGTCGGCATTAGAGGTGAGCTTCGTTCTTCTCCTCTAATGAATGGTTCTGTACTGAAATTCCCAAGTTATTGATCATTTATAAATGTTTTCTAATCAGTTTTAACGATTTAATTATGGAAAATTGGATAAATCAAGGTTTAATTGATGAGCTTCATCGATTTTCATACTAGATCTGTTTTGCTATGTTCTTGATTGGATTGGAACTTGATTTTGATGTTTTATAATGTTAATAAGTTGATTTTAACATTGGAATCCCGAAACTAGGTGAATCTCTAATTTATAGGTTGTTAGTTATGAGTTTTTGAGGAGTTGTGGATGTTTAATGAATGTTGGAGGTATAAGGATGATGTAAATGTGTTTTTGGATGTTAATTGATGATAATTGTTGGATTAAACCATTAGGTTTTGGCTGGGTTAAGTTTCGAAGGTGTTTGATGTTGTTTTAGGTTGTTGTATAGGGAAATTGGTTAGAGTTTGATGAGGATTTGTGTGAATTGATATCATTGAGCTGTTGAATGCATTTTGATGCATTGAATCCTCTACTTTAGTATGGTTAAAGCAAGGGAGGTTGATCTTTAAGCTTGAGGTGAGATTTCAGAAGCCTTGGAGGCTTGGATTATCATCGGCGATCAAAGTTTTACGTAGTCGGTGAGTGAGAACGTGGTTTACAGGTTTTCAAAGGTTTGAAAGTTGTGTTTGGGAGTTTAGATTAAGCTTGAAATGCTGGTTTAAGATCAGAAGTAAGTAAAGGATGATTTCTCTCTCGTTCTCGGTTTGGCAATTGATTTTGATGCACTTGTTTTGATGATTTGATTTCTCAATGTTATATGCATGATCTGAGCATGGTTTAATGCTGGGAAATGGTTATATAATGATGATGATGCATTTGGAAGTAATGCATGTTTTGATAATGTTTTTGAACATTGGTTATGCATAGTGGAATGCAGTGGTTAAATGGTTTTAGTTGATGCATATGAAAATAGTGAGTTAATGTTAATGAAATGAATTATATTGGCAAGTGATGTGGTTTAAAATGTTATCAGATATAGTCAGCTAGCCATAGGATTGATGGTGCACTATAAAAAGTCGTCTTGGATGTTGAGGGTTTTATGTGTACCGAAAACTCCATCCAAGTACCCTAACGGTTGAGGGGTTATACGGTCCTGAAAACTCCCGTTAGTGGATTATACATCTTGCCGATGAGTGGTGTTGAGGGGTTTATGTGCACCAAAAACTCCAACATGAGTACCACAACGGTGGAGGGTTTTATGTGGACCGAAAACTCCCATAGGTGGACTTTGGATGATTATGGTTGAGATTGTACGAAGTGTTGAGAGGATACTTGTTGAATTCGTATATCCGATGTAATATTTTGTAAAGTAGAACTTGGTTGATGAAGACTTGTAAGCCAATATAATTGATGATGTATCATGTTGACGGATTGTGTTGTATAATGTTGGTTTAAACATGTTTTACACTTTAAGCCTTGCATTTCGTGGTTATGCATGGGAAAGCTTAAATTGAGTGTAGCAAATGTGATTTTGTTGCTAATCCATGATACATGTTGCATATGGTTTAATATGCATGTTTTGGAAATGTTAAGTGCATGGTTTTTACAAGGCATGATGATATTGATGATGATTTAAAAGGTGTTTTAAAAGTGGTTTTCAAAGTGGAATGTTAAATGATTTTAAATGCATCAATGGTGGTTTGTTTTAGAGCATTCCTCACTAAGCCTAGTGTGCTTACGCTCTCTTTTTCCATCAATGCAGAGAATTAAAAGGGTTGGAGGCAGCGAGTAAGCAAGGAGGAATCCAAGGACTTGACCTTTGAAATTATGGCTTCAATTTAGACTTGTAGAAATAAAGGCAATATGGTTAATTGTTGTTTGGGAAGGTTGTTTGCTAAACTCCCTTTTGTGTTAATTGTTGTTTGAGCTTTGTGTAAGGCTCTATATGTTTGATTTTGCCTTGGATTTATGTTTTGGATGTTGAGTAGGAAGTATGCCTATAGATGTTGTGGATATGTGAGTCATGTTTGATTGGGCTGCTTAAATGCATGAATGATTTGCGTAAAGTATGCCTATGGTGTTTAATGATGTTTGGGTAAGGTTTGGTAATGTTTAGAGTAAGCCAAAGTGTCATATGTTAGATCTAGAAGTCATTACAGGCCTTCGCGTATCAGTACGGGTCCCTTGGTTTCGGTACACAGGGTTTGGGAAGGCTCAAAACATCAAAATTTTGCAAGGGGTATAAGTACGCCTAGCCACCATATTGGTACACCTAGAGGAAAATATACATTGGTTTCGATACATGGGCTCCGGTACTGGTACGCTCTTTAGCTATTGGAATTTGGTTTTCAAAAATAATTCTTAAAGGATCGATACATGGTGGAACTGTATCGGTACAGGCCTGTTTAACACACCGTATCGATAAGGGGTTACCAGTATCGGTATGTAGAGCAATTATTTTGGTTGAACTATATCGATATGGATCTAACCGTATTGGTACGCAGTGTATCTTTTTAGGTTTCTATCTACTGAAGTTTGAAATTGCGCATTTTAGTCCTTGAATGTTATGTATGTAGTTAAATAAGCTTGGATGATTGTTTTAAGCTGGAATTTAACACGTGAGCATGAAATTGGATTAATGAAGGATTGGTAACTTGAATTTTAATTAATTCCTTGTAGTTTGTGAAAAAATATGTGTTGGTCCCCGAAGTGCATGGTTGAGCAATTAAACCCTGTTTTGCAATATGATTGTAATGTAACGAATCTAATGATGCATATTCACTTTAGAATCTAAATTGATGCATTTTGATAAGATAAAAAGAAAAAATGGACTCAGTTTAGGTAATTAGTTCGGCTTTGCTTCAACAAACATAATGTGGCTCTTTTTGCTTAGTTTCATTTAGATCTAGACAAGGGGGTTACATTTGTTGGTATCAGAGCCAGGTTTATGAAAATTTGGGATGTTATTGATGATTGTTCATTGTTGGTTGCTATGCACGGTGATTGTTTATACGTATGTGATTGCCATATGCTATGTCGGGGTATTTGTGGGATATATTGCCTTATTACTATAGTTATAAAATGATTTTGGTTTGAAAAGGAAGTCTTGGATCCTTTCTTGAAGCTGGCCTGATTGTTTTTGTTTTGGTGTAATTATTGTGCCTTAGATACATTTTTATATGATGCCACCGAGGAGAGAATTATGATCAAGCACAAGTGCTGCTGCCGGAGGGCTTGGAGTTGAGGGTGAGGTAGTGCATCCTAAGGGGTTACCACCTTCTCTGCCTAATCCTCCTAAGGGAGTATAGCAAGTACCACTGCACCACCTGGTCTGGTGTACGGTGATATGACACCCTTGGTACAGGTAATGACTGGAGCATTTCAAGCTGTGATGGCTGGAGTACATGTACCAGAACTGGCACCAGCTGCTGTTGCTAATTTGGGGTTGCCGTTAGAGTGTTTGTGTAGTCTATGAGGAGTTGAGTTTAAAGGGTTGGCACCCAAGGCATCCGAGGAGTGGTTTGCCAATACAGATTAAATTTTGGATCATATGGGGTGTAATGATGTTCATAAGCTGGGATGTACAGTGTCTTTGTTATAAGGTGATGCTTAGAGTTGGCGGACTACCGTGATCACGGGCATAGAACCCGATGATGTGATATGGGAGTTCTTTCAAGCTACCTTCAAAAAGAAGTATCTGGGAGTTAGATACTTAGATGAGAAGAAACGTGAGTTCATGACCTTGGTTTAGGGTTGTGTGTCAGTATCTGAGTACAAGGTACAGTTTGTGAGGCTGAGTTAGTATGCGCCTGAGTTGGTACTGGATAAGAGGCATTGTTGTGACCGATTTTGTTACGGATTGGTATAAGATGTTAAGGGATATATGTTGGCCACTGACTATACGGATTTTGATTTGTTGGTTACACAGGCAAAAGACATCGAGCAGAGTTTGGGTTTATCTTTGCATTCAGAAGGTTTTGACTTTGGGAAGAGAGCTACAGATTTTGGTTCCGGTGGGGGTTAGTCTAAGAGACACCGTGATAGGAGGTATCACCCTGAGCATAGACTGGGTAGAGGCAATGCTAAGCGTGGGTTGCAGTTCCAGAGTATCCAGGTTAAAGTATTGTATAATACCTGTTAGGTATGTGGATCGCGAGATCACATGAGGCAAAGATGTCCACGTTTGTCTAGAGAAGGACAGGCTCATTCGGCTGTTGTTGCTAATTCTTGCTGGAGTTATGGTTATGGGGATCATTTGAGACGTGATTGTCCATTGTTGGCTAGGGGTAGACAAGTACCTACACCTATTGTTGCACCATAGAGAGGTCCTAGGTGCAGTCGAGGTAATTTCTAGCAAAGGAAGAAAAGACTGAGGACTATTGCAGATACAGTGGGAATTCAACCTGATGGTGGTGGACCCGCGAGAATCTATGCTCATTGCGAGGGGAGGAATGAAACTGATGTGATAGCAAGTATTTTTACGTTGCAGTCTATGTCATTACTTTCTCTGATAGATTCTGGTTCTACTCATTCATATATTTTGCATGAGCATGCTCATTTTCTTGATATATCGATAAAAATGTTAAATGTGGGTATGAAAGTAACAAGTTCTTTTGGAGAGATGGTTGTCACGAGAAGGTTTTATAGGAGATGTCCTTTAATGGTTCAAGGTCACGTGTTTGCTGATGGTTTGATGGAATTGCCGTTTCATGGTTTTGATGTGATCTTGGGCATAGATTAGTTGAATGAGCATGGGGCTATGGTCGAATTTGTTACCAAGCGAGTTTTGTTGAAGCTTGCTGATGATTAGGAAGTGGTGGTTATGGGTGAGAATATTAAGTTCTTATCCAATGTGGTTTTGGCTTTGGAAGCACGTAAGTTGTTGGAGTGTGGGTGTCAAGCATATCTGGCTTATGTTATGAACCCAAATATGGAAAAAGTGCAGACTAAGGATATTTGTATTGTTTGTGAATTTCCAAGGGTATTTCTGGAGGACTTGTCTGGGTTGTCGCCAGATACAGAGGTAGAGTTTTTTATTGAGACGTATACTGATACGACTCTAGTGTCGATTGCACCGTATCGCATAGCACCGAAGGAGTTGAAAGAGTGTAAGATGCAACTTTAGGAGTTGTTAGAGCGTGGTTTCATCCGACCTAGTGTGTCACTGTGGGGTGCACTGTGTTTTTTGTGAAGAAGAAGTGAAGCGAACTTTTTTCTGAAATTCAAAAAAATTTAAAGGGTTCGAACGAGATCGCTAAAAAGGAGTAATCGAGTTCCTTTTATTTTGAAAGTATTTGGAAAATGAGAAATTCTTTAAAAATTGTTTTTGAAAACAAAAAGACTTTGAGTCGCCACCGGCCACTAAGGTACATCGGACACCATAAAACTAGAGATTCGCTTGAAAAAGGGTTCGGGAGTTGGTTACGCGTGGGGAAGGATTAGCACCCCCATCACGGCCGGAAATCGGTACCAAAATATATGCTACTTTTAATTTATGGAAATTATCAAAATTTAAATTGAATTTAATTAAATTATTCGTGGTTGAATTTAGACCTTAATTAAACGGGCTTGGTCAAATTGGTGAATTCGAATTAATTAAGAGTTTAATTAATAAGGGTGATGAAACCTCGGACCATAGATTAAACCGACATTGAATAAACATGACTGCCGTGTTAATGTATGGTTCGAACTCCGTTCATCACCTTTATGATGATGCAAACAGTTAAGGATGATGAAATGATTTATCAAAATTTTAATTCCTTTTAAATTACCTTTAGACGATAAGAATTAATTCGAATATTCGGTCAACATCCAGTGAGCCAGGACTGTTACGACACGAATATCAGAATTAATAAATACCTCTGGTTTATAATTAAAGTTAATTAATTACATGCGATATCCAATTAAAAAATTAAAGGTCTCATGAATGACAATTAAAATGCATGGCATAGAAAGGCATAAAATTAAAACCTAAGGCCCACTAAAGCCCTAACCTAAAAAGGCCGAAATTATTATAATTCAATTAGTGTTCTAATTATTAACTAGGTTAGTCTAGTATTAACCCTAAATTAATTAAATCCTAAAACCTAAAAAACTATCATTTTATTGGTTATCTTGAACCATAATTATAAATTTGATTAATTTTAAACTAAGATCCCAATGAGCCAAGGAAACTATCTAAAATTAATCGAATTAATTAATCATGACTTTAAATCATGTGATCTACTTGAAATTCCAATTTTACCCCTAAAAAGATTAAGAATTGTTCAACCAATTTAATACATTTAACATTTACCCCAATGAGCCAAGGGCGAATTTAAATGAATTAAATTGATTCGAACCTAAAATCTAACTAAAGCTCTAAACTTATGCTAAATTTAATTTAATCAATTTAAAGCCTATACCCCAATTAAACGAGAGCATAATTTAAATTAATTAAATTAAATTCTACATCCCTAAGCTAATCCTAACCGGGCCTAAACTAGTAAAACAACAAAAAAACGATCACCAAACTCCAATAATATAGCATACAAGAAGAAAAAACGTACCCTATATTATACATATATATATTAGCACATATTTACACTATACAACAATATAAAAACCACATTTGCATGCAATACAAACATGTATAAAATAATGGCAGTGTATAAAGGAAGTTTTAAGGAAAAGTACATGTAGGCAAGTAGACAACATAGACCGAATTTCAAACTGTGGTGCAACATATATGTATATATATTAGACATAAAATAAACATATATAACTATGTACGTGCCAGGGCCAAATTAGAATGCATAACAAGTCTAGAGGTTTAATTAGTACTTTTAACAAACGGAGAGGAGCTAAACTAAAACTATAAACACTGGAGATGGAGAAATTTAAAAAGACTTCCAAGAAACAGGGACTAAACAGATGATTAACCCCTTTAAGAATGAGTAAAAATATAAAAAGGGTTTAATTAAATGCGGTTTAAAAATACAAGGGTCTGGAGTACAATAAAACCATTTTAAAATAGGACTCAATTCGATCTTAGACGAAATCAAAAGATTTAAAAACATTCGAGGACCAAAGCTGAAAATTTAAAAGGCGAAACACTAAAAAAACTCAAAAGTGCAGTGAGGATTTAAAAATGCAAATAACCCATTTGTTCTATTTTTTTAAAACTATAAAAGACAAAATTTGCCCAAAACGGCAATATTTTAGCCATTTCCACAAAGCCTTTCAATTTCTGAAAATTCAGAGAGTTTTAAACTCTATAAACTCTTCAGACACCGAACCCGACCACCACAAAAACCCAAAAGCCACCCATTCCAGAGCCGTAAACAGCTGCGCCGGCCACCGTCCACCGGTGGTTGAAAACTGAAAAAGAAACTAAATCGAACCTCTTTTAAAACCAAACTTAGACCTAGCCTCAAAACCTTTCAAAAACCTCATTCCCCTTTTAGATCTGAAGAAAACCAAACCAAAAGAGAGCCTCCTTTGTTTTGTAAAACAGTTGTTACCCTAAAAGAACCTTTGCCACCAGCTGAGAAGACTGATCGGTACGACTCCGGTTCACCCTTAAAGGCCCTAGGGCTGCGGGCTTGTTTTTGAGAGACGATACGACGGTCGAAAGTTAAATGGGTGAGATTTCGAAACCTAGATCTAGATATCTCTTTTTTGTATGCATGCAATATTGAAATGAGAAATGAAGATACCTCTGAAAAGGCTCTTGAGTCTTTTTGTATTTCCTTTTTTCTTTTTTTCAAAAAACTCTGGTTACAAGCTGTGTGTTTCGTTTATATAACCGAATGGTTTTTTTGTTACATGAAAAATGAAATAAACGGTTGTAATACACTCTGAAATCCGTTGGGATCTTCTAAGCTCTTGTTATTTTTGGCTCAATATGGTTTTTGTGCCTCTTTACTATGTTTTGTTCATTTTCGGTTGCCTGGGATTAAATCTGACTATATTGTTTTTGTGTTTCCTTGCATGGTCACCGTGGCTGCTTGGGAGGAGGGGATGACCACTGGTGGTTGCCGCCGTGGCAGATGAGGAGTCAGACGCGTGGAGCTCACGCGCGAGTGTCGGAGTGGGAGAGCCGTTCGTGAGCGCGTGGCGATTCTGGAAGATTCCCACCTTCCATCCGAGCCGTCCATCTCCTCTCAGATCTAACAGTTGAAGAAGATGCGGCGCTGGCGGTTAATAACCCTAATTAGGGTTTCTTTCCCATGTTAGATCTGGACCGTTCGATCCATCACCAGATCTGACAGTCCAAATTTTTCTGCGCAAGAAGAAAAATAGCATTAGATTAGGGTTTCTGTTATCTGGCAGATTAGGGATTATTTGGGCTCCATAACGGGCCGACTGTAATATTTAATATGTATTAAATTTTTTTGGGATTTTGTAACATGGACTACAAAATAAAAACATTTGGGCTTTAATATTTAATGGGGCGTTATTATTTAATCTTGTAATAATATTTTTGAGATTTTATTTAACAATTGTAAAAGTAATAATAATAATAATAATAATATAATAAGAATAAAATAATTATAATATATCAACAAAAGCAAATAATAATAGTAATGTTTTTTCATTCAAAACATATAATTTTAACAAATTAGTAATCTATTACGCTAGTAGTAATATAACAATACTAATAATAATATTTTGGTTTTTTCTTTTTTTTTAAATGATAACACAATAAAGTATAAAAGAGATAATGCTTATAGAAAATTAATAATATTTTTTTAAAAACTAATAATTATAGTATATGTAAAGTAATAATAACAAAAGCCCATTATTCAAATATTTACAAAAAATAAAAACGGGTTAAAATATGGATAAAATTAGTGATTACAGCTGCCCCTCTTTGCTTGTCCTTGTAGAACAAAAATAAAGCAAAGACCATAAGCACTAGTTTTATCCAACTTCCATGTCAGACGATTTGTTCCTCAGAAGCGGCAGCGAACAAACCGAAATAACCTGTTTTCCCAGAGTGGCGAAAACACAACGGCATATCCTCCCTGAGCAGCAACGGACAGACCAGATAACTTGCTTTCTCGGAGTGGCGGAAACACAACGGCATATCCTCCTTGAGCGGCAGGGACAGACCCGATAACTTGCTTTCTCAGAGTAGCGAAAACACAACGGCATATCCTCATTGAACGGCAGCGGACAGACCAGATAACTTGCTTTCCCAGAGTGGCAAAAACACAACGGCATATCCTCCATGAGCTGTAGCGGATAGACCGGATAACTGGCTTTCCTAGAGTGGCAAAAACACGATGGTATATCCTCCCGAAGCAGCAGCAGCAGCTGACAGACCGGATAACTTACTTTCCCGGAGTGGCGAAAACACAACGGCATATCATCCCTGAGCGGCAGCGGACAAACCGGATAACTTGCTTTCCCAAAGTGGCAAAAACACAACGGCATATCATCCTTGAGTGGCAGCGGACAGACCGGATAACTTACTTTCCCAGAGTGGCGAAAACACAACGGTATATCCTCTCTGAGCGGCAGAGGACAGACCGGATAACTTGCTTTCTCGGAGTGGCAAAAACACTACGGTATATCCTCCCTGAGCGGCAGCGGACATACCGGATAACTTGCTATCATAGAGTGGCGAAAACACAAAGGCATATCCTCCTTGAGTGGTAACGGATAGACTGGATAACTTACTTTCCCGAAGTGGCGAAATCACAACGGCATATCCTCCCTGAGCGGCAGTAGACAGACCGAATAACTTGCTTTCCCGAGGTAGCGAAAACACAACGGTATATCATCCCTGAGCGCAGCGGATAAACCGGATAACTTGCTTTCCCGAAGTAGCAAAAACACGACGGTATATCCTCCCTGAGCGGCAGCAGATTAACCGGATAACTTGGTTTCTCGGAGTGGCAAAAATACGACGGCATATCCTCCTTGAGCGGCAGCAGACAGACCGGATAACTTGCTTTCCCAGAGTAGCAAAAACACAACGGTATATCCTCCCTAAGCGGCAGCAGACAGACCGGATAATTTACTCTCCTGGAGTGGCGAAAACACAACGGCATATCCTCCCTGAGCGGCAGCAGACAGAACGGATAACTTACTTTCCTGGAGTGGCGAAAACACAACGGCATATCCTCCCTGAGCAGCAGCCGACAGACCGAATAACTTGCTTTCCCGGAGTGGCAAAAACACAACGGCATATCCTCCCTGAGCGGCAACATACAAACCGGATAACTATTCTCCAAATGAATATATCCATTTCCTATGAGCCTAGACGGATAGGCTTTTTGACTTTCCTGTCTAAAAATTCTTGAATTATGGATATCTGCCTCATTTGCTTCTGAAATCCAGATGTTGGGAGTTTGAAATTACTCGCATATAACCTTCGGGCTATGAGTATTTGCCTCCTTCCGCTCTGAAATCTTCGAAAATGTTGGTCATTCCTATATAAACCTTTTGACCACAAAATCCTCTTCGCGAGGTGGATTCACACTAACATGGCTACTGACCGGATTCATGCCATCATGGCTACCCATCAAAAATCCTCAATAACTATATTCACGCTAACATGGCTACCGAAAGGAACTCTTCAATAATTGGATGCCCGAACTTCAGATCGTTCTAACATAAAAGGATGTCCGCCACTCTTGAATTAACCGGAGACCGAAAGACCCTTTGAAATCATAATCATGCAAGTCGAAGGACTTTTGATTCTTATCTAAGATCTACTTCTCTTCCCGTAAAGCTATAGATTAGATTATGTATCAATCTTCAAATACCTGTCTAAAATAATCAAAATGCTATGATGGTATGAGTTAGCATGTACCTAGCTTAAGGACATCCAAGTACGAATAATGCATGAGCAGAGTTATTATATTTTAATTTGTTTGGGAAAAACACTTGCTTTCTGGTCGGTCACCTTTAGCTCCTACAAGCCCCTTTTCTTTGTAGAATCTTCATCTTTTGTCCCTTCTTGAAAGGGTATTGTTGGCTTGCATTGATCGAAACACCGCCTACCACTTTTCGAAGTTCAAATCTATAATATTGCCCCACACTCTTCTTGGGATTAAATGTTATCACTTCAATGTCTCTTTATGACGATGTCTTTAACATTATGGTGAACCCGTGCCCCTAAGTCTCAAAACTTTTCCCACTTCTATGAAATCCGATCTTCACCTTTCTGAACCACACAAGGTATTATCTTTATCTCTGCTGGATCTCTCCCTTGTTTCCTCTTGAAAGGATCGTTGGCTTGCCCCAATAAGAATCAAATCTCATTTGTTGAAGTCTAAATTCATGATATCACCCTTACTTAACTGTCATCTCTTCTATAACTCTTTATGATGAGCCTCATTCTACCTCGGCATAGGGATGAACACATGTACCACAAGCTTCCAAGCTTTTCGTACTTCGACGGGGTCCAATTTTCAGAGCATCTCTTGAATCTTCAACTTTTGCTTCAATCTGTAAGGACATTGTCACCCTACACTAGCCATCTATCATTTTCCATCTTGTGACATCGCCTTCACTCAGCTTGGGCTCAATTGTCACCTCTTCCACGACTCTTCACAACGAGCCTTCTTCTATCTCATCATTGGGGTGAACATTATGCCCCCAAATTCTTAAATCTTCCTTTTTAATAAGGTCTCAAGTCTTCTATTCTGAGCCATACAAAATGTCACGATAGAAAGTTATTTCAGATCTCTGAACTGTTTGGTAGATTGAATTTTGGGATTATTTCGTTCCATCCACTGATAAATTACTCATTCATTCTAGGGCAACCATGTAGATCCTTGACCAAATACTCCAGCCACAGGGCCATACAGGGGGCCATTCTTCTCATTCTTTACCTTAGCGGCGCCTCATTTTACCTCTGGGCTTAACTGTTTATCTTGCCCCAGACCCAATGGTACGGTCTTTCTTCTGTCTCGATGTTGGGCTAAAAACATGCCCCTTAAATCTTCAAACATCCATTCATTTAATAAGACTCAATCCTTATTTTGCATGTACAACCAAGTTGAGTCATTGAACTGTGCAGCGCACTGAATCTGGCTTTTATTTTCTTTAGGATTATTGACAAGCCTTCTTTAAAAACCTTAGATTACTTCTTGATTTCTTCAATCTTTTGATTTCAAATGGGTTTCCTATGATTTCATATCAAAACCTTATTGTTTTAATCTTGTTTTCTCATGTAAATCAATCCAATTAAGGGAAAAGTCAGCGTTAGAGGTGAGCTTCGTTCTTCTCTTCTAATGAATGGTTCTTTACTGAAATTTTCAAGTTATTGATCTTTTATAAATGTTTTCTAATGAGTTTTAATGATTTAATTATGGAAAATTGGTTAAATCAAGGTTTAACTGATGAGATTAATTAATTGATTGATTTTCGTATTAGATCTATTTTACAATGTTCTTGATTGGATTAGAACATGATTTTGATGTTTTATAATGTTAATAAGTTGGTTTTAATATTGGAATCACGAAACTAGGTGAATCTCTAATTTTATAGGTTGTTAGTTATGAGTTTTTGAGGAGTTTTGGATGTTTAATGAATGTTGGAGATATAAGAATGATATAAATGTGTTTTTGGATGTTAATTGATTATAATTGTTGTATTAAACCATTAGGTTTTGGATAGGTTAAGTTTGCAAGGTGTTTGATGTTGTTTTCGGTTATTGTGGAGGGAAATTGGTTAGAGTTTGATGAGGATTTGTGTGAATTGATGTTGTTGGGTGTTGAATGCATTTTGATGAATTGAATCCTCTGTTTTTGTATGGTTAAAGTAGGGGAGGTTGATCCTCAAGCTTGAGGTGAGGTTTCGGAAGCCTTGGAGGCTTGGATTCGTATCGGCAATCAAAGTTTTGCGTAGTCGGTGAGTGAGAATGTGGTTTACAGCTTTTCAAAGGTTTGAAAGTTGTGTTTGGGAGTTTGGATTAAGCTTGAAATGATATTCTAAGCTCGGAAGTAAGCAAAGGATAATTTCTCTCTCGTTCTCGGTTTGGCCATAGGATTAATAGTGCACTATATAAAGTCGCCTTGGATGTTGAGGGTTTTATGTATACCGAAAACTCCATCCAAGTACCCTAACAGTTGAGGTGTTATACGGTACCAAAAACTCCCATTAGTGGATTATACATCTAGCCAATGAGCGGTGTTAAAGGGTTTGTGTATACCGAAAAGTCCCCTACGAGTACCATAAAGGTGGAGGGGTTTATGCGTACCGAAACTCCTGTTGGTGGACTTTGGATGATTCCAGTTGAGATTGTATGAAGTGTTGAGAGGACACTTGTTGAATCCGTGTATCTAATGTAATATTTTGTAAAGTGGAACTCATGTTGATGGATTGTGTTGTATAATGTTGGTTTAAAAATGTTTTACTCTTTAAGCCTTGCATTTGGTAGTTATGCATGAGAAAGCTTAAATTGAGTGTAGCAAATTGGATTTTGCTGTTAATGCATGATACTTGTTGCAAATGGTTTAATATGCATGTTTTGGAAATGTTAAGTGCTTGATTTTTACAAGGCATGATGACAGTGATGATGATTTAAAAGGTGTTTTAAAAGTGGTTTTCAAAGTGGAATGTTAAACGGTTTGAAATGCAAAGATAGTGGTTTGTTTTAGAGCATTCCTCACTAAGCCTGGTGTGTTTACGCTCTCTTTTTCCATCAATACAAGAATTAAAGGGGTTGGAGGCAGCCAGTAAGCAAGGAGGAATCCAAGGACTTGACCTTTGAAAGTATGGTTTCAATTTAGACTTGTAGTAATAAAGGCAATGTGGTTAATTGTTGTGTGGCAGGGTTGTTCGCTAAACTCCCTATTTGTACAAGTTTTGATTATTGTTTGGGATTTGTGTAAGGCTCTATATGTTTGATTTTGTCTTAGATTTATGTTTTGGATGTTGAGTAGGAAGTATGCCTATAGATGTTGTGGTTATATGGGTCATGCTTGATTACTATCGAAATTTGTTGACGAATCTTCTTAGATGGTTGCACCGTTAGCG
Organism: Hibiscus mutabilis; assembly: GCA_019671005.1. Classification (NCBI taxonomy): domain Eukaryota; kingdom Viridiplantae; phylum Streptophyta; class Magnoliopsida; order Malvales; family Malvaceae; genus Hibiscus; species Hibiscus mutabilis. The sequence goes on from CM033722.1 coordinate 32,788,984, forward strand.
AAGCTGTGGCAAGAGATGTCATGTTGAATTGGACGTGTGATGGGTTACGTTCATGGTCGTAGCTTGGGCTTAGTTAGTTGATTAGTTACAGTATAACGCCCTGCTTTTCGGCTTAGGTGTTTTCAAGGTCGATTAGACGGTTTGGAGGACTAGATTAGAGGATTCAAGTTGAATTTTGGATTAATTTGATATAATTTTTTTTAGTGAGGAAAAAATATGGAAAATATCCTAAAATAATTATTTAATATGTAGATGTTTTTTGGTAAAATCAATTTTGGAAAATGGAATTTTGAAATTTGACATTTTGGGCTAGTGACCAAAATATAAAGATTGAAAAACTATTTTTAGCAACTATTTTGTAAAAGGGTCAAAACTTAGAATCTTTAAGGAGATATTTGGCCAAAGTCTAATATCATACTTTTCTCTTTAATTGGTTATTTCTAAAAAGGGTTTTAAAGGGGAATAAATAGGCTTGGAGAATTAATTTTATAATTAATTTCTAAAAACAGCTTTACGTAACTAATTTTTCTCTAAAAGATTTTCTCTCTAATTTTCTCCAGCCAAACACTATTTTCTTCTTCAAAATCCTCAAGTTACTTCTTGATTTCTTTAATCTTTTGGTTTCAAATGGGTTTCCTATGATTTCCTATCAAAACCTTATTGTTTTAATCTTGTTTTCTCATGTAAATCAATCTAATTAAGGGAAAAGTCAGCATTAGAGGTGAGCTTCTTTCTTCTCCTCTAATGAATGGTTCTTTACTGAAATTCCAAGTTATTGGTCCTTTATAAATGTTTTCTAATGAGTTTTAATGATTTAATTATAGAAAATTGGTTAAATCAAGGTTCAATTGACGAGATTGATCGATTTTCATATTATATTTGTTTTGCTATGTTCTTGATTGGATTAGAACATGATTTTGATGATTTATAATGTTAATAAGTTGGTTTTAACATTGGAATCCCGAAACTAGGTGAATCTGTAATTTTATAGGTTGTTAGTTATGAGTTTTTGAGGAGTTGTGGATGTTTAATGAATGCTTGAGTTATACGGATGATGTAAATATGTTTTTGGATGTTAATTGATGATAATTGTTGATTAAACCATTAGGTTTTGGCTGGGTTAAGTTTGGAAGGTGTTTGATGTTGTTTTAGGTTGTTGTGGAGGGAAATTGGTTAGAGTTTGATGAGGATTTGTGTGGATTGATGTTGTTGGGTTGTTGAATGCATTTTGATGCATTGAACCCTCTATTTTGTGTGGTTAAAGTAGGGGTGGTTGATCTTCAAGGTTGAGGTGAGGTTTCAGAAGCCTTAGAGGCTTGGATTCTCATCGGCAATCAAAGTTTTGCGTAGTCAGTGAGTGAGAATATGGTTTACAGCTTTTCAAAGGTTTAGAAGTTGTTCTTGGGATTTTAGATTAAGCTTGAAATGTTGGTCTAAGCTTGGAAGTAAGTAAAGGATGATTTCTCTCTCGTTCTCGGTTTGGCAATTGATTTTGTGCACTTGTTTTGGTGATTTGATTTCTCACTATTATATGCATGATTTGAGCATGGTTTAATGCTGGAAAATGGTTATATAATGATGATGATGCATTTGGAAGTTATGCATGTTTTGATAATGTTTTTGAACATTGGTTAATGCATGGTGTAATGCATTGGTTGAATGGTTTTGATTGATGCATATGAAAACATTGAGTCAATGCTAATGAAATAAATTATATTGGCAATTGATTTGGTTTAAAATGTTATCAGATATAGTCGGTCGGCCATAGGATTGATGGTGCACTATAAAAGGTAACCTTGGATGTTGAGGGATTTATGTGTACCGAAAACTCCATCCAATTATCCTAACGGTTGAAGGGTTATATGGTACCGAAAAATCCCATTAGTGGATTATACATCTTCCCAATGAGTGGTGTTGAGGGGTTTATGTGTACCAAAAACTGCCCCACGAGTACCACAATGGTGGAGGGGTTTATGTGTACCGAAAACTCCCGTTAGTGGACTTTGGATGATTTCGGTCGAGATTGTATGAAGTTTTAAGAGGACACTTGTTGAATCTGTGTATCTAATGTAATATTTTGTAAAGTGGAACTTGGTTGATGATAACTTGTTAGCCAATATAATTGATGGTGTATCATGTTGATGGATTGTGTTGTATAATGTTGGTTTAAACATGTTTTACTCTTTAAGCCTTGTATTTGGTAGTTATGCATGAGAAAGCTTAAATTGAGTGTAGCAAATGGGATTTTGTTGTTAATCCATGATTCATGTTGCATATGGTTTAATAAGCATGTTTTGGAAATGTTAAGTGCATGGTTTTTACAAGGCATGGTGATTTGATGATGATTTAAAAGGTGTTTTAAAAGTTGTTTTCCAAGTTCTTTGGGCTTTTCTCGGTTGGTATAGGTAATCATCAAAGGGTGCAAGGAACTCTTGATTGAATTGATTCATATCTTCCAACATCATCTCTCGAATAGATTGGTTTTTATTTCCCGACATGTTGATGTTCCTTAACTTGTAGCGCACCTAATTTTTTTTTTTTTGATAAAACAAACAAAAAGAAAAGTTAGTAAAATTAAGAGAGAGAAAAAAATGAAATAACAAAAACAACTAACACCAATTGCCAATCCCCGGCAACGGCGCCAAAAACTTGTTGCGTGTGATAAGTGCTACGCAATTGTGCAAGTATACACGTCGCAAGTAATAAAGTGATATGAGTATCGAGTATCGTCTCCACAGGGATTGGTTTGGGCCACTTTGCTTAAGTTACTGCACTGTGAAAAGTAAAAACACAATTAAAGGATTAAAGGAGTTTAACTAATAACTAAACTAGAAAGCAATAAAGTAAAAGAAAAGATGAGATCGATTGAGAGAGATAGGCTAGGTTATCGTGAGTTGAGGTGTGATAGCCGATTGGATTGTCTTGGTAAAGAGTGCACGGGCAACTCGGTTGCCGTGGCGGCGACTTGCACAACGGGTTGCCTTGGCAACTAATTGATGGTTGCCCAGGCGACTAGTTGGGCAACTACTTGGGCGATCGGGCAGCAACTTCAAGGTTCGGCGGAGCGTTCTTCAATGGTTTCTTCTTATCCCTAAGTCGAAACTCTAGCTACTTGTGCATGCCTTGATAATACATCCTGCGTGAATCAAGGGTGAACAACAACCAATCTTGCACTCCTCTTAGCCGTTGAAATCCTTAACTTATTCCTAAGCCGGATTAATCTTCACCATCATTGGATTGAATAAAGATCATATTCATTCGTTTCTTGAATCTAACTCTCCCGATATTAGATAAATGGATGAAATCACGAGATCCTCTCCCAATTCACTGCAAAAACAATAATAAGAATCAAGAATGAATAAACCTTGAAATAGAAAAGTACAAACTCTTATTACCTAAACAAAAACCAATAGTTTCTCACAACCACAAAACATAATAACCATAGCCGATCAAGTTAGTTCATGGTTGGGTTCAAAAGATATACAAAGAATAATCCCCAAACCATGAATCTAATAGAAGCAAAGAAGAAGAAGAAGTCGAAATTCCCTAATGCTCTCTTGTCGAAATTTCCCCCTGCTCTCTCTTTGGATTATCGAAATCTCCTTGCTATTTATAGGGCTAGGCCAAAGTCCTTCTTTGAGGAGGAGTTTGAGTTGGAATTAAATTATCTTTAAAGAATATAATTCTTTATTATAATTTTATTCCTATTAGAACTTCTCCTATCTTCTTGGAATTTAATTCTTCTTTAATCTCTGCATGGCAATCAAATTCCTTTGGGCTTGGGCCTTGCTCCATGTCATCTTGGGCTTGTAAAGTCATTAATTTCGGCATCCCTATTGCATTTTGTCTTTGTCGACAAATGCCATGGCAACTGGCTCGGCGTCTCCTTCATGCATTGCCCTGGCAACTAGCTCGGCATATCCTTCATGCATTGCCCTGGCAACTAGCTCGGCATTGCTTTGGCAAGTGATCCTGCACATACACACACAAAAACACACCAAAGCAGCATCTTTTTCCACAAAAATCACCAAGTTATGTAATCAAGCTCAACGGTGGAAAGAAACATGAATTAATGCATGAATGACTAATTATGCAACTATTATGAGCTTAAGTCTAACAATAATATGAGTAAAAAGGGTAATAAAAATAGTACTTTTGAACACTTATCACCTGACAATACAATAAAACATCCTTGAAGATCTCAAAATCTTACTTGCCTCCAAACGAGTCAGCACCACTATCCCAACATAACGGTCTCATGCAGCTCAGATCTCTACTAATGTTCCTCGGCTTACCTCAAGGAAACTGTGATACAAATCAAAAGCATTTACGAAGTCTCAAACCCTTGCCTCCTTAACTGATTACACGGTAAACAACCTTTCCCCCACACACAATGTCATTAAGGTGATTATCGTGTCAACGTTCTTACTTCTATAATCCTTATACACTCATGCGTGTCACGCAAAGCCTCAACTTACATTTGAGGGACAACACAGTGGCCTCACCTTATCATTGTTGAAACATCTCAGCGTCACTTCATCCATCAAACATTACCACAACTCCCTAAAGAGAGAAATCCATATTCTAAAATTCATTTTGAAACTTCTAGCCTCTAACACTTTAACCATAAACATCTTACTCTTAACCCAATCCTGGAAAACCACCGGGTACTTCACAATCGATTAAATGAGTCATCCACCTTAGGAGACATGTAACAATCTTTTACGGTCACATGACAAACTATCAACGGTTTAAGCATCACCTCAACAAATCAACTTCTTATTAGCAAACAAGCCCGATTATCCCTTGAGTGAAACAATCAGACAAAAAAACCTCATTCAAGTTGCGCATTTGCAAATGAATATCAGACTCTTACAACTGTGTTGGCATCCTCTAACAAAGGCGACGGGCATCGACATCTTACTCGGCCTTACCTCAACATCTACTCACGTTCTTGAAAGGGAGGAAGTCCTGACGACTCCTCCAAGAAGCGTAAACAAACACTCTGACAATCTAAAGGCTCTCGAGCGTTGAACTACACACGTTGGCTTCTACCAAACGGTTAAACATGTCCTACAACACCGTTGTGCCATTCTCTAAACAACAACTATGAAAATTACGGCAAAAGGGCAACAGTTTAACATTCTCATTACCAAATGTTGGGTTCCCCCGAGGTCTCGAAGCCTCGAGCACAACTCTCGACATTACTGGCTAGCATCATGCTTGATTAACCAAAGCAATTTCCAAGGTGCAACAATTCTTTAGAAGATAGCTCTATCAAACCTGTAGAACGTTAACTTCGGCCACACTCTAAGGAACTAATGGATCACGAATCCACTATCTTCGAGAATGTCTTTAAAAAAGGCGATGATACTTCCCAAGTATCAACGATACCCCTTTTTACTCAAACAAAAGGTCCTTCAACCAACGTGCGTCCACTGATCAATTTCAGAAGTGGGTTATCCATACCTGCAACACAAATGTTATTCACGCATAACAATGAAGATTCTTTGCCACAACCTCTCATAATGTATTCGAAGACTTTAGAGTGTCTACAACACTCAACGAAGACACTATTCAACTGGCAGAAGGAGGACAGATCCTCGACTCTAGCATCATTCAACTAACTCGCATATTAGTAATCTAGGGTGGCCTCACCCTTAGAATCACTCTCATGAGCAGCTCAACATTTAACTCAGCCCTCTCATCCATGACCGTAACCATCTTAGTGTCGTAACATTGGACGCACCATCAGGATTCCAGTCTTAAGGAGTATGAACTTAATTTAAGGGCTTGTATTCACTAGACACCTTACTAAAACACCTATACCACCCCCAGGGTTTTCTAGAACCGGCTAAACCTAAGCTCTAACACCACTAAATGTAACACCCTCGACCTGGATGTCACAATTGGGCCTCAAGCCCAACCCAAAACTATAAAATTTCTCGAACTCGGTTTATCCCAATGTCGTAGAGGTTTTTAATTTTTGGAATATAAGATTTAAAATGATAGAAATTATAAAAATATTTGGAGACGGCGTCAAAGGAGATGACACCCGGAGACCGGGATGACACTCCCAATAGAATACCGTAAAAATTTTAAAAATAGAAGATGGAGTCGCCACATAACACTTTGGTAGGCCGGAAACTGTAAAAATTAACCAAAGATTCAAAATGTTTGGGTTCGAAAGTCAGTTACGCGTGGGGAAGGATTAGCATCCCCATAGCGCCCAAAATTGGTACCGCGTTGATTAAATGTTGTTGTTGCAAGAAAACAAAAATTCAAATTTTAATTTAAAATTTAATCTCAAAAAACTGTCTAGGGAGAACATTTCCTTATTTACAACAATTGAGGAAGATGACACCTGAATGAGTCAGGACACCATTTCCTAGCCGGTTCCCGAAATAAAGTGGAAAATATTCCCTTAATATATTAAAATGATTTTAATATTCTTAATAAAAATATATCAAAATAAAAATAATATAATTCACATATTTAATAAATATAGTAATAATATTTCTATATATATATAATATACATAGAGAAATAGGAACACTTACAAATAAAATATACTATACACATAATATATAATACTATGTAATATACATATATGCATAATAAGTATTATAATATAAAATATAATCATATAATATATAAATAGGAGAATTTCATAAAAATTGAGAAAATATAATATATATAATATATAAAGTAATATATAATATACATACATGATTGTACAATTAATAAAACATGAAATATAAATTAGCATGCAAAAAGGACCGAAATGAAAAAAAATGAAATTGTAAACCCAAAACAGTATAAATACAAAGGGTTAAAATGAAAGAAACAAGAATAAGGAGGACTACGGGAGGGGTTAGAATGGGGCGGAAGTCCTTATTATGTAATTTTCCACTTTTAGATTTGAATTACGGATCGAATTAAAAAGGAAAGAAATTTTAAGGGTCAAATTAAAGGGGAATAGGCACGAAATTGAAAGAATAATAAAAAAGGGGACATTGCGGAGTAAAACGATTTAGGGCGTGGAGATTTATGATGTAATTTTCCATCTTTTCGCACTAGTATATAAGTTAAAATCTGAAGAAAAAAATCATTCTTCCATTGTTTTAAAAAAATAAAAAAGAGCATATCCAAACTCTTTGACCAGTCCGATTGTCGGCGTGCCGGCCAGCGCAGGCCGTCATCATCGGCGGCCGATTTTTGGAAAGTGAGTGCTTTTCTAACTCCCCTCATCGTACTGAATTTAAATCTAAGACCGGATTTTCACAAAGATGACTCTAAACACGTAGATCTAAGAAAGAACCTAATGTATTTTTTTCTTACCTTTTATTTATATATTTTTCCCTTTTTTTGATGTTCTAAAAAAATTTTATTTAAAAAAAAGCCTTCCTTTTTTTATTTCTCTTTGAACCGAATCCTCACCCCTCTCCTTTTTTACATTCGATTCTTCGTAGATTTATATACCCAAATTTTTAAAATAAATAAACGATACAAGTTTCCTATTTGATTGATTTTATATATCTGAAATAATGCTTATTTCTTGCTTTTCGGCGTGGTGGCCATGCGCAAGGGATGTGAAGGGACATGGGGTGGCAGCGACAATGCAAGTGGGTGTTAGTGTTTTAGGGTTTATTTTTAAATTGGGTTGGGTTGATGTAATTAGGTTGGGTATTCGGGTATTGGGTTATGGATATTTGGGTAAAGAGTTTTGGATCTATCTTAATTAGGTACTGGTTTGTAATAATGGACTGGTATTTTAAAATTTTGGATTTGTTTTTTAGCTATGAATTTGGCTTTTGGGTTCAATTTGGCTACTGGGCTTATTGGGTCAAGCCCGGATAAAAATGGTTACTACACCCAACAAGGTATTTCTCAAAGCACGTTTAAAGTCAATAGTTAAAAATATAGTTAAATAATCAAAATGGTACAAAAGAGCTCCAATTTAATTTAAAACATTTGAACGATTTGATTAATACAATTTCAAAATAAGGATTACAGACTTCATCACGTAAGGTCCTATGAATACACAGCCCACTAAACACAAGTGTCGTACTCTAGAAAACACCACATGATGGAATTTCGTACTAATAGTGCTCCTCGATCCCACGATGCAACGATCAACCTACGCACAAAAACAACGATTCCGAGAGCTGAGCTTACAATGCTCAGTGGTACACATCTACTCTATTATATTTCATGCCAATCATAAACATAAGCATGCAAGCTAGTACAAGCAATAAGGAGACATAAATAAACACATGGCGCTGCCACTAGTCTCCTAAACACATACTCTCAACATAGCAAAACATCAAACATGGCACACATGGCCCAATTAAGCCTGAAATCTCAACAGATCATCTAGGCGAAAACGCATATCAACAGCAACAACTCTAGAGTAAGGTCGGGTCACGTAGCATCAGAACATACACTCCGGGTGAGGTTGGGTCACAAAGCATCGGAACATATACCCTAGATGAGGTTGGGTCACATAGTATCAGAATATAAACCCTTTCTCGGAATCCCCCTTCGAGCATCGACACACTGGGTGATGTCCGGTCACCTAGCATCAGAACATATAGCCATACTCAGAATTCCCCATCGAGTATCTTCGAAAGAGGCTCGGGTCACATAGTATCGGTAACCTCCATTCAGCATCTCTAACCATGGTGTTGCAACACTCTTTTTCTGGGTATCCGAACCCCATCAATCAAGAAAACTTAACCAATCAAATGCCTACCCGACATGCAAGCAACGCGATCCCAAGGATCCCCCTATTGTTGCTAATCATCATCACATCATTTATTTTACATTACCGAATTTTTAATACATTGTGGAGAAGCATATAATTAACCTCATTTATTGTCTCCTTTAATCTACATTTTCACATTAATTAATACTTTAATCAAACCATTACTCTTCCATATTGATTCTCATCATTAACTAACATTGTAGGTTATTCAGTTTAGTAGGTATCAGTACTCAAACACGAGTATCAATACGGTACCCCTGGTATCGGTACTCATACGCGTACCGATACTAATATTACTTACTAGAAATCCTAGATCTCCATAAGTACCGGTACGGGTCGAATCGTACTGATACAGTCCCCAAATACGTACCAATACAACCAAAGCTCATACTAGTAACCTATTCACGAGTTTGTAAAATTTACTCGAATTACGATATTATAGCGCTTATTCGATCCCTAGAGCTTATGAAAGTTATTAGGGTTTGTTAACTAGCACGTTCATTCAATTAATATTAATTATCAGCATCATAATCAATTAATTGAGTATTTATCCCTTAAGCATAATTCTCATCAATTCCTATCAATATATTAGAACAAGCATACAAAACATCACAATTAATCAACCAATCAATCATCAAAATAATCATACGGGCATCTCAAATGACCCTAAACGGTCTCTAAAGCCTCCATGAGTCTCATCATAATCACAGCATCATCATGCGTCTCATAAATATCGAGTCTCATAATACCGGTTTCTACGCATGCTTATTTATCATCTACCTATTTTGCAGATACTAACACGCAAAGCAATCATGTTTATGATTATCATGAAACAATAGGAGTTTGAAGTGTACTAACCTTAAGCGATTATCTATAAATCCTTACTCGAGCTCCACTAACGCTCCTCTTGATCCGGTATTCAAGCCTGAACAATCCTCATAAATACGTGAATACCATAATTACTAATTAACTTATTCACTAATAAATCCATAAGGTCAAACCTATAAAATTAGCTTATTAGGTTTGAATTTAGAAAAACGGACTGCGACAACAGACTCAGAACGTCGAGAAACCCCAAGGTAGGATTCCTCAAAAAAAGTCAATGTCGGTCAACGGCGGCGCAGCTTGGCGGTTGGCGGCACAGCATGGCAGCTGGCTCATCTCGACTCGAAGAGCCTGCTTGATGGACCGGCTTGGTTCCTCGGCCCACGCGAGTCGTTAGAGCCTGCTGGAGACTTCATCCATGCCCATGCGCAGGCAGCGGTGTTTGTGGTGCGTGCGGCAACCTCTGGTGGTCAGACGTGAACGGCGAAGCTCTAAATTGACTATTTTCTGGCCTCTAAAATATCTCGATGATTCACGATGGATCTCCCCCTTTTCAAGCTTCCGAATCTTTATCTCTCTCACCCCAGTGAGTGACGGTGGCGGCGACGATGCAGCTACCATCGGTGGGTTCATCTCGACGAGCTGAAGGCAATGGCGGCGTCAGTGTCGTGCACGATGGTTCAAGGGGCAGTAGATCAAGGTTTGAAACTCCTCCCCTTGCTTTTTCTCTTTTCTACCACTTTTTCTCTCTCTCCAATAAAGCCTATCCTCCTTTTTCCAGCCGTCCTAAACCCTTTTTAAATTTCAAAATCCTTATCCCATTTGAATGAAAGAATTTAATAAAACCCATCATCTTTTCCTTTTTCTTTGCCACTAGACCCATATTAATTCTCTTAATTGGACTCCTAACAAAAAGGCCCAATACCTGAGTCTAAGACCCGATTTGCTAATCCAAAATTGGGTCGTTACAGACCCTCGTTGAGATCCCATTGCCAATGAACGGCGGAGATGATTAGGATTTTCAGTTCAAAAACCGAGAGCCGGGTTTCAAAGGGAGAGAGTTTCAAAGGGAGAGAGCTGAGAGGTCTCCTTTGTATTTTCGTTTATGGAAATGCCTAAATCATGTTTTTAATTTTTTTTTCCCTTTTTTAAGCATTAAAAGCCGCAGATTGTTTCTTCTTAAATATCTTTCCTTTTCATCTTTATGGTTAATCCAAGTTTCAAACTTCCATCTTTTCATTTCTATGCATCTACATCCCTGCACCTTCATTCAATACATATCATGTTGCATTCAAATGTGTGTATATGTATGCATGCATGCATGCAATATATAGCTTTGTGCATTATATATGTATATTACGCGTATTATATAATTATATATTTATCTATGTTATTGATTTACTATATATGTACGTATATATATTCATTTATTACTTATTTAATTGTCTCGGATCACGATTCGCCCACGACCTTACAATAACCTGTAACGGGTATGATCCATATTATTCATGGCACGTTTAATTTAGCTAACTAATCTCTAGCCCTAACTGTTAATTTAGTATTTTTATTTTATTTGTTCTTTTTGTATTTTTTATTTTATTTGCCCTTATTTATGTTATTTCTATATTTTTGCCATGTTTTAATTTTTGTTAGCATATTTATTGTGGCATACATTTAATTGTCATTCATTTAATCCTTATTATTTAATTCTACATTTATCTTGATAATTAATTATTTTTTAACTATAAAAGAAGATATTTATTAACTCGAATATTTGTGTCGTAATATCTTGACTTAATGGATATTGACCAAATATTCGAATTAATTTATATTGTCTAAAGGAAAATTTTAAAATGAATAAAATTTGACAAGTCATAACATCTTAATTGCTTGCATCATGCATAAAGGTGATGTACTTAATTTGAACCATAAATTAACACGACAATATGGCTTAATTGATGTTGGTTGAATCTATGTTCCGAATTTAAAGTCACCCTTATTAGTTAAATAACTAATTAATTCAAACCCACAAAGTGTTAAAGCCCACTTAATTAAGAATTGTATTCGATTAAGAACATTTATTAAAATTCAATTTAAATTTCAATAATTTTCATAGATAAAAGCAATGTATAATTTGATAGCGATTTCAGGCGTGATGAGGGTGCTAATCCTTTCCCAAGCGTAACCAGCTCTCGAACCTATTTTTAAATGAATCTCTAATTTTACGGTGTCTGGTTTACCTAAACCAAGTGACCGATGGCGACTCCATCATTTTTCAAACATATTCAAATCATACCGGTTCTTCCAAGTGACACGAGAATATTTAGTCGCTGCAGTAATCTTTCTTATTTTCTTTATTCATTTTGTTCCTAATAAGAATCTTATCTATTATGGATTCTTGTTTTCACACATCTTGCTATGTTTTGTTTCGTCTTCCTTTGTGGCACAATTTTTCTCTGCCTTGTGGCACAATTATCATCTACTTTTGTGGTAGCTTATCGTATGTGTAGCAATCATCACAACACACGTCCTTGATCAGGGAAGGTCAACTGTCTCGTATGGTTAAATTCTTGTTGTGATAGTTTGTCGATATTTTAAACCTATTAGTGAGGCAGTTTGCAAGATTGATTTTGTTAATCACGTCTCCTACATCACTTCTTAATTTGTTAGATTTCTATGAATGATTGAGGACATTGTCATGGGAAGTTTTTGGTTTGTTCATTTCACTCCCTTTGAGATTTTTTGTTTTATTTTTCACTTTATGTTTTTGGTGTGTTTTTATTGTACCTTACCTTATTTTGATAAATTTTGATTTCTTATTAATAAATATAATAATAATGTTAATAGTGAAAAAATCATTAGTAAAAATAATAATAATAAACTAAAATTATTAATAATAATAAAATGATAAACAATAATAATTAAATATAAAAATTAAATAAAACATGAAATAGGACTAAATCAAAATAAAAACATAAATTAAATGGGTCAATTAATAATTAAATTGTACAAATTTGGATTAAAGTACAACAACGTAAAAGCGGAAGGGTCACAATCAAAATTTACCCAATATTAAAGAAAGGCACAAAATCTATAGTCAAGTTGGATCCGGAGCGCGAATCAGTCATAAAAAAATGTCGTTTTGGAGAGGGTATAAGTTCCCTTTTATGATCTTTTATCATTTTTGTCTCTAGAAAAAAACCTCATTTCTCTAAAAAAAAATTATTCTACTACAATAGTTGTCGTATGTCGTTGACAATAGTCATTTGACCTAAAAATTCGTGTATTTGTTAAACGAACGATCATTAATAAAAAAAATTTGTTTAATTAAATGAACAAATACAAAAAAAATTCGTTTGTTCATTTACGTTCGTAAACGTTCGATAATCTATTCGTTTATACTCATTTAAATTTATTCACATAGGTCTATTTATATTTATTATTTTTCATAACAAAAGTTCTTATACTTAAAAAAATTAAAAACATGTATTAAAAATATGAAATAAAAAGAAAATTAGGCTTCAGACTTCTTAAAAACAATTAAACAATACTCAATGTTCATTTTAAGTTTGTTTATCATTTTGACTAACGAACATAAACGAACACGAACAAGCTATATTCTTTAACGAATGAACACTAACAAGAAATTATGTTCGTTTAGCTATTCATGTTCGTTCATTTGTTCGGTTAAAATTAAACGAACGGACATGAATATACCCTCATTCGTGTTCGTTTGGTTCGTTTACATGACTACTCAAAATTCACCATTAGTCTTGTCTCAGCCTCACGAGCATGGATATGGGTTCGGTTTTACCGAAAAAATGCTTCAAATCTTGTGAATCTAGGTTGAAACTCTTCATGTTTGGCTTTACCGATCTTCGCCATCCATCGTTCGATCAAGCTCATTTTTAAGTATGTTTCTCCTCCGAGTGTCCCTGACTTCTTCACCATTTAGATTGTGGAATATAGGACCCAATTGCTGAAATATTTTCACGATTGAAAGATAAGTCTCAAGTTTGTTTTTATTTCTTCCTTTTTCACCCTTTCTTTAATCTTTTTTCCTTTTCACAAGTTTGATCAATGATCTAGGATCTCTCTCTTGGTTTGTCATTAGGTTTAAATAGAATAAATGATTAGGGTTGTTATCGGAGTCTTGGGAATAAAGTAAGGGAGAGTATTGTTTGGGATGGAGTTTGGTTTCATGTTTTGGGGAAATTTAAAAACAAATTATCTAACTCAGATATTACATATGACACGTATCATATATCATCATTCAAAGTTATAAAAGAAATAATATATAGGCCTAAGATAAATGTTCACGAGTGTTTGAACTAATTATCAGTTCTCACTGATAGAATCTTCTTCTTATGTTGCTCAATTTAAATATATTTTCATTCTTTTTCTTTCTTTTTTTTGGATACCTCTAGAATGTCATTTCTGAGTTTTTATCCTAGAACATTACTTTCTAAATTTTTTTCTTTGAGGGTTCATGACCTTCACAAAGATATTGCATCTTGGTCCTCTCATTTTATATATCTCATGTCTTATTTTAATGTTTTATTTCTTCTTCTTTTTTTCTTTTAACCTCTTTTTTTGAGCTCAAAACCAACTTAATTTTGAACACAAATCATTTTTTTTGTTTATGAGACATGTATTTTTGTTCTTTGTCCTCTATTTCATAAGGCACTATCATGAGAGTATGATCAGAACCAATCATCTTTTGTTTCTGTGAGCAAATTTTCTTTAGGTTTTTTTTCGGTGCGGAGGTTGACAACAATAAATTATTTTCTTTCTTTGTATTTTGAAAGACTCGAAAAAACATCACTTTTTATCTCATACGTAGATATTATTGTTGAAGAGTTCCTCTAAATGAAATAAAATATTTAGGATTGAACCTTTTATTTAAGAGATAAAAACTGCTAATACATAAGCCTGGCAAACTTGACCCGAAACCCGAAAATTGAACCGATTTACTCGAATCGAGACTCGAAAATGACCCGAACATGCCCGAAATTGAAATAAACCGATCCGAATTTTAGTTGAACCGAAATGGAGCAGAACCGATTTTCACCCGAACCGAATAGACCCGAACCAAAGACAACCCGAAATATAGAAAAAGATATTAATAGAAATAAATAAAGATAGGATATGAACAACCGAACAATTCACCAAAAAGTTAAATATATTGACTTTATAAATCTATATATAGGGTGTAAAAAACTGACCGGCCTAAAAACTCGATTAAAACCGACTGATCTCCCATTGACCCGAAATTGACCTGAACCGAAATCAACTGAACCAAAAATAACCAAACCAAAAATAACCAAACCGAAAATCAACCGACCCGAAATGACTCGAATCACAATAGACCCGAACTAAAATCGAACCGAATTGAAACTGAATTTGAATCGAAATGACTCAAACTGAATGACCCGTTTATTTTATATTGACTTTCTTTTTTTTCGTTTTTTATTTTTTGTTCTTTTATCTCATTAATTTATTTTATTTTAATTTAAATTAAAGGTCAGATTAACCCTCAACAAAAAAACCAAAAAAATAATTAAGTTTTATAAATTTTTTGCACATAACTCAGCTCTCATAATTTAAATTATGATCAATTTAACCATTTTATAATGTTGATCGCTTTGATCGTGAGGGTCAACAGACTACCAAACACGTAAAGCCGTTGATATCCTGCGTGGCGTGACATGGTGGTTATGCATGAAAATTTTGCTGACGTGTAAAAATTTAAAAAACGTTTGGATTTTTTTAATCATTTACCTTATTCTTTTCATTTAATTTCATTATCTCTTTTCATGTGAAAAATCTAAAAGCAAACTCTTCTTTTATAAAATGTTCATATCGCCGGCCGTTACTTTCGTCGCCGCTTTCAGCGGCGGTTTGACTCTAAAATATACCAGTGGCCTTGTCTTGGTCTCCTAAGCATGGGTCTGAGTTTTATTTTATTGGAATCCGCTTCAAATGTCACGAATATCATGTAGATCCCTTTAGCTTTCTTGCCACCGATCTCTCTCTTTTACTGTCCGATCAGAACGAGATCGAAATATGTTCTCCTTCTCGACAAAAGAGGGTTGCCTATCGTTGAGATTCGCCATCCGATCTTTAGATCCGCCGGAGCTGAAATCACGAAAATAAAGTCATCGCTTTCTATTTTCTTCTTTTCACGATTTCCTTATTTTGTCTCATTTCATTGTTTGTTGTTGGTTGTTGTGGATTACCGGTGAATTGGTTCCGATTATTGGGTAGGGTTGTGGTTGCAGTCTACTGGATTAGAGCAGGGTCAGTGATAATTGGTGTGTGTCGATGTTTTTTTAATGAAGATGAGTTTAGTGGCCCAAACGTTGAGAGATGGTGACTTTATAGAGGCATGTTGGTTTATGGCTCAAGGGAAGTTGGTATTTGAGTGATAGAACAGGAGATGGTTCGATATTTTGATTTTCGATAGGGTTGTTGGCTTCGTGTGGAACTATGGTGGCAGTGGGGTTATGGTGACTGCCAACTGTGGAAGGTGGCTCAGGACTGAGCCATGGCCGAGAGGCCTGACGCTTGGTGTCGGCAAGAGCCATAAACGATTTAAAGTACCTTAACTCTGAAACAATAAACTAAAGTTAAATAAAATAATTTTTCCACATCAGTAGTTTTTTCACGTCGTCGCCAATATATCATGATACACAGGATATTAATGGCCTTCTGTTTTTGACTGTCGATTAACTTTGACGATTAATGCGGTAACGTTACAGAAAAATTAAATTAATTACAATTTGAATTATGAGGGTTAAATTGGGTATAAAATTTTTATAAAAATTTAATTAATTTTTTTAATTTTTTGTTGAGGATTAATTTTACCTTTAAGCCTTTTATTTTTCATATAGTTGACTTGTGATACCTCAACATGTGGTCGTTCATTGAGATTACGAGAAACCACTCTTTGCATTATTTTTCCATTCTTATCCAATATACCCGAAGAATGGCAAAAAAAAGAAGAAAAAAGAACAAGATAGACACACAAATTGGTGGGAGGGGAATGCAAACGAGAAAGAAAAAAAAATTGTAAAAAGAAAATGCATGACGATGCCATTTATTAAAAATGACATCTAATAAACAACACTCTTATAATTGGATTTTTTACTCCTCGTTTAGTTGAGTTATAATTGGTGTGTTGTATCACTTAATATATCTTTTATATGTGCGTTTGGTAGATGTGAAATTTAATACGACGTATTATTTTATACGTAAGTTGGGTGATATTTATCACGGCATGGAGGTGATGTTTATTTAACACGTCAATTTTACGCAAGTTTTGTCAATTATACCCTCATACTATTTTTCACGTATTTACATCATGAACCTCTAACCATAAACCATGAACTTTAAACCCTAAACACTAAACCCTAAACATCAAACCACAAACTCTAAACCATAAACAATAAACTCAACTCAACTCAAACCCCAAACCCTACACACTAAACCTTGAACCATAAACCATGAACTCCAAACCTTAAACCCCAAACTTCAAACATTGAACCATAGACTATAAACCATAAACAATAAAACCTAACCCTAAACCCCAAAGTCCAAACCTTAAACCATGAACCATAACCCTTGAATCCTAAACCATACACCCCAAACATTAAACCACAAACTCTAAACCCTAAACAATAAATAATAACCTCAAACCCCTAACCATAAACCTCAAACTTTAAACTGTAAACCCCAAAGACTAAATCGTAAACCCTAAATAGTAAACCATAAAATTAATATAATAATCAATGTCAAAACAAGATGAAAATATGAAGCTAAAATTTTAAGAGTAAAAAGGTACATTCATACATAACATTTATCTTTTAACTTTATCACAAATTTCACAATCAAACATCCCACTATTTTTCATCTATCTTTTTAATACACAAGTGTTATTTAATACAATATACCTCTTTTGCATCCACTGTACCAAACGAGACGTTATTGCTTTCTGGACCAAACATAAGATTTATTCTGAGCATTATTAAGAAAATTATTTTTAAAACTACTAAAATAGTCCAAGTATTCAATTAAGAAGAGGAAGACATTGTCGTATAATTGCAGTCAAAGACAGCTAACTCTATCGTAACTTTTGTTTTCTATTGCTCAACTAATTTTAGAGCCAATACCCCAATATCAGCAAGCTACTTTATCTCTTCCATTAGTTGCCTACTCTGTCCAGTAGAGTGTCCAAATGTTCTTATGTGAAAATCACAAGAACTATTAACATTATAGCATCGTGACGAAGGATTCATTATTACCTTCACCGATGTAGCGATACGATATTGACCTTTAACAAAATGTGGAAATAGAAATGAGATAATAATTTGGTAAATCTTAAAAGTCATGCTTGCTTTAGAGTTTTTTTTTTTTGTCGTGGATCTTTCTCACCGCCAGGATGGAGCCACAATTTGAGGTTAGAGGCAAACATAAATGTTTGAGGTAAATTCATAAATACATTAATTTTTTTAAAAAAATTATATAAAAGGACAAAAGTAAAAATAAAAGTTTGGGTACCCTCCCTACCCCTTAATAATTCCGTCACTATTTACTGCCAAGGCATTTTACAATAATCCTTATTATACATTAAAAACTATCACATCTTAAAATAGAGTTGGTGTTTAATGTTTAGAGTTATTCAAATAAAGTTCAACGTAAAAAGATAATTATACTTATAAAGAGCAAGTTCATTTGGCCGATTGGCCAAGCTGCTCATATTTATTCTCCATATACCCTTAGGTCATGGATTCTAAACTCACAATGAGCACCTCCTTTCTTCCCTTAGAGTCTCTTTCCCTCTCTTCTAGGTAGGATTAAGATTAAAATTAGAATTTATAAAAAAATATAGTTATATATATATATTTTTCATAATCGATGCATGAAAATGTGTAAAACTTTAAAACGTTTACATTGTGTAACTGGGTCATAGGTAGAATAATAGAAAATTATATAAAAATTTATTAATATAATATTTAAAAAATCTCTTATTTTTTATTTTTTGATAAATATCTTTTATTTTTTTTATGTAAATTGATATTGGACAAATTAGTAACATTATGATAATAAAAATCTATTAATTGATAATAAAATTTATTAATTGATCGAGTGATAAAAAATAATCATATTATTTTATTTTTGTATGAGTTTAAATTAAGACATTTACTTAAACAATGTAATATATATTTTTGTTTAATAAAAATAAGATAATGACACAAATACCCCCTGTACTTTGACGTTTTTGTCAATGTGGTGTCTGCACTTTCTAACCATGCAATGTGTCCTCTATACTGTTTTTGTGTTCTAAAATGCCCTCTAAAGATAACGACGTTAAATGATGATGTGGCAAGCGAATGATCTTCGCTTCGCGAGAACAACAAAAACCACCATCTCGCTCTTTCCTTTCTTCGGGGCTACCTTTTTCTTTCTAAGGGATGGGGTTGGGGTGTTCAAAAACCTTTTTTTTAAGGAAAAACTCCTAAAAAAATTAAGGATCAAATGTTGTAACCTCATGGGCAAGGACAAGGTAATGTAATTGATAGATAAATTCATAAACCTAGGTGGGATAGAAGAATTGATAAAGGGAATAGAGATGATAATAGAGATCATACTGAGAAAGAGAAGAATTCTGTACGGGTACAACAACTCTTATTTAAACGAAGTCAAAAAAAATGCAATCTTTGTTGTCTAATAGAACAAACACTAATACCTTAATTGAGTCGGTCAAAATCAAATCTGTTTATCAAAGTGCTTCTCCGATTGCTCAAGACATCTCTTTGCAACTGAGGAAGAAAACAAGATCATTTCGTTCCATTTTTAATAAAATTGTGAAAGATAATCCATTAGTAATGAAAAAAGGGGTTGAGGAATAAGAAAAAGGTAATTGATCCCCAGATACCAGATTGCTTTTTGGCGGAAACAATAATTTGGTATGAACCCTTTCTCCGAAAAGGACTACCAGGAGCTTCTATTGATGTGAAGCTAGAACAAAGTGGTGCATCTTGCTACATGCTGCATAAGAGGATTACTCGGCTACCCCTAAGTGAGTAGCTAAAAGAACGAAACCTATGAGCTATACTGAAGTTATAGGCGGCTATTGACCGAGGCTCCAAAGGTTGACCAAGTGAAGGCTATAGCTATTCCTATTGACTGTGGCTCCAAAAGAGTTCAATCTCTTTGCTTCATCCCGAAAGAAGAAAAGTCGTATGTAATTGCCAGTACTACTGCTACCTATAGGTCCATAACATCACATGCGGGGCGGAGTGAAATGCATCGGAATATGTCTTTCGTCACCAGCTAATTTAAATTTAGGGTGAACATAGATGAGGAATAATGGTCAATCTTAGGTGTGTATCCGCCATATAGAAGAAAAGCTCGAGGATCCTGCTCAGGGACACGTGACACTCTCATATGTTACCACGTATTTTTTTTTTCAAAAAAAAGGCATAGTTACAATTTCACCTTTATCTTTTTATGATAGAAAAGAAAAATACAAGAATATAGTTATAATTTTACCATTTTCCCTTCCGTTCTATTTTTTAATCCTTATTATCCTTTTTTTTTTCTTTTTCTCCTCCCCTCCATCTTCCCGACGAAACTTTAACAACAGCAATTCAATACAACCGTTGATAGTGGTTCACTCCAACCACGAACACATTACGCCATCAAACATACTCAAAAATTAAAGGGCATAGTTAAAGAAATTTTTTCCTAATTGTATGAAAATTTCTCAAACCAACAAAACTTAATTCTAATAGTAGTACATCTGTCAACCTGAAAATATAAAACAAAAGCATTCATTACCTCTGAAATATTATAGTTTGAAATCAATAATAAACCCAATTTTACCTTTATTCAAACATTAATTATTGAGTTATAATGCTTTACTGTTACAGTTTGTAAATAATTGTTGATTTATAATGCCTCTTTGATACAGTTCGTAAAGAAATATACTGTAAATCAACTAATTTTCATATAGAAAGCAATCGACAATCACAAGAACTACTACCCATAATGTAATGGACACTCCATTTACCCCAGACTTAAAAAAAATAATATTCCTGTTGGGTGAGGGTCCCACTATGTGGGTAACCCTTCACCGGTTATAACCCCAAAATTCAAAGGGGTTAGTAATACTTCTAACACCATTGTTGACTTTGGCATTAAAAGCCATTTATTTTGCCTTGAAGAATGTGTGTGGGCAGCTGATTTACAGCTTAATATAGCAAGATTTGAGAGATTGAAGATGAAAAAAGCTCAAAAACGTTCGAGAGAAAAATAGGAGAGAAAAATTATTTTCAGCTTTGAGCAGTTTTAATCAACTCTTCGATCGGAGGTCCATCCGTGGTTCGATTGAGCTGATTTTTGGACAGCAGCTAGGCGACTTGGTGATCTTAACTTTGTACGGTCGGATTTTTCATCTGAGACCTGTAGCTTCCGAAATCCCCATTTTACAGCAGCTACGTTTTTTGGTGATATTCTCTCATTTTACTCTCTTTTGTTAAAGACTACTTGTTATTAGCCTTGTTGGAGTTGAATGCTTGTTGTAGGTTGGATATTGTAGTCTTGTAGTTGAACATTTGATTATAGTGAAGCTTTTGATCGGACTCTAAAGTCCCGTGGTTTTTACCCTTGATTTAGAGGGGTTTTCCACGTAAAAATATCGGTGTCTCGATTTACTTGTGTTGTGGTTGCATTAAAAATTTGTGGTTGATTAGTGCTGCTAGAGAACATATTTGTAATATTGTGCTTGCCATAATTATTGACTTGAGTTATAGGGAGAGAAAGAACACCGGTTGTGCTTCCGCTTAATTTCGGTTGTTCGATTTCTTCCCAACAAATTGGTATCAGAGCTTGGTTATTGTGTCAGATAATTATGGAGATTAATACAAGCAAGATGATTATGTTGAATGGCACGAATTATCAACTTTGGCGGAATAAAATGAAAGACTTGTTGTTTGTAAAGGCTTTGCATCTTCCGGTCTTTGCTACTCAAAAACCCGATTCAAAAAGTGATGAGGAATGGAATTTGAGCATCAACAAGTATGTGGCTATATTCGACAATTTGTTGAAGAAAATGTTTACAACCACATTGATCAGGAGACACATGCTCGTACATTGTGGGAGAAGCTTGAAAGCTTGTATGCTTCGAGGTCGGGTAACAACAAATTGTTTTTGCTAAAGAAAATGATGGCGTTGAAATACAGAGAAGGAACGCGTACAAATGACCATGTTAGTGAGTTTCAAAGTGTGATGAATCAGTTGCTTGGTATGAGTGTCAAATTTGATGATGAGATTTTAGGGCTTTGGTTGCTTGCTACTCTACCGGGACACTTGGGAGACTTTTCGGGTCTCACTCATTAATTCTGCTCCAAATGGTATTATTACTTTGGATTTGGCTAAGAGTGGTGTGTTGAATGAAGAGGTTAGAAGAAGATCTCGTGGTTCTACATCACAATCCGAGGTGTTGGTTACCGAGAACAGGGGGGAGAAACAGAGAAAAAGATGGCAAGGGTAGAGATAAAAGTCGAAGCAAGTCAAGATTGAGATATAAGAATCTTGAGTGTCATCATTGTGGTAAGAAAGACCATATCAAGAAATATTGCTACAAGTGGAAGAGAGAGAACAAAAGCGGTGGTGATAAAAACGATCGAAATGATGATGAAAAATCTGAGCGTATTGCTACTGCTACTCGTGAAGATCTATTGGTCATTTGTTCTAAGAATTTGGTCAACCTAGCATGCGATGAGACTAGTTGGGTGATTGATACTGGTGCTTCAATTCATGTCACGTCGAGGAGGGATTTCTTCACATCTTATACTCCTGGTGATTTTGGAGTATTGAAGATGGGTAATGACGGTTTGATTCCAGTTATTGGCATGGGAGATGTTAGCTTGGTGAGCAATAACGGAACAAAGTTAATTCTCAAGGATGTCAAACATGCACCGGATATCCGTTTGAATTTGATTTCTGCAGGAAAGCTTGATGATGAGGGATTTTGTAACACTTTCAATGAGGGGCAGTGGAAGCTGACTAAAGGCTCCTTGGTTGTGGCTCGAGGAAAGAAGAGCTCAAATTTGTACTTGATGCATGCTTTGACTTCCAGAGACACTGTGAATGTGACAGTAAATGACTCAACTGAGTTGTGGCATAAACGGCTTAGTCACATGAGTGAGAAGGGGCTTAATTGTTTAGCCAAGAAGAATAAACTTTCTGGGTTGAAGAATGCCATATTGAAGAATTGTGCTCATTGTCTAGCGGGGAAGCAGAGAAGAGTTTCTTTTAGAAGTCATCCTCCTCATAGAAGATCAGAGTTGCTAGAGTTGGTTCATTCAGATGTTTGCGGTCCGATAAAGGTAAGGTCACATGGCAGTGCACTTTATTTTGTGACTTTCATTGACGATTGTTCAAGAAAGCTGTGGGTCTACACTTTGAAGTCGAAAGACCAAGTTTTTGAGGCATTTAAACAGTTTCAAGCGTCAGTTGAAAGAGAAACAAGGAAGAAGAAGGTAAAGTGCATTCAGATCGATAATGGTGGCGAGTACACAGGGCCATTTCATGAGTATTGTATGCGAAAGGGAATTAGACATCAGAGAACACCACCAAAGACTCCACAGTTAAATGGGTTAGCTGAAAGAATGAACCGGACATTGATTGAGAGAGTCAGATGTTTGCTGTCAGATGCAAAGTTGCCAAGATCGTTTTGGGCTGAAGCCTTGAATACAGTGGCACATGTGATTAATCTGTCTCCTAGTGTTCCTTTACGAGGTGATATACCGCATGAGTTTGGTTTGGTAAAGACGTGTCATATGATCACCTGCGTGTGTTCGGTTGTAAAGCATTTGTTCATGTTTCAAAAGATGAAAGATCGAAGTTGGATGTCAAGACTCGTCAATGCATCTTTATTGGTTATGGTCTAGATGGTGAGTTTGGTTATAGACTCTATGATCCAGATTCGAGAAGAAGCTCGTGAGAAGCGAGATGTTGTCTTCATTGAGGATCGGACCATTGATGACATTGACAAGACAAAGTGAAAGAGGATTCACAAGACAGTGGTGACTTGACCGATGTGAATCCAGTTCCCCTGGACCCTTCACCGAATCCTATTCAAGATGATGTACAAGGTGATGCTAATAATGACCAGCAGGACATAGGTGACTTTGATGCTCCCATAGATGATGTTGTGAATGATCAACAACAAGCACCTATAGCTCCACCAGCAGTTTCACTTCGAAGATTTTCTAGACAACGACGATCTTCTGTCAGGTATTCTTCTGATGAATATGTTCTTTTGACTGACGGGGGAGAACCTGAATGTTATGAAGAGGCTATGGAGAGTGAATGCAAAGATCAGTGGGTTGAAGCAATGAAAGATGAACTTCAATCCTTGCATGATAACCATACCTTTGAGTTGGTGAAACTACCTAAGGGCAAGAGAGCTTTGAAGAATCGGTGGGTATACAGGTTGAAGCAAGAAGAAAAGTCTTCATCTCCATGATACAAAGCTAGATTGGTCGTCAAGGGTTATACTCAGAAAAAGGGGATTGATTTTGAAGAAATATTTTCTCCAGTTGTGAAGATGTCCTCTATTAGAACTATATTGGGTTTGGCAGCCTGTTATGACTTAGAGGTTGAACAAATGGATGTGAAAACAGCTTTTCTTCATGGTGATTTGGAAGAAGAGCTTTACATAGAGCAACCAGAGGGATTTGTTGCACAGGGAAAAGATGACTACGTGTGCAGGTTGAAGAAGAGCTTGTATGGTTTGAAGCAAGCTCCTAGGCAATGGTACAAGAAGTTTGAGTCCATTATGGGGAGCAAGGCTACAAGAAGACTACTTGATCATTGTGTTTTTGTTAAGAGATTCTCTGGTGATGATTTTATTATCCTTTTACTCTATGTTGATGATATGCTTATTGTTGGTCGTAATGCTTCCGAATTGACAAGTTGAAGCAAGAGTTGAGTAAATCCTTTGCGATGAAGGATTTGGGGCCAGCAAAGCAAATTCTTGGCATAAGGTTGACACGTGATAGAAAGGCCAAGAAATTGTGGTTATCACAAGAGAGGTACATTGAGAAAGTACTTCAAAGGTTTTGTATGGACAGAGCTAAAGCGGTGAATACTCCATTTGCTAGTCACTTGATTGAGTGTCAAGCATAGTCCTTCCACGAAAAATGAGAAGGAAGAGATGCGAAAAAGTTCCTTACTCTTCACCGTGGCGCTTTGATGTATGCAATGGTTTGCACGAGACCAGACTTGGCTTATCTTGTTGGTACAGTTAGTCGGTTTCTTTTTAATCCAGCAGAGAGCATTGGAATGCGGTGAAGTGGATCATGAGATATCTTCGTGGCGGTTCCAACTTGAAACTTTGTTTTGGTAATGAAAAACCTGTTCTTGTTGGATATACTGATTCGCACATGGCGGGGACATTGACTCGAGAGATCTACTTCAGGTTACTTGATCACTTATGCGGGAGGAGTGTGGCATGGCAATCGAGATTGCAAAAGTGCGTTGCCTTATCCACCACCGAATCGAGTTCATTGCAAAATGACCGGCGTGTAAGGAGATGCTTTGGATGAAGAAATTTGTACATGAACTTGGCTTTACTCGGGAGAGGTATGTCTTATATTGTGATAGCCAGAGCGCGATTCATCTTGGTAAGAACTCAACTTTTCATGCTAGATCTAAGCATATTGATGTGAGGTACCATTGGATACGAGATGTTCTTGAAGCTAAATTGTTAGAGCTTGAGAAGATTCATACTGATGATAATGGTGCTGATATGTTGACTAAAGCCTTACCAAGAGGGAAGTTTGAAGCATGCTGCTTGATGGCCGGCATGAAGACATTCCCCACATAGCGGGAGGGGGAGATTTGTTGGGTGAGGGTCCCACTATGTGGGTAACCCTTCACCGGTTATAACCCCAAAATTCAAAGGGGTTAGTAATACTTCTAACACCATTGTTGACTTTGGCATTAAAAGCCATTTATTTTGCCTTGAAGAATGTGTGTGGGCAGCTGATTTACAGCTTAATATAGCAAGATTTGAGAGATTGAAGATGAAAAAAGCTCAAAAACGTTAGAGAAAAATAGGAGAGAAAAATTATTTTCAGCTTTGAGCAGTTTTAATCAACTCTTCGATCGGAGGTCCATCCGTGGTTCGATTGAGCTGATTTTTGGACAGCAGCTAGGCGACTTGGTGATCTTAACTTTGTACGGTCGGATTTTTCATCCGAGACCTGTAGCTTCCGAAATCCCCATTTTACAGCAGCTGCGTTTTTTGGTGATATTCTCTCATTTTACTCTCTTTTGTTAAAGACTACTTGTTATTAGCCTTGTTGGAGTTGAATGCTTGTTGTAGGTTGGATATTGTAGTCTTGTAGTTGAACATTTGATTATAGTGGAGCTTTTGATCGGACTCTAAAGTCCCGTGGTTTTTACCCTTGATTTAGAGGGGTTTTCCACGTAAAAATATCGGTGTCTCGATTTACTTGTGTTGTGGTTGCATTAAAAATTTGTGGTTGATTAGTGCTGCTAGAGAACATATTTGTAATATTGTGCTTGCCATAATTATTGACTTGAGTTATAGGGAGAGAAAGAACACCGGTTGTGCTTCCGCTTAATTTTGGTTGTTCGATTTCTTCCCAACAATTCCCATATCAATCATTTTTCAAATCGATTAGCTCACCTGGAGAGAAATTAAAGCGGTCGGATCCTGCCTCACGTACATTATCGGAGCCTCCATCAATGCTATTCACTCTGTCCCATAAATAATGTTTTTTTTGTGTTTTAAAATTGTCACACTTAAATTGTTTTTTTAAAAAATTCAACAACTTTTACTAAACACATTTCTTTTTTTACCCTCTTTTTAGTTTTCCATTAAAGCAAACTTTAACTTTTTAAGGATGGAAATTATCATTTTAATTATTTTACAATACACCTCTTATACAATTTTTTTTCTTAAAATTACATAAAAAGTTAACAAAGAACATTATTTTTTAAACGGAGGGAGTATATTTTTATCTAAGTATACGTGTTTCGCTAGGTTTAGCCCATCTTCCACCGCATTTGCAAAGCTTCCTCCATTCTTAACACCAAAATTAAGAGAGAAATAAAACAAAAATATTTAATTGAATAAAATGATTTATCTACTTAGATTAAATCACTCACAACCAAAAGAAAGATAAACGAGAAAAAAAGACGAAGAATAGGTCATTTTGACCTATCTTCAAATTTGAATTTGTGAGATCTAAAGTCTTTTTAAGGAAACCTAATCCGATAAAATAATAAAAGAGATTAAGCGCTTCAATTTGGTGGCGTTTGTTGGTCGAACTGTGAAAGAATGGACAATGACGCTGACAACGAAAGAGAATAAGGTTTTGTTCTTAAGAATAAGAACTGAAAAGAAGAAGAAAACTAACATGTGTGGAAAAACATTAAATTATTCTGATACCCTCTATTTTTGTAATGTTTATTTTTTACCATAAAAAAGACAAATTATTTTCAATCCTTTTGATTTTAAGTTTTTTTTAAAAAACGCGTGACAGCATATAAGATCGTCACGTGTCTCTGTCACGTCATTATTTAACGCTGTTATTTTCAGAGGTATTTTAAAACACGAAAACAAAATATAGATAGCACATTGCACGATTAAAAAATACAAATGTTAAATTGATAAAAATGACAAAGTACTGAAAATATTTGTACAATTATCCCTAAAAAATAATGGGTGTTAGATAGGGGTGTTCAAAATTACCCGACCCGACTGGCCCGACGACCCGATACAAATTAGGCGGGTATTTTTAAGTTTTTTATTTTTTTATCAGGCCGGGTACCCGACCCGGTAATTTTTTCAGGTACACGGGCCGTTCTTGGACTGAAATTTTTCCCTTACCGGGTACCCGACCCAACATGATAATTTTAATATATATATTTTTATATTTTAAATTATACGTTTATTTTAGGTTTTTTAATATTTTTACTCCAAAGCTAAATTCAAATTCCTAAATTTTTTCTATGTTTGTATTATATACTTTTAAGTTTATTTTTTTAAATATTTGTATTGATTTGTTAATATGATATTTGAAGGAAAAAATACGATCGAGATTAATTTTTTTAATATATTTTTTTGGTGATAAACTTTAATATATATCTAAATATTTCACCTTTCATTTTTAAAACTAACTCTAAATCATTAATTTTTTGTTTGAATTATATATTAAACTTTTAAATTTTATATGTTTAATATGTGATTTTTTTTAATTTTAAAATTAAAAAAAATAAAAAAATATAAACTAAATACCCGTTACCTGATTATTTGAGTACCTGAATTTTACGGGTACTCGAATAGAGAGTACTCGGATATAACAGGTCGGGACATGAATCGATAAATAAAATACCCGGATAAATTAGGTACCCGATTTTTTCAATATCCGAAAACCGGGTACCCGACGATGAACATAGCAGCGCATCTATCTCCGATTAATTCGGTGCCATTTAACAAACAGCTCTAAGAAAGCTCAGTCGTTTTCTTCACTCACCTATTTTCTGTGCGTTGACGAATTAAAAAATAAAAATCTCTCCGTTAGATGCATACAGATCTTACCACCAAATTTTAATCCAACGGTTGGGACTCCAATCCAAAACTTATTTCTTCAATATTCCATCATTTTTTCCCCCTTTTTTCTACCTTTCTTAAAAAAAGAAAGAGGTTTTCTTCAACGGCCGACCGGTGCTGACGACTAGATCCGGTATGCTTTCCGTTCAATTCATCGAATAAAATTTAAAACATTTAATTCTATTAGTTTTTACCTTTTTGCATTGATTTTAACGCCGATTTTCTCTTATTATTGTAGGGTTTGTTTTCGATAAATTTCTTATATTTCCATGGCTGCTCCACCTGCAAGAGCTCGAGCCGATTACGACTACCTCATAAAGCTCCTTTTAATCGGAGATAGCGGTAACTTTTTATTTCCTTTTGTTTTTCTCTTGGTATTGATTTGAAATTGGATCTACTCGTTAAACCTATATTTTTCGTCAGGAATGTTTGGGTTATTGAACAGTATTTATTAATTTTTTAATTTCCTGAATATGGAAAACCTTAACGGGAGATTCTGATGTGCATTTCAAGATCATTGCCTTATATTCAGCTTGATTCAGGTCTACAGATGATCTTAATGCTGTGTTTATTCGAGAAAAAGAGCCTGTTTCTGTGTGTGTGGGGGGAGGGGGGGGGTACAGGAGTCTGTTTTAGTTCCTTACTAATGATATTTTGGTCTTGTATTTTATCTTGTAATTTGATAATCTATTCCATCTTAATATGGCTTATTGTCATGGAAATTCTGTCTCGATTAGCGTACTGATGCTGAATATTTGAGTCGTGGCTTCTTCATTTTCATTAGGAAACCGGTTTTCGATTCATATGATCGACTGCTATAAATAGTTATAGCTGTCTGTAATTAGGGATTATAGGTGATATTGTAGTGAATAGTGATTTTGAGAGGAGTTTTTCTTGATATTCTCCACTTCTGAATTCGATTTCTCAATAACTCTATTTGTTTATACTATTGAGTGGTTGGCAGGTGTGGGGCCTCCTTTTGCGTTTTTCAGATGGCTCATTTACCACTAGTTTTATCACGACAATTGGGTAGGTTGTTTTCTTATTGCAGTACTGTGGTCTTCATATTATTTTTACTTTTATTTCTACAAGGGACATGTGGTTTAAAGGTTGCATTTACTTTGGCAGAATTGACTTTAAGATAAGGACTATAGAGCTTGATGGAAAAAGGATCAAATTGCAAATTTGGGATACTGCTGGGCAAGAGCGGTTTCGAACAATTACAACGGGTTAGTTTTTGGCCTTTGGAGGTGTCACTGACTAGATACATGTCTAATCAGAATTATAACATCTATGGTTGATAAAAAGAATTTCGTAGCATGACTTCGGCATTTTTCTCACTCAAGCCTGTTTGTTGTGTGTTTGTCGTTGTGTAATAGGAGTTACCATTTGTTCTCACTATTATTATCATATTCAATAACGTCTCTGGTGTTTTCTGTTAGGAAGTCGAGAGTTTTTATGCTTCCATGGTTTCACGCTTTCCAGCCCACCATTGTTATACTCTCTATTGTATGACAGGACCTGAAAATAAAATTACAAAGAACAGGTGGTTAGGATTGAAATTGTAGATGCGTAGCCTTTCATATTTTCTGGATTCGTGTTACTCAATGTCAAGATTAAAGGTGTTTGCTGTTAGTATTAGCTCTACTGGTGGTGAGAAATTTATGTCTGCAACTCTGCAGTCTTTTCTTCCGCACCCTAAAACATGGCTGCTTGCTCCTTTCTTCTAAGTTACTTATCTTGTTTTACCTTTATGGGGTATGTGCTGCGTTCACTTTATTTTAGTAACTCCAGATGTCTAATCTCTCTAATACATCAAGATTTTATTTTCTTCCAGTCTTGTGTGGTGTACAGATGAATTATGTAACATCTTCATTTTGTGCAGCTTACTACCGTGGAGCCATGGGTATTTTACTGGTGTATGATGTGACTGACGAGTCATCTTTCAATAGTAAGTATTGAACTTTTTATCATTTAAAATTTGAAATTCATACACCTTTTGTGATCTTGTCCATCTTTGAATCTTTAGAAATGTTTTATGTTTCCATCAAAGTTTGCATGTTATCGGAACTTTTCGGTTCCCGGCTTGTTGAAAATTGAAAAATACTCCTTATCCAATGAATAATGATTTGAAATTTTATTCATTACCCATTACAATTGGTTTATACTAATATCCTTTTTTGGCATAGACATTAGAAATTGGATTCGTAATATTGAACAGCATGCTTCGGACAATGTCAACAAGGTTCTGGTGGGAAATAAGGCTGACATGGATGAAAGCAAAAGGGTTTATTTCTTCTTTCTCTTCCGTTTTCGTGTGTAATTGTTTTGTTTACCTTCTGTTTGCCATATGGGCCCTGATTCTTTTCTTGTCAAGTTGACCCTTAATTTATCTTTCAGGCTGTCCCTACCTCAAAGGGCCAAGCTCTTGCTGATGAATATGGCATCAAGTTCTTTGAGACCGTATGTAATTTTACTGCAGATGTCGTAGTTCCTTTTCCGATGTTTCGTTGTATATTTCCTGTATGCACAAGAGCCACTATTTTTGCAGAGTGCAAAAACAAACTTAAACGTAGAGGAGGTTTTCTTTTCAATAGCACGAGATATTAAGCAAAGACTTGCCGATACTGACTCAAAGGCTGAGGTATGGTGTAGCCATTGATTATGCAAATCCATTTCTGTTAATTCGTAAATTGTCTCATTTCGATCAACTTGTCATTCCGCATTGCAGCCACAGACGATTAAGATCAACCAACCAGACCAGGCAGGAGGGGATGAGGCAAATGCTCAAAAATCAGGATGCTGCGGGTAGTGAACTAACTTCGTTGAGGGCCACATTTTCTTCTTTAGGGTGCTGTTTTGGTATGTCAAAAGTAATTTTGTTATGACTATTGTTTTGCTTGTATTCTCCAGCCTATCATTATTTTGTTTCAACTCTTTGGTTTGAAATGTTAGATCCATGGTATTTTACAAAAAAAAAAAAAAAATTATGTTAAATTATTTTTCCAATTTTGGAAGAAAATTGTCTTACATTCTCATTTTCTAAGTTCAACTTAAGAGCTATCCCTCGTAACAAAAAAATGGAATAATGCTAGAAAATGTTCTTGGATGATCATTTTAGTCATCAATATTTTTTTATACACTTTAACCCTCAACGTTTTGTTTTAGGCTAAAATAATTCTTTTGTAGATGAAATTTAAGTGACTTGAAATGATGTGATAAACTTACATGATTGTGCACGAAATGATGTGATAAATTTACATGATTGTGCACGATGACATAACAAACTTGATAGAAAGACACTAGTAAAAATAATAATTTTATAAAATTATATAAATTATAAATTATTTTTCTGTTAATATAAAATATAAAATTATTTTTAAGATAATTTAATTACAAAAAACAAAATTTGCTATTAACAAGTAATTAGTGCAAACGGTAAGGTATATTGAGAGACGCATGTCTAAATTTTAGAAACAATTTTAGGGGCGTAGCCACGAGGGAGTTGACAGAGGCCTGACCCTCATGGCTTACCGTTACTGTCTATATTTTTACTTTTATAATTCATTCTTTTTTTCAATTTAGCCCCGTAAAATTGTAAATTATAATTTATTTTACTTCGATATCATTAAGTAATTTTTACCTTAGTAGTATAGTGTTTGTATGCACCAATTTTTGGATCTGGCCCAATATCAAGCTCGAGCCCAGAATAACTAATAATAAAAAAATAAAAAAAACTAAATCTAGTACAAAGTCTAGCCGTCGCACCTTCTATGTTACATTCGAGAATCTTCTTCCTTGCAAGCTAATCGCCCAACTGTTCGAATTTTGCGGCACACTCAATGATTTTCGAGTCCTTCGGCCTTGTAACGACTTGGGGAACCAAGCAAGAAACGGTTAGAAATCAATAGTAGATCGAAAAGGTGAGGAGAAAAAAAGAGGAGCCAAAATTTTTACCCTTGATTTTCGGTGATCTACGACTCCGATAGGCATTCTGAGAGGTGAGGAGCTTCACATTCACAGTCGCTAGTAGACCAGTATACTTGAACACCAGCGCGATCCAACGGTGAACTCGCAAGATCAAAAGGTAAAAACTTTTGAAATTCTAAAATTATTTTATTAGATCTACTCAAATCTGTTCATTAGCTGAGAAAATTCACGTCCGATCTATACTTAGGAGAGTGAGATGAGCAAAAAAATACTATCTTTTTAGTTCATGCTGTCGTCGGAGTTAAGTCGACGGCGGCAATGATCGAAAATCGTAGAATGGGTAAGACAAAAAAATGTCAGAATACTAATAGGTTGAAAGACTGAAAATGAAATAAAAAAAAACTTTTATTAATTAGGCCAAATGACATTGTTCTGTTAGAATTAAAATAATAATAAAAGAAAGTTCGATCATTTCCCATTAAAAGCATTACTTAATTAATGGGAAGGAGTTTAAAATTCTTTTAATGGCACATGTGAAACAGCACAAAACCGAGGTAAAGATCTCACACTTCTTTAGGTTGAGGGGAAATTGCCATTCAGTCCTTCCGTCTTTAGGTTCTTTTAATTAGGTCCTTAATTAAGTAGTTAGTTAATAAGCCCATAAGATTCACTCATTTAATTTAACCGTGATTAATTTAAGATTTTTCTTTCTTTTTAGATTAATTGATTTCAATGGAATTTTAATTTATTTAAATTGATCATTAAATTTGGAGCTAAATTATAAATTGATCTTAAATTTTTGCAAATATTTTTTTAATTCGACCATAAAATTGAATTTGACTAATAATTTGCATAATTTATGATTGATTACAAATAACTTAAAGTTTATGATCTTTGATTGCAATTTTGATCTTCCATGTTTTTTTAGCCTGATCTAATATTCAAGCATGTAATTTAATTTTTGCATCATTTTACATCAACTTTTATTTTTAATATAATAGTGCTATTAACCGAGCCGTGTATTTTTGTAGCCTTTTAGACAACATAATCCCTCTAGTTACTAACTTTGGGCATCGTGGGGTGCTCTAACCTTCCCCACACGTAATCGACTCCCAAACCCAACTATGACTCCGGATCAAACGTATATCAGACTTTTAGATTTTCGATCGTACCTAACTCTAAATGATCGATGGCGACTCCAATCCAAGATGACCTTTGAAGGCCCAATCAATTTTGGTCCGGACAAAAACGACGTCGATAGCTTTGGTGACTCCGCTGGGGACTATTCAACCGCTGGGGACTGTTCAAGAAAGTCAAGTCGTAAAAAAGGGTATATATTGTCTGAAATGTTGCATCATTTTATGAGCTTTGTCTCGTTTAAGTGGGGGCAAAACGTTGCTCCTTCATGAGGTTAACCTCCGTACAAGATAGTAGTTGTCTTCGGGGTGTATATGCCTTATGGCTTCGTGATGTTAACCTCTGTATGGTCATAAAAAATGCATTCCCTCGAATTGAACTTACTAGCCTTAGCAGGTCTCAGTGATGTCCCTATTTAGAACCAAAAAATGCATACTATGAACCGAAGGAACCTACCCTGATTAGAGCCATGTTGAACTCAAACCTTAGTAAAATATCCATTTATGTATATAAGCATGCATTTTTATATTATGCTATTTACATTTATGCGTTTACATTTTTTTATTATTTTGGTGTGACACTAATAATTTTTTGGTGTTTCTTATTTATTCTTTAAAACATATGCATCATAATTATGCATGGTGTTTGCTTGTAATTGTTTGTAAAAATAAAAGATTTTCGCAATGGAGAAAGGATCCAACAACAAAGGAGAAGACAATACAAGCATTCACAAGTGGTTCGAGGAAAAATAGAAGCCAATGTTAGCATTTATAAAGGATTTGCGAGTAATGAGAACAACATGAAGTTACCTTTAATGACCTTATGGCAAGTCGTGTTCAAAATTAGGAGTTGAAGAACCATTTGGAGGCCTTAGAAGGGGTCCTCCAAATTCATCAATAACAAGATTCGATTCTTGTGTTAGAAGCTTCACAATTACAGAATGAGACACTAAAACAACTGGTAACAACGCTGAAGACATCTTTACAAGACCATGGGAATCTCGTTGATGACCTTTAAGAAGCTATAAAGATTGCTGATCTTTAACTTCAAACTGCAAGAGAATAGATTAAAAAAAGGACGACTTGATGGCGGGAGCCATTATCCAAATTCGAAAAGTGGCTAAGAAGATCATAAGACTAGCCAATGAAGCTAAAGCATTGAGATTTTGGGACGGTCCTATATTGCATTACAAGAACAAGCTGGCTCATTTTTTTGAAAGATATTCAAAAGATGGGAGATAAAGCTCGTCGTTATCTTTGAGTGTGACTATTTATTATTGTAATAAAATATTGTTTAGTTATTTTTTTCTTCAACATTTGTTTTTAGGATTTGAATAATTAAGATCTCTTGTTTCCTAATGAATGAAAGTCACTCAAGCTCGTCTTTATCATTGTTTTATGCGATCAATTTTCGAGCTAACACCATTTTTGCATTCACATTTGCATTCATCATTGCATTTTACATTTATTTCACAGACATTGTGCATCAATAATTAAAACTTTAATTTATGGGGGTTTAAATATTAGTGATCTTGGAAATAAAAGATGATCAAATTGAGCATCCGTATTTCACACGTTTCAAGGCTAGAAGAATGGAAGACAGACTCTAGAAACTAGAGAAGTTCTAAGAGCAAGTCACTCAAGATATAAAGGGCTTGAGTGAGGACAAAGAAAATGTCAAGAGAATTTTTTGAGCAAATTAGAGGACAAGTTGATACAATTGTTATTCAAGAGAACAAATGCTGAGAAAGGAAAAGCTCATGAAGTTCACGAGGGAGATTCCTCATCTTTACCTTTTGGACAAAAATAAACACATTTATCTTTTGGGCCAAAAGTTTTAGCATGTTCCTTCAAAGAACAATACAAGCATGTCCTGGACATGGTCCATGATCGACTGACACTCCAGAATATGGAGAAAAGACATAATGAAGGATTCTAACAACATGCCCAACGGTGGAGGGATATAGCCACACAAGTTCAACCACCACTGTTTGAAAGAGAAACTATAAATCTTTTCATCAATTCTTTAAAGTTCCCATATTACGACAAGTTGGTGGGCAGTACCACCAAAGACTTTACTGATCTGGTGATAGCAGGTGAAATGATAGAGAGAGCCATTAAAATTGGGAAGCTTAACAATCACAAAGCTTCTAAAAAGGCACCAACCAATGAGAGGGAATTTGAAATCCACACGGTGAGCTTTAATGGACCAAGTTATCGTAAGTTTGAGCCTTTATCTTTCAAATCAAGGTCTAAGTCTGCATCTGAACAAACTTCTCGCGACAAGACATCTATCAATCCAATATCAATGACATACACTGAACTGCTCCCAAAGCTTGTTGAGGTCAACCTGGTGGCTCCAATTCACTCCAAGCCAAGAAAACTTCCTTATCCTGAGGGTTACAATATTAATGCTACATGCGATTCTCACCTAAAGGGTTTAGGTCATATCATGGAGGAATGTAGGGCATTAAAACTCAAGGTGTAGAGTTTGATTGCATCTAGGGCATTAACATTTGACAAGTAATGAGATATTCTACTGAGAACTGTGTTTATGCGCTGAATTGAACCTGGTTGGTTGGAAAACATTAAGAAAAAATCACCCATCTCTTATCTTGAAATTTATGTTGCCCTTGCACGAAGTTGTTATGTTTTTTTCTTATCTGAATTTGTTTTTCTTTTCTATTCTGATGTTAGTTGTATGATGTTTTCATTCAATAAATACTACCTTTTGGGCCATGATCAATGAGAAAAATTTATAAATTTTGAAGTCCTTTGAAGCTCCAATGAGTGAAAGACTCCTTTGAGAATCAATGTTATAAAAAATTGACATATGACAAGTTTTAAGTCTTTCACACCTCACTCAGAGCTAATACATGATCTCTTGATCGTTCATCATACTTGAAAATTGACACAAGACTAGCATTTCACATGTACGACTTCTAAGTCACACATTCGCCTCTTTAGGCGTAAAACCAATATTTTTTCAACATACACCTTAAAGACATGAAATCCAGAGATGTTAATTGGTGTGCGAATCTTTTAGGAAGATGTCAAGGTTAGGTATTCCTCGTTGATTTTATGAGTAAACCCAAATAGTTGGGGCATGTAAAAAATGAAAAAAATGAAAAAAGAGAAAAAGAGAAAAGAAAGATTAGGTTATCATGCATTATTTGTGTTCAGATGATTCTATAAATAAATGAGTTAACTCTAAATATCAATCCTTCTAAGGATAACTCTTTTATGAAAATATCTATGTACGAAATGATGAATGACATTCATTCATTTTCCGTTTCACAAAAGAGAATATTATCCATCATTGTCCCATTTGAGTCTAATATAATTATTATATTCTATCAACGAGGATAAGGCCTTATGAACTAGGGGCAAAGAACAAGAAGACATGTTTCAGCTAAAAGAGGTGGTTTATGTTCAAATAAAAAAAGTCCTGAATTCATTCATGAAAAAAAGGAAAAGAAAAAAGGCAAAATAAAAAAAGGAATTTGAAAAAGAAAAAGAGGAAAATAAGGAAAAAAAACATAAAATGAACAGAATGAGAAGTACATATTTGGAGTCCCTCGTCAAAAAAGACTCTCTTGAGTCTAGCTAAGATATGCAACACAATGTTGTTCAAAGCTTCGGATCCAATATCCGTGGAAAGGTCATGAATTCTAGAAGATAAAAGTATGGTGAAGGAAATTAACTCTAGGGTGAAAACCCAAAAATAGGATTCTAGAGCGATCTAAGAAAGAAAAAACAAAAAACATGTTGAGGTAGATTCAAGTCGAGCAAAGTGGGAATTAGATTTGATCAGAAATGATTGATCCTTGGTTTATTCACCCTTAAACACTCGTTTGGGCCTGTATATACCTTCTCTTTCATAACTTGAGCGATAGCCTACGTTACTTGCCTATAAAGTCTATCTTTGATCATACATGGATATTTGAGTTAAAGAGTTTATCTTTTGAATCAGTGCCACCTCTTGGTGTTAATTCTTTTATTTAAAGAAGATTTCTAAACTGTTCATGCATGATAAACGAACAAAATGAGGGTTCAAGATGAAAACCCACAAAGGGCATCCTGGGACCAATGGTAGGTTGGAATTAAAAACTTGAAAAGGCGACTCGAATATAAAAATCAATTTTGTATGACTGACACATGAAAAGTGATCCCCAAATGTTCGATGAAGTTCCCCTCATCCTGCAAGCATTCACAGGAATTTGAGGTCCGT
The DNA here is from genome assembly GCA_019671005.1 of Hibiscus mutabilis. Lineage (NCBI taxonomy): Eukaryota > Viridiplantae > Streptophyta > Magnoliopsida > Malvales > Malvaceae > Hibiscus > Hibiscus mutabilis. The sequence goes on from CM033722.1 coordinate 32,826,528, forward strand.
GGACAATTTCAAAAGTCGCACATGAAGTTGTTAAGATCACTTGATCACTTTTGAAGAAACCAATGAATATTTGAAGAATCATGTCTCGTTCAGAAAGAGCCCAAATCCAAAAACATACTTCCCTAAGTCGTCTCACACCTTAAAGTCGCTAATAGTCTTGACACATGTCAAAGAACTATATTTTGGAAATATTAAAAAAGTATTTGATTTTTGATCTTCAATGAAATCATTTTTATGAAGCGTTTCAATTGCGAGCCTTGAGTGAGGGGGACATTTCATTTTGAAAAATGTTTTCACAAACTCTTTTGTTTTGAGAAATAAAAATATTTTTAGGGACAAACTCTCTTGAGAATAAATAAGACGTTTTGAAATTGATGAGAGTTGCTTTGACTCAAAATCCCAGAATCAAGAATGAGTGAAATAAAGAAGAAAAAGATGAAAACTTGTGGGGAAGGGTTCGTCAAGGTAGAAATGAGTTACCGTGATCCGAAAGTGATAAAGATACTTCCCAAATGGAGAATGAATGAAATCATGAAGATGAAAGATTTCTCACGCATCTTTGCGCCGCCGTCAACAATGAGAAAATGCATTTACATAATTGACATACATTTATTTTGTATATGCTTCTTTGCATCAAACATTCAAAAAATATGCATGCCATTTGCAGGAGAATGTTCACATGAACTTTTGCAGTTTTGATCCTGTGTATGGTCTTTTGATCATTTAGATTTAATGTTGGTAAGACTTATTTAAGATGTTCCTGAAACATTTCAAAAAATCTTTATCCTCCTCTCTTGAGGATATTTTTCAAAAATCACTTTTGTGAAACGTTTTCAAACTTTCATAATCCTCTCTTGAGGATGTTTTTCTTCAAAAATGACTTTCCTCTCTTGAGTATACATTTTTTGAATCTCTCTTTTTTAGATACATTCATTTTTAAAGACTCTCTCAAGGAATTTACAAAAATCGCTTTTATGAACCATTTTCAAATTATCACGATCCTCTCTCGAGGATACTTTTTTATCGTTTCTGTATTCTCCTCTTTTGAGGATATTTTTCAAAAATCACTTTTGTGAAATGTTTTCAAACATTTACAATTCTATCTCGATAATGTTTTTCTTAAAAAATGACTTTCATCTCTTGAGGATATTTTTTCGAATTTCTCTTGAGATACAATTCATTTTCAAAACCTCTTCTCAAGATGTTTTTAAGCTTCCCTTGAAACAACTTTATCTCCCTTGAGACCATTTCCATCTCCCTCAAGACAATTTCCCTAGAAGCACAACTTCTTCTCCCTTGAGACTATTTCCCTTGAAACAATTTTGTCCCTTGAAACACATTTTGTATCCCTTGAGACTGTTTCCCTCGAAACATAATTCTTATCTCCATTGAGACATAAAATCATTCACCTCCAAGACGGAGTGCCACCATTGCCTCTAAGAGGAGTGCCCCCATTCGTCCAAGAGGAGTGCCACCATTTGCCTCTATGATAGAGTGCCATAAATCGCCCGAAGATGGAGTGTAACCATTCACCTCCAAGATAGAGTGCCACAATTCGCCTTCAAGATGAAGTGCCATCAATCGCCCCCAAGATGGAGTATAACCATTCGTCTCCAAGATAGAGTGCCATAAGTCGCCTTCAAGATGGAGTGTCACTATTCGCCTCCAAGATAGAGTGCCATCAATTTCCTCCAAGATGGAATGTCATCAAATCTCCAATATGGAGTATAATTATCAAGTTTAACATTCACTCTATTCCTCTCATTCAAGAAATGAGAAAACCCTAAATCAAATAGAAAGCCTAGATGTTGCACCTCTTATGTTGCATTCGAGAATCTTTTTGCTTGCAAACCACTCGCCCAACTGTCCGAATTTTATGGCACACTCAATGATTTTTGAGTTCTTCGGCCTTGCAACGGCTTGGGGAACCAAGCAAGAAATGACTAGAAATCAGTAGCAATTCAAAGCAAATGGAAAAAGTGAGGAGAAAAGAAGAGGAACCGGAACTTTTACCCTTGATTTTCGGTGAATGATGACTTTGATAGGCATTCTGAGCGGTGAGGAGCTTCATAGTCACGAGTAGACCACTATACTTGAAGACCGGCGCGATCCAACGGTGAACTTGAATGATCGAAAGGTAAAAACTTTAGAAATTCTGAAACTATTTTATTAGATCTACTCAAATCTGTTCATTACCTGAGAAATCTCACGTCAGATCTACACTTAGGAGAGTAAGACAAGCGAGAAAAGTATTACTCCCTTCGTCCCACAAAAAATGTCCATTGTTGACTTTTACGTAGTTTTAGGAAAAAAAGCTTGTGTAATAAAGATGATGTAAAATAATTGAAACGACAATTTTATCCTTAAAAAGTTGAATTTTGTTTTGTTGGGAAACTAAAAAAGGGGCATAAAGGGAAATATGCCTTTGTTGTTGATTTTTTCAATGAGACATTTTAAGTGGGACAATTTTAAAACACAAAAGGGACATATTGAGTGGGACAGAGGGAGTATCTTTTTAGTTTATGCCGTCGCCGGATGTAGGTCGTCGTCGGTGGTAATCAGAAATCGCAGAAAAGGTAGGAAAGAAAAGAAATGTCTGAACGTATTTAGGTTAAAAGACTAAAAATAAAATAAAACTAAAAAAACTTTTATTAATTAGGACAAACGACATTGTTCTGTTTGAATTAAAATAATATAAAGGAAGGTCAATCATTTCCTATTAAAAGCATCACGTAATTAATGGGAAGGAGTTTTAAATTCTTTTAGGGTGTGCTTGGATGGCGGATAAAATGATTACCGCGTGGAAATGTTTTTTCCAGAATATAATACCCACGTGTGGATTAAAGTTATTCCCGTCAACAGGTAATAAAACACTCCCAGCAGTAGCGTATTTTGATTAAAATCCTGAGAATGTCAATCCCACCACTCCCTTTGGTATTACTCAATTCCTTGCATTTCAGACAAGATTATCCCTGTGATTTTATTAACTTTCATTGTCGGTCTCTGCGTCGGATGTTCTTGATTCATTCTTTTTGTTGGGTTTCTCTGCTTGCAATTCAATTTTGGATTTTTTTTATCGATATATTTTCTAAGAATCATTTTTTGTTTTTCAGTTATCACCAGATTTGGAGTTACGATTTTCCAATTGATAATGATGGGGCATTTCTCTCTTCTTCTCCTTTAGGTTTCTCGTCGCTGCAACTCCTATGCTTTGTTGTCGATGATGCTACGGTATTTTAAACTTTTCAACATTTTAGGGTTCTTTTATATCCGTTTGATGTGGAATTAGCCAGCCTTAATTTTTAAGAACTCTGTGCCTATTTTCCCAGTGTACTTCATTCTTACTTGCACACATTAATATTTTTCATAGTTGTAAAATATAATATTTTTTATTTGTTTAGGTTTTTGTAACTCATATATGGCATCCATCGGCCCAATAAATGTTCTAGGGTGTTGGAGAATACACATACGCATAGACTAATGTTGTTGGAGGAACTGATATGGTTCATCTTTCTGATCATGACCTTTCTTCGCATTCTTCATCACTGGCTCATCCCATTCATGGTGGAAAGCATGGTAAGAAGAAAATCTAGATTTCTTGCAAAATAATACTAAAGTTTCAATTTTGCATTATGTTGAAAGAATTTCAAGTTTTCTGATGCTTTGAATCTATTTTTCTATATGTAGGAAGGACTCCAATGGATGTTATCCAAGAAGTATAGATGAATAATGAGGAAATTTCAGGAGAAGAAATGAAGAAAGCTGATGATAGAGATTGTAGACCAGCTCCATTAAATGTTTTGGATCATGTAAAGATCAATGTGGAGCTTGAAACTCCTATATCAATCCTATAAGAAGTGTAGTCCAAAGTACGAAATCGAATTTGTCATTCGACAGCCAAAAACTGAGGATTGCAGAGGAAAAGATCTCACAAGCTTTTGTCGAATTCTATAGAAAGCTTAGGCTTTTGAAGAGCTACTGGTACCATACCTTCCTCCTTTGTTCATTGGAAAACTATAAACAAATGAAAACCTATCTACTTTTATACTTGATCATCTATGTATTTGATTTATCTGCTTCTTGAATCAGTTGACATTTTCCAAGATCATGAAGAAATATGACAAGGTCTAATCCTTTTTACTTCTTATATCTCAATCAGCTAGAATTAACAAGGATCATTGCTCATTTGTATTGATTCTCTGGTTCATCCTAGGGCAGGTCACAAAATTTGTGCTTAGAAGGATCATAGTATGAATGTGCTTAGAAACAAAATTTGTTCTTTTAAACCATTTATGAGATTGTTACTGCGGAGTTCTTTTAAACAAAATTTTTGAGATTACAATTGCATCCTTGGTGAATGTGAAGACAATGTTGCTTCAAACTAAAAGAATGTTTGATTAAAAAATATTAAAAAAGAATTGAAAGAATAAATCTATAACCTATATATAAAAAGAACTTGATGGTTGGTTGCTTTTATGATATGGCTATGTTGATTTTTTTTGCTGCCACTATTTTATTATTTAGGTAATTGTTGTTACTAATTCATTTGTTTTTAGGGATTGAATCTATACCAAGAGTTGTTAGTTTCACTAAATAAATGAAGATAATGTTGTATCTTGATCACTTGATATAGTATTTTATGTTGTTATATATGTCTTGCTCCAATGGGAGGTTGTGACGAGCGAAAGGGAATGTGACACTTGTTACTTTATACGAGGAGGTTGAATCAATAGAAATAGTTACTTTACGAGCTAGGCTGCAAGTGAGAGTGACAAAATCAGCTCAGCTGTGAATGTTGTCGATAGCCAATTTATTGCCTGGAGTGTTTGGAAGATAACACCAAGTCAAGAAGCAGGGATTAGGAGCCAATCATTATACTAATTTGACTCTTTTGGTTGGAAGATTTTAATTATGTGACTCAATGTAGTGACTCAAAGGTTACTGCAGTTTTATATGTAAGGAACATATAGTTAATAATGTTCATCAATGAATTGATCATTCATTTTTATTAAAATATTAGTGTCCCATATATTTGGAAATGTGTGTAGATATTATCCTTGACATATGAATTTTTAAATAAATATACTAATTTCAAACCTATTACAATATAAGACACAAGAATAACGAATTTCGGTAGTCTTGGAACTCCATATGTAAAATTAAAATCATAGAAACTACAATTCTTTTTTATTAATGATTAAAATTGTTATATAGTTGTTTCTTGTTCTAAGTAATAGGCTCAAATTTTCTCTCCATGATTTTGATTATTCTGAAATCTCAATCTCATCGTAATTAATATTATATATAGATAAAATATATAATATAGCACTATAACATTATCAAATATATTAAACTATTTATGTAAGAATTTTGTAATAATATATATATATATAATTAAAATGTTTTCCATGAATTTTCATAAAAATATTTAAATTCAATATTGGAAGTTCCACTTGTTAAAAGGAAAATGTATCACAAGGATAATTTGGTAAAATATACATTCTGGTAATCTTACATTCCCTCAACCAAATACAGTAATCTTTCATTCCTAGCAAACAAACCAAACAAGGTAATGTAATATTCCTGGTAATATGTCAGGCAATATTGAATTCCAGGAATCCTATTCCCAAAGGTAATGCAACATTCCATGAACCAAACGCACCCTTAAAGGCAAATGTGAAACGACGCAAAAGTAAAGATCCCACACTTATTTAGGTTTAGGGAGAAATTGCCATTCAGTCCTTCTGTCTTTAGGTTCTTTTAATTAGGTCCTTAATTAATTAGTTAGTTAATAAGCCCATAAAATTTGCATATTTAATTTATCCGTGATTAATTTAGGATTTTTTTCCTTTTAGATTAACTGATTTCAATGGAATTTTAATTTGTTTAGATTGATAATTAAATTTGGAGCTTAATTATAAATTGATCTTGTATTTTGCGAATATTTTTTAATTCCACCCTAAAATTGAACTTGACTAATAATTTGCATAATTTATGATTGATTACAAATTGGCTTGAACTTTTCGATCTTTGATTGAAGTTTTGATCTTCCATGTTTTTTGCGTGATTTAATATTCAAGCATGTAATTTAATTTTTGCATCATTTTACATCATCTTTTATTTTTATAATAGTGCTATTAACCGAGACGTGCATTTTTGTAACCTTTTAGACAACGTAACCCCTCTAGGTTCCAATTTTGGGCATCGTGAGATGTTCCAACCTTCTCCGCAATTAACCGACTCCCAAACTCCGAATGTAACTATGAATCAAACGCATATCAAACTTTTAGGTTTTTGGTAGTACCTAACTCTAAATGATCGATGGTGACTCTATTCCATGATGAGCCTTTGAAGGCCCAATCAAATTTTCCTGGAAAAAAATAGTGTCGACAGCTTGGTGACTCCGCTAGGGACTATTCAAGAGAGTCAAACCACAAAAAGGGTATATATTGTCTGAAATGTTACATCATTTTATAATCTTTCTACCTAAGCTCTATACCATTTAAGTGGGGGAAAAATTTTGCTCCCTCGTGAGGTTAACCTCTGTACATGATAGTAGTTACCTTCGGGGTGCATATGTCTTATGGCTTTGTGAGGTTAACCTTCATATAGTCATAAAGAAAGGTATTCCCTCGAATTGAACTTACTACCCTTAGCAGGTCTTAGTGAGGACAGTTTGGGCCCTTATTTAGGACTAAAAACTACATAAAGTGAAACATAGGAACCTAACCTGATTGGAGCCATGTTGAACTCAAACCTTAGTGAAATATCCATTTATGTATATAAGCATGCATTTTTATATTATTCTATTTACATTTATGCGTTTATATTTTTTTATTATGTTGGTGTGACACTAATCATTTTTTGGGTGTTTCTTGTTGTTTCATTAAAACATATGCATATGCATCAAAATCATGCACGTTGTTGGCTCGTAATTGTTCATAAAAATAAATGATTTCTGCAATGGAGAAAGGATCCAACAATAAAAGAGAAGACAGTACGAGCATTCACAAGTGTTTCGAGGAAAAAGAGAAGCCAATGTCAGCATTTATACAGGATTTGCTAGTAATACGAGAACAACATGAAGTTACCTTTGATGACCCTATGGCAAGCCGTGTTCAAAACCAGGAGTTGAGGTATCATCTGGTGGCCCTAGAAGGGGTCCTCCAAATTCATCAGTAGCAAGATTCAATTCTTGAGTTAGAAGCTTCGTGATTAGAGAATGAGACATTAAAACAACTGGTAATAACGCTGAAGACATCATTACAAGACGATGGGAATCTCATCAATAACCTTCAAGAATTTATAAAGATTGCTTATCTTCAGCTTTAGACTGCAAGAGGAGAGATTAAAAGAAGGGACGACTTTATGGCTGGAGCCATTGTCCAAATTCGAAAAGTGGCTAAGAAGATCACGAGCCTAGCCAATGTAGTTAAAGCATTGAGATTTTGGGATGGTCTTGTGTTGCATTACAAGAACAAGTTGGCTCATTTTTTGAAAGATAATCCAAAGAGGGGAGATAAAGCTCGTCTTTATCTTTGAGTGTGACTATTTATTCTTGTAATAAAATAATGTTTAGTTAATTTTTTCTTCAACATTTGGTTTTAGGATTTGAATAATAAAGATCTCTTATTCCATGCCCAAATTGTTTTATGCGATCAATTTTCGGGCCAACACCAATTTGCATTCTTATATGTATTCATCATTCCATTTTACATTTATTTTACGAACATTGGGCATCAATAATTAGAACGTTAATTTATGGGGGTATAATATTAGTGATCATGAAAACGAAAGATGATCAAATTAAGCATCCATATTTCACATGTTTGCAGGCTAGAAGAATGGAAGACAGACTCCAGAAAATTGAGAAGTTCCAAGAGCAAGTCACTCAAGATATAAAGGGCTTGAGAAAGGACAAAGAAAAAAGTAAAGAGAATCTTTTGAGCAAATTAGATGACAAGTTGGTACAATCATTATCCAAGACAACAAATGTTGAAAAGGGAAAAGCTCATAAAATTCACGAGGGAGATTCCTCATCTTTACCTTTTGGACCAAAAGAAACACATTTATCTTTTGGGCCAAAAGAAATGTATCCTTGTTTTTTGTTCTCTGCTGGTGGACTACTGTAACGACCCAAATTTTAGAATCTGAGGGTCGTTTTAAACTAAAATGTGGGCCTTGCTTTTGGGACAAGAGTTTGGGGCCTTTGAGAGCCTTAGTGGGCTTTTTAATGTTGTTGGGCTTGAGTTTTTGGTTTGGTGATGATTTAGGAGGATGATGGGAGGGTAGTGAGGTAAATTACCTCTTGTTGAAGAAGAAAAAGGGGTGGCTCTTTAATTTCTCTGCAGAAAAGCAAGAGTGTGAGATCACCTTGTTCTTTTATTTTCTTCCCTCATAAATTCTCATCTTCTAACACCATTCAAAAGAGAAAGATTGAATCTTTGTTCTTTTGAGTTGAAAATTCGGATTTCATTATTTTGAGTTGAAAATTTGGATTTCAAGTTAAGGGTTTTGTTATCAGCAATCAAGGATCTACATTTTAAGGTAAGTTTCATCAAGAATGGTAGAGAGGCAAGTTATGGGTTTTATGGGGGTTTAGAGGAAATGGGTTTGATGATGAGTAATCTCATTTCCCTAAGTCTTGTAATGTAAGGTAGTTACCTCTTTCATCTCTTTCAAAGTTGTAACCCGAATTTACAACTCATTGTATAGTAAAAGAGGCTGGAGAATCTTCCAAAGAGCTTGAGAAGAAGAAGGCTTGATGAGCTTGTCTAGGAGCTTCTTTTTCAGTCAAAGAATCAAGGCTAGTACACTACTAACTCCTTTGTTTCATGCACATCCTAAGGATGATGCCTTGTTGCTTAAATTTGATGTATGGTTGATTTTTGGGTCTAAGATGCTTAAGACCATCTTTAATAGCATAATCAAGATTTCATGTTAATATGACATAAAAATGGTAGGAAACCACTTAAAATACCTTTCTTAACTTGTAGGTTCAATTTGAGGTTTTTCCATGAAGGTTTGGGGGTGATAGGATTGATTTTCGAGCTCTAGAATTCGAGTTCTAAGCTCGTGTATCGGTACGAGATAAATTCTTACTGGTACCCTGTGTTCTGAATGACAAACACAAGAAAATGTTGAAGGGTGTATCGGTACGAGCATATCAGTACTGAATGGTATCGGCATGTACAGGTTGTGTACCAGTAATGGGTTATCGGTTAGCCCCTTGCCTTGTGAAACATGCATATCGATTCACTTAGGGCGGGTATCGGTACCTAGAGTATCGTATCGATACCTCGTGGTTGGGTATCGGTACCCATTAGATAATCTACTCGAAAAAACATTTTGAGTTAGACGAGATATTTATTTGAGAATGATGGTCCAATGGGATTCTAATGTGGTTAAATGAATGGAAAAAATGTGAAATTTAGATTTAACCCTTCTATATGGACATAATGTGTAATAACTTAGTAAACTTTGGGTGACTTGTTTGTAATAGCAACAATAGGGATCCTTGATTGATCGTGTGGTGTTGTGTGCCTAGTAAAGGCACTTGTGTGGTAGAATCACCTTTAATTGTTGGGATCCAGATACCTAGAGAGCGTGTTACAGCACCATGAGATGAGATGTCGGATGTACATTCCCGAGGCTGTGTGACATCGAGCCTCATCCGAAGATACTTAATGAGAGATTCTGAGTATGAGTGTACATTCTCGAGGCTGTGTAAGACTGGGTCTCACTCCAGGTTTGTATGGTATGACGCAGATGTGCTTTGTGATATTGATGCATCTATTGTTGCTTGCTATGTCTTTAAGCGGCTAGAGGTAGCGCCATACATTTATTATATTGCAATGTTATCATATTTAGGTACATGCTCATATTTATGATTTGCATGAAGCATAGTAGAGTGGAAGTGTATCCACTGAGCTTTGTTAGCTCAGTGTTCAGAATTGTTGTTTTCGTTCGCAGGTTAGTAGGTTGGCGCGTGCATTAGTGGAGCACCATCATAGTAGGACTTTAGCATGGACTTGTTCAGAGTATAGTACTTAGATTTATTTGGGCTATGTATTCGTAGGACCCTATGTTTTGTATTGTAACTCATATTTTGGATTTAAATCGTGAGTCTAATGCTTTTATAATTGTATTTTTAAATGGAGCTCCCATGTAACATTTTGAATACTTATCTATGTTGAAATATTTGAATTAATGGATTTTATAAGAAATGAAATATGATTTGGGCTAAACTAGGTAGAAATTTTATGGTAGCGGGTTGGGCTTGAGGCCCAAATGTGACATCTGTGTTGAGGGTGTTACAGCAACAATCTAATGCACACAGCCAGACCAATCTGCATGGTGCTTCTGGTTCAAACATATGGGCAAGCCTAATCAAATTAGAAGTTCCAAACTTTGATGACCCTATTGAGTTGGAAAAACTAAAGAAAATGCAACCCAAATCTTCTGATGCAGCTGATGACAAGTTCAAGTGCTTAGAAGAAAGAATCAAAGTCATGGAAGGTAGTGATGCCTTTAGTGGAACTGATGTAATGGAGCTAAGCTTGGTCCCAGATCTGATTTTGCCCCCAAAATTCAAAGTGCCAGAATTTGAGAAATTTGATGGAACGAGTTGCCCTAACATCCACCTTACTATGTTTTGTCGTAAAATGACAGGGCACATAAGTTATTGATCCATTGCTTTTAGGAAATCTTAACTAGATCTGCCACACGGTGGTATAACCAGCTGAGTATGGCTTGGGTGAGCACGTGGAAAGATTTAGCACGTTCATTGAAAGAACAATACAAGCATGTCTTAGACATGGTGCTTGATTAACTGACACTCCAAAATAAGAAGAAAAGACACAATGAAGAATTATGAAAATATGCCCAACGGCGGAGGGATATAGCCACACAAGTCCAACCACCACTATTTGAAAGAGAAACTACAAATCTTTTCACTAATTCATTGAAATCCCTATATTACAACAAGTTGGTGCATAGTACAACCAAAGACTTTGATGATCTAGTAACAATAAGTGAAATGATAGAGAGCCATTAAAACTGGGAAGCTTAACAATCCTAAAGCTTCTAAAAAGTCACCTACCAACAAGAGGGAATCTAAAATCCAAATGGTGAATTTTAAAGGACCAGGTTATCGACAGTTTGAGCCTTTATCTTTCAAATCAAGCTCTCATTCCAAGTCTGCATTTGAACAAATTTCTCCCGACAAGACATCTATTGATCCAATACCAATAACATACACTAAACTTCTCCCGAAGCTTGTTGAGGTCAACCTTGTAGCTCCAATTCACTCCAAGCCAAGAAAACCTCCTTATCCTAAGGGTTACGATATTAATGCTACATGTGATTATCACCTAGGGGGTTTAGGTCATACCATGGAGGAATGTGGGGCATTAAAATGCAAGGTGCAGAGGTTGATTGAATCTAGGGCATTAACATTTGACAAGTAATGATATATTCTGCTGAGAATAGTGCTTATGCACTGAATTGAACCTGGTTGGTTCAAAAACACTAAGAAGAAAACACATATCTCTTATCTTGAAATTTATGTTGCCCTTGCACGAAGTTGTTTTATTTTTGTCTTATCTGAAGTTGTTTTTCTTTTCTCTTCTGATGTTAGTTGTATGATGTTTTCATTCAATAAATGCTACCTTTTGGGCTATGAGCAATGAGACAAATTTATAAATTTTGAAGTTCTTTGATGATCAAATGAATGAAAGAATCTTTTAAGAATCAATGTTATAAAAAGTTGAAATATTACAAGATTAAAATCTTTCACACCCTACACAGAGCTAATACATGATCCCTTGATTGTTCATCAGACTTGAAAATTCAATTTTGACATAAGACTAGGATTCACATGTACAACTTCTAAGTCACACATTCACCTCCTTAGACGCAAAACCAATCTCTTTTCAACATAAACCTTAAAGACATGAAATCCAGAGATGTTCATTGGTGTGCAAATCTTTCAGGAAGATGACAATGTGAGGTATCCCACGTTGAGTCAATGAGTAAACTGAAATAGTTGGGGCATGTAAAAAATTTAAAAAATGAAAAAATGAAAAAAAAAGAGAAAAGAAAGATTAAACTAACATGCATTATTTGTGTTTAGATGATTCTGTAAATAAATGAGTTAACTTTGAATATCTATCCTTCTAAGGATAACTCTTTTATGAATATATCTATGCATGAAATGATAAATGACATTCTTTCATTTTCTCTTTCACAAAAAAGAAAATTATCTATTGTTATCCTTTTTGAGCCTAATGCAATTTTCTTTGAAATAAACCCCAACTAAGGATCACTCTCCACACTGAGGGAAAAAACAAAGAGATTTTACTCACATGAGTCGATTTTGATTGCACCACGAGAATGAGGCCTTAAGAACTAGGAGCAAAGAACAAGAAGACGTATTTCAGCTACAAGACGTGACTTATGCTCAAATCAAAAAAGTTCTAAACTCATTCATGAAAAAAGAAAAAAGAAAAAAAGAAAGACAAGAAAAAAGGAAATTGAAAAAGAAAAGGGGAAAAGAAGGAAAAACATTAAATTAATAGAATGGGAAGCACACATTTGGAGTTCCTCATCAAAAAAGACTCTCTTGAGTCTAGCTGAGATATGAAACACAATGTTGTTCAAAGCTTCGGATCCAATATCCGTGGAAAGATCATGAATACTAGAAGATGAAAGTAGGATGTAAGAAATGAACTCTTGGGTAAAAACCCAAAAATGGGCAATCTAGAACGATCCAAGAAAGAAAAAAAAACATGTGGAAGAAAATTCAAGTCGAGCAATTTGGGAATTAGATATGATAAAAAAATTATTGATCCTTGGTTTATTCACCCTTAAACACTCGTTTGGGCTTATATATACCTTCTTTTTCGTAGCTTGAACCATGGCCTACGTTACGTGCCTATAAAATCCATCTTTGATCATTCATGGATATTTGAGTTAAAGAGTTTTATCTTTAGAATACGTGCCACCTCTTTGTGTTAATTATTTTATTTACCGAAGATTTCTAAACCTCTCATGCATGATAAATGAACAAAATGAGGTATCAAGATGAAAACGCATAAAAGGTTTCTTGGGACCAATGGTAGGTTCAAGTTGAAAACCTCAAAAGGTGTGTAACACCCCAAATTTGGGCTCAGGAGTTTAGCATGAATGGTTAGACGGTTCGAGTGAACCGAGTTAGTGTTTGAGTTACTTTCGAGATAAATAAATTAGATAAAATGGTTTTTTTGGCTAAAATAAAATATGGAAAATTATCTAAAATGTTTAATTAATATATTGAACATATTTGGGGAGTCAATTTGGTGAAATTAATTCGGATTAAAAGACATTTTGGGTTGGTGACCAAAATGTAAAGTTTTCAAAACTGTTTTGGTGACTAAAACGTAAAAGGGTTAAAACTTAGAATCCTTACGGAGCTATTAAACCTATTTTTTATCAGACTTTTTCCTTAATTGTGCTATTTTTAAAAGTGGTTTTAAAGGTTTAATAAATGGTATAAAAGAGAGTTAATGGGTTTTAATTAAAATTCATCAAAACATTTTCTTATGTAACTAACTTTTCTCCAAACTTTTTGTCTCAAATTCTCAGCAACCAAACTACCATTCTCTCTAAATATCCTATAGATTCTTTCTTTCAATTTTATTCTTGATTTTAAACAATAATTCTACAATGATCTTCTATTTCTACATTGGAGTTTTTCTTCAAATCAAGCCAATTAAGGAAAAAGTCAACAATTAGAGGTGATTTTCATTTCTCTCCTCTAATCAAAGGTTCTTTACTAAAATTCCCAAGTTCTTGATCCTTTACAATTGATTTTTGAGTTGTGTTAATGATTTAATCAAGAATTAAAGGTTTAATGGTGGTTTTGTTAAGAAATTTGATTGGGCTTTGTTATGGATCTGATTTGTTGTGATCTTGATTAGATTATATCATGTTTAAAGTTTATTTTAGTTTCATGATTTGTGATTTGCAAAAGGATTCCCGAAACTAATAGAATTGCTAATTTTCTAAGTTGATTAGAGTTAGTTTTTGGGTTGCTTGTGGTGTTTATGGATTGTTGGAGGTATAAGGATGTTTAGAAGGTGTTTTGGTTGGGTTTTGATAAGGATTAGATGTTTAATTCGTTGCTTTTCTATTATGTGTTGGATGTAAAGGGTTTGTTAAGGATTTCGATTGTTTCGGCTTATTTTCGGAAGGTTTATGTTAAGGATGAAGGGGTTTGTGTTTGGAAGCAAGTTTGGATACATAATGATGCATTTTTTCCTCTGGTTTTATTTGTTTAAAATTGAGGCAAGGTTGCCTAGTGGTGTACGTTGCTTTTCAAAGGCTTTTTGCGCTTTGGCGATCAAGGTGAAGCGTATAAGTGAGTGAGTTTCGTGTTTAGCTCTTAAATGGTTTGATCGATGGATCATGGAGGTTTAGTTTGGGCCTAAAAAGCTTAACTAAGCTCAAGCATAAATTGTTCTTACTTTGCTTGGTTGATAACTTGAGATGAGCTTGAGGATTCATGTTGGTATTTACATGGTTTGGATTTCATGTTTTGGTTTTAAGCATGAATTAATTTAATTACCGTAAATGCATGGTTTTGAGATTATATGCAAGGTATTTTGACATAAATGGATGCCTAAAAGCATTGAGATTTATTCCTAAAAGGAATGGAGAGTTACCTTTGGCATTGTGGTTTTGCATATGAAATGGTTTTGAGAATTGCATTGGAAAACAATAAGTAAATGTGTTTAAAATGGATATATTGGCTATGTGACGTAATGAGAAACTATAAGATATAATTGGCATGCCATAGGGTTGAGTGCACTATAATATAAAAAGTGATCATGTTATGGCCCTTGAGAATAGAGTAGTACTATTCGGGTAATCGGTGGAGGTAGTACCACCGGGACTCGATGAAGGTAGTACCACCGAGGGAATCCATGTTTCCGATGTGTGAGTATAACATTCTATTTTTATGTATATGAAGATAGAGGTAGTACTATCCGGGTCACCATAAATGCCAATATATGAGATTTATGAAATTCTTGAATTGGACTTAAATGCATAAGGCTGTTATGCATGACATGTTGGTTTGAAACATCTGAGAAAAAGTTTGTTTTGTTTTTAACAAAAGTCACCTAGGGGTGATGTAGTTTTAAAAAGAGTTTTATATTTACATCTATGTTTTGTTAAGAGCGTCCTCACTAAGCATGTGTGCTTACGCTATCTCTCTTATCCTTGATGGAGAGCAATAAGGTTGGAGGGCTGCTACTATTGGCGAGGAGGAATCCAATTTTAAAGTATTCATTTGAGTATGAAAATCTTAGTTTAAAATTCAGTTAATAAGGCAAAGTGATTTCTTAGTTTTGGGGGGATTTGTAATTTGGTTTCAGCTTGTGTTGTGTTTATTTTGTCATGATTGACAGCCTATGTTGATAAATGCTTGAAGTATGCCTTAGTTTCCTTTTTGGATGTTGAGTTGGATAAGATTAGGAACATGCCTATAGTTTTGATTGATGAAGCATAATACCTTATTTAGCTGAATTTACCATGAATTGTGGCATGTTATATACTTGATGTACTGAGGCATTAATGTATGAATGATTGAATCATGTTTGAATTGCTATTTGGATGAAAAACCATCTGATTTGAATATTACAGGTCCAAGGGTATCAGTACTCGGGGCCGAGTATCGATACGAGTAGGCAGAATTTGGCCTGAGTATCGATACACTAGAATATGCACTGATACGAGCACTTGGATTTTGGCTGGGGTTTTTGTACACGAGTTGGCTTATCGATACGAGTTTTGGCTACTGGAATCTAAGTTTTTTTTAGAAATCATGGCGGTACATATACGTGTAAGAGGTATATCGATACCCATTGTTAAATTAGCCCGATCAAAACTTGATCACGTATACCGATACCGATGGTAGTTAATTCAGTTATTCTGATGGTCTAGCTTTATATTTTATCATTTTACTCCCAAGTTTGTCACACATTCAATTAAATGAGTTTGAATGATCGGTTTGAGTTGGAAATTGACATAGATTTCTAGTTTTATAAATTGGTACCGAATGACCAAAATAGATGTAACAGGTTCCACTATAGACTTGTTAAGGATATTAAGACATATTTGCTGGCCATCGGCTACTCAGATGTTGATGTGATGGTCAATATAGCTAAAGATATTGAGCAATCCTTAGGTGGTTCGGTGCAAACCATGAGTGGGGACAAGGGGAAAAGAACCACTGAGTCTGGTTTTGTAGGGAGGCAGTTCAAGAGGTCATGTGATAAGCGATACAAATTAGATCATAGGTTGGTAGCATTGGCAGTCAAGATTAGGGTGCACGTGTTATTTTTGAGTGTGAGCATTGTAGAAAACTCCATTCTTGTGCATATTAGGGAGTGATCGGAGCTTGTTGGGGGTATAGATTATTTGATCACTTGAAGTATGATTGTCCTCGTGTAGCGAGAGATGCAGTGACAGCTGTTGCATCTGCAAGAGGTTGAGGCCATGGTAGGGGTAATTTTTAGAGACGTGAGGATGGTCAGAAGAGTGTGGATCATATAGTTGTTGTACAACCAGAGATCGGTGGACCGACTCAGATCTTTGCTCACCATAAGGGTCTTAATGACACTGATGTGATCGTATGTACCTTTACCTTGCAATCTTTGTCATTATTTTCTTTGATTGATTCAGGGTCTACTTATTCTTACATCTTGAGTGAGCATGCACATTTGCTAGATGTACCTGTAGAAATCTTGAATGTGGGTATGCTGGTTACTAGTTCTTTTGGTGAGACGGTCACAGTTAGGAGGATGAATAGGAGATGTCCGCTGGTTGTCCAAGGTCATAAGTTTGTCGTAGATTTAATTGAGTTGCTTTTTCATGGTTTTGATGTTATCTTGGGTATGGATTGGTTGAGTGAGCACAAGGCAGTTATGGATTTTGAATCCAAAAGAATTTCTTTGAAGCTTGTCAACGACTATGAAATGGTGGTGGTTGGCAAGAATGTAAAGTTCTTATCTAATGTTGTATTGGCCACACAAGCTGAAAGGATGATGCAAGAGGGTTGTCAAGGGTATCTCGCTATTGTGATGAATTCGAATACCAAAGGGATTCGAGTATAGGACATTCAGACTGTATGTGAGATTTTGGAGGTCTCTCTTGAAGAGTTGCATGGGTTACCGCCGAATAGAGAAGTGGAATTCAGTATTGAGTCGTACGTGAGTGCGACTCCAATTTCTATTACCCTATATCGTATGGCACCAAAAGACTTAAAGGAATTAAAAATGCAGCTTCAAGAGTTGTTGGATCGAGGGTTTGTTCGTCCAAGTGTTTTGCCTTAAGGTGCGCCGGTTTTTTTTGTTAAAAAGAAGGATGGAACAATGCGCATGTACATTGATTATCACCAATTGAATAAGCTGACAGTTAAAAATAAGTATCCATTGTCGCGGATTGATGATCTATTTGATCAATTTCGTAAGACGGTGGTGTTTTCAAAGATTGATCTAAGGTTGAGGTATTATCAGTTAAAGGTTAGGGATGCGAATATGCCAAAAACTACATTTCGCACAAGGTACGAGCATTATGAATTTTTGGTGATGCCATTTGGATTGACAAATGCCCCTGCGACTTTTATGGACATGATGAATAGGGTGTTCCATAAGAAAGTGTGAGTTGTATGCAAAGCTAAGTAAGTGTGAGTTTTGGCTTAAGGAAGTAGTGTTTCTTGGTTATGTGGTTTCGGTAGAAGGTATTCGTGTTCATCCGAAGAAGATTGAGGTTATTCTTAATTGGAAATAGTCAAAGTCGGTATCTGAGGTTCGTAGTTTCCTTGGGTTAGCAGGGTATTATTGCCGTTTTTTGGATGGGATTTCTAGTATTGCTGCTCCGTTGACAAAGTTAATGCAAAAAATGTTCCTTATGTATGGACGAATAGTCAAAATCGTAGTTTTGAGAAGTTGGAGGAGGTGTTAACTTACGCTCATGTCTTGATTCAACCCAAGTCTGGTAAGAAGTTTTTGGTCTATAATGATGCATCTATGTTGGGTTAGGTTATGTGTTGATGCAAGACGGGAAAGTTGTGGCTTATGCTTTGAGGCAATTGAAAGTTCATGAATGAGTTTACTCGACTCATGGTTTGGAGCTCACAACGGTGGTGTTTGCTTTGAAGATTTGGAGATATTACCTCTATGGTGAGAAGTGTACTGTTTACCCCAATCACAAGAGTTTGAAGTATTTGATGCTTCAAAAGGAATTGAACCTTAGGCAACATAGATGGCTGGAGTTGCTTAAAGATTACGATTTGACGATTGAGTATCATTTTGGGAAAGCCAATATGGTGGCGGATGCGTTAAGTCGTAAAGTTTTCGTTGAGCTTAAAGCAATGTTTGCGAGGTTGAGTGTGACGCGAGAAGATGGCTTGTTAGCCGAGTTGCAACTTACGCCTACATTGTCATAATTGATTAAGAAGAGGTAGCCGTATGACGATTCCTTGGTTCTGCATGTTAAGGATATTTCAGATAGAAATCCTACATATTTTTATTTTGATAATGAAAAGGTTTTGTGCTTTAAGGGTTAAATAGTTGTGCCGGAAGATTCAGAGTTGAGGCGCACTATTTTGACTGAAGCTCATTCTAGTCCTTTTGCTATGCATTCTGGTGGTACAAAGATGTATCGGGATTTAAAAGAATTGTATTATTGGGTTGGTTTAAAGAAGGATGTGGCCGAGTTTGTTTCTCGTTGAATGGCGTGTCAGCGTGTTAAGACTAAACATCAATTTCCCTCTGGGTTGTTACAACCTATTTAGATACTGAAATAGAAATGGGAAAGAATCACCATGGATTTTGTGATAGGTTTACCTTTGACACCGACCAGAAAGGATTCAATATGGGTGATTATTGATTGTTTTACGAAGTGTGCACATTTTCTCTCCGTGCATATAACGTATACGTTGGACAAGTTGGCGATATCACTGAGATCATAAGGTTGTATAGAGTTTCTAAGTCCATCATATCAGATAGGGATCCACGTTTTACATCGAGGTTTTGGGAAAGCTTATAAACAACTTTGGGTACGAGGCTTAATTTCAGTATAAGTGAGTTATTCATATTTTGGAGGATATGTTGATGTATTGTATTATGGAGTTTCAAGGAACATGGAAGAAGCATCTACCTTTGTTGGAGTTTGCTTATAATAATAGTTATTAGTCGAGCATTCAAATGGCTCTCTATGAGGCTCTTTATGGTCATAGGTGTCGTACGCTGCTTGTTGGGAGGAAACGAGTGAGAAGCATGTTACGGGGCCCGATTTGCTCAAGGATACAAATGAGAAGGTGAAAGTCATTTGTGATAGGCTCAAGGCGGCTTCGAGTCGGCAAAAGTCTTACATGAATTTGAAGCGTAAAGAAATTGAATACAAAGTGGGTGATAAAGTGTTCGTGAAGGTTTTTCCTTGGAAGAAGGTGATGAGGTTTGGATGTAAGGGTAAGCTAAGCCCTAGATTCATTAGACCTTATGAGGTGACTGAGCGTGTTGGTCTTGTTGCATATAATTTGGAATTACCATTTGAGCTTGAGAAGATACATAATGTTTTCCATGTGTCGATACTTCAGAGGTATAGATCGGATCTGTTGCATGTTGTGCCAGCTGATTAGATTAAGTTGCGACCCGAGATGGTTTATGATGAAGAGCCAGTAAGGATACTAGATTCTAGTGCTAAGGTTCTCCGTGGCAAGACCATTGAATTGGTTCAGTTGTTGTGATGACATTGTAGAGTCGATGAGGCTACGTGGGAAGCGAAGGCGGACATAGAAAAGCAATTCCCTCATCTTTTTATTTAGGTAAATTTTAGGGACGAAATTTCCTAAGAGGCGGAGAGATGTAACACCCCAAATTTGGGCCTAGCAGTTTAGCATGGATGGTTAGACGGTTCGGGTGAACCGGGTTAGTGTTTGAGTTGGTTTTGGGAAAGTAGATCGGATAAATTTTTTTTGCTAAAATAAAATATGAAAATTTTATCTAAAATGTTTAATTAATATATTGAACACATTTGAGGAGTCAATTTGGTAAAATTGATTTGGATTAAAAGACATTTTAGGCTGGTGACCAAAATGTAAAGTTTTCAAAACTATTTTGGTGACTAAAACGTAAAATGGTTAAAACTTAGAATCTTTAATGAGCTATTAAACCTATTTGTTTTATCATACTTTTTCCTTAATTGTAGCTATTTTTAAAAGTGGTTTTAAAGGTTTAATAAATGGTATAAAAGGAAGTTAATTAGTTTTAATTAAAATTCATCAAAACATTTTCTTACGTAACTAACTTTTCTCCAAACTTTTTCTCTCAAATTCTCAGCAACCAAACTACCATTTTCTCTCTGAATATCCTATAAATTCTTTCTTTCAATTCTATTCTTGATTTTAAACAATGATTCTACAATGATCTTCTATTTCTATATTGGAGTTTTTTTTCAAATCAAGACAATTAAGGAATAAGTCAACAATTAGAGGTGATTTTCATTTCTCTCCTCTAATCAAAGGTTCTTTACTGAAATTCCCAAGTTCTTGATCCTTTACAATTGATTTTTGAGCTGTGTTAATGATTTAATTAAGAATTGAAGGTTTAATGGTGGTTTTGTTAAGAAATTTGATTGGGCTTTGTTATGGATCAGATTTTTTGTGATCTTGATTAGATTATATCATGTTTAAAGTTTATTTTAGTGTCATGATTTGTGATTTGCAAAAGGAATTTCAAAACTAATAGAATTGCTAATTTTCTAGGTTGATTAGAGTTAGTTTTTGGGTTGCTTGTGGTTTTTATGGATTGCTGGAGGTATAAGGATGTTTAGAAGGAGTTTTTGTTGGGTTTTGATGAGGATTATATGTTTAATTCATAGCTTTGCTATTATGTGTTGGATGTAAGGGGTTTGTTAAAGATTTCGATAGTTTTGGCTTGCTTTTGGAAGGTTTATGTTAAGGATGTAGGGGATTGTGTTTGGCAGCGAGTTTGGATGCATAATGATACATTTTTTTCCTCTGGTTTTATTTGTTTCAAATAGGGGATAATTGAGGCAAGGTTGCCTAGTGTTGTGCATTGCTTTTCGGAGGCTTTTTGCGCTTTGACGAGCAAGGCAAAGCGTATCGATGAGTTTGTTTTGCGTTTAGCTCTTAAACAGTTTGATCGATGAATCGGGGGGTTTAGTTTGAGCCTAAAAAGCTTAACTAAGCTCAAGCGTAAGTTGTTCTTACTTCGCTTGGTTGATAACTCGAGATGAGCTTGAGGATTCATGTTGGTGTTTACATGGTTTGGATTTCATGTTTTGGCTTTAAGTATGAATTGATTTACTTACTGTAAATGCATGGTTTTGAGATTATATGCAAGGTATTGTGACATGAATGGATGCCTAAGAGCATTGAGATTTATTCCTAAAAGGAATGGAGAGTTGCCTTTGGCAATTTGGTTTTGCATATGAAATGGTTTTGAGAATTGCATTGGAAAACAGTAAGTAAATGTGTTTAAAAATGGTATATTGGCTATGTGACGCAATGAGAAACTATCAGATATAATTGGCATGCTATAGGGTTGAGTGCACTATAATATAAAAATTGATCGTGTTATGGCCTTTGAGAATATAGGTAGTACTATTCAGGTTGGTGATATCGCAGCTTTATGGTAGAGGTAGTCCTACCGAGCTAAAGGTATGTAATCGGTGGAGGTAGTACCACCGGGACTCGGTGAAGGTAATATCACTAGGGGAATCTGTATACCCGATGTGTGAGTATAACATTCTATTTTTATGTATATGACATAGGTAGTTCTATCTGGGTCACCATAAATGCCAATATATGAGATTTATGAAACTCTTGAAATTGACTTAAATGCATAAGGTTGTTATGCATGATATGTTGGTTTAAAACATATGAGAAAAGGTTTATTTTGTTTTTAACAAAAGTTCACCTAAGGGTGATGTAGCTGTACAAAGAGTTCTACTTTTGCATCTATGTTTTGTTAAGAGCATACTCACTAAGTATGTGTGCTTAGGCTCTCTCTCTTATCCTTGATGCAGAGCAATAAAGTTGGAGGATTGCTGCTGTTGGTGAGGAGGAATACAATTTTAAAGCATTCATTTGAGTATGAAAAACTTAGTTTAGAATTCGATTAATAAAGCAATGTGATTTCCTAGTTTTGAGGGATTTGTAATTTGGTTTCAACTTGTGTTGAGTTTATTTTGTCATGGTTGACAGCCTATGTTGATAAATGCTTGAAGTATGCCTTAGTTTCCTTTTTAGATGTTGATTTGGATAATATTTTGAAGCATGCCTATAGTTTTGATTGATGAAGCATAATGCCTTCCTTTAGCTGAATTTACCATGAATTGTGGTATGTTATATACTTATGTACTGAGGTATTGTTGTATGAATGATTGAAGCATGCTTGAATTGCTAATTGGATGAAAAACTATTTTATTTGAACATTATAGGTCTAGGGGTATCGATACTCGGGGCCAGATATCAATACGGGTAGGAAAAATTTAGTCTGAGTATCGATATGCGGGAATGTGTACCAATAAGTGCACTTGGATTTTGGCAGGGGTTTCGGTACACGGGTTGGCGTATTGATACGGGTTTTGGCTACTGGAATCTGATTTTTTTTTGAAATCATGGGCGGTACCAATACGCATAAGAGGCGTATCGATACCCTTTGGAAAATTAGCCCGTATCGAAACTCGATCACGTGTACCGATACCGATGGTAGTTAATTCAGTTATTCTGATGGTCTAGTTTTATATTCTATCATTTTCTCTCAGGTTTGTCACACATTCAATCAAATGAGTTTGAATGATCGGTTTGAGTTGCAAATTGACATAGATTTCTAGCTTTACATATTGGTCCCTAAATCGCACTTGCATGCAATTGGATGTCAATTCGATGCCTGATTGAGTTGAGGATTCATCCGATGCTAGAATGAACACCATAGAAATAAAATATGTATCTAGACAAGATAAAAAGAAAAAAACAAACCTAATTTCTTCGTGTTTGTTTTGGTAAACCTTATGTTGCTCGTTGGGTTCGGTCTGGCGTCTAGGGTGAGTCGAGGGGGTTACAAGGTGACTCAAATATGAAAATCAATTTTGCATGGCTAACACATGAGAAGTGATCCCCCTAAATGTTTGATGAAGTTCCACTCATCCTGAAAGCATTCACTAGAATTTGAGGTTAGTGGACAATTTTAAATGTTACACACAAAGTTTTTGAGATCACTTGATCATTTTTGAAGAAACTAGAAAATATTTGAAGAATCACGTCTCGTTCAGAAAGAGCCAATCTCCAAAAACACACTCATTCCCCATGCCATCTCACACCTTAAAATCGCTAATAGTCTTGAAACATGTCAAAGAACTATATTTTGGAAACATTAAAAGAGTAATTGATTTGTTTGATCTGCAACCTTGAGTGAGGGAGCACATTTTATTTTGTAAAATGTTTTTACAAACTCTTATTGATAATTTCCATAGGTGCTCAACTCTGAGTCCCTTGACACTGTTTCCCTTGAAACAATTTTGTCTCCCTTGAGATTGTTTCCCTAGAAACATGTTTTTCTCTCTTGAGACCGTTTCCCTCGAAATAACATTCACCTCCAAGAGTAGTGCCACCATTGTCTCCAAGAGGAGTACCACCATTCGCCTCCAAGATGGAGTGCCATCCGTTCGCCTCCAAGATTGAGTGTCACCATTCGCCTCTAAGATGAAGTGTCATTAATTTCCTTCAAAATTGAGTGTCATCAAACCTCCAAGATGGAGTAACATTATCAAGTTTAACATTCATTGGACAAAATTGTTGCTTCTAGTCTTTGTTATTGTAACACCCTTAATGTATACTCGTAGTCTGAATATACATTAAAGATGTTACGAAATCATTGGAAGAAATCTTGACTTGATTTTTTTTCTTTTTTTATACCAAAATTTAATTTGTAGTTTAACCCTTTCTCAGTTTTAAATTTAAAACAATGTCGTCTAGCTGTAGCCAGTTTTGACCCTAAATTTGTTTACAAGATTAATAGTTCAATTATTAAAATAAAAACAATATAATTCAGGGTGAAAACTACGTAAGTTGTCTAGACCCTTTTCTTGATTTTAAAATTTTTACGCGATTAGGGCTAAACAACATTTTAACCATACCAACGATTTTGCTATTGTTAACAATTCGTATTTCTAAACTTATCCATCCATAAAAGTATATAATTACGTTGTAAACTTATGCTGTAGACAGTTCAACTTTAAAATACTTAAATGCCCACTAGTCTATCAAATTATGTCAAAGACGTACTTACTTAACTTATTATAGTAACTTGATTTTTCCCAAGTTTCTGCTCCTCCTTGATAGACGATTTCAAGAAAACCTACTTGTGACATAAGACACACGCTAAATATGAACTTAGTGAGACAGCTAAACTTATTTATTTTAAAAACATGAAATAATGTAATACAGTACGTCATATATAAAAGTGCTTTTCCTTTTCTATAACATGGCAAGTATATCACAATGTACATATGTTATGTATCATAACTATCATATAAATCATGTTCTCATTGTATAAAATATTCTCTATTATGGACAAGCTTTCATCATGTAATCATTTACATATCATGTACTCTATCATGGTCATGCTTCTTTATGCAATCATTTGCATAACATGGATTCTATCATATATCATGTAACATTTCTATCTCGTATTTCATATACTTCTCAGTCAAGTAACATGTGACTTCTTTGTAATCATGTAACGTCTGTATCATGAATCATGTAATATCTCTGTCATGTATCATCTTTATCATATGAATCATGTATCATCATGCAGTCATTTGCATGATCATGATCTACCATGTAATCATCTTGTTATTTTTATCATCGTGTCTGGCTAGAGGCCCATGGAAACCCTGTAGCCTATATGCACCGTAGTGCCTTGTGGAGTACGTACTCGAGAAGACGCTCTTTGCCCCTCATATAAGGACACTTTTTGCTCCTTATATTAAAAACACCTCGCTAGTGCCATTTGCACCCCAGGGTGTATCTTGTTTCATTTTAATCTTGTAATTATCCGAATTTCATGTATGCATAATGCATCATCATTTATGCAAACAATAATTCATACCTGGTATTCCATCAAGCTTGCCACGTCGAGCAATGTATCATATCATGTATTATAGAGAAATGCAATGCCATCTTCAATGAAATGCAAACATTTAGAAATGCAATCGCCTGGGCCATGTAATAGTATGCCTCACTAAATTCTACTCGATCCTTTCCTTTATAGTACCTCGAACTTCCCTTGATTTGAACTTAACTTCATAAATCACATAAACAAAATATTTGTTAGATTCCAATCTAGCAATATCTTAGACATATTGTCCAATATATTCATTCAAATACAAAAATTTCCAAACGTCTTCTTTTCTTCCTTGTATTGTTCACAAACTCATTTTTGGTCCCTAATGACCATTTTGATCTTCAAATAATTCCTCCAAGATTGCTAACCAATATTAGACACAAATTGTCTCAATTTCCATTTTCTGTCAATTTGCACTACCACCAAAGAAATATTTCTATAAAATAATCTACAACTCAAAATTTGACTCCGTTTGTTCTCAAAGAAACTAGATTCAACAAGCGTTTCACCCGTATAAATTAATAGCCCAAATTCAACTTGTACGATTTATGGCGAATTTTCAAAGTCAATTTCCACTGCTGATATCGGAACAGACTGCCATACTGTTTTCTGACCTTTTACCACTTAAAACTTCATATCTTTTTACTCGGAACTCGAAATCAGTTTCCGTTTGTTGGACACGAACTAGACGAACAAATATTTACATCGGTATAAAATTCACCTTCTAACCATTTTTGTATAATTTATGGTGAATTTTCAAACTTACTGGCATAATCAAGTTTTCTACACTGCTTCCATAAATAACTCCAAACTTTATACTAACTTCTCCTTACTTCTCTACTTTTCAATTTAATCCCAATACTTGATTCAAACCATTAATGTATAATTTTCTTCATCAAATAATTATTCAAAAATAATTCTCTCTAATTTTCCTTCTTTCCGAAACAGTCACTAAAAATGCAAAGATAAAGGATTCAAGCTTCTTAACTTGCAATTTAGTCTTCAAATCATCATTACTATCTTAATTCCATCATTATAACTAAAATTCAGATTTAATCCTTCTCTAAAACCTTATTTCCGAATTGGTCACTTAACTTTGACAATTTGTCAAAATGGTCACTAATTCGATTCAACATCGGCTTAACATTCTAACTTCAATTTCACATCTCCAACATCATTAATAACATAAATACACTTCAAATTATAAAAATTCAGATTTGGTCCTTCAACTTTTAAACTTGCCGAATTGGTCCCTAAACAATTTAACTTAGGGTTTTGCTTCCAAACAATAATTCAAGCTTACTAGATCATTAATCCAACATCACAAACCCTAAGTTAAACTTGAACCCATAAACCCTAATCATCTTTATAATAACCGAAATATATAGGGTTTAATCCCAACTCAAAAACATGATTTTAACATCATAACAACTTAATTTCGACTTAAATTTCAACATAGAATCATAAAATCTCAAAACCCCCAATTTAGTCCATAAACCCTAATTTATTTTCTTACAAAATTCTCATCAATCATGCATGTTTTCCCTGAATTATCTACACCAAAAGATAGAGCTTGAAGAGTAGAACAACTTTGTAGTTGAAGAGATTACCTGAAAATCGAGTTTCGAAGCTTGAATCGATCTTGGAAAAATTTTCTCTTTCTTTCCCTAGATCTCACATTCTTTGCGGGAAAAGATGAACATTTTGTTCATCTTTTCACCATTATTTTACACATATAACTATTAAATGAATATTAAATTCATTTAATAGTGAAATTACAGTTTTGCCCTTTTTATCCAATGGTTGAGATTGATTTTATCATCAATCAAGGGCCAAGATTTAATCTTCCTTTTCCTCTTTCCCAAATTGCCCTTATAACTTTTTAAATATTTCAAAAATGCCATCCATGGCATATGACCAATTTGCCCTCCAACTAAACTTTATTTACTCACATGACTAAAAAACACCATTCCATAAAAATTGAATTAAATTGGTTCTAATCTAACTAGCCTCCTTCCCAAAATATCATAAATTTTAATTTATGATATTTATTCGATCCAAATATTTGAATTTCATTCAATACAATTTCCAAATTTTCTTTCTTTGAGCTTTATTGCTTTATAGCCATTCCATTACAATTCAACTAAAATAATTCATTCCCAACCGGTTACTATACCTTAAATATTATTTTATAACTTTTCCATGGCTTATGGAACAGCCTTTGAAATTTCTATTCGATCTGATCTCTCGATATTCGTAAAATACTTCTACTATAATTTTACCTTTTCGAACTATCGGATCTATTCCAAAAAATTCCATATTTTCATATTTGGGAAATGAACTCTATTATCTCATAAAAACCTCCTTCCTTAGAACTTAGACTGAATTTTCCTAACTCAGTCTACTATTCTGATAATTATCGAAAATCTCCATAGAATAAAATTTCTCTTAGAAATCCTTTATAGATAATCCTTTCAAATATTCTTTACTTTTACTGAGTCCAAAATATCAATTAGAAACACTTTTATGGGACCTTCCCGGAGGTCACCCATCCTAGTATTTCCCTGGCCTGAGCACGCTTAATAATTTTATTCGATCCAAATTCGATATCTTCTACTGTATCTTAATTCTCAAAACTGATATCAAGGTTCTTATTTCGATCAGATTTAAAATCACTTATTGGGGAAATTTACACTTTAGTCCCTAAACTTTTCCAAGTTTATACTTTTAACCCCAAAACTTTCAAAATTTACATTTCGGTCACTGGCCAAAATTTGGGATATTACAATTCCTTCCCCCTTAAGAAATTCATCCTCGAATTTTCAATTTGTACATGTTCCAAACATTTACGGATATTACTTCCCTATTTTCTTCTTAGCCTCCCAATTGGCTTCTTCGACCTTGTGATTTTTCCTCGAAACTTTAATCAATGAAATTTCTTATTCCTTAATTCTTTAATTCCATAAAGCAATATTTCTACTAAACCTCTTCATGTATCAAATCTAATTGCATCTCAATTTATTCAGGTGTGATGACATGTAAATAATTCAGTCAATGCCCCCAAAATATAAGTACATGTACTATAGGCTTTTGCTCACTTCTAGAGATAAGACTCGTTAATATACTCTTGGTCTAACTCTTTCACGATTCTTTGAGGTATAACAATTCTGGAACCAAGTTTTTCCTTTTCCTTTTCCTTTTCCTTTTTCTTTTTTGACCTATACAAATCATCCTTCCTCGAATTTTCAATATTTACCCGTTTCAAACAATTTCAGGTATTACTCCTGCATTCTTCTTTCACTTTCCCATATGACTTCTTCCACTTTATGATTTCTCCAAAGGACTTTAACCAGTGGAATTTTCTTGTTCCTTAACTCTTTAACTTCATATGCCAAGATTTTCACTGATTGTTACTCATATATGAAAGTAATGCTAATTGATAAACCACTAGTTCAACTCCCTTTAGAATCCCGTATGGCCCAATAATTATGGGACTAAGCTTTCCTTTTTGACTAAAACGTAACACCTTCTTCCAAGGTGAAACCTTTAAAAACACTTTGTCCTCAACTTCGTACTTAACATCCTTCTCTTCTTGTCTGCATAAGCCTTTTTGTCAATCCGCGACAGCCTTGAGATTATATTAAATTATTATTATTTTATCCTCTATTTCTCGTTTCAAATCAACCCCTCCAACTTTTGGGTTATACCAAACATTTCGATCCTGTAGCTCAAACCAATAATGAAGAGTTCGGAATATTCTTCCATAAAGTATTTCAAATGGTGTCATCTTAATATTTGTCTGATAAGTATTGTTACTGGTAATCCTATTACAAGTTCCATTGTTACTCGTTCTCACTTCCATTGGGGAATAGAAATAGGCTGAATCAATCCAGAAGGTACTTGATGCTTGGCTTTTACTTATTAGCATGTCAAGCACTTTGTCATAAATTCTGAAATTGTTCTTTTTCATTCCTGGCCACCAATACCGAGTCTTTAGATATTAATACATTTTGCTACTTCTAGAGTACATAGTCAATGGACTATGACAAACTTCAGTCAAAATTCTTTCTTCAAATCACCATCATCAGGAAAGTAAACTTTTTCTTGATAATATAAGCAACCATTTGACTTAATTTCATAGTCATGTGTTTCTCTTGTTTCAATGTACTTCTTTTTTCTCTTCTTTTTATGAGTTTTGAGCTGCCTTGATGCATGGGCTACTACATTAATCTTCTCGAAATGGTAATCTATAACTACATTGTAGTCTCTTAGGAACTCAACCTATCTTTGTTACCGTAGGTTCAATTCTTTTTGCATTTTCTTTAAACCTTTGTGATCAGTGTAACTAGGACACTTCTTACCATTCCAGTGGAATACCTTTTTACGATAGTTGAGTAATCAGTAGAGTAATAATAGATAAATTCTACACAAAACATTTATAATATCCAGCTAATTTCCAAGAAACTCTGAACTTTAGAGGCATTCTTCGGTGCCTCCTATTCAAGAATAGATTTTACTTCCTTGGAATTCAACTCTTATTCCTTCAGCCGATACAACATGTCTAAGGAAAATTACTTCTGATAACCAAAATTCATATTCAAAAAACCTTACATAAAGCTGCTTATCTCTTAATGTTTGTAATACCACTCAAAAATGATAATCATGCTCAGCTTCCATCTTTAAGTATACCAGCATATTGTCCATGAAGACTACTACTACAAACCGGTCTAAGTAGTATTGGAATACCCTATTCATCAACTCCATGAATACAGCAGGGGCATTTTCATGTCCAAATGGCATTACCAAGAATTCGTAATGTCCATAACGAGCCCTGAATGCTGTCTTTGATATATCTTCTTCTTTGACCTTGAGTTGATAATAACCCGATCGAAGATCTATCTTTGATAACACTATTGCACCTCTAAGCTGATCAAATAGATCTTCAATCCTTGGTAGTGGATACTTGTTCTTAATAGTTACTTTATTCAACTACCAAAAATCTATACATAATTATAGAGAACCCTCTTTCTTCTCTACAAATAATACCGAAGTACCCCATGGTGATAAATTCGATCAAGTATAATCCCATTCTAGCAGTTCTTGCAATTGAGCTTTCAGCTTTCTTAGCTCAATTGACACCATCCTATATGGTGCTATCGATACTGGTTCAATTCTAAGATAAACATCAATCCCAAACTGTACCTCTCTATCTGGAGGTAATCCTAATAACTCATCCAAAAACACATTTGAAATTTTCCCACAATCGGAATATCTTTAATCTTCTTGGGTGACATTTGTATAATCACCACATAAATTAAACACGCCTTACATCCATTTTCTTAACAACCTCTGGGTTGTTGTCGTAGAAATCACTGACTCTAAATAGTCAGTTCTTTCTTTCACATTTATTTCAGAACCATCAGGTTCTTGAAGCACTAACCTTTTTTTTTCACATCACTTCCATAATAGGTACTAACTCTGTGGCATTAGACCACTAAATATAAACATGTTCCCTTCGCAGGATACATCTTCTTCTAACTTCTTAATATTTATGCAGTTTAATTTCTCTATAACATCTTTATGCCACAAATTGGCAATTATCGGACCACTTTCTCCAATAAATTCAGGAGCTCCTAAATTTTAAGCTCCTTAACAATCGACATCCTTATTGATGTCGGCACAAGGGTCTTAATTCTATTAACCACAACCTTTAAAAATCATACTAAGGTTTCATATTTTTGTGCTAGAGTTCTCTGCTATATAAGTGGCTCTACTAAGGTAAGAGTCAGAGATGGAACATTCTGTATTTCATTACTTCTACTTTGGACCTCCTTTGGTCTCAATTATCAGGTGTCTAACACAGTCCAACAATACTTGATATTACATATTTCTACTATAACTTATTCATGTTATTGAGGAGCATAATCAAGTTACACAACAGTACGTCAGTAACATGATATCCTAGGGGCATGTATTAAACATCAAATCATATTAAACTTGGTTTAGCCTCCAGAATCGGCTAAACCTATAGCTCTGATACCAATAAATGTAACACCCTTAACGTATGCTCGTAGTCTGAATATACATTAAAGATGTTACGAAATCATTGGAAGAAATCTTGACTTGAATTTTTTTTCTTTTTTATACCAAATTTTAATTTGTAGTTTAACCATTTCTCAGTTTTAAACTTAAAACTATGTCGTCTAGGTGCAGCTAGTTTTGACCCTGAGTTGGTTTATAAAATTTATAGTCGAATTATTAAAATAAAAAATATATAATTCAGGGTGAAAACTACGTAAGTTGTCCAGACCTTTTTCTTGATTTTAAAATTTTTACGCGATTATGGCTAAACAACATTTTATCCATACCAAATATTTTGCTATTGTTAACAATTCATATTTCTAAACTTATCCATCCATAAAAGTATATAATTACGTTGTAAACTTATGTTGTAGATAGTTCAACTTTAAAATACTTACATGCCCACTAGTCTATCAAATTATGGTAAAGACGTACTTACTTAACTTATTATAGTAACTTGATTTTCCCAAGTTTCAGCTCCTCCTTGATAGACGATTTCCAGAAAACCTACGTGTGACATAAGACACATGCTAAATACGAACTTAGTGAGGCAGCTAAACCTATTTATTTTAAAAACATGAAATAATATAATACAATATGTCATATATAAAAGTGCATTTCGTTTTCTATAACATGGCAAGTATATCACAATGTACATATGTTATGTATCATAACTATCATATAAATCATGTTATCATTGTATAAAATAATCTCTATTATGGACATGCTTTCATCATGCAATCATTTACATATCATGTACTCTATCATGGTCATGCTTCTTTATGCCATCATTTGCATAACATGGATTCTATCATATATCATGTAACATTTCTATCTCATATGTCATGTACTTCTCAGTCATGTAACATGTGACTTCTTTTTTTATGTATCATGAAATCATGTAACATCTTTTTCATGTATCATGTAATCATGTAACGTCTGTATCATGAATCATGTAATATCTCTGTCATGTATCATCTCTATCATATGAATCATGTATCATCATGCAATCATTTGCATGCTCATGATCTACCATGTAATCATCTTGTTATTTTTATCATCGTGTCTGGCTAGAGGCCCATGGAAACCCCGTAGCCTATATGCACCGTAGTGCCTTGTGGAGTACGTACTTGAGAATACGCTCTTTGCTCTTCATATAAGGACGCTCTTTGCTCCTTATATTAAAAACTCCTCGCTAGTGCCATTTGCACCCTAGGGTGTATCTTGTTTCATTTTAATCTTGTAATTATCCAAATTTCATGTATGCATAATGCATCATCATTTATGCAAACAATAATTCATACCTGGTATTCCATCAAGCTTGCCATGTAGAGCAATGTATCATATCATGTATTATAGAGAAATGCAATGACATCTTCAATGTAATGCAAACATTTAGAAATGCACTCACCTGGGCCATGTAATAGTATGCCTCACTAAATTCTACTCGATCCTTTCCTTTATAGTACCTCGAACTTCCCTTGATTTGAACTTAACTTCATAAATCACATAAACAAAATATTCGTTAGATTCCAATATAACAATATCTTAGACATATTGTCCAATATATTCATTCAAATACAAAAATTTCCAAACGTCTTCTTTTCTTCCTTGTATTGTTCATAAACTCATTTTTGGTCCCTAATGACCATTTTGATCTTCAAATAATTCCTCCAAGCTTGCTAACCAATATTATACACAAATTGTCTCAATTTCCATTTTCTGTCAATTTGCACTACCACCAAAGAAATATTTCTATAAAATAATCTACAACTCAGAATTTGACTCCGTTTGTTCTAAAAGAAACTAGATTCAACAAGCTTTTCACCCGTATAAATTAATAGCCCAAATTCAACTTGTACGATTTATGGAGAATTTTCAAAGTCAATTTCCAGTGTTGATTTCGGAACAGACTGTCATATTGTTTTCTGACCTTTCACCACTTAAAAATTCATATCTTTTTACTCGGAACTCGAAATCAGTTTCCGTTTGTCGGACACGAAACTAGAGGAACAAATATTTACATCGATATAAAATTAACCTTCTAACCATTTTCGTAGAATTTATGGTGAATTTTCAAACTTACTGCAATAATCCAGTTTTCTACATTGCTTCCATAAATAACTCCAAACTTTATACTAACTTCTCCTTACTTCTCTACTTTTCAATTTAGTCCCAATACTTGATTCAAACCATTAATGTATCATTTTCTACATCAAATAATTATTCAAAAATATTTCTCTCTAATTTTTCCTTCTTTCCAAAATAGTCACTAAAAATGCAAAGATAAGGATTCAAGCTTCTTAACTTGCAATTTAGTCCTCAAATCAACATTACTGTCTTAATCCCATCATTATAACTAAAATTCAGATTTAATCCTTCTCTAAAACCTTATTTCTAAATTGATCACTTAACTTTGACAATTTGTTAAAATGGTCACTAATTCTATTCAACATCGGCTTAACATTCTAACTTCAATTTCACATCTCCAACATCATTAATAACATAAATACACTTCAAATTCTAAAAATTCAAATTTGGTCCTTCAACTTTTAAACTTGCCGAATTGGTCCCTAAACAATTTAACTTAGGGTTTTGCTTCCAAACAACAATTCAAGCTTAATAGATCATTAATCCAATATCACAAACCCTAAGTTAAACTTGAACCCATAAACCCTAATCATCTTCATAATAACCGAAATATATAGGGTTTAATCCCAACTCAAAAACATGATTTTATCAATAATAACAACTTAATTTCGACTTAAATTTCAACATAAAATCATAAAATCTCAAAACCCCCAATTTATTCCATAAACCCTAATTTATTTTCTTACAAAATTCTCATCAATCAAGCATGTTTTCCATGAATTATATACACCAAAAGATAGAGCTTGAAGAGTAGAACAACTTTGTAGTTGAAGAGATTACTTGAAAATCGAGTTTCGGAGCTTGAATCAATCTTGGAAAAATTTTCTCTTTCTTTCCCTAGCTCTCACGTTCTTTGCTGGAAAAGATGGACATTTTGTTCATCTTTTCACCATTATTTTACACATATAACTATTAAATGAATATTAAATTCATTTAATAGTGAAATTACAATTTTGCCCTTTTTATCCAATGGTTGAAATTGATTTTATCATCAATCAAGGGCCAAGATTTAATCTTCCATTTCCTCTTTCCAAAATTGCCCTTATAACTTTTTAAATATTTCAAAAATGCCATCCATGGCAAATGACCAATTTGCCCTCCAACTAAACTTTATTTACTCACATGTCTAAAAAATGCCATTCCTTAAAAATTGAACTAAATTGATTCCATTCTAACCAGCCTCCTTCCCAAAATATCATAAATTTTAATTTATGATATTTATTCGATCTAAATATTCGAATTTCATTCAATACGATTTCCAAATTTTCTTTCTTTGAGCTTTATTGCTTTATAGACATTCCATTACAATTCAACTAAAATAATTCATTCCCAACCGGTTACTATACCTTAAATATTATTTTATAACTTTTCCATGGCTTATGGAACAGCCTCTAAAATTTTTATTCGATCTGATCTCTCGATATTCGTAAAATACTTCTACTGTGATTTTACCTTTTTCGAACTATCGGATCTATTCCAAAAAATTCCATATTTCCATATTCGGGAAATAAACTCTATTATCTCATAAAAACTTCCTTCCCTAGAACTTAGACTAATTTTTCCTAACTCAGTCTACTATTTCGATAATTATCGAAAATCTCTATAGAATAAAATTTCTTTTAGAAATCCTTTATCGATAATCCATTCGAATATTCTTTACTTTTACTGAGTCCAAAATATCGATTAAAACACTTTTATGGGACCTTTCCGGAGGTCACCCATACTAGTATTTCCCTAGCCTGAGCACACTTAACAATTTTATTCGATCCAAATTCAATATCTTCTACTGTATCTTAATTCTCAAAACTGATATCAAGGTTCTTATTTCGATCAGATTTATCCTTATGCTGAATAAAATCACTTATTGAGGAAATTTACACTTTAGTCTCCCAAACTTTTCCAAAGTTTATACTTTTAACCTCAAAACTTTTAAAATTTATATTTCGATTACTGGCCAAAATTTGGGATATTACAATTATATTCCTCTCATTCAAACAATGAGCAAAGAGGGAC
This sequence comes from Hibiscus mutabilis, assembly GCA_019671005.1. Lineage (NCBI taxonomy): Eukaryota > Viridiplantae > Streptophyta > Magnoliopsida > Malvales > Malvaceae > Hibiscus > Hibiscus mutabilis. The sequence goes on from CM033722.1 coordinate 32,861,969, forward strand.
AACTATATACCCTAATTTTGGGCTCTGCCCAATTATCAAGCTCAGGCCCAGGATAAATAATAATAAAAACTAAAACACAAAAAAAAAAGAGAAAACCCTAAATCTAATAGAAAGCCTAGCTACTGCACCTCCTATGTTGCATTCGAGAAACTTCTTGCTTGCAAGCCACTCGCCCAGTTGTCGGGATTTTATGGCACACTCAACAATATCCGAGTTCTTCGGCCTTGCAACAGCTTGGGGAACCAAGAAATAAACGGTTAGAAACCAGTAGTAGTTCAAAGTAAATCGAAAAAGTGAGGAGAAAAAATAGGAAAGCAAAACTTTTACCCTTGATTTTTAGTGAACGACGACTCCGATAGGCATTCTGAGTAGTGAGGAGCTTCAGTCACTAGTAGACTACTATACTTGAAGACAAGAGCGATCCAACAATGAACGCGCAAGATCGAAAGGTGAAAACTTTTAAAATTCTAAAACTGTTTTGTTAGATCTACTAAAATCTGTTATTACCTGAGAAAGCTCACGTCGGATCTGCAGTTAGGGGAGTGAGACGAGCAAGAAAATGCTATCTTTTTAGTTTATTCTAACGGCGGAGCTAGGTCAGCGGTGACCGAAAATCTTAGAAAAGGTTGAAAAGAAAAGAAATGTTTGAATGTATTTAGGTTAAAAGACTGAAAATGAAATAAAAATTAAAAAAAAACTTTTATTAATTATGCCAAACAGCATTGTTTTGTTTAAATTAAAATAATAGTAAAGGAAGGTTCAATCATTTCTCATTAAAAGCGTCACATAATTAATGGGAAGGATTTCAAAATTCTTTTAATGGCACATGTGAAACGATGCAAAACGAGGGTAAAGATCCCGCACTTCTTTAGGTTTAAGGGGAAATTGCCACTCAGTCCTTCCGTCTTTAGGTTCTTCTAATTATGTCCTTAATTAATTATCACAATGTACCATTAACTGTTTTATTTAGTTTTAAATTTTAAGGGACCGAAAGTGTTATTAACCCTTTTAGAAAAAATCTTAAAAAATAATTTTTATATTACTTTTTCAGATTTTCTTTTATTTTTAATTCAAATAATTAAACTTTTATTACTATAATAATTCCTACATTCACTTTAATTTAAGGGTAATGTAACACCCTCGACCCGGATGTCACATTTGGGCCTCAAGCCTAACCCAAAACTATAAAATTTTCAAATTAGATCAGCCCAACGAGTAATTCGCAAAAAACATTTAAAACCAACGATTAAAATATATGTATATAAATAAAATGTTACAAAAGAGCTCCAATTTACATTAAAACATTTGAAGGTACATTTTAAATAATTCAAATTTCAAATATTAAATACAGACTCCAACGTGTAAGGTCCTATGAACACATAGCCCACTAAACTCAAATGTCGTACTCTAAAGATCACCATGTGCTAGAATCTCGGCCTAATAGTGCTCCTCGATCCCAAGATCCAGAGCACAACCTATGCACGGAAACAACGATTCTGAGCGCTAAGCTTACAAAGCTCAGTGGTACACATCTACTCTACTATACTTCATGCTAATCATAAACGTAAGCATGAAAGCTAGTACTAGCAATAAGAAGAGATAAATAAACATATGGCGCTACCATAATCGCCTAAACACATATCAAGCATATACACAATATCACAAATATCACTAGCATGTCAATAAGGCAAACTAGGAGCGAGGCCCAATGTCACCCGACACTGGAAACCCACCCATGCTCAGAATCTCACATCGAGCGGTATACTCGAAATCTCACATCGAGTCTTCGCTCAGATTCTGACATCGAGCGGGGCTCAAAATCTCACGTCGAGCTACTTAGAGTCTCACATCGAGCAAGTATCATCACCCAAAATATCACATTGGATGGCCTTCATTTCATCACTCAGAATCTCACATCGAGTGGCCTTCATATGTTGCAACACTCTCATTGGGTATCCGGATCCCACCAAACAAAGATACATAACCAAACAGGTGCTCACACATGTCACACAACCACACTCGATCCACCAATGATCCCTACAAGTGCCCTACCTGGCATCTAACCATACATGATCCACCACAGATCCATACAAGTGCCCTACCTAGCACACAATCATCATACGACCCACATTGGTCCCTATCATTGCTATTACAACGATCAAGCATTACCGAGTTGTTACATTTTATAGAGGAGTATTACAATTCATTCCCATCAATTATTTCCAACAATTCATATTATCCCATTGATTATGATGATAACCGCTTCGTTAATCATATTCGTCAATTTCCATCTTAAACTATCCTTTAAACCAGTTATTGTTGATTTGCGGTTTCATAAGCAATTTATCGAGCATTTGCCGGTATTAGTCCATTAAGCCTGACGACATCAATATTAATTACGGGGCCCTATTCTACCTCCAAAGCTTATGAATGTCATTATGGTTTACTGCTAGCACATTTAAATCATTTAATATTAATTACTAATTTTTAAGCATTTAATCGAATATTTATCAGCATTGCCCCTAACCAATGTTCAATCGAGCATATTAATTCATTCTACTAGCACACAAGGCATCATCACATAGAAATCATAAATCAGATAATTATATAGATATTCAGACAATCATATACGGTCTCTAAAGCTCATAACACTATCAACCATTCTCAAGCTCATCAAGCATCTCAATGATTATCAGCCTAGAAATATCAGCACTAACGCATGCTTATTACTCATCTCCTATTTTGCAACCACCAACATGCAAGGCAATTACACTTATGATGCTCATGAAGTATTTTGGAGTTTGAGGTGTACTAACCTTAAGCTGATATCGCTAAAATCCTTACCCCAAGCGTCCCAAACAATCTACCTGATCCAAAATCCAACTCGAATAATCTTCGCATATCAACAAATATGAAAATACTTAAATTCCATGTATCTCCTATACCAAACGAAAGGTCAAACACGTAAAAATAGCTTACCAAGTTTGAATTTGGCAAAATAGACTGTGCCATCAAATCTGTAACGTCAAGAAACCTCAGGGTAGGGTCCCCCGGAAAAAGTCAACACTGGTCAACGGTAAAAAACAGCTAGCGGCGACGGTCAACAGCGGCAGCGGCGGCAATCGACAGTGCCCGCTGCACGACTCAGAGCAGCTTGGCTCAGCTTGACTCGACTAAGTCAGCTCCACTCGGGTGACTCGGTTCCCTGAAGCGGGATAATGCCCATGCGCAGTGAAGGCGCGTGAGGGTGCGGGACGACAGCTCCGGTGGCTTATGGCGACAAAACTTCACCGGCTGACTATTATCGAGCCGGTGAACTCAATGGTGGCCTCCGTTTCTCGATTCGAGCCTTCTAACCCCTTCAACTTAGCAACCCAAAACTTTCTCTCTCATCTCCTCCAACGACAGCTTAGACGGTAGTGATACTGGTACCAGCGAACTCGTCTCGAAGAGATGAACACAATGGCGGTGGCTGTGTCACGATCGGATTGCTGGATCTCCGTAGATCGGAGTTTGAAATGTCCACCCCAACTTTTCTCTCTTTTTCTCTCACTCCCACCTTTCTCATCTTTTTCTTTTCTCTCTCTTCCACCAACTCCCCTTTCCTTTTCAACCACCCACCCTCCTATTTAAAATTCAAACTATTCTCTCTTTTTTTTTTCTTTTTTTTCTTTTCTTTATTTTCTTTTATTCAACCAAATAATTAATGAAACCCCACCATCTTTTACTATAAATCCCAAATCCAATTTCTTAATTGGGCCCTCAACCTAAGGCCCAATACTCCCAAGACCCAATTAATTAACCCGAAATCTGGGTCGTTACATGTAAAGTTCATAAATGGTCACTAGACTTTGATCAATTATTCAGTTTGGCAACCAAACTTCCAATTGCTTCAATGTTACCATATAACTTTTAGTTTTGTTTCAATTTGACCATTGACTTGTTAACAACCGTTAAAAGAGTGATGTGCCTATTAAAATATTTTGTATAATAATACATTTAGTCCTCCATGTTTACACATTCAAACAATTTAGTCCAATTCAAAGAAATAATAATTTTAACCCTTACTATTTCAATTTGACCCTATTTTTAGTTAGAAATAATTTAATATTTTATTTATAATTAATGTTATCTTGTCCCTCCGAAGTCCCAACCATGCTCAATCTATCCTTTAAAATTAATTTGTAATGTTTCAAAGCTGGAGTGGTTCAAATCTTACACATGTTTCTTTAAACACATGTTTAAAAAATGTGTAAATATAAAAAAGATTAGATACTTTTAATAAAAATTAAATTACAAATTTAAAAATTATAAAATATAAAAAAGATTAGATACTTTTATAAAAAATTAAATTAAAATATATAACTTTAAATAAATTTTGAATATATTGTTATTTTATATTATTTTTTATTTTTTACCGAAAGAAAGTACAACAACCAATTTAGGAGAAAAATAGTTCATGTATCAAGTGTACATAAGTAATAAATACAAGGTTTATTTGTGTATTTAAGCCTTTCTTCTTTGATATTTAATATACAAATTTAGAGAAAAAAATAATTTGGTTTCAAACGAAAGCAACATTAATGATAATTTGTTAGAATTTTCCTCAACCCTCTTCTTTAAGTACCCTGTTCACCCCTCTCCCTCCACTTTCACCCCCAACCCTCACCGCCTCTCTCTACTCTTAAAAAAATAGAGCTGAGTCTACTCTTAAAAAAACAGAGCTGAGTTCTTACCCTTTTAGTTTTAGTCATATCGCTGAAGAAGTTGTAGAGGGAAATGGCAGTGGTGAGTTTATTATGCATTTTTGATGTTTAGTTTTAGTATCTAATCCTCTGCTTCAATCCTAAATTGGATTGGTATGGTTGGGATAAGGAGGGACAAGATAACATTAGTTATAGTTGAGGGATCAAAATAAAATATTAAATTATCTATAATTAAAAATAGGGTCAAATTGAAATAACGAAGGTTAAATTTATCATTTCTTTTGAATTAGAACTAAATTGTTTGAATGTGTAAATGTGGAGGACTAAATGTGTTATTATACAAAATATTTTAACAACCACATCACCCTTTTAATAGTTATTAACGGGTCAGTGGCCAAATTGAAACAAAACTAAACGTTTAATGGTAACATTGAAGCAAATGGAAAGTTTGGTTACCAAATTGAATAATTGATCAAAGTTTAGTGACCATTTTTGTACTTTACCCTTCAATTAAAGTGAATGTAGGAATTATTATGGAAATAAAAGTTTAATTATTTTTTGAATTATAAGATAAAAGAAAATCTGAAAAAAATAATATAAAAATTATTTTTTAAGATTTTATTCTAAAAGGGGATAATAACATTTAGGTCCTTAGAATTTCAAAACTAATTAAAACAGTTAATGGTACATTGCGGTATATATAAATAGTGGTACATTGTGGTATATGACATTTACTGTAGAATTACTCGTATATTCATTATAATTAATCTTGTGTTTTGAATGACAAGTGTTTGTATTTAAACTAAAATCAAAGAAATTTCACAAAAAGATGTGAGCTTTTTTTTGGAAATATATACACATTTTGCAATATAAACTAACAAATTGTTGGACATTAATTTCTAGGCAACACATTGTGAAGCTATAGTCTTAAGCAATAAACATGCTTGAATACTCATTTCCCCCTAAAATATCTATTCACTTTCATTTATATCAAATACTTTTATTTTAATCAAATCACATCATTCAAATTTTATTATTTATAGATTAAGTCACTTATATCAAGACTATTAAATAATTCTAATAAAAAAATTGTAATTGACACTTTTATTTAACATATTTTCACATATCATCAACAAATAATATTTAATTAGTAATTTAAAAAATTTTGTTAGGATTTATAGAAAATTTAGTCAATTTTATTTTGAATTATTTTAAATTAAATGTTTCAAAAAATTCTCACATAAAATTATTAAAATGATCAGTTAAACATTATTTAATGATGACATGTGAAATACATGTTAAGTAAAAATGTCAATTTCATTTTTTTTAATTATTTAATGATATTAGCATAAGGGACTTAGTTTATTGATAATAATAGTTCTTTTTAATAATACAAATTGAACGATGTAATTTGATTAAATTAAAGATTTGCGATATAAACGAAAGTAGATGTTATGTTCAGTGATCTAAAATGTAAATTATCCCAAAGTTTTACTATATTAAAATTATTTAATGGAGGTGGCATAATTATTTTAGCTTATTAATAATAAAAATCTAGTAACTTAATTTAATCAAAACTAAAAGGAAACAAATGTTGAATGGGCTAGTAGTCCAAAGTGTTAGTTTCTGGGGGTGCTTGCTTTTTTTAAGCTGATGAATACGAGTTTTTACATTTTACTCATACCATCTATTCTTAAAGCCCAAACCCACTAGAGTCAGCAAAATTTTCAATCCGACAGATCGAGTTCATAGCAAATATCAATTTGGATCAAATCACTAATTTTTTATATTTGAATTAGTTTTGGATTAGGGTTATTACAACTAAATTTCCTGCCTTTCCATGACTCCAAAAATACCTTTCAACACCTACACCTCCATATTTGGCAAACTTCGGAGGTAGCCGACGACAACAACCATTCTGGAGATCAATAATACCAGTGCCCCTAAGATATTTTGGGAATAAACATTGTTAGGCGCTACAAAAACCACGCCCACATAACTGACATGAAAAGTCTAAACACTAGGGGGTTGAGCCTATCTCTGGCAACCCATTTTATAGGCAGTCATAGGATTTGGCACCATCCAATCACCAACAGTACTAAGGGGATATAAATACTCACGCCCCTAATAAGAGAGGCAAGTTTGAGAACAAACATGATATGCCTGGGCAAGGCCGAATTAAGAGGGTTGTACCTCTCTCTTCCTCTTCTCATATTCTTTACCCTAACCACCGTATTGTTTGTGGCTCTTCGCCCTAAATCTACAAGGGGTGAACCGCTTAAAATCGCCATCAACCATCGTGTTCCTCCTCTCTACCTCCCTTGTTTGGTGCCTCCTAATTTTGCCATAAACAATTGGTGCAATGAGTGTAGAGATCTTCTCGACCAAGATAACGAGTCGCGATGGCTCTCCTAGTAGCACTTCAGCACACCTGACTTTTGCGGCTGATATCTTTAATGGTCGAATTGATAATGATGACATGTACATTTAAAGATGGAGTCATAGGGGTGACGAAGATAGGATATCAATCCCTCAGAATGCCAATAATGTTAGTCTTTGTCACGTCTCATATGGACAACTTTGAAGCAGCAACAACAGAAATACTAGTCTTCTCGTAAAGAACAATCTGAAGGAAACAACAAAGATGAGATATCAATATCTGACCACATACGTTTGAAAATGGGGTTGTATAGGTGGCGAGATAAAAATTTCTCACTAGATCCGTTGGTAGAAATTTGCTATCCATTGTCGAAGCAAAGAGTTAACTAGAAGAAGCTATGCTTCACCAAAGGAACCTACGGGCCCCATCCTCCATTGCGACAGTCGCAACAACAGCACCAGGGCCATCCTGAAGACATGATGCTTTGTTGGAGGGTTATATAGAGCCAACTCACCGTCGTGACTCTCGTAGTGGGTATGACAACACTACCTCCCATGCGCTCGTATGAACAGAGCGTGGCCCCAAAAAGGTTCTGACCCCCTTAGAACGCCAATGATGATAGTCTTTGGCCTGTCTCATATTGACAACTTTAGAGTAGCAACAATAGAAGGTGTAGTTGTTAGCTTCGTAGTAAAAAGCTTCGTGAATGACAAAGCCTAACATTCAATGGTTAAGGCAGCTGTAGAAGCCTTAGATCTAAGATTATCTTTGTTTTTATTTTGTATGTGTAGATATGCTAACCACTGTTAGTGGTTTAAAGTCTAGATATCTATGAGGTAGATATCACCTGATGTAAATGTAAAACTCAAAGAATAAAGGGAAAACACCTCGGCTCAGTTCTTATTGTGTGCAACTCACAAATGAGGGGGCAAGACCTAAAAATATAAGTGAATAATAGTTAATTGTTCACTCAGAGTTTGGGTTTTGGTTTGGCTTCATTTGCTTTGAGGGTTTGCCATTTCGTGTTGGGTATTATTATCCTCTCTCTTGCAGTTTCAACTTCTTTGTTGGCCCAGCTCTCTTTCATGGCTAAGGGCTTGCCAATTTTTTATTATCCTCTATGATTGAGGCTTCTCACCTCGAACCTATTTTTTATGAATGAGTGAAGTAATTGCACTTAGCATGAATGCATCTAACTTGATGTGTAATGTATACATTTAATGCAAATACATGATGAGTGTATGGCATGCAATGTAGTTGGCTATGATTTTGACTTTCAAAGGGGATTCCCCTAACATTCTGGTCATATTGATGGCTTGGTCTTGTTCTCTCACAAGTTCTATCTTGCATACAGGATAGACATCTTTTGTTTTGTGTGCTCTGATACCCCAACCTCTCGTGGGTTTGACCATTTTCTTCTGAAATGTTACCATTCTAGGAGAAGGTCAACTTGTGAGTGCTTTCGTTAGTCGAAGAAATCTTTTCTTGTGCAATCAAAAAGCATATTTGTTGTTGGTCCCTATACTTTTGAGCTTCTTTATGAGTAATGCAGAGAAATCTTTTGTTTCACTATAGATCTTAGACTACATGTTCTGATTTCAATGTGAGATGCTTATTAAGAAAACTGAGTTTTTCTTTTCAAATTTTGAATATATCAATTTAGATTGAATGCCCCGAATATCAAGTGCATGAGCAACACTGAAATGGCTTACCGAGGATTGCCCCAAGCAAATCCTGTGTCTAGGATACCTCGAAAGCTGAATTGATGTTTGAAGATGTGAAGTGAATTTTAAGCTACTTCGGTGCTTCGTAAAATTACCTTTGGCAGGATTTTTTTGTTTAGGGAATCCAATTTATCATTATTCCTTTAGCTCGAAGTAAATGATGGAGCAAACAACAAACTCCCGAGCTACTCGATATTGTCATGATTTTGAAAATATTATCATCACTCATGAAGCGAAGAATTTCGATTAGAATAGACTTCAGCGGAGTGCCCCAAAATTTTCACTCTTATCCAAAAATGTCTATTACTAGGTTTTGAACATTGGAGTGCTTTTTGGTTAATATTTGGAAAAAAATGCCTATTACCAGGCTTTGGAAGTTAAATCATTTCATTTTGCTTTGAAAGTACCTATTACCAGGCTTTAAAAATCAAATTGGACTGATTTGTTATTATGTGTGGTCCTTGATGTGAAATGTGAGTTGTATATTCATAATCTCCGCAGCTTAAGATTTCAACTAGACACGGGATACTCAAACTCAACCTCCGGGTTAAAATCAATATCCCTTGTGTGATTCATATATGGGGATTCAATAGACAAATATATTCACAAAATAAAGAGAGAGTTGAAAAACAAAATGCATCTTTTCATTGAAAATTAAAGCATGTGGTCTTAGGCACTAACAAAAGATCACCACCGCCTTCGGGCTTAAGAAGGTGGATTTGATTTACATGTATTATTTTGGAAGAAGTTAAAAAATAAAGGGAACCTACTGAAGTTGATTAGCTTGGCATCTAGACGAAGAAGCAAGAACAATTTCATTCCTCAAAGAATTCAACTTCTTTGCTGTCCTTGAACCGTGTCTTTGAACTCATGGCAGTCTTGAATGGTGTACCCCTCTTCGGCATGGAACTCACAGTACAGACTGATGTTCCCCTCGAGTATCATCATTCTTTGATCGACCAGACCCACATCGAGTAGCTTCTTCCAAACCCAACTAAGAGGCGATTTAACTTCAGATACCTTAGACTTAATTGTTCGGTTGTCTTCCTCAAAGATTGCATTCACTCCACCGATGTAATTTGGTAGGGGTTGGCGATTGTAGCTGGCCTACAAACCTATGACCCCGAGCTTGATAAGCTTTTTCGCAGCATTCTTGAAGCAGATACAAGTTTCAATCGAGTGACCCACTTGATCACCATGGTATCCACATTTCGCACTAGGATCATACCACTTTGGAAATGGAGGTTGTAATGGTGCTTGATAGAATGGTGCCACCACATGGACATCGAATAGTTTCTTATACAGTTTACCGTACAAGATTGGTAACTTGGTAAACTCCATCCTCTCGGTGTTCCTTCTTTGAGTAGAGTTTTGGCTCGAATAACCATGGGCACTTAGCGCGGCCTTGGGTTGCAAAACTATCACAGGCTTTGAATAACTGACATTGTAAACACCTGAAGAGTTTACTTCATAGTTTTTCTTTGCATACGATGTCTTCTTATGGGATGAACTACTTCCACTATTGATTTTGCCACTCTTGAAAGCATTTTTGATGAGCTCACCTGTCGCGACCATTTTTTTTGAAAAATCGGGATGTATAAAAATAGCCTAACGATCGTTATTCTATAAAATTAGGGTTTTCGGGCCAGTTTTAATTTAATCTTGAAATTTAGAGTTTTTTGTATTAAATCAGATTTTCCTTTATTTATCTTTAAAAACACTTTGGAGTCGCCACCGATCACTTCGAGGTAGACCGGACACCTAAAAACAAACCAGAGATTCTGTCTTTAAAAATTGGGTTCGGGAGTCGGTTACGTGTAGGGAAGGATTAGCACCCCTACAAACGCCCGTTATCGGTACCTTTAATTTTATGTGGCATTTTGGAATTTCAAATAATTATTTGAATTTAATTTATCCATAATTATTAACTGAATTTAAGTTCCAAATGCAGATATCCTTTTATAAAGAAATTCATTTTGTTCGAATACGAGATTAAAAGCACCCGTTAGGTGGCACCCCCATTCGTATTTTAAAAATGAATTTCCAACATAAAAGGTTTTTAATGAATGATATTTTATTGTCTTGTCAATTTTAAGTACTAATCCTAAAAAGGCTCTAATTAATTAGTTATTTAAAACTATGATTATTAATTAATTTAATGGCTTTTATGTGAAAATGCCAATTTCTTGAACACCTTCCATATATTTAAAGCCGTTAAACTAATCATATTCCTAATTAATTAATTCCACTAATTAATTAAAGTTCTAGTCCTAATTACGGCTCTAACAATTTATTATTTAATTATAAGTGAAAATGTATATCGAATATACACCTTTATGACCAAGGTTGAGATAACACCCCATTGTAAACAATGGAACACCATCCAGATTTGAACCTCAAAGATTCTATTCGATATACATTCGATTAACTACAATTTGTTTTAATTAATTATCTAATTTTAATTAAAGACTAAATTTGTATTCAATTTTAAGCGAATTATGTATATTAAATATAATTTATTAAAATCCATATTGTGATAACACCCCATTGTGAACAATGGAACACCATCCAAACATGGATTCTAAAATTATATTTAATATACACCTAGTTACTACAATTGTGTTCCTATTTAATTATTGAATTCTAATTAGAGAACCTAAACCTAAAGGCTCTAAGCAATTATTAAATCTAGGTGTATTTAATTGTCTAACAAATATACCATATGCTTAGTTTTAAAACATGCATCACATATAAATCAATTTGCATTCAATTAAATTAAACAATTAAAATAAATGAATAAATTTAAAGAAATTAAACATTAAAACTGATTTTATTAACAAGGGACCAGATTGAAACAAATACAAATCTAAGAGCCAAATTACAATGAATGAGTGGCCAAATTGAAAGAAAACTAAAACACAATAGCCCGAACTATAAGGACCCAAGAGTAGGGCGCGGATCCCTTGATTCAGCCTGACTCGGTTCGCGGATCGCCCCTTGACCCAGAGCCAAAACGGCACCGTTTCAGCCCGAATATAAAAGGGGATACCGAGTTTAACTCGGTCATTTCTCTCATTTTTCCTCTCTCCTATTTTTTCACCCTTGAAATCCTCTGATCAAAACACCAAACTTCCCAGAAATATAGCCCAAATCGGATCAAAACTCCACATTCAACACAAGTTCATCGCTTGTTGTTCAACCTTCAACCATTTGATCCACAGCCACCACTTATCGGGCACCCAAACTTGTTATCCGGCCGCCATAGGCGAATGCCAGCGGCCATGAGCGATTTTCGGCCAACGTGCTGGCCGTCGTACACCGTCGTCGTTCGAGCCTAAAATTCCTCAAAAAAATTGATTTCATCTCCGATTTCTCTAAACCTAACCGCATTCCGACTAAGCCACCCTTCTTTCCTGGCCTAAACTACCGGAAACTCGGCCCTCTTCAACTCCGACCACTACTCGAACTCCAGCCACCACAAGAAACACTTCGATCTCCCTTCAGTTTTTAAATTTTACTTTCGTTTTCGTTTTAACATATAAGAAACTAACATTTCCTTCTGATTTGCAGAAATTCGAAAGCAAAAAAATGAGGATTACCTTTTCTGTAATCTCTGACGAAGGTCATCTGGTGATGATATGTATCTCCGGTGACCGTTCGAGTCTCATGCAGCGTTTTGACTTTCCAGTGGCTCTCCAACTCCGGCGATATTTCCTTTTTTTGGTGGCGGTTTGACTCCCGGCTCGGTAGTTCAGTTTCCAAGGGGTAACTTTCTCTCCCTTCTTTATTATTATTTAATTATGGTAATTATTAGGGAGTATTAATTCCTCTAACAGTTTCTCTCTCTTTATATTTATAGGGGTCAAACGTTGACATCATTAGGAGTCTCGAATCCAAGTGAAAGGAAAACGGTCCAATGACCAACTTCCACGTATCCATTTGGACACAAGTTTGGGTGGGAAATTTGTGTTTCTTTGGATGTATATGTGTGTGTGTTTAGGTTATAATTTGTGTTTGTCTGGTGGGTTGTAACCGAAAAAGAGAGGGAAAAGCTTGAAAATGAGATTTGGGCCTTCGGTTTGGGCTTTAAACTTGTAGTGGTCATTTGGGCACCGTTTTTAATGTAATTGGACATTTGGACATTTATCTATTTATTTATTATTTATCTACTTATACTATTTATTTATTTATTTATTTAATTAAGCCCGGTCAAAATTTAGGTATGACAGCTGCCCCTCTTTACTCATTGTTGTAGAACAGGGATAGAGCAAAGACTGAAAATACACGAATTTTGTTCAGACCTCTTGGTCATCCTCTGAAAGGCAGGTCTTTTATTACGAACAATGCTGAAGTTTGAAGTTGTTCTTCTTATTATGAAATTCTTCAAACTTCTACCGAACTATGGAATCTGAAGCTGTTCTTCTTATTATGAAATTCTTCATCTTCTAAGGCTCGGAAATTACTCTTGTCATTCTTCATTTTCTGAGATCTGTAGTTGAAATTCTTCATCCCTCCGTCAAACAATCCACATTTCTGCAAGGGTGTCGAACAAACGAGTTCTTCTTATTAGGAACTTTGGATTCTTTGCTGAGCAAATTCTTCTGGTTGCAAACTCTGTCTTTGTCGAGCAAATTTTTCATATTAAGAGTTCTTCATTCTTTGTTGTGCGAACTCTTCCCATTAGGAACTCTATCTTTTCCAAATGAACTCTTCCGATTAGGAGCTCTTCGTTCTTTACTGGGAATGCTAATTCATCTCTTTTTCTGGGGAAAAACTGAACCTGCCACAAGAAAATATCATTGATTAACAAGAATTCGACCTAAAACCATATGTAATATCCCCAATTTCTCGCTTGAAGTACTGAGATCTTTGGTGTCATTGTTTCCTCTGCCTAAGATATCTCAATCTTTCAGTTCAAAGTGCATATGAAATCCCTTGTTTTCTCTTCTTCTGTTGATCAACTTCCTCCTTCTATGCCTACAAAAGACAAATTTATCATTAATTTTCCATCATCGATTGTAAAAATGTGCAATTTGGGTATATCATTAAAATTTCAAATACTTCAATAAAAAATGCTAAAACTACAAATCTTCATCATTTGAGCATGAAGTTTATCTATCTTGCTTTTCGATCCTGCAACTTGAACCATTTTTGTCTTTCTTTCTCTTCTTCTTTTTTTCTTCCCTCTTTTTCTCTTTTTCCTCTCTTTCTTTTTCTTTTTCTCTTTTTGTTTTTTTTCTTTTCTTTTTTATTTTCTTTTTTCTTTCATTTGTTTCTTTTTCTCATTTCTTTTTCTTTCTTTTTTCTCTCTTCTTTTTCTTTCGTTTTTGTCTTTTCCTTTTTCTTTTTTTGAAACTGAGGGCCCAAAGGATTAATATTTCTGTTGATCGTGCCCCACCATCTTATTGCAATAACATTCAGAAAGTTCTTATCATTTCCAAAGGAATTGGCATAAGGACTTACTGATGACCTGAAGGATTTAAAATTGTAATGCACTTCCTTTCCGGTGCACACAATCACATCACTCCCGAAGGTGATGACCTGAAAGATTTAACATCATACCCGAAGGATTTACTGACGACCTAAAAGATTTAGAATTGTATTGCACTTCCTTTCCTATGCAAACAATTACATCACTCCCGAAGGTGATGGCCCGAAGGACTTAACATCATGCCCGAAGGACTTACTGATGACTCGAAGGATTTAACACCATGCCCGAAGGACTTACTGATGACCCGAAGGATTTAACATCATGCCTGAAGGACTTACAGATGACTCGAAGGATTTAGAATTGCATTGCACTTCCTTTCCTGTGAAAACAATTACATCACTCCCGAAGGTGATGGCCCGAAGGACTTAACATCATGCCCGAAGGACTTACTGATGACCCAAAGGATTTAACATCATGCCCGAAGGACTTAATGATGACCCGAAAGATTTAACATCATGCCCGAAAGATTACTGATGACCCGAAGGATTTAGAATTGCATTGCTCTTCCTTTCCTGTGCAAGCAATTAGAATCTTTGCTAAAATCCGCCTCTGCAAATGGATTGAAATCTTTGCTGAGATCTGCCTCTGTAAACGGATTGAAATCTTTGCTGAAATCTGACTCTGTAAATAGATTAGAATATTTGCTGAGATTCGCCTCTTCAAACGGATTGAAATCTTTGCTGGGTTCCGCCTCTTCAAATGGATTAAAATCTTTCTGAGATCCGCCTCTTCAAACGGATTAATATCTTGGCTGGGATCCGCCTCTTCAAACGGATTAAAATCTTTTGAGATTCGCCTCTTCAAATGGATTAAAATCTTTGCTAGGATCCGCCTCTTCAAACGGATTAAAATCTTTTTGAGATCCTCCTCTTCAAACGGATTAAAATCTTGGCTTCAAAATGATTGAAATATTTGCTAATCTTTGATGGTTCTGCTTCTCCAATCTGAAGTTGTAGATTGAAATCTTTGTCTGTTCTTTGCTAATTCTTGTAAATTCCTGCAAAAATGTACAAAAATGCTTTTGAATGCATCAATTAGTATGCTTCTATCTTATAAATGCGTAACTATATATGATGTATGAATTGTGACAACTGAGTTATATGATGTATGAATTGTGACAACTGAGGATCACTTGGATGAGCTCTAATCTTCTTTGCCTATTGCTTCAGTTACAACAATAAGATTGTTTTCCTTGAATCTTTCTTTGATCGATCTTCTTTCTCTTCTTTAGATTCATCTTGAGCTCCTATCGTTTTCATACTCCAACAAAATTTGCCCTAGAATATTTATTGTTAAGCTCATTTTCTTCTTTCTGAGCCCATTTTGACCCTTTTTAGTGATCGAATTCTTTCAAGCTTCTGCACTCACTCTTGCCTATTCTGATTTGAACTCTTATGCACCATGATGCCCCCACTAATCTCTTTATTTCTTGACTCATTTCATAGAATCTTCCCTTCTTAGATCATTTGGGTGAACAAGTGCCTCAAGTCCCTAAACTTTCTAAGTCTCTGAACTTTTCATTCTTTCCATTGTCGTCTCCATGTCCCCTGATGGATGATTCCTCTTTCTAACCAGAAGACTGTTGAACAGATAAGAGTCTCATACCCAGTCATATATTTATCAAGAAAATTTGTTTGTTTGTAAAAATATCAGCTTGTTTATCGGCATTTCAATAAAGGACATTTTGCAAGACCCAAAAAAATTGGGTATAAATAAAGAAAACAGAATACGATGCCCTGGATATCAAGTGCAAGAGCGTCTTTAATTCAACCCTCTTATAGTCCTTTGAATGTTGTGTCGATTTTTGAAGTTAAAATTTCTTCCAAATCACTCGGTTCACACCCTATGATTACCGCTTGCTCGATCCAGTCAGAAGCAACTCCTTTTCTGTTCTCCCCATTCTTTTCCATTCATAAATGTGTTCAAGCTTCCCGAACTCATTTAACCAGTAGAGTGCAAAAATATCATTCTAAGGATAGATTTCTATAAGTGCATGTGTGATCATGTCTTCAAAGATACATCTCTAACGCTTGGGTATTGGATAGGTGGAGCATAGCTCCTTATTAGCTTTGTCGACATCCCCCACAGCTCTATCAGAGTGTTCCGAGACTTATTTATTCAAATAATTTATTATTTTTAACCTTTTCTTTTTCTTTCTCTTTCTCTTCTCATTTTCTTTTTATTTTCTTTTTTTTAACTTTTTCTTTTTTTTCCTCACTTTTTTTTTGCTTTTCCTTTCTTTTTCTTCTTCTTTTTCTTTTTTTTTCTTTCTTTTTCTTTTCTCTATTTTTTCTTTCTTTTTCTTTTTCTCTCTTATTGTGCTTTTTAAGGTATAGAAAACTACACTTAGAACTTCAATTTCAAGCAACTCTACTTGGTAAAAATCGTCTAGTCCACTTCACTGTTTATGAATTTCAAAGATTTATCATCGAACATCATCAAAGGCATAGTAATCTGACCTTTGCTTGACTTGCCAACCAGAGTAAACTAAGAAACAAGTTTTACTTCATTGTCTTCACAACATCCAAATGATTTTTGTATCGAAATCAATGTCACATCTTGCAATTAGCATCTAGGGGCCCACAAGGATAAGAAGAGATATACATATATTTATTTCAAAAGCATTCCTTCAATGAAATGAAAACCAACAAACATGATATATGTCTTCAGAAAAAAACTTCTACTACTTTCAGACCAGGAGTAGCAGACTTATTTCTAGTATTATTTACCAATGGTCCCTGTAGGTTGTAACCACATGATGCAGCAATATAGGTAGCACTGAATTCTTAAAATTCCAGACAATCTTGGAAGCTCTCGTCTTGATTCTTTAATTCCTTGAATGGTATAACGGCTTGCCCCACTCCTTTCCATTGTTAAACTAATTCTCGTGTCAAGATTCCATTACTGACTAGCTTCTTAATTTCTTTCATCAAAGGTCTACACTTTTTGGTAGCATGTCATAGTACTCCCATATGAAAGTCACAAACATTTTCTGGATCATAGCTATTAGCAAATGGGCTTGGCACCACCTTCATTGGCCTATGAGTGATATGTTGTCCTTTAATAAGGTGAGGTAATAAGTCTGAAATAGACACTCCAAAGATCTCCAGATTTGCACTTGCTCGAGGAATTTTCTGTGGTCGTTCTGATGAATTAACTGGCCTTTTTCTCTTACGACTCTGACAACTTTGAACATTACACTCATTCACCTCTTTCCCTTGTTTTGCCTCTTGATCGGCATGGTCTTCGAATCTTGATCTAATTTTCCCTTGTCGAATCCCCATTTCTATTGCTTCTCCAATCACTACGAGATCACTGAAACTGCGCCTTGAATTCGCAAGCATTTCCTCAAAGAAAGGAGATGGAAGTGCTTGATTAAACATAAGAGATATTTCTTCCTCTGTCATGGGAGGTTGAATTTGGGCTGCTAATCCTCGCCACCTCAATGCATAGTCTTTAAAACTTTCGTCGAACTTCATATTCACGTTCTGCAGAAAATAACGATCTAGAGCCATGTCTATAACATACTTTTATTGCCCCAAAAATGCTTTAGCCAAATCTACCCATGATCGAATCTGCTCTCGACTTAATCTATTATACCATACTGCAGCAGGTCCAGCTAGACTATCATGAAAATAGTGGATCAACAATTTATCATCATCCAAATATCCTTCCATTTTTCTATAGAACATTGCCAAGTGGATTTTAGGACAGCTAAAACCATCATACTTCCCAAAATTGGGGACTTTAAATCCATAAGGCATAACTAGATCAGGGACTAAACAGAATTCTTTTGCATCGAATTTGAGATTATCGACGCCTTTTTTTTTCCTTGATCTCTTCCTCAAGTTTGGCATAACGATCTTTCAGCTGCTCGAGTCTTGATCCTAAGATAATAGGCCTTACAGAACCTGTCTTCGTACTTGGGTTAGATGCCCCAGGATAAATTGTCAAACATGGTGTAGCAGTGTAGTTCTTCACATTTTGCTGATGCTTGGTCATTCATTCTTGTAACCCTTCTTGAGTTTGTTCAATTCCTTCCACGTCTCCATCCATGATAACAGATTCCCAAACTTCACTAATTCCCAGATTGCTCATGTCGCAACTCCTCCGTTCTAGATCATGAATGTTAATGCCATGTTATTACATAATAATGTTATATTGATAAATATGCAATGCATGAATGTATGAATGCAAGAGGTATTGATTCTAAAAGTGATCATCATAGAACAACTTTCATTGAAGTAAAAGGGCTTGATACATCAGATATCAGATACTACAGATATTGGTGAGCTCTAACTCCCAACTTCCTAACTTCCTCTAAAAGCCAAGTCAACTTTCCTCCATGATCTAATGCAGGATCAATATTCTGCCTCAGTGCCATAGCTACATCAGCTATATCTGCAACCTATTGAGCAACTTCTTTTGCTTGAATAACAGCATCTTTCATGTCGTTGTCCCTTTCTCGAATCTTCACTCTTGATCTCTGAAACTGGGCATATCGCTTTTCCTCGCTTTCTTGACAATCTTTCTTAACATCATCAACAAGAGCTTTGTACATTAGCGTAAGCTCGAGGCATTCATTTACCTTCTTCTTTAGTGCTTCATTTTCAGCTTGACTGTCACTCAGCTTGATAGCATTATCCTCATACATCTGCACGTACATTTTTATCATCTCACGTTTAGCTTCACTAACCCTTAGATCGTCCATAAAAGTATTACGTTGTAGCTCCGTTTCCTGCAGATCACATGAAAGTATATTGACTCGACCTTCACTTGCTTCAAAACTCTTTTTCCAGTATTCGACTTCATATTTCAGTTCTTTAATTCTTTCCTTTGACTGTTCCAGAGTTACACCCAAACCAGCATTCCTGAGCATCGAACAAGGCTCTTGATAGTAGAACTGTAGGTTTCTCAGCTCCTCATTCAAATCATCTCTCTTTTGCTTCAATTTTCTTATTTGAGCATCATATTCGAACTGATGTCTTTCTTTCTAAATATCGTCATCTTGAGTTTCATATCCATCCATTAGATAAGACTGATTTTCTTTTCCAAATTTCCACTTTCCAAATTCCAAAAGAGCTTGAACTCGGTATTTGAAGGCGAGATAATTCTCAATAGAGTGTCCTCGGATTCCATCGTGAAATTCACAGTGTGCATTGGCATCATACCATTTTGGATACAAAGGTTGCAAAGGTGCAAGAAACAATAGGGGCACCAATCGGGCCTTTAACAATTGAAGATACAATTCTTTATATAAAATAGGGATTGGATCAAAATGATGTTTGTGATCTTCTGTCTTCTGATAATTGACTGAGGGAACGCTAGAATTTGAACTTTGCCTTGGAATCTTACTTGATTCTAATGGGCTTGTACTTTCCTTCACTTTTGTATCTCCAGGTGTTTCATTAATTGTTAGGCTTTTAGGAAATTTGGGCCTTCCATCTTCAAAACTCAACATGCATTCTCTGATAAGATCTTCAATCTTGCTCTTCAAAGCCTCACAATTCTCGGTGGTGTGGTCTAAACTTCTTTGATGATAATCACATGTTGTACTAATACCATAACCTTTGAGTGAAGAGGGCACTGTAGGCACTGTAGATTTAAACGGAGCTCGGGCTACAAGATTTTTCTCTATCAGCATTGGAAGCAATTCTGCATATGTCATCGGTATTGAATTAAAAGATCTTCCATCCTTCTTTCTTTCTTGTATTTCTCTATGGCATGTCATCATTTTCTTGGGATTTGACTCAATTATACATCCAGTTGGTTTATTGATGCGAGTTGTATCGGTACCCTAACTCGACTATTTATTCATATACTGCTTTTTGTTTACTTCCCCTTTTAGCTCAGTATGCCCCTTTTCCTTGGTCATAGTCGTCATCATAGTCATCATCTCAGCCATTTGTCTTTTCAGCTCTTGCATCTCATTCTTGTCAGCATCAACACTAACAAAACCTGATGTGTAACACTTGGATGAACTGTCATTCACTCTTTGTGTTGTTTGACCAGAATACTGATTCATACTTGCACTCTCTTCTATCGACCTATGAATCCTCTTATCTATCATGATCGTCTTCTAATGACGACTACCTTTGAATCAATACCTCTATGTAATGATGATATGATGTAAAGGAATACAGAACAAAACAGGAGAAATGAGTCAGTATCGTGAAATAATCTCGAAGGCAGAATTAAATTAAATACATACAACAAGACAAGTTATATTAATCAAAGATAATAACCAGATAAGCGTATTTAAATTTACAGAACCTGACCTAGGTTCCTGTCTGGCTCAAGCATGATAAGCAACATGTAATGCAATATTTTAAACAAAAGGGCAATATAATATTTAAATATTGTAATGCATGAATGCACGAGGTATCGATTTCAATAACTAGTCATTAGAACAACGCCCATCTAACTAAAGGGTCAAACACAGAGAAAAGGCAATATGTCACTAGCTCCAGCTCTTTTGGTTGATCATTTTGTTCAGCCTCTG
This sequence comes from Hibiscus mutabilis, assembly GCA_019671005.1. Classification (NCBI taxonomy): domain Eukaryota; kingdom Viridiplantae; phylum Streptophyta; class Magnoliopsida; order Malvales; family Malvaceae; genus Hibiscus; species Hibiscus mutabilis. Next base: position 32,882,772 of record CM033722.1, read on the forward strand.
AGTCATCATCTGTACTGGTTCGGTGTCAATATCATAGTGTTGTTGCAGGCTCATAACCTCATCAAATAAAATCTACACATGCCATGTAATTCACGCACTTGATTCCTAAAGTTCTTCACTTCACAACTCTATTTTTGGATAGCCTGGATTACTGCCCCAGCTTGACTTTCAGTATTTTGTCCTTCATTGTCTCTTCGAAACTTATAAGCTGGTCTTTCAATTGCTATACTGAATTTCCTGATTTTGTCATTTTCTTCAACTTTTCATCTTTATCAACATCTTCTTTAATTATGATATCCTTCGGTAAATTTCATTGTTTGTGAAACTTGGATATTGCATCCGAGTTCGAAGCCTTCTTTTCTTCCCTCGGTTTTAAAAATAGTTCTTGAATGCGCCTTCAATTTATCTGTTATTTATCTTTTTTCAGATTACTCCCGTTTATCTCTGTAACTGCCACTGACTATATCCTGAAACTTGATATGTTGTTAAGCTTTGTATAAACTGTCCTTTTTAACCCCTAAAAAGCTTCATATTTCTCTATTGTTGGCGTTACATGTATCTTTCCGAAGTGCGAATAATTATATCGGGCTTCAAAAACAAGTTACGGCCCTAAACAACTAGTGATCCATTTGACTGTCTGACAGTAACATTATAATTCAGAAATTTTATTGAAAATGACTCTTCGTATTCCCATCTTTTGATTCTCAAATTAAACTTAGTTCTGGCGAAATTTCATTTTGTTCAAAAATTTCTGATACGACATTATAATACTATAACCCATAAATCTTTTTGAAAATGACTCTTCATATTCCCCATCCTATGGTTCTCAAACCGAACTGGTTCTGGCAAAACTTCATATTGTTCAGAAATTTTTAGTACAACCTTGCATTGATGACATCTGGACTCCACGGATATTGTCTTCGTTCTTGTATTGAATCTTCTCGAATCAGGTCTACAGTGACATATTGTCGCCCACTTGTCTATCGAACCCTTCAGCTCTTATGGCCACTGCCTACTCGACTAATTCTCGAACCGATCCTCTCATGAATGCAAAGTAACATGTAACAAAACACACAAAAAAACTGTGTCAGTATGGTGAATTAAAATTGTAAGCAAAAATAATTATTACAAGAAAAAAAAATTTATATTGCATAAAATTAACTAGAGAACAATTTATTTTGCACACAAAAATAACCAGAGAAATAAATTTAAATCAGTAGCACCCTGTCCTAGGTCCTTGTCTGGCTCTAATGGGGTAGGCTTCTATTACAGCATGTGGGTTTCGAACTAGACTCTGAGTACCCGAACTGTCGTTACTGGACTAGTAAGACACCGATTTGGGAGTATACAGCCCCTTATAGTGGAGGCATAAACTCACGGTGTATAAGGTTGGTATACCGGAAGGAGGACAAAATCCGATCACGGGGCTGAATAACCCACGTAAGATCATGCCTCACTCCCACTTACGGGTAAAAAGCCAGGGTATAAGGCTTATGCATGAATGACAATTTATATCACACAAGAAAAAACTACCTGCATTTTTCCAGAAAATTCATCCAATAATTAAAGGAAAAATTAAATTCAAATTACTGTCCAAAATGCCAAAATACCTCGTAAAATTAATTAAGCCTGACTCTCTGTTTTTTAAAATCCCCAGCGGAGTCGCCAAGCTGTCGCGACCATTTTTTTTAAATTGGGATGTATAAAAATAGCCTAACGATTGTTCTTCTATAAAATTAGGGTTTTCTGGCCAGTTTTAATTTAATCTTGAAATTTAGGGTTTTGTATTAAATCGGATTTTCCTTTATTTATCTTTAAAAACACTTTGGAGTCGCCACCGATCACTTCGAGGTAGACCGGACACCGAAAAACAAACCAGAGATTCTGTCTTTAAAAATTGGGTTCGAGAGTCGGTTACGTGTAGGGAAGGATTAGCACCCCTACAAACGCCTGTTATCGGTACCTTTAATTTTACGTGGCATTTTGGCATTTCGAATAATTATTTGAATTTAATTTATCCATAATTATTAACTGAATTTAAGTTCTAAATGCAGATATCCTTTTATAAGGAAATTCATTTTGTTCGAATACGAGATTAAAAGTACCCCGTTAGGTGGCACCCCCATTCGTATTTTAAAAATGAATTTCCAACATAAAAGGTTTTTAATGAATGATATTTTATTGTCTTGTAAATTTTAAGTACTAATCCTAAAAAGGCTTTAATTAATTAGTTATTTAAAACTATGAATATTAATTAATTTAATGGCTTTTATGTGAAAATGCCAATTTCTTGAACAACTTCCATATATTTAAAGCCCTTAAATTAATCATATTCCTAATTAATTAATTCCTCTAATTAATTAAAGTTCTAGTCCTAATTATGGCTCTAACAATTTATTATTTAATTATAAGTGAAAATGTATATCAAATATACACCTTTATGACCAAGGCTGAGATAACACCCCATTGTAAACAATAGAACACCATCCAGATTTGAATCTTAAAGATTCTATTTGATATACATTCGATTAACTACAATGTGTTTTAATTAATTATCTAATTTTAATTAAAGACTAAATTTGTATTCAATTTTAAGCGAATTATGTATATTAAATATAATTTATTAAAATTCATATTGTGATAACACCCCATTGTGAACAATGGAACACCATCCAAACTTGGATTCTAAAATTATATTTAATATACACCTAATTACTACAATTGTCTTCCTATTTAATTATTGAATTCTAATTAGAGAACCTAAACCTAAAGGCTCTAAGAAATTATTAAATCTAGGTGTATTTATTTGTCTAACAAATATACTATATGCTTTGTTTTAAAACATGCATCACATATAAATCAATTTGCATTCAATTAAATTAAATAATTAAAATAAATGACTAGATTTAAAGAAATTAAACATTAAAACTGATTTTATTAACAAGGGACCATATTGAAACAAATACAAATCTAAGAGCCAAATTTCAATGAATGAGTGGCCAAATTGAAAAAAACTAAAACACAATAGCACGAATTATAAGGACCCAAGAGTAGGGCGCGGATCCCCTGATTCGGCCCGACTCGGTTCGTGGATCGGCCCTTGACCCGGTGCCAAAACGGCACCGTTTTAGTCCGAATATAAAAGGGGGTACCGAGTTTAACTCGTTCATTCTCCCGTTTTACTTTCGTTTTCGTTTTAACATATAAGAAACTAACATTTCCTTCTGATTTGCAGAAATTTGAAAGCAAAAATATGAGGATTACCTTTTCTGTAATCTCCGACGAAGGTCATCTGGTGATGATCTGTATCTCCAGCGACCGTTCGAGTCTCATGTGGCATTTTGACTTTCCGGTGGCTCTCTAACTCCGGTGATGTTTCCTTTTTCTAGTGGCGGTTCGACTCTCGGCTCGACGATTAGGTTTCCAAGGGGTAACTTTCTCTTTCTTCTTTATTATTATTTAATTATGGTAATTATTATGGGGCATTAATTCCTCTGACAGTTTCTCTCTCTTTATATTTATAGGGGTCAAACGATGACATCATTAGGAGTCTTGAATCCAAGTGAAGGGAAAACGGTCCAATGACCAACTTCACGTGTCCATTTGGACACAAGTGGGCGAGAAACTTGTGTTTCTTTGGATGTATATGTGTGCTTGTTTGGGCTATAATTTGTGTTTGTCTAGTGGGTTGTAACCGAAAAAGAGAGGGAAAAGCTTGGGAATGAGATTTGGGCCTTCGGTTTGGGCTTTAAACTTGTAATGGTCATTTGAGCACCTTTTTTAATGTAATTGGACATTTATTTATTTATTTACCTATTTATTTATTATTTATCTATTTATACTATTTGTTTATTTATTTAATTAGGCTCGGTCAAAATTTGGGTATGACATCACCGAATAGTACGAGGTTGGCGAAATTGGTAGTCGCGTTGCCTATTAAGCGATCCAAGACTGGACGCTCCAATGTTTGGATGACCATGACCATTATTTCCTTTTCGCTTAGCGGGGGTTAAACTTGAGCCGCCACGTCTCTCCAACATTGGGCATACTGCCTAAAGCCTTTATTCGACTTCTATTTCATGTGCTGCAAGGTCCAACGATTTGGCACCATGTCACTGACATGTCAGTATTATTCTAGAAAAGCTTTGGCCAAGTCCTTCAATGACTTTATCTGATGTCGGTTCAACTGATTATACCATCTTGTGGTAGATCCTGAGAGACTGTCTTGGAAACATTGGATCAATAACTTCTCATCTCTTTTGTATCCTGTTATCCTTCGACAAAATATGTGGTAAGGTGTGTATGGCAACAACTCGTTCCATCGTACTTTTCAAATTCTGGGACCTTGAACTTAGGAGGTAATACCAGATCCAAGACGAGGCTGAGTTCATGGGCATTAAATCCAATAAAGGTGTTCGTTACCTCTATGGCTTTCATCTTTTTTTTTTGAGTCGCTTGCATCAGTCATCGATCTCTTTAAAGGTTTCAATTCTAGGTTTCTCCATTTCAATCAATTGATCCATCTCCTAGACAAAATTTTTGGCTTGATTTAGCATGGGCTTGACTTATGATGCGGAGGGTAGATTTATAGGGAATGAGGTACGGACCTGATGAAGTGGTGATTTCCCTCGAGAAAGTATTATTTGAGGGTTCGGTTGAACCCTAGCATGAGTATGAGTAAAACCTAGCGGATATGTAGGACCTTCAGACCTTGTTGTAGGATTATTAACAAAAGTTTCTCCTTTCTCGAGAAGTTTAAATCCAAGCATTTGGGCTATTTGGCCTAGTGTATCTTGTTAAGATTTCTTGAATTGTTCCACCATGTCTTGTCGGGCCTTAGCTAACTATTCTTCCATTTTTCTGGCCAACTCCTCTTGTATGTCCCTTTGGATTTGCTCAATTCGGTCTAATCGGTCCTCGTTCACCATTTTGTTTTTTTGTCGGGTTCCGTATGGATGCTGAATCGACTGACTTTTTCTTTGATCCAGAATCACTGTCACGGGACATCCCAAAAATTAGTCTCGGTGTTTTCAAAATAAATGCAAAGTGACTTCCCCAAATGCAAAGGTATTGATTTAGACATGGCTTTCGAGGAACAACACTCACGAATATATGAGAGAAATTTGCAACTTTGAATATTGCACTTAATTGACGTATAGGTTACTAGATTTTCTTTTGATTCATGAACGATCTCCACTATGTCCACCATTCTTGGGTCAATACCTCATGATGATGTAATGCAGATGAATGAATAATGTTGTTATGCAATATAATGCGAATGAATATTATATGCTGATGTAATGCAAATAACAAAAAAATGGTTACTATGAATTAAATATTTACATATGAAAGAAAAAAATATACCCGGCATGATTTAGCACAAAATGAACTCTATTTGCATGATATTCTAATTTTCTAGGGTTACCGGGCTCTAAAGGGGTGGGCTTCTTATATTCTCTACATGCAGTTTTGGTGCTAAAAGGGTACTCAAATTTTCCTCGTTGTCCCCTTCTAAGGGTAGCAAGGCCCCCGATCATCATCCATTATAGGCTCCTTTCAATCGAGTTCAACCCAAGGGGACCCATTCGCTATGTCCATACGGGGAAACAATGTTACCACGAAAACATAGGGTACTCTAGTCCCGAAGGTACTTACTAGGCCCATATGAAGGAACGATATCCTCACGAAAGCACTAGCATTTCCCTTACTTACACGAAAGGGTTTATATGTCAAATTTTAAAATGCGTTAAAATGAACTCGTATTTCTAAAAAAATATTAAATTAATTTAAAAATGAACTCGCAATTTCCAATTAAGGCAAAGGGTAATCGACTCGTGGCTTGACTCTCTTTTTGTAAAAACAAAATTTGAGGTCCCCAGCGGAGTCGCCAGCTGTAGCGACCTCCTTTTTTGAAGATCGAAATCGCTAGAAAATAATAATTGCTTTTTTTGCTTTTTGTTGAAAATTTTTAAAAATTAGGAAATTTTGTTTTGGAAATTCGGTTTTTGAAAAATAAAGACAAGAGTCGCCACCTATCGTTTTTAAAGGTAGACCGGATACCAAAAATGAAACTAGAGATTCTTTTAAAATGGGTCTGGGAGTCGATTACGGATGGGGAAGGATTAGCACCCCACACCGCCCAAAAATTGGTACCTAGTCGAATACGATTTGCCTTAATTGAAAATTTGCAAGTTCAAAGTGAGTAAATTTTAAAGGCCCCGTTATTCGAGAATAAACGAAAGAATCACCACCACTACGCCTGGTACTGACCATGTTTATTATCGAGTAAAAAGGCACCGCATTAACAGTTTATAAGTCGAATGCAACATAACAAATAAGCAAAGTATGTATACATATACGAGACAAAAGCATAAATATAAAGGCGGAAATTAAATTGTCCGAAAAAAGACTGGATCGAACAAAAGATAAAATGCGCAAAATAAGTACATAAATTAAATGTGGTAAAGTAAAGGCGAGAAAATAAATGTGAGAAAATAAATGAAAGAAATATAAAAGCGGTAAATAAAATGCGGAAATTAAAACTATACTAAACGGGTCATAATAATACGGGTCATACCCCGTTGCGGGTCACTGTAAGGCCGAAGGCAAATCGTGATCTAACAATCAAAATAAGCAATAAATAAAGATATATATATATATATATATGCATATATACATAATAAGGCAAGTAAATAAATATATATATATATTGTGCGTAAACTATATATAATATATATAACTACATATGTTAAGACATCATAACTATATATTATATAGCATATTATATATATATATGTTATACGGTATATGCATATATATATATATATATGTAAAAGAAAAATAAAATAAAAAAAAGGAAAGAAAAGGGAACCGCGGCATTAACTGGAAAAGGGAAATAAAACGAATAAACGAAAGAAAAAACAAAGGCAAATTCTTTACATTTGGTAACGAACAAAAACGCAGGGAAAATAAAAAGTTCATTCCCTCTGTTTTGAAATGAAACCAAACCCTAACTACGGTCGTTCATCGGCGATTACTCTTCGCCAGCCAATTCGGCGTCTGGAAACACCGGTGCTCGGCGGCTGCCTTACTCGGACGACCAAGTAACTTTAAAAACCCTCACCTTTGGCTTTGATTTAAGTAGGAATGACAAAATTATCGGTGTGCCGCAACCCGACCCGGTGTGCCGCAACCCGACCCGATCTAGTTTTTTCTTATGATTCTCAGAGATCGGGGTGGGTATTTAAAAATGTAAAGTCGGGGCGGGTTCGAGTATGATATCAAAGTTTCCTGCCCCGGTATTTTTTTATTTTTTATTTATTTTTATTATATTTATAAAAATATCACTATATATAAATACTTTTAGGAGTTTCAAGCTATTTTTTTAGTTTGTGTTTATCGTAAATTTTTGTTAGATATTGTTCGAATTTTAACATATATGATTCTAAAAGTCAATGGTTCGAGTTTATTTTTTAAATATGTATTTTTTTCTTCATATGAGTAATTTAATTGGTTTTATTTTATTTTTTATATAGTTTAAAGTCTGTGAAATTTATATTTTGTAAATATAATGGTCGTTCGATCGAATCTAACATTTATCGTCGACGAAATTTAATATATTTTTACATTTTCGGGTCGGGTCGAGTTTAAAGTTTATAAATCGGGGCGGGGCGGGATCGGGTTTTAGGATTAATATATCGGGGCGGGTTCGGGGCGGCCAAAAACTCGCCCCGTTGCCATCCCTAGATTTAAGATTCGAAAGAAGAAATAAAGACAAATATCCCCCTTTATTATTTGTTTTAGAAATCGATCTAAGATTTAAAATCAAAACCTATGCTTTTTCTTTTAAAAACCGTAAAAAAAACTTTTTTATTTTGAAACCCACTGAAAAATGCCCTTGTTTGATTTAAGATCTGAAACAAAGAAGCAAATAGTTTTTGATTTAGAAAATCAATGAAAAAGAAAACCCCTTTTGATTTTAAAATGATTTCAACTAAAATACCCTAGTATACTGAAAAAAGAATAGAGAATGATATCTATAAATTTTTTTTGTACTGATTTCTGGAAAATACCCCCCTTTTATCTCTGAAAATAGTCTCCCAGTTTACATGCTTTGATTCTGGGTTTTATACCCGAGTAATTACAAGGGAATTAAAACAAATAAAAAGCCTAAAAATGCTATTGGCTTGCATTCTGAAATTTGTTGTCTCTGCTTGTCTTTTTTGCAGGTCGCTTAATGAGATGAGGAGGGACCATTTTGGTCATTGTTTGTGCACATGGTCAGCTGGTGAGGTATTCTGGGTGTTCGGTTGTGCGGCTCGACTGGTGCTGTGGCTCGACTGTGGGCATGACCGAGGAAGGTGCACAAGGGTTTGCGGGTTAGGTTAATTGGGTAACTCGGTATTTGGATATTGGGTTTGAGTGTAACATGTTTAGGAAGTGGGTCAAGGTATTGGACTCGGTTTAATTTTTTTTTTTTGGGGGGTTGAGGATCATTTGGGTTAGGTTGAGTGGATCAGGTTTGTAATAAAAGAAATGGACTGTTATTTTAGTTTTAATGGAATTTTTTAATTTTGAATTTACTTAATTTTTTGAATTTTGGTTTTAAATTGTTTTTATTCGAATTAAGGTCGGATGAAAATGGTGATTACACATGTACCTCAAGCGAATAAGTAATTTGATGCCTCTGTCCATTTAATGCTCCAATATTTTGCTTATCTCTAAGGGTGTTGAGATATCTACACTTCTGTGTCTCGAACGACACCTAATCTATAAAAGTGTAGATGCCTGCTCTTATAGATGTTGCCTCCACAGATTCGACGTTGAATATCTCATTGATCAAATAAGCAGAGATGCCCGTACAAAATTTCGGATGAAACTATAATATATGTGCATAATTACCACTCTTCACTCATTCAATGCATCTGATATTGTGTTTTCTCCAAAGGGGCATGCCCACACTTTTGTGTTGCGAAAGACACTTGATATGCAAAAGTGTGGATGCTTTGTTCGGTAGACGTAACCTCTATTGTTCCGACACTAAATATCTCATTGATCAGATAAATGGAGATGCCTCTATAAATTTATAAACAATATTGCGATGAGCAAAAGGAATTAATAGCTACCTCCCATCTGATGCTATGAAATTGTGATTTTATCTAAGAGCATCAATATTCCCACAAGTCGGTGTCTCAAAATATACCCAATCTTTAAAAGTGTGGGTGTCTGCTTCGAAAGACGATGCCTCCTCTAAATTCAATGCTAAATACACCGTCGATCATCGTGGAGATGCTCATACAAAATTTTGGATGAAAATATGAAAATATGGATAATTAACACCCTTCGCACATTCAATGCATCTGACGTTGTGTTTTCTTCAAAAGGGCATGCCTACACTTTTGTTTCGGGAACGACACCTGATATGCAAAAATGTGGACGCCTTTTTCAGTAGACGTCACCTTTATTGTTCTGGCACTGAATGTCTCATTGATCAGATAAACGGAGATGCCTCTATAAATTTATAAACGATATTGTGATGAAAAAGGAATTAACAGCCTCCTCCCATCTGATGCTATGAAACTGTCATTCTCACACTTCTGAGTCTCAAAAGATACCCAATCTTTAAAAGTGTGGATGTCTACTCCGGCAGACGATGCCTCCTCTAAATTCGATGTTAAGTACATCATCGATTATAGAGAACCGAATATGTCTGTGTGGAGTCACAGATGAAATTGATCTATATACCTTCGTTGTCCGATGTTAAATGCATTGTCGATCATAACAAACCAAAGTTGTCTGTGCAAAGTCACATATGAAATTGATCTATATACCTTCGCTAATCTAATGTTAAATGCATCATCGATCATAATAAATCGGAGATGTTTGTGTGGAGTCACAAATGAAATTGATCTATATACCTCCACTAATTTGATGTTAAAATGATCATAGCAAACAGGAGATGCCTGTACGAAGTCACATATGAAATTGATCTACACACCTCCGCTAAATTCGATGCTAAATGCATCTTCGATCGTAACAAACTAAAAATGTATGTGCAGAGTCACAGATGATACTATTTAGAACACCTCTGTAAACCGATGCTAAGTGCTTTAATACTCTGGTAACACAGGCTCTGTAAAGGGCGTGGGCAATATTGTTTAAAATACCTATGAATAGTATAATAACAGATGTACCGTCAACTTAAACAAACTAGAGACGGGTGTACTCATGTTCTGATGACATCAGTAATACACACGTTTTAGCCTCTTACGACCATCAAGCAACATCAATATGTAATGCCTCTGCATGTCCAAAAACTAGTGTGTTGCTAAGCACCAATGTACGAAAAGGATATGCAACCACATTACTATGCAGAAGGAACACCCCGACCCTTTGAGACATTATTTCAGCAAAGTGGTTATTCCCACATATTAGCTTTCTCCATAATATGGTATCTTTCGACGCTATCATTTTAGGAGGCAAACTTCGTTTACACCTTAGTAACCAGAGGCTATTGAAATAGCCCTAGCAAGACGAACAAAATCAAAATAAATGACGTAAAAAATCATTCTGCCTGATAAGCACGAGCCTATAAGGGAACAAACCCTGATGTATAAAATGGGCAAAACGTAGTCAATTTTCATGGAGTACAACAGAAAAACAAACCACCCCTCCAAAGGAAAACTTACTAAAAATATCGTAACTTGTACCACTTTATGGTACTCTTCTGACTGCGGGAAACAAGTGTTACACCCAAATTTTCCGCTTCAGCTTGACTCCGAAAATACCCCTAAGCACTTACGCCTCCAGATTTGGTAAATTCCAGAGGTGGCCCATGACAGCAACCCTTCCAGAGATAATATTACAAGAGCAATCTTGGTAATAAACAGTGTCAGACGCTACAGTAACCATGCCCACGTACGTGATTGACATGCAAAGCCTAAACACTTGGGGTTTGAGCCTATCTTTGTAAACCCGTCCATAAGTTGTCATAGGATTTGACATCTTCCAATCACCAACAGTGGGGCTAAAAATACTCACGCCCCCAATGAGATAGGCAAGTTTGAGAACAAACATGATATGCCTGGGAAAGGTCGAATTAAGAAGGTTTTACCCCTCTTCTGCCTCTCATCTTCTCTACTCTGATTACTGTACTATCTGCGGTTCACTGTCCCAAATCTACAAGAGCGAATTGCCTAAAATCACCATCAACCACCGCGTTTCTCCTTCCCACTTATCTTGTTCGGTACCTCCTATTTTTTGGCACTAAGAAGGGTCATTTTAATTTACGTCAATTTCAAACTTTAAATTTTCGTATGTTTGAATTTTTCGAGACTCTCAAATTGGTTATAAAAACTCAAGCTGTTTCAAGTTATTTCAGGTTTAAAATAGTTTCATCAACAGATTCAACTTGTTAAATTTTTATTATAATCAAATGAAATTGCATCGAGTTAAATACAGATTTACTGGATGGGTATACTTTATTAGCTAGTCAATTTTGTGTTTTTTGGCTGTATTTTGATCATGTAACGTTGCAATCTGTGGGTGGTTGGGTCATATGATTGACTTAAAAAATATATTTGATAGAAGACAGTGTCCACCAGACTGAAGGCCAAAAGAAGAATGCGTCCAAAGCAATGAATACAACATGCGAATTGACACCTAAATTGCAGACAAAACTGAAAAACTAAATTCACCAACAATCAATAACATACCATTTCCAGTTTCTTTAATCAAACCTCTTCTGCCACAACTTTCCCTTCCCTTCCATTTACTCTTCAATCACTTATATTTACACATTCCATTGAGATCATCGCCTTTTTCGCAAAAACTTTAGGCATGCACAAAAGACCCCCCCCCCCAATGCTATTGCTATATCATCCCATCATCAACCCACCCCGCCACCTTAAGAATGCCGATGTTTCAGAGGGATGGACGATTACAGCTTTAAGTTGAGTATGCTTTGGGTTTTCAGAACCTGGAAGCTGTGTTTAAGCAGCTTTGTGCCCTGGGAATTAGCAACAGCTCTTCCGCTTGGACTTTGGCTACACAGGCTGTTAATTTTGACAACGTTGGTGGGCAGGATCTAGCTGCGGAGACGGGATACTTGGCTAGATTCACTTGGACGGAGAAGAGGGAATAAACTGGCCTGTGATCCGAGAACCTCGACTCGCCCCTCGAGTACCACATCTGCTTCAGCCCTTCGCCTTTCCACAGTATCCTATCGCACCTGCAATCATTTTCCCATAAATAGTTTAAAAAGTTGATGGATCAAAATTATACTAAATTAAAGTTATGAAATCTGAAATTTTGGCATAATAGAGGAACTGAAACTGTAATTAGACCAATCAATTAATAACTATATAAAAAAATCAGCATGATTGTTGTTTCCAAAGGAGGATGGCAACTACATGCTCCCAACAAGCAACCTTAATTAATGCACAACTTGGGACTGCTTCATGTATTTAATTACTAAAAATTAAGCAAAACTGGTGATGGAAGGAACAAGAATCCGATATCTTACCAGGCGGGAACCCGTCGTTTTTCTTTGGGAATCGATGTTTGCAAGACGTAGTCGTCGGAATCGGCGAGATATTTGTAAGTCGGAGCAAAGTATATTGTGCCTTCTTCCCATCCTTTGAACACTCGACCGGCCCTTTGCTCTAATCTTAGCTGCCAAGGAATGAGGGAAATGTCAATTGTCAACTATCTATTTTCTTTGTTTGTTTAGAATAAGCCGCTCACCTGATCCTTCTCTAGAAGTGTTTGCCAATCATTCTTCTTCAGTAATTTGTATGTGTCGGTGCAACCCACGGCGAGCCGATAGTTCAAGTCTCCCAACCAAATAATCTTACTGAACAAATACGAAACAACGGAAACATTTAGTGGTTTAACAAAAGGGTATGAAGATTTACAAATACCATAAAGATTTTAGAAGCTTACTCATGGTCGAAAATCGTATGAGGAGGAAGTGGTTGTTTGCGACCTCTGAGTGTATGAGAGAACCTTGTTCTCTTTAAGATTTCGGCAACATCTAAATTCCTTCGGATCTCATCGCCTTCTTTCTCCCCGGAAGTCAAGTGGGTACAAATGAAGCAAAACGTGGTTTGGTACAAAGTCATACTGATAGATATTGAGCCCTGTTACAAATATTAAAGAGCTTGAACTTAATACAATTCCGATTTAACTGCAATAAATGCCGGATTCTCTTCTTTATCGACAAGGGTGTAGAAGAAACACAATTGTTGACCTTGTTTCCGAGATATCCCATGATGCCACGGCCAACACAGGAGACTTTCAAGTTGCTAATATGCTGGTAAAGATCAGCTCGAACCCACACGCATAAGAAAAGACCAACCATTTGCTTGCTAGCAGCTAGGCAGAACCGCCACTGCTTTGGAATGCTGGACACGCAAGTGGGGCTGGGTGAGCTATCTTCACTTAAACTAGAATTCAAGTTTATCGATCTTTGGAAATCCTCTTTGCCAATTTCGTCTTCCATCGAAAGTAAATCGGAAAAGCTGATCCTTGGCTTCACGCTTGCATGTTGCTCAGGCTGTGGTGACGACGGACTCATGATATTGTAACATTGATCAAGCTCAAAGTCACTTGGGTTGGTATTCAAAGCTTGACGAATAAGGGAAAGCCACTGCACAGCCGGGCCATTGTCCTCGGCTCCAAGCACGTTGCCGGCATTTAGAGGAACAATTTCCTGGAACCTAACAAGCAAAGAAAACCCAGTTTGGGCCAATCAGTTCTCAGATTACCACATACCTTTAAAAGATCCACCAGCTAACTTACTTCACGAGCAAGTAATTGAAGTTATACATTCGACACTGTTAAAGAATAGCGAAGCGATCTTAAGTAATATCATGTGCTCGATGTCTGAAAAGGGTGTAACAAAGCAATTCAGACTAGACGATTGGCGTCGGGGTCGAGATCGGGACAAAGAGGAAAAGAGCAAGGATTTACCCGAGAACGTAGATATCAGCAGGAGCAGGTGAACTTAACCAATCTCTTAAGTTCAAACCATGGTGAGGTGATTTTCCTCCCACATTCCATGTCCCTACAAACATCCTGGAAAACTCAGGAAAAAAAACCCAATATCAAAACTTAATAAACCAACAAATAAAACACAATAATTAAGCATCTTCAACTCCAATAATCGTAGTTAACTGAACAGGATTAAAACAAGAACTTAACAGTTTTTTTATAACCTCACCTGAGGTTGACTGAATCAGAGTCAGGCAGTGTCTCCGGCGAGAGTACCGTCGGTTTAATCCCTCCGGCAGCTTCCATCAACCAGCCTTCAATTAAAAAACAAAAAAATCACAGTTAAATCTTGAACGTGGTACAAAGAAAGTCAAATATTGACCGTCCACGTGGCAAACAAACTAAATACCGGTCGTCAAGTTTCAACTAACCAAACCGGGAACCCAACCGAAATCAATACAAGTTCTTTCTTTAACGTCCAATCAAAAATGGATCATAGCCGTCAAACTGACGGCTGCGGGAAATTCGAGAAAGAAAAGAAAAAACTCGCAGATCAGTACGGAACATTAGAAGAGTGCCGGTGTAGCATCGTAAAGTCTACCTGAGAAAACTTCCGGTACGAACACGTAATGATCCTCGTCAGAACAACTCTTTCTTCTTTCATCGATTTTTTCTGTAAAATAAACAACAACAGGATTCTTCCTCTGAATCTAAAACGAAATCCGCGAACAATATTTGATCTGATAGACTGAAACGAGACATATTCACGATGGGTTTTTAAGTTTTCTACCGTTGATGACGTAATCGGAGTGAAATTCGTCTGCTCCACGCGGTATATTCAGCCATTTTCGAACTATTAATTTAGGCCACGAAAACTGCAACAGAAAAAAAAAATCAGATTTTAAGCAATCCGTTCATAAAAAATCCGACGAATCGAGAAAGAAAAAAATGGCACCGGCCACCGGTGCATACCTTGGAGACTTTTCCCATTTCTATTTCTCGTTGCTTAACTGCCTGAACACGGAAAATTTAAAATCAGGATCGAAAACAAGCTGGCTTATATTATAATGAAGGGATTCTGAATTAAATAAAGTCTTCAAGGAAAAAAAAAACGGATGGCAACTCAGAGTATCAATAACACAGTAGAAAGGAAAAAGATCTGGGAGATTAAGTGAAGAAATTCAACGGGAATATAAAAGAAACTAGTTGCAGGGGAAATGGAGACAAAATGGAGAAGAAAAATAGTTTAAAAAAGGAAAAGAAAACCGAACTCTCAATATAATATTAGAAAAAAGAGGCTTGGGTTTGGGTTTTAAGCTTTCTTTACAGAGAAGAAGACAGGGTGGAAATTGGGTAAAAAAATTCTATCATTGAAAAAGAATGATCAAAGTCTCTGGAACTGGAAATGCATCTGGGAAAAGTTGGGCCTTATCTTTTGGTACTTTCGTGTACTTGATTAAAGAGATGAAAAGGGAAACTCAATGATGAACACAATTGGAAAGCGAAAGGTGTTTGTGATAATACTCGGTGTGAAATCTTAGTTGTTTTTCGTAAGGACTGTGAAGATAAGGAAAGGAACAAGGCAAAGAATCGGAGAGATAAGGTCCGGTCGTGATCCGAAAGGGAAGCTAAGCTACCGGCCAATGGAGCAGAGGGATCTTTTATAATGCAAATGTGTGGTGTTTTAAAGCAAGAGTAGTCAATGCCATTGTTAATCATGAAGAAGACAATAAAAATCAATGAACGAGTGACGAAGAAGAACATGGAAAGCTAAGACTTCCCAACTAAAGTAATAATTGCAAATAAAAACAAAAACCCGAAAAAATCAATCCCAGATTATCAGATTATGAAGTTTGAGAGTGAAAAATACAAAAAGACTTACCATTTTAATTGATATTTCCTTTTCCGAGGGCGAAAAACTTAGTTTGGTTTTGCTTTCAACAGCAAAGAAAATGAAAGAATTTGCAGAACAATGGTAAATTGGTTATGGTGGCGTTCCTCGTAAAAGCAGAAAGGCAGAGCGGTTGCCTTAGAAATTTGTAAGTGCGTGAGAAAGAAAGAGAGAGAATCAAATTTGAAGTATATATATATAAAAAAGAGATTTAGGTTTTTATTTCAATTTAAGATAAAAATAGTATATATTTTAAAACTATAAATGTGAGTATATACGGTAACTAAATTATTTTAATTAGGGTTAATCTAAACTAAACCATATTTAAACTTCGTGATTGAATGTGATTAGGGATTCTCTGCTGCCATTTCAATTCGATTGGTTCGGCCGTTGATTCGCAGCATTGTGTAATTATTATGGTTTTCTTTGTATTGAGTTATATATATTTTGCCTTGATTCGCTACCATTGAAATCAAGAGTGCCACATTAGTTCACGTGCTATGCTATTACTAATAAAAAAAATCAAAATCGCTTATATCTAACTTGCTAATGGTTTGATCAAAATAATTACTAACAAATTAATCTAAATCAGATATCATAGATATTTATTATGGAGGTAATTTTTTTAATTTAATTTGTTATGTTCACAATATCAAAATTTAAACTTAAAAAAGACATCTATAAAATGTTCGAATTCGAGTATTTTTTTTGATTGAGTAGTATTACAATAATATTCTCAAAGCAAATGTCAGGATTTGAACCCACACAAAAAGTGAAACAGATTAGCATTAATGACAATTAGACTAATTAGTGAATATCAACTTTGAACAACTTTAATTGTTTATATGTTGTCCGTGAGCTTAATGACTTATTATTAAAAGAAACATATATTTCTATGAGACCTCATTTAGAATATAAAAAAATAAGGATGGCAAAATTACCCGATTTTGATTCGATCTGGTGTGTTCCGATTCGGCCCAGTGTGCCCCGATCGAATTTTTCTTCATAAATTTCGGGGATCGGGGCAGGCGGGTATTAAAAAGCATTGAGTCGAGGCAGGTTCGGGTATAAAATAAAAATTCTCCGCCCCGCCATGGTATATTTTTAATTTTACTTATTTATTTTTATTATATTTGTGAAAATATAACTATATATAAAACACTTTTAGGGTTTTAAGCTATTTTTTAGTTTGTGTTTATCGCAAAATTTTGTTAGATTTGTTCGAGTTTAGCATATCTGATTCTGACAGTCAATGGTTCGAGTTTATTCTTTTAAATATGCATTTTTTCATGTGAGTAATTTAATTGGTTTTATTTTATTTTTTATATATTTTTAAAGTCCTTGAAATCTATATTTTGTGACTGTGATGGTGGTTAGATCGGATCAAACATTTATCGTTGACGAAAATTAATATTTTTAAAAATTTTGAGTCGGGTCGGGTCAAAGTTGGGTTAATGAGTTCATATATCGGGGCGAGACGAGACTGTAAATTAATATTTATACCAGAGACGAGACTGAGTCGAGTTTAGAAGTTTATAGGTCTGGTCGGGTTCGGGGCGACCAAAAACCCGCCCCGCTCCGTTGCCATCCTTGAAAATAACTAAACTTCTAATACATTGATAAAAATTAGGCATATGGATAATTTTAACCCTTAACGTTTATAATTTTTGTCATTTTGGCCTCAACCTATATTTTTTTGTCAATTCACTCATTTTTTAACTAGCAATTTACACAGTAAAAAATTTAAACATGATAACATGACATATACATGTTACAATATATTTTAAAGCATTTAACCTATCACATACTTACATATGGAATATAATTACATTCTGATATAAAATATAAAAGCAATTAAAATTCAAATAAAATATTTTAAAACAATTAAATTAAAAACTGAAAACAAAAGCGTAAAAAATTCTCAACCTAAATGCTGGTAGAATCAAAATCCTACCTAAGAAATTATGAACTCTGTCTAAAAATTCAAAAAATACAATTCATTCTAAATTTTAGTTTATTGTTAAATCAAAGATAAGGGCTTTTGTTACTAATCAATCATGTGTTCTATTATTTTAGTTTAAGATTTAAATATTTAATTTATTTCGAAGAGTTTAGAGTTTTAATTTATAGTTTATAATTAGAACTTAAATTTCATTCTCAATAACATCAAATAAAATTTTGATAGAACTTTCAAAATTTCCAAAATTTTGATGCCGCGAATTTTAATTATTTTGCAAATTTTGAAGCAATGTGAATTCTCTTTTTTTTGTTTGATGTGGTGTCCTTTTTTATTTGTAATGTTGATTGCAAGTTGGATGTCCTGGTTTTTTTAGGTTGATCCTTGTTTTTCCAGAATTTGATTAGTAATAAAATTAATCTGTTTGTGGATCTATAGATGACTGTTTGAACATACAAAAATATATTAATTAAAAAATTAATTTATTTGTGGATTTTCAGGCTGAATTCTTGATTCTTTAGGTATGATTTTATTTATATCGGTATTTAGGGTTAAGATATTTTCACGTTTTGCTTTCAGTTTTAAATTTAATTGTTTTAAATATTCTCTTTGATTTTTAATTATTATTATTATATTAAAATGAAATTATATTTCATTTGTAGTATGTGATAGGTTAGATGTCAAGTCATTAAAAATATATTGTCACATGTATATGCCATGTCATAATGGTTAAATTTTTAACGGTCCCAACATGTTAGTTAAAAGTGCGTAATTTGACAAGAGAATATAGGTTGAGGCCAAATTTATCCCAAAAGAAACATGAAGGCCAAAATGACAAAAAAATGTAAACATTAAGGGTTAAATTTTTCTTATGCCCAAAAAATATTAAAATAAAACCATAATTAATACCATATGTCAAATACAATCTATGAATATTTTATTCCATCCCTCTTTATCAATCAATAAATAAATAACTCTCAACCATAGTTAAATTACAATTTTGAGGATTAATTTATAATAAGGATCATAATTTGAGGATAAAATTTAAACATTCAAAAGTTTTATGACTAATTTAAAATAAAATTTATATTTTAAAGATGGGATTGAAACATTTAAATTTAAGTGTAATTTAGAATGAACTCCATAATTTTGGGACGTGTGTTACAATTAACTCATTCTAAATTATATTCTGCTAACCTTTATTATGAATATTAGATAACCTTGAAAATTGAAGAAATTGAAATAATAAGTCTAGCCTTGTAACACCCCCGGCTTGGGTGTCACAATTAGGCCTTAAGCCCAAACCAAAAAATATAAAATTTCTCAAACTAGGTTTAACCCGACAAGGCATTTCAATAAAAAAATTAAAGCCAACAATTGAAAATATAATTAAATAATCAAAGCGGTACAAAGAAGCTCCAATTTAATTTTAAACATTTAAACATTTAAACATTTAATCTGATTAATACAATTTCAAAATAAGAATTACAAACTCCACCACGTAAGGTCATAGCCCACTAAACACAAGTACCGTACTCTAGAGATCACCATATGCTAGAATCTTGTACCGATAGTGCTCCTCGATCTCACGATCCAACGATCAACCTACGCACGAAAACAACGATTCCGAGCGCTGGGCTTACAAAGCTCAACGGTACACATCTACTCTACTATACTTCATGCTAATCACAAACATAAGCATGCAAGCTAGTACGAACAATAAAGAGAAATAAATAAACATCTGGCGCTACCACTAGTCGCCTAAACACATGTTCTCATCATGCAAAGCATCTTACATGGCACACAAGGCCCAACCATACTTTGGATCCCACCAGATCATCCGAGCGGAACACACAATTCCATCATCACAACCTTGGAGTGAGGCCATGTGTTACACAACATTGAGAACGTACTCTCTGAGTGAGGCCTAGTGTAACACAACCTCGGGAATGTACACTCTCTCTAGGTGAGGCTTGGTGTCACACAGCCTTGGAAACGTACACCTACATTTGACATCTCTCCTCGAGTGTCTTCTAATGAGGCCCGATGCCACACAACATTAGGAACGTACATTCGGCATCTCTAACCATAGTGTTGCAACACTCTTTCTCTGGGTATCCAAATCCCAAAAATTAATAAGACTCAACCAATTAAATGCCTACCCGACATACAAGCAGCGCGGTCCCAAGGATCCCCCTATTGTTGCTAATCATCATCACATTATTTATTTTACATTACCGAGTTGTTAATACATTATGGAGATGTATATAATTAATCTCCATTAATCCATGTTATCACATTTATTCAATGCATAATTCAATTATTAATTTTCACATTGATTTCTATCATTAACTTGTATTTATAGATTATTTATCGTATCAGGTACTAGTACTAGTACACGAGTATCGATACCTTTGGGTATCGGTACTCACATGCGTACTGATACTGAAACTACTCATTGGGAATCTTTAATTTCCACAAGTACCGATACGGGTCGACCCGTACTGATATGACCCCTAATCGTGTACCAGTAGGACCAAAGCTCATACTAATACCCTATTCACGGGTTTGTATAATTTCCTCGAACTACGATATTATAATGCTTATTCGATCCCTAAAGCTTATAAAAGTTATTAGGTTTTGTTTACTAACACATTCATTCAATTAATATTAATCATCAGCTTCATAATCATTTATTCAAATATTACCATTATTCATCCCTTACACAATTTCTATCGAATACAATAATCTATTCGAACAAGTACACAAGGTATCAAGATTATCAATCAATCAAGTAATTATACGAGCATCTCGAACAACCGTACACAGTTTCTAAAGCCTCCACAAGTCTCAACATATTCACAGCATCATTTGCATTACTTAAATATCGAGTCTCCTAATATCGTTCTATACTCATGCTTATTCACCATCTACCTATTTCATTAATACTAACACGCAAAGCAATCACATTTATGATGCTCATAAAATAATAAGAGTTTGGGGTGTACTAGCCTCAAGCGATTATCGATAATTCCTTATCTAAGCTTCCTAATTATTCCACTTGATCCGATATCCGATCCTAAATAATCCTCGTATAACAACGAATATGAAACTACATTAATTCCATGCATCCCTTATTCAATTCACAAGGTCAAATGCATAAAAATAGCTTACCGGGTTTGAATTTGGTGAAACAGACTGCACCAACGGACTCAGATTATCGAGAAACCCCTAGGTAGAGTCCCTCAGAAAAAGTTAATGGCCGGTCAATACCGGTCAAAGCCGATCAAAGCCTGCTCAAGGTCTAGCGATCCGGTACGGCACGGTGCAGGGTAGCTATAGTGCTCCGCAGGTAGTGATTCGGTGCAACAGAGTGCATGTGTGCTTGACCGAGCAGGATCTAGTGCAGCGTAGTACGCTGGAGCTTGGTGCATCCACCTGGGCAGATACATGCCCACCCTCACGGGCGACGCGTAGGGGCGCGTGGGCCGTCTTTTGATCGATAGACGACGACAGGAAGCTCTAGCCCTGCTGTCCCAATGTTGGTGGACACACTAATGGCCTCCATTTTTGGTTTTGGCCGTCGAAAATGCTATATTTTGAGCTTGGCCGAACTTCTTTTCTCTCGCCCTCTTCAATGACGTCTCCAGCGGCGATAGGCTGACCATCAGTCGAATTTTCTGAATGAGCCTGACCTAATGGTTTTGGCGGTGAAAATTCACGGCGACCGGATCACCTTTAAATCAAAGCAAAAATTGTCTCTCTCTATAACTCATTTTCTTTTTCTCTCATTCCAACATTCTCTCTCACCCATTTTTATTCTAATTTCCCTCCACTTTTCCCTTTTTCTCTTTTTATAAAACTCTCCCTTTTTCAACCACTCACACCTATTTAAATTTCAAACACCACCAATAAAATCTATTCTTTCAAATTGGATAAAGCCCAACATAAAGGCCCGATACCCAAGTTTGAGACTTGATTTGCTAGCCCTAAATTAAGGTCGTTACAAATCTCCCCACCTTAAAAGAAATTCCGTCCTCAAAATTTATACCGATAAACCAGAGAAGATGTTAAAACTTTTATAACTCTCCAACATTCTCAAACTTATCCCGCTGCGCTACTCTGATCTCTACACTTATCAATTATTACCCATGTCTTCTAACATTACAAACATAATCTCAACTAATTTTTTCTCACAACAGGAATCTATCTTCACTCGGTGCATTACAGACGACAAGCAAAACCCAACGGTACCCCGACAAAACTGTCACACGAATACGTCATCAAAGAAACTTAAATTATGGTATAGAACCCAAAAGATTGTTGCACAACCAAAATCTTTCCACAACTCTGTATGACCTAAAAGAACATGAGGTTAAACAACCATTTTATCCAAATAAAATGATTCCTCTCGTGGTGACTCCCTGAAGGAGACTATAACTCTAATGGCATCCCATATCTAAAACATTGCTTGCCTGGTGAAAGACTTCAAAAAACAAACAACGTCTTAACTTACCTCAAGCAATTACCTTAAACTCGGTTATGATAACTCATATCGATAACTTAAGAAATTTCCAATAACTCGACTCACACAAGAGTCTTACACTCTAAACTATAATGTATCCGGAAACACGTCATCTATACCCTCACTCGGATCTTTCACCGCATAAAATCTTACCCAATGATAAGGTTCCATTATAGACCTCGAATCTCGTGTTAAGAGGTAACATGTACACACCACAGTGTCGTACAACAAAACCTGCAAACAAACTAAGCAGACTTTTTATTTGGATCTCACTTTTGCCGGAAATATCAAACGGTACTCACCAAGGGCAATATTATTACTCAACGTAATCCCAATGAAACTGTGCATTTACAAATCCTTTACAAGGTCCACAGTCATCTATTTAATTTCCATTAAGGGACATCGAAGCATTACACAACTCTAAAGAACTCAATGTTAGACTTCCAACTAACGGCAAGTCAACCACTTATCAATATCTCAAACACATGATTCTACACTATCTCTCAAAATGCGCGACGAAAGCTTGGTACAAACCGTCGCTCTCAAAATTCACCATATTCTAACCATTGTACCATATAAGAAGAATCCCTTGCCTTGACATGTCTTTCCCTAAAATACTCACAACAAAATCTCTAAGTCTATCAAAAAACATCAGAACTAAATCCAATCATAACACTATGTCCTCTTAATTAGAATCAAATGCTACTTTCCGCGGCTTCTAAAGTAAATCAATCCTTAACTCGAAGCTTAACTGACAAAAATACGGGAACCAATATTGACTGATCAGTACCAACACTAGATGAATTAAGTACCGATACCAAATAGAGCTAGCATCGGTACTCCCTTACACGACCATCACTTGCGATCCTTGATCTCCCTACATGGACAACATGATACTCTAACCTGAACTAACTCCGTACAATCCATCACTTATCAAGTTCACTTTACTTAAGGCGGTAATCGATTAACAGCTTTTAATTACTTCGACCCACGTCGTTATCCAAATCTCAAATTCCTTAAAGATCAAGTACCCAAAATTTCTCGCTGTTAGGGTAGGCACACCCTTCCCTCTTCTAGTATAAAAATACAGCCCTCACAATACAACAAAACATCCTCTAAAATCTTAAAATCTTATTTGACTCCTATCGAGTCAGCACCACTGTCACCACAAAATGGTCTCACGTAGCTCGAATCTCTACCAATGTTCATCAGCTCATCCTAAGAAAACTGTGATACAAACCAAAAGCATTTACGAAGTCTCAAACCCTTGATTCCTTAACTGTTTACACGGTAACTATCCCTTCCCACACACAAGGTTATTAAGGTAATTATCTTGCCAACACTCATATTTTCATATTCTTTATATATTCACACGTGTCATGCAAAACATCAAACTCATATTCGAGAGACAATATGATGGCCCTCACCTTATCATCGTTGAAATGCCTCAAATATCACTACAGACATCAAATGTTACCGCGACACACTTTAAAGAGAGAAATCCTCAATCCAAAATTTATTTTGAAACCATAAGCCTCTAATACTTTAACCGCAACATCTTATTCTCGAACCAATTTGGGAAAACAAACGGGTACTTCACAATTTATTAAACGATTCATCCATCTTAGGAGACACGTAACAATCCCTCACTGTTACTTAACAAGCTATAAACGATTTAAACATCACCTCAACAAACCAACTTCTTGTTAGTGAACCAGCTCGGTTCTTTTTTGAGCGAAACACTTAAATAAAAGAAACCTTGTTCGGGTTGCACCTTCACAACTAAACCTCTGACTTTCTCAACTGGGTCAGTATCTATAACAAGGGTGATAGGCACCGACATTCCACTCGACCTTACCTCAACATCCACTCGCATTCTTGACAAGAAATAAGTCCTGACGACTTCTTCATGAAGCATAAACAAACACTCTAACAATTGAAGGCTCTTGAGCGTTGAACTATACACATTGACATCTGTCTAACTATAAAACATCTCTCACAACCCCGTTGTGCCATTCTCTAAACAACTACCACGAAGATCATGGTAGAAGGGCAATAGTTTAATATTTTTATTACCAAAGGTTGGGTTCCCTCGAGGTCTTGAAGCCTTGAGCACAACTTTTAACATTATTGGCTAGCATCACACTTGATTAACCAAAGTAACTCCTATGGTGCAACAACGCTTCAAAAGATGGCTCTATCAAACCTGTAGAACATCTAACTTTGGTTACACTCTAACGAACTAGTGAATCCCAAATCCACTATCTACGAGAAATAACCTCGAGAAGGGTAGTGATACTTCCCAAGTATCAACGAGACTCTCTTTTAAGTGAACAAAGGGTCTTTCAACCCATGTGCATCCACTAATCAATTTCAGAAGCGGGTTATCCATACCCGCATCACAAATGTTATTAATGCATAACGATGAAGATTATTTGCCACAAACTCTCATAACGTATCCGAAGGCTCTGGAACTACTACAACACACAACTAAGACACCATTCATGTGGTGGGAGGAAGACAAATCCTCGACTCTGATATTATTCAATTAACTTAAATCACGATAATCCTAGGTAACCTCAACCTCATAATTGCTCTCATGAGCAGCTCAACACTTAACTCAGCCCTCTCGGCTATGATCGTAACCATCTAAGCATCACATCATTGAACGCACCATCAGGATCCAGTCTTAAAGAGTATGAACTTAATCTAAGGTCTTGTATTCACTAGACACCTTACTAAAACACCTATACCAACCTGTGGTTTCCTAGAATCGGCTAAACATAAGTTCTGATACCATTGTTGTAATACCCCCGACCCGGGTGTCACAATTGGGCTTCAAGCCCAAACCAAAAATCATAAAATTTCTCAAACTGGGTTTAGCCCAACAAGGTATTTCTAAAAAACATTTAAAGCCAATAGTTAAAAATATAATTAAATAATCAAAATGGTACAAATGAGCTCCAATTTAATTTAAAACATTTGAACATTAAATCTGATTAATACAATTTCAAAATAAGAATTATAGACTCCACCACATAAGGTCTATGAATACATATCCACTAAACACAAGTACCGTACTCTAGAGGTCACCATATTCTAGAATCCCATACTGATAATGCTTATAGATCCTATGATCTAACGATCAACTTAAACACGGAAATAACGATTCCGAGCGTTGAGCTTACAAAGTTCAGTGGTACACATCTACTATACTATACTTCATGCTAATCATAAAAATAAGCATGCAAGCTAGTACGAGCAATAAAGAAAGGTAAATAAACACATGGCGCTACCACTAGTCGCCTAAACACATGCTCTCATTATGCAAAGCATCATACATGGCACACAAGGCCTAACCATACTCGGGTTCCCACCGAATCATCCAAGCAAAACACACAATGTCATCATCACAACCCTGGAGTGAGGCTTGATGTCAAACAGCCTCGAGAACGTACACTCTGAGTGAGGCCTGGTTTTACACAGCCTCGAAATATACACTATCTCTAGGTAAGGCCCGGTGTTATACAACAACGGGAATGTATATTCAGCATCTATAACCATGATGTTGCAATACTCTTTCTCTAGGTATCCGGATCCCATAAATCAAGAAGACTCAACCAATCAAATGCCTACTTAGCATACAAGCAACGTGATCCCAAGGATCCCCCTATTGTTGCTAATCATCATGACATCATTTATTTTACATTACCGAGTTTTTAATACATTATGGAGACATATATAATTAATTGTCATTAATCCATGTTATCATATTTATTCAAAGAATAATTCAATTATTAATATTCACGTCGATTTCTATCTTTAACTTGCATTTATAGATTATTTATCGTATAGGGTACCGGTACTCATACACGAGTATAAATACGATACCCTCAGGTATTGATACTCACACGCGTACCAAAACTTTAACTGCTCTCTGGAAATCTTTGATTTCCAAAAGTACTGGTATGGGTCAACATGTATCGATACGACCAAAGCTCGTACTAATACCCTATTCATAGGTTCGTACAATTTTCTCGAACTATGATATTACAACACTTATTCGATCCCTAAAGCTTATGAAAGCCATTAGGGTTTTTTTACTAACACACTCATTCAGT
The DNA here is from genome assembly GCA_019671005.1 of Hibiscus mutabilis. Taxonomy (NCBI): domain Eukaryota; kingdom Viridiplantae; phylum Streptophyta; class Magnoliopsida; order Malvales; family Malvaceae; genus Hibiscus; species Hibiscus mutabilis. The sequence goes on from CM033722.1 coordinate 32,909,258, forward strand.
TAATATTAATTACTGGCTTCACAATCATTTATTCGAATATTACCATTATTCATCTCTTACACAATTTCTATCGAATATAATAATCTATTCGAATAAGTACACAAGGCATCATGATTATCAATTAATTAAGTAATTATACGAGCGTCTCAAACAACCTTACATAGTCTCTAAAGCCTTCATAAGTCTCAACATATTCACAGCATCATTAAGCATCACATAAATATCGAGTCTTATAATACTGGTCTCTACTTATGCTTATTCATCGTCTACCTATTTTGCGGATACTAACACGCAAAGAAATCACATTTATGATGCTCATGAAATAATATGAGTTTGCGGTGTACTAACCTCAAGCGATTATCAATAATTCCTCATTTTAGCTTCCTGATTATTCCACTTAATTTGATATCCGATCCCAAATAACCCTCATATAACAACGAATATGAAACAACATTAATTTCATGCATCTCTTATTCAATTTACAAGGTCAAATACGTAAAAATAGCTTACCAGGTTTGAATTTGGCAAAACAGACTGCACCAACGGATTCAGAACATCGAGAAACCCTCAGGATAGGTCCCCTAGAAAAAGTCAACGGTCGATCAACGCCTGTCAAAGCTTGGTCAATGGATGGTCAAGGTCTAGCAATCTGGTGCAGCACAGTGTAAGGTAGATATGGTGCACCCGCGGGAAGTGATCCGATGCAGCAGGGTGCGTGTGCTCCTGGCCGAGAAAAATCTAGTCTGGCATGGTGCACTGGAGCTTGGTGCACGTGAGCCGTACTCTAGTGGCCGAATAGCGACAAGCTCCAGCCCTACTGTCCCGACGATAATGGACACGCCGGTGGCCTCCATATTTGGTTTTGGCCTCCGAAAATTCTAATACCCCAACCAAAACGTAAAGAATTAAAAGTTGGTGGTTTTAGTTCAGTGACTAAAATGTAAACTTTTAAAGTTTGGTAGCTAAAGTGAAAATTTTAGAAAAGTTCAGGGGCCAATATAGAAATTTTCCCATATAGTATTTTATATTCCATAAATGAATAGTTTATCCTGGTATAAGAATTTTGGTGGGAATTAGATTTTTGGTATGGAGTTTATGTGAAAATCTATTTTTGATCGAACAATTTGGATGGGTGACCTACTGGGAAGGTCCCATGTCCATATTTTTGACCGATAAAATGGATTCAGTATGAGTCAATAATATTCGTAATGGATTATAGATATAAGATTTCTAAAAGGAATTGTATCCGATAAAAATTCTCGGTAATTATCGGTACATCGGATCGAACTAAAATTTTAAAGACAATTCCAAAAGTTATGGAAAATTTATAAAATATTATTTTATGAATATTTTAATATGTCTTGTTAGAATCCAACTATATTTAGTTGAATTTTTACAAAATGGCAAACTAGATGAAATTGTGAATAGTTGAAGACAAGTTAGTCATTTTGCCTCAAATGGCAATTTTGAAATATTTTGGAAGTGGCATGAGCATTTTAGTAATTTCTCAATTCAAGATTAAATCCTAGCCCTTGAATCTTGATAAGATGAATTATGGCCAACGAATTACAAAGTTAGATTTAATAAAATAAATGGAAAAATCCATTATGGAACAAGTGGCAAGTTTAGTCATAAAGCAAATTAAAAGTAAAAAAATTGAAGGAAATTTGTTCATCTTTTCCTTGTGCAAACCTTGAGCTTCCAAGAGAAAGAAGAAAAGGAAAAACAAAAATTTTCAAGGCATTTTTGGAAAGGTTAAAATTCAAGGTATGGTTATTTAGGAAAAATTTATCTATGTTCAATTCTCTACATTTTGATAGTAATTTTACATATGGTTATGAAGAGTAGTTCATGTTTTTGAAGAAAGAGAAATTGGAGTTTCATGAACCATGTTAGGATTAATGCTTGATTCAAATAAATCAAGTGTTGTAGAGATGAAAACAAGCTTGAATTTAGTTTAATTCCTTGTTCAAAGTTATAAACCCTAACCCTAGAATTTGAGATTTTATTAAGGGGTTTGAATTAAGGATGGATTTGGATGATTTATGAAACATGGAGTATGAATATGAAGTTGGAATGCAAAATCCTTTATTAGATTTCAAAGTGATCATTTTGACTTGGAGGAAGAATTAAGGGGTTTTGTTTTGAATTTTATTTTAGTGATGGAATTGAAGAGATTAAGATTATACAAGCTTAAATTTGTCAATTGGATCAAAAATAAGTCCTTGAATAATAAATGACCATAGAAGGGTTTATTCTTGAATTTTGGTTTGATGATGGAAATGAAGAATATATGATGGAAAAATTAATTTAAGCATGTTAGGATGTTATTTGAATGAAAATCAAACCTTTGGAAGGTTAGTGACCAATTCGGTCAAATGAAGAAATGTTAGAGTAATTTGTAAAAGTTTATAGGAATGCTGGATTAAGTATTTGGTACATGTTTGCAAGTATTTGTAATATTAGTGACTAAAAATGTCACTTTAGCAAAGGTTAGTGATTGAAGAGTAAAGGTTCAAAGTAGATGAATAATAATGGAAATATGGGAAATTATTATTCAAACTTGAATAATTGCTTTATTGTCCAAAATGGTCACTAAGGACCTTAAGGACTATTTCGGCAATCACTAAAGAGTAAAGGAAAATTTTGGAAATATATCATTTTCGATTAAGAATGTTCTGTAATTTATTTAAGTAATGTTAGTTATGAATCTAACAAGTATTATGCACGCGTTTGATTAATTCTCTGTAGTTCCCGAGAATTCTAAAGGGGGTACTAGTACTAGAGGCAAAGAAAAAGAACATAATTAAGCTTAGTGAGGCCGGTTTTGTGTTACTCAAGTGAGTGCATTATTTATGTATATGTTATTTTTAAAAAAAGGCAAGACTTGTGATAAGTTGACCCTAATATAGAAATGATTTACATTGTTTTGAAGCATATTGATTTGATGCATAAAAATAGCAAAGACAAGTGACATACATTTTATATACGAAGGAAGTTAGGATATGAATTGCCCAATTTGATTATTGATGAATTGAAATGCCCAAGTATTATGTTATGAGAGTCCATGGTATAGTTGGATATCCATAGAGTCCTTAGCAGTTGCATCACTCAAGTTATGATATGATTACATGTTTTTGTGATTACGATGGTGTCACATAACCTTGGGGACTCAAGCCCTTGGTGTGCACCATGGGGATCCACGCCTATAGTGCTAATGGCACTAACAAGGTGCTTTTATGAGGAGCAAAGAGCGTCCTCGAGTACGTACTCATTTACATGTTCAAGTTAGACACTCTGGTGTCTTATTCATGTGACTCGAGTACCTTGATCTCATGCAGTATACATTGGGCTATTATCTTAAAAATACTAATTTGTAGGTGAATAAACTCAAATACTTGATATGATCTGGTATGTTTAGAAACATAATTATATGTATTATGTCTGTACCTTAGTGATATGATAAGTTGATATAAACTATTCTGTCACTCGCTTGCTATTTTGCAGGAACTGTGTTATCTTGTTATGTTATTTGATCATATTATATTGGTTTTGCCTCACTAAGTTATATTAGCGTGTGTATTGCCTGTGCACACGTAGGTTGATAGATCCAATTCGTAAGCAGCAGCATTTTGTATCACCTCGTGGACAAGGTTACGTTACAGGTTATCGCAGTAATACTTTGACATCCTATATGATGTTTTTGTTTTAGAGGCATGTATAATGATAAACCTGCTTGTTTTATATAAATCAATCTTAAATATCGCTATAGTTTATGATATCTATAAATTAAGTATGGTTTAATATATTCACTATGTGAATTGGAATGATTTATGAGCAGTTAGTCGGCTTATAATTGGAATAGATAAAAACAGTCATGAAAATCTGCAATAGGCAGTAAGTTTGAAAATTGTCATAAATTCCATAAATCGAATTAGAAGGTTAATATTATATGAATGAACTATAAATTGAGTCTAGATCCTTTTAAAACAAAAGGTAACTGATTTCGAGTCTGTACTAAAATATATGAATTTTTAATTGATGGAAGGTCAGAAAAACAGGGCAACAGATTTTTTAAAATTCTGCATTGTTCCGCGACTTTGAAGAATTTTCATAATTTGTGTATATTGAATCTCTTTTATTAATTTGTATGTTTAAAGAACTTAGTGAATCTAGTTTAATTAAAAATTTACGGAATGAATTTTTGATGTCTATAAAAATTTATAAAAATTTTTGTTCAAGAACAATGCAGGCTGCTAGTTTAAGTTTTGATAATGGAAATTGATTTAACTTTGTTTTGTAACATCTCTGACCGTGTTTGGTAACGAATATGGGAAGGGGGTGTTACATTTACTGTATCAGAGCTACAAGTTTAGCCAGTTCTAGAGCTAAATCGAGACTTTTATGAGTCAATAAATGTTTACATGCCACTAGGATGTCATATATTACTAATGATAACACTTGTACGTTTGATGCTTGCTTACTAATATGAATTGTTATTGTGAGTATAGATGTCTGAGGGTGAAGGTTCACATCAGATGACCGATATAGAGGGATTACCTTAAAACCTACATTTAGTGATGTTATAGCGATCAATCCTATTGGTCATAGTGCCCGAGTGAATAAAATTTGCAAGCAATGCCAGATAGTGATTCTGGGGATTGAATTCCCAGTTGATTTGATGGAATTATCTTTTCATGAGTTTGAGATCATTTTGGGCATGGATTGATTGCATGTTTATTATGCCACAGTAGACTGTCGCTTGAAGCGACTAGTGTTGAAAAGTAAGAAAGGTGCAGAAATAGTGGTGGTCGGCGAAGGATCAAGTTGTCTGAGTAATGTGATCTCGATAATAAAAAAAAGAAATTGTATGCTGAACTTTCTAAATGTGAGTTTTGGCTATTAGAGGTGGCTTTCTTAGGCCATATTGTTTCGACAGAAGGAATCCAAGTTTATCCTAAAAAGGCTCAGGCCATTGTTGAATGGAAATCTCCCAAAAATATTATAGAGGTTCGTAGTTTCTTGGGATTGGCAGGATATTATTGCCGTTTTGTAAAGGGTTTCTCGATGGTTGTTGCACCAATTACTAAAATATTACGAAAGGAAGTACTTTTTGTTTGGACTGAAGTGTCAAGATGTAACGCCCTGGTTTTGGGCCTAGCAATTTTAAGGCTAGTTAGACGGTCTGGTGGACCGGGTTAGAGATTCGAGTCAGATTCGGGAGCAAGTATTTTTCTAAAAGATAAAAATATGGGAAAATGTTTAAAAATCCTATTTTAATATATTAAAAATATTGGTGGAAGCAATTTTGGAAAATGAGCTTTGGAAGGGTAAATTTTGGCTAGTGACAAAAATGCAATTTTTGAAAACTGTTTTAAAAGATGACTGTTTTGTAAAGAGTCAAAACCTTGAATCTTTAAGGAGCTATTTTACCATTTGTTCTAATCTGAGTTTTTTAATTGGATTATTTTTAAAAGGGTTTTAATTAAAGGAATTAATAAGAATTTAGTTAAAAGGTAGTTATTTTTCCAAATCACAATTAGACGTAACATCCCTTCTCTTATATTTTCTCTCAAAATACTCTCAGCCAAACATTATTTTTCCTATCAGAGATTCAAGGTAATGATATTGTTTCTTAATTCTTTGATTTGCTAAATGATTCTTTAACTTGTTTTCTCAAAAATCTTATTGAATCTCATTGTTTTTCAAGAGGAAAACATCCAATTAAGGGGAAAATCACTCATTGGAGGTAAGTATCGTTATTCTCCTCTAATGAAAGGTTCTTTACTGAAATTTCCAAGTTCTTGATTCTTTACATAGGTTTTCTAATAGGTTTTAAGTATTTAATTATGGAATTTTGCTTAATTGAGGTTTATTTTATGGAATCTTTTGATTCTCGAATTGGATCTGTTTTTTAGTGTTGAGGATTTATTTCAATCTTATTTTGGATGTATTATATTTTGGATAAGTTGTTTTTAATAATGAAATCCCGAAATTGGTTGAATTTCTAATTGTTTAGGTGGTTAGTTAATGGTTTTTAGGTTGTTTTTGGAGGTTAATCTTTGCTGGAAGTAAAAGGAAGTTGTAAAAGGGTTTTTAAATGTTATTTGATGAAGTTTGATGTATTGAATCGTTATATTATGGCTGGGTTAAGATTGAGAAGTGTTTGAGGTTGATTTTGGTAAGTTTTGGATGAGTGTTGAGTGGATATCTTGAGAGCTGCGGGATTTTGGTTTGAAACAGAGAGTTGGATGCATTTTAATGCATGTTTCCTCTAGTTTTGAGTGGCCAAAACAGGGGATAATCAAGGCATAGCATCTTGAGGTGGTTTGAGGCTTGTCGGAGCTTGCTCCGCAGTGGCAAGCGAGGCGAAGTGAAATCGGTGAGTGGAAACAGTCTTAAAAGTCTTTCGAAGGTTTGAAAGTGGTTTTGGAAGTTTAGGTTAAGTTTGAAACACTTACCTAAGCTTGGAAGTAAGTTTCCCTCCTTTGCTCTTTAATACTGGTTCAGATATAAGCATGTGTGATTCATGTTTTAGTCGTAAACATGGTTGGTTTTGCTTACTTTAAATGCAAGATTTCTAAGTAAATATGAAATGGTTTAAAAGTATATTAAATGCTAATGAGCATTGGTTTTATTCCGGTCGGGAATGTGATATTGCTATGGCAATGTGATTTGCATATGTGGGGATTTCGTGCAATGCATTGTAAAACAGTGAGTAAATGGTTTTGTAAATGATATATTGGCTGTGTGACAATGTGAAAAAACATTCGGATATAGTTGGCATGCCATAGGATAAAGTGCACTATAATATGTTTAAAAATCGATCGTGGTTAAGGGTTCTTGAGGTATAGCGGCTGGCTACTCGGACTATTGGGTTGAGCGGTCAGTTCCCCTTGTTGATGTAAAGCTTGCGGTCCGCAAGGTTGTAAATTCATGCGATCGGCATGGGATAGTCTTGATAATGGTCGGTCATTAAGGGAGATCCGTGTATCTGATGTTTAAAGTTAACGGACGATTAACTAAAAATTAGCGGTCAGCTAATCAAAGATAGTGGTTGACTATCCGGGGTCACTATAATTGCCAATATATGAGAATTCTATTGTTGAATCTATTTTTAATGCTTTGGGTTTAAGCATCGTTTTGTATTTAATGCTTTGGAATTCAAGCATGGTTTTGCATAAAATGCTTTGCGGATTATGCATGTGGAATATATTGTTTTGCATATGGTCGATATGCATGTATTGAATTGGAATCATTGGAACTTGCTTAGGTCGTAAGCATGGGTTGAAAATAAGTGTTGGTTTTCAAGCATTTTAATGCATCATTGTTTTAAGAGCATCTTACTAAGCTACTGTGCTTACGCTCTCTTTTTCCTAATGATGTAGAGCATTAAGGCTTGGGGCAGCAAAGGCAAAGTTGTAGTGATCCAATAGGCAAAACAATTTTGAGTATGAAATCGGTTTATGTTTCCGGTTAATAAGGCAATGTGTTCGCCATAGATTTTGGGATATGTAATTCTATTTTCCCTAGTTTTAAGCATGTGTAATGCTGTGATTTCGGAGTTTGATTGATGTTGTTAAGCATGTTGTACATCATTACCTTAGGTTGATGTTATGTGGATTGCCTAGGTATGCATCTAGATGGTCTTGCTTGGATGGCAAGCTTTGACGAGCGTAACATGTTGAATATGGCATTAATGTGGTGCTGGTATGGTGCTTTTGCTGGAAAATGTTGATTTGAGCATCTTGGAATGTTTGTGGAGTGTTTTTAGGGATCATGCCTCTAGATTAATCCTTTTGGTATCATAAGCTTGTATTGTGCCTAAACCATGGTGCAAGTATTGATATAAGTATTGTTGAATGTTTACATTCATGCATGTAAGTTGCTAGGATCTAAATGCATCTAGATTTGAGTGAAAAACCAGAGAAAAATGACATTACAAGCCTAAGCGTACCGATACGCAGGGGACCGTATCGGTACGACTAGGAAAAATAGGGTATTCGGGATTGGTACGGGTATTTATGTATCGGTACAGATAGGCAAATTAAGCTTGGCATACCGGTACGGGATAAGGTGTATCAATACGGGAACTCGTTACTGGAAAGTTGCTTTTTGAAGGAAAACCTGTGTACTGGAACACTAAGGACTCGTACCGGTATTGTTTCGATAATCTTGCGTGCTGACGTGGCGAACTGATACGGTACACTATGTACCAGTATGGGTGACTACACCGTATCGGTACAACTGTGCTCGTATCGGTACGGGTGACAGTTTTTACAGGTAAAGTCATGGAATCCAGTTTTTGGTCTCTTGCGGTTTAGTCCCTAAGTATTGCAAATGTAATTTTATGCACATGGTTGATCATTTTGACCTAAAATTTGAGATATGGGTATGTAAATGGACTAATTGAGGATTGGTAACCTTAATTCTAATTTTGATACTATAATTTAAAGTATTTATGTTTTAGTCCTCTAAATGAATATGATGCAATTGGTTACCTTTGTGTGATTCGTAACCTTTCTAGACAAGATTAATAATTCGCATCTAGACAAGATAAAAAGGAAATAAAAAATGGTCTGACTTTTCGTAACCTTTCTCCGACTTGCTTCGGCAAACCTAATGTAGCTCCCTCAATTCGATTAGGCGTCTAGGCCGGGTCGAGAGGGTTACATATGTTGGTATCAGAACCATGTTATGAAAGGTTTGGATATTGTTGTTTGATTGAATATCATTGGTTGTTATGCAAGGTGCATGTGTACGTGTAGGTGTTTGACTTATATCATGTTGGGGTATGAATTGGGAACACATTGCTTATTACCGAGGTTTTAAAATGGTTTATAAGATGGTCTTGGATCCTTTGCCTTATGTTAGCCTGACTTTAATATGTTTTGATGATTTTTTAGCATGGCTTGACGTGAAACACGTTCAATGGCTGGTAATGCCGAAATTGGGCAGAATAATATTAATTAAGAGAATCCCCCTAACGTTTTACCTCTTCCTCCTCATTTGGTTCTGCCTGCTGATGTTGGGGCTGGTGGTGTACTTCAGGCTCATCAAATGCCAGTGTTCAGTAATTTAACTCCGTTAGTTCAGGCAATAACGGAAGCTTTCCAAGCGGCGATGGCTGGAGTGCATATGCAAGCACCTGCACCAACTGTGGTAGTTAACCCAGGGTTACCCTTAGAGCGTCTCTGCAGTTTGGAAGGTGTTGAGGTCAGGGGTTTGAGCCCCGAGGCAACCGAGGGAAGGCTAAAGAGTACGATTCGTATTCTGAATTATATGGGTTGTAATGATGAGCGCAAGCTAGGTTGTACCGTGGAACAAGGCGGCATGTCCGTGGCTAAATATGAGGTGAAATTTATCCGTTTGAGCCAATATGCCTTGGAGTTGGTTCCGTATGATCTTGAGAGGTGCAACAGGCTTTGTTATGGGTTGGTGAAGGATATCAAAACATACCTGTTGGCTGTGGATTATAGAGATTTTGATGTGCTTATAAAAACCGCGCTAAGGATATTGAGCAGTTCTTGAGGGTAACAGGATAATGTTCGGGCATGAGTTCGAACAAGCATGGGGCTAATTTTGGTAATTTTGAGAAGCAGGGTAGAAGGTTTCGTGATAAGAGGCATAAGTTGGATCACAGTCGTGGTGGCGGTGTTAGCCATGGTAACCAAGGTGTTCGTATTATAGCTGAGTGTGAGAGTTGTGGTAGATGCCACAAAGGTGAGTGTTGGGGAAATACCATGAGTTGCTGGATATGTAGATCTCCTGGTCATGTGACGCGTGACTATCCTCGTGCTGTGGGTGATGCACCGGTTCAGGCTGTTGTACCTGCTAAGGGCTGAGGTCGTGGCAGGGGTAATTTTCAGAGGCGCGAGGATGGTCAGAGAGATGTGGCTCATGTTGTTGCTGTACAACCAGAGAATGGTGGGCCGGTGCGGATCTATGCTCATCTTGAGGGGCGCAATGACACTGATATGATCGCATGTACTTTTACCTTGCAATCTTTGTCGTTATTTTCTTTGATTAATTCGGGGTCTACTCAATCATATATTCTAAGTGAGCATGCATTATTGCTGAATGTTCCTGTTGAAATTTTGGATGTTGGCATGTTAGTAACTAGTTCTTTTGGGGAGACGGTTACAACTAGAAGGTTGTATAGACATTGTCCTTTGACAGTGCAAGGTCATGAGTTTGCCGCAGATTTGATGGAGTTGTCATTTCATGGTTTTAACGTTATGTTGGGTATGGATTGGTTAAGTGAGCACAAGGCGATAGTGGATTGTGAGTCCAAAAGGATTTCTCTGAAGTAGGCCGATGATTACGAAGTTGTTGTTGTTGGTGAGAATGTGAAATTCTTGTCCAATGTTGTGTCAGCTTCTCAAGAGGAGAGAATGATGTTTGATGGTTGCCAAGCTTATTTGGCTATTGTTATGAGTCCGGAAGCCAATGGTGTTCGGGTGCAGGACATTCGGGCTGTATGTGTTTATCCGAAAGTTTTTCTTGAAGAGTTGTCGGGTTTACCTTTAGATAGTGAGGTGGAATTTCGTATTGAGACATATAAAGGTACAACTCCGGTGTCTATTGCTCCTTATCGGATGGCACCGAAGGAGTTGAAAGAGTTAAAGTCTCAACTTCAGGAGTTGTTAGATTATGGGTTCATTCGACCAAGTGTTTCTCCTTGGGGTGTTCCGGTTCTCTTTGTGAAGAAGAAAGATGGATCGATGCATATGTGCATTGATTATCACCAGTTGAATAAGTTGACGGTGAAGAAAAAATATCCGTTACCACATATTGATGACTTGTTCGATCAGTTTCACTGGGCAGCGGTGTTTTTCAAGATTGATTTAAGGTCGGGGTATTACCAATTGAAGGTAAAGGATGTGGATGTGCATAAGACATCTTTTCGTACGAGGTACGAAAATTACAAATTCTTTGTAATGCCATTTGGTTTGACGAATGCCCCGGTGACTTTCATTAACATGATGAATAGAATGTTTCATGAGTACCTTGATCAGTTTGTGATGGTTTTTATCGATGATATACTCGTGTACTCTCGTACCGAGGAGGAGCATGATTAGCATTTGCGGATAGTGATGCAAGTTTTGAAGGATAATCAGTTGTATGCTAAATTGACCAAGTGCGAGTTTTGGCTCAAGGAGGTGATGTTTCTTGGACAAGTGGTATCTGCAAAGGGTATTCATGTTGATCTAAAGAAAGTTGAGTCTATTCTCAATTGGAAACAACAAAGACCATGTCGGAGGTGCGTAGTTTTCTCCGGTTTGCTGGTTATTATCGCCATTTTGTTGAGGGGTTTTCTAGTATCACAACTCCATTGACAAAGTTACTACAGAAGAGTGTTCCTTTTATGTAGACGGAGAAGCAGCAATAGAGTATTGATAAGTTGAATGAGGTTTTGACACATTCTCTTGTGTTGATTCAACCTGAGTCACGAAAGGATCTTGTGGTTTATAGTGATGCATCGTATGTTGGCTTGGGTTGTGTACTGATGCAGGATGGAAAGGTGGTGGCCTATGTGTCGAGCGCAACTATCCAACTCATGATTTAGAGCTTGCGGCTGTGGTGTTTGCCTTGAAAATTTGGCGACACTACCTTTATGGTGAAAAGTGTGTAGTTTTCACGGATCACAAGAGTTTGAAGTATTTGATGTCTCAAAAGGATTTGAACCTTAGGCAATGAAGATGGTTGGTGTTGCTTAAGGATTACGACTTGACAATTGAGTATCATCCTGGAAAGGCCAATGTTGTTGCGGATGCGTTGAGTCGTAAGGTTGCGGTTGAGCTTAGAGCGATATCTGCGAGGTTGAGTGTGACACGGGAATGTGGGTTGTTGGATGAATTGCAAGTTAAGCCTACGTTGTCATAAATGATTAAGGCTAAGCAACCGTTTGATGATTCTTTGGTTCCTCATGTTAAGGACATAGCGGATGGTAATCCAACAGATTTTCATTTCGATGATGATGTTGTTTTGTGCTTTAAGGGTCGAATAGTGGTACCAGATGTCTCGGAGCTCAGGCATACTATTTTGACGGAGGCACATTTAGTCCTTTTGCTATGCATCCGGGTAGTACCAAGATGTATCTTGATTTGAAGGAAAGGTACTATTGGGTTGGTTTGAAAAAGGATGTGCCAGAGTTTGTGTCCAAGTGTATGGTGTGTCAGCGGGTTAAGGCTGAACATTAGTTTTCATTTGGGTTGTTGCAATCATTGAGAATTCTTGAATAGAAATGGGAGAGAATCACCATGGACTTTGTGACAGGGTTGCCGTTGACACCGGCTAAAAAGGATTACATTTGGGTGATTGTTGATCGGTTTACAAAGTGTGCACATTTTCTGCCAGTGCATACGACGTACACCTTGGACAAGCTAGCGGATTTGTATATAGCTGAGATTGTGCGTTTGCACGGGGTACCAAAGTATATTGTTTCGGATAGAGATTTGAGGTTTACAGTAAGGTTTTGGAGATGTTTACATCAGGCTTTGGGATCGAGGTTGAGTTTCAGTACCGCATATCTTCCTCAGAAGGATGGGCAATCTGAGCGTGTTATCCAGGTCTTGGAGGATATGTTGAGATGTTGTAATATTGAGTTCCAAGGAACCTGGGAGAAGCATTTACCCATTGCTTATAATAACAGTTATCAAGCAGTATTCAGATGGCACCGTATAAGGCATTGTATGGCCAGAGGTGTCGTACGCCCTTGTGTTGGGCTGAGGTAGGGGAAAAGCATGTTTCTTTGCCCCATGTATTGAAAGACACGAATGAGAAAGTTAAGCTTGTGTGTGAATGCTTGAAAGCGGCTGCGGATCGGCAGAAATCTTACGCGGATTTGAAGCGTAGGGAAATTGAATAAGCGGTTGGCGATCGTGTGTTCTTGAAGGTGTCACCGTGGAAGAAGGTGATGCGGCTCGGACGTAAGGGTAAACTTAGTTCGAGGTTTATTGGACCATATGAGATCGTGGAGCATGTTGGTCCTGTGGCTTATCGGTTGAGGTTCCTCCCGAGCTTAAGAAAATACATGATGTGTTCTATGTATCTATGCTACGAAGGTATCAGTCGGATCCTTCGCACATTATATCGATGAAGCATATTGAGTTGAGACCAGATTTATCATTTGATGAGGAGCTGGTAGAAATCCTTGATTCCAGCAACAAAGTTTTACGTGGTAAGACGATAGAACTAGTTAAAGTCTTGTGGCGACATCGAGATGTTGAGGAAGCCACTTAGGAAAGTAAGGCGGATATGCTAGAGCAATTTCCGCATCTTTTTCCTCTAGGTAAATTTTGAGGATGAAATTTCTTAAATGGGGAGAGTTGTAACGCCCCGGTTTTGGGCCTAGCAGTTTTAAGGCTATTAGACGGTCCGGTGGACCAGGTTAGAGATTCGAGTCGAATTCGAGAGTAGACATTTTTTGAAAGATAAAAATATGGAAAAATGTTTAAAAATCCTATTTTAATATATTAAAAATATTGGTGGAAGTAATTTTGGAAAGCGAGCTTTGGAAGGGTGACATTTGGGCTAGTGACCAAAATGCAGTTTTTGAAAACTATTTTAAAGGTGACTGTTTTGTAAAGAGTCAAAACTTTGAATCCTTAAGGACCTATTTTAGCATTTGGTCTAATCTGAGTTTTCTTTTAATTGGATTATTTTTAAAAGGGTTTTAATTAAAGGAAATAAAAAGGATTTAGTTAAAAGGTAGTTATTTTTCCAAATCACAATTTGACGTAACTTTCATTCTCTCATATTTTTCTAAAAATACTCTCAGCCAAACACTCATTTTCCTATCAGAGATTCAAGGTAATGATCTTTTTTCTTAATTCTTTGATTTGCTAAATGATTCTTTAACTTGTTTTCTCAAAAATCTTATTGAATCTCATTATTTTTCAAGAGGAAAACATCCAATTAAGGGGAAACTCACTCATTGGAGGTAAGTTTCGTTCTTTTCCTCTAATGAAAGGTTCTTTACTGAAATTCCCAAGTTCTTGACTCTCTACATAGGTTTTCTAATAGGTTTTAAGTAATTAATTACAGAGTTTTGCTTAATCGAGGTTTATTTGATGAAGTCTTGTGATTTTCGGATTGGATCTGTTTCTCTAGTGTTGATGATTGATTTCAATCTTATTTTGGATGTATTATATTTTGGATAAGTTGTTTTTAAAAATGAAATCCCGAAATTGGATGAATCTCTAATTGTTTAGGTTATTAGTTAATGGTTTTGGGGTTGTCGTTGGAGGTTAATCTTTGCTGGAAGTAAAATGAAGTTGTAAAAGGGTATTTAGATGTTATTTGATGAAGTTTGATGTATTGAATCATTATATTATGGCTGGGTTAAGATTGAGAAGTGTTTTAGGTTGATTTCGGTAAGTTTCGAATGATTTTGAGTGGGCATCTTGAGAGCTGCGGGATTTTGGTTTGAAACAGAGAGTTGGATGCAATTTAATGCATGTTTCCTTTGGTTTTGCGTGGCTAAAACAAGGGATAATCAAGGCGTAACATCTTGAGGTGGTTTGAGGCTTGCCGGGAGCTTGTTTCGCCGTGGCAAGCGAGGCGAAGTGAAATCGGTGAGTGGAAACGGTCTTAAAATCAAAGGTTTGAAATTGGTTTTGGAAGTTTAGGTTAAGTTTGAAACGCTTACCTAAGCTTGGAAGTAAGTTTCCCTCCTTTGCTCTTTAATATCGGTTCAAATATGAGCATTCGTGATTCATGTTTTAGTTGTAAACATGGTTGGTTTTGCTTACTGTAAATGCATGATTTCTATGTACATATACAATGGTTTAAAAGTATATTAAATGCTAATGAGCATTGATTTTATTCCGGTTGGGAATGTGATATTGCTATGGCAATGTGATTAGCATATGTGGGGATTTTTTGTAATGCATTATAAAACAGTGAGTAAATGGTTTTGTAAATGATATATTGGCTATGTGACAAGGTGAAAAAACATTTGGATATAGTAGGCATGACATAGGATAAAGTGCACTATAATATGTTTAAAAATCGATCATGGTTAAGGGTCTTTGAGGTATAGCGGTCGGCTACTCGGACTATGTTGTTATCACTTGGGTTGAGCGATCGGTTCCATTTGTTGATGTAAAGCTTGCGGTTGACAAGGTTGTAAATTCATACAATCGGCATGGGGTAGTCTTGATGATGGTCGGTCATTAAGGGAGATCTGTGTATCCGATGTGTAAAGTTAACGGACGATTAACTCGAGATTAGCGGTCAGCTAATCAAGGATAGTGGTTGACTATCCAGGGTCACTATAATTGCCAATATATGAGAATTCTATTGTTGAATCTATTTTTAATGCTTTGGGAATTAAGCATTGTTTTGTATTTAATGTTTTGGAATTCAAGCATGGTTTCACATAAAATGCTTTGGGGATTTAAGTATGTGGAATATATTGTTTTGCATATGGTCGATATGCATGTATTGAATTGGAATCATTGGAACTTGCTTAGGTTGTAAGCATGGGTTGAAAACAAGTGTTGGTTTTCAAGCATTTTAATGCATTATTGTTTTATGAGCATCTTACTAAGCTAGTGTGCTTACGCTGTCTTTTTCCTAATGATACAGAGCATTAAGGCTTGGGGCAGCAAAGGCAAAGTTGCAATAATCCAATAGGCAAAACAATTTTGAGTATGAACTCGGTTTATGTTTCCGGTTAATAAGGCAATGTGTTCGCCATAGATTTTGGGATATGTAATTCTGTTTTCCCTAGTTTTGAGCATGTGTAATGCTACGATTTTGGAGTTTGATTGATGTTGTTAAGCATGTTGTGCATCGTTACCTTTGGTTGATGTTATGTGGATTGCCTAGGTATGCATCTAGATGGTCTTGTTTGGATGGCAAGCTTTGATGAGCGTAACATGTTGAATATGGCATTAATGTGGTGCTGGTATGGTGCTTGTGCTGGAAAATGTTGATTTGAGCATCTGGGAATGTTTGGTGGAGTGTTTTTAGGGAGCATGCCTCTAGATTAATCATTTTGGTAACGTAAGCTTGTATTGTGTCTAAACCATGGTTCAAGTATTGATATAAGTATTGTTGAATGTTTACATTCATGCATGCAAGTTGCTAGGATCTAAATGCATCTAGATTTGAGTGAAAAACCAGAGAAAAATGACATTACAAGCCTAAGCGTACCTATACGTAGGGGACCGTATCGGTACGGCTAGGAAAAATAGGGTATTCGGGATTGGTACGGGTATTTGCATATCAGTACGGATAGGCAAATTAAGCTTGGCGTACCGGTACAGGATAGGGTGTATCGGTACGGGAACTCGTTACTGGAAAGTTGCTTTTTGAAGGAAAGCCTGTGTACCAAAACACTAAGGACTCGTACCGGAATTGTTTCAGTAATCTTGCATGATGACATGGCGTACTGATACGGTACACTATGTACCAGTACGAGTGACTACACCGTATCGGTACGTTGTGTTCATATCGGTACGGGTGACAATTTTTACATGTAATGTCATGGAATCCAGTTTTTGATCTCTTGCATTTTAGGCCCTAAGTATTGCAAATGTAATTTTATGCACATGGTTGATCATTTTGACCTAAAATTTGAGATATGGCCATGTAAATGGACTAATTGAGGATTGGTAACCTTAACTCTAATTTTGATACTATAATTTAAAGTGTTTACGTTTTAGTCCTCTAAATGATTATGATGCAATTGGTTGCCCTTGTGTGATTCGTTTTCTTCAAAATTTCACCTGTTGTGAGTATGTACATTTAAGATTAATAATTCCCATCTAGACAAGATAAAAAAGGAAATAAAAAATGGTCTAACTTTTCGTAACCTTTCTCTGACTTACTTCGGCAAACCTAATGTAGCTCCCTCAATTCGATTAGGCGTCTAGGTCGGGTCGAGAGGGTTACATCTGTTGGTATCAGAGCCAGGTTATGAAGGGTTGTGATGTTGTTGTTTGATTGAATATCATTGGTTGTTATGCACAGTGCTTATATACGTATAAGTGTTTGATTTATATCATGTTGGGGTATGAATTGGGAACACATTGCCTATTAACGAGGTTTTAAAATGGTTTATAAGATGGTCTTGGATCCTTTGCCTTATGTTAGCCTGACTTTAATATGTTTTTTATGATTTTGTTAGCATGGCTCACCGTGAAGCACGTTCAATGGCTAATAATGCCAAAATTGGGCAGAATAATATTAATGAAGAGAATCCCCCTAACGTTTTACCTCTTCCTCCTCCTTTGGTTCCGCCTGCTGATGTTAGGGCCGGTGGTGTACTCTAGGCTTATCAAATGCCAGTGTCTGGTAATTTGACTCCGTTAGTTCAGGCAATAACGGGAGCTTTTCAAGCGGCGATGGCTGGAGTGCATGTGCAGGCACCGACACCAACTGTAGTAGTTAACCCAGGGTTACTTTTAGAGCGTCTCTACAGTTTGGGAGGTGTTGAGTTCAAGGGTTTGAGCCCTGAGGCAGCCGAGGGATGGCTGAAGAGTACGATTCACATTCTGAATCAGATGGGTTGTAATGATGAGCGCAAGGTGGGTTGTACAGTGTCATTGTTGCATGGTGATGCTTATCACTGGTGGGTGACCACAATTGCTAGTGTTCCGAAGGCGGATGTAACTTGGGAGTTCTTTCGAAGAGCTTTCACGAAGAAGTATCTTGGTCCTCAGTATCTGGATGCGAGGAAACGTGAGATTATGGCCTTGGAACAGGGCGCATGTCCGTGGCTAAATATGAGGTGAAATTTGTCCGTTTGAGCCAGTATGTCTCGGAGTTGGTTCCGTATGATCTTGAGAGGTGCAACAGGTTTTGTTATGGGTTGGTGAAGGATATCAAAACATACCTGTTGGCTACGGATTATACAGATTTTGATCTGCTTATGAACCGCGCTAAGGATATTGAGCAGTCCTTGAGGGTAACGGGACAATGTTCGGGCATGAGCTCGAACAAGCATGGGGCTAATTTTGGTAATTCTAAGAAGCAGGGTGGAAGGTTTCGTGATAAGAGGCATAAGTTGGATTACTGGTGTGGTGGCGGTGTTGGCCATGGTAACCAAGGTGTTCGTTTTATATCTGAGTGTGAGAGTTGTGGTAGATACCACACAGGTGAGTGTTGGGGAAATACCATGAGTTGCTGGATATGTGGATCTCCTAGTCATATGAAGCATGACTGTCCTCGGGCTGTGGGTGATGCACCAATTCAGGCTGTTGTACCTGCTAGGGGCCGAGGTCATGGCAGGGGTAATTTTCAGAGGCGCGAGGATGGTCAGAGAGTTGTGGCTCATGTTGTTGCTGTACAACCTGAGAATGGTGGGCCAGCACGGATCTATGATCATCTTTAGGGGCGCAATGACACTGATTTGATCACATGTACTTTTACCTTGCAATCTTTGTCGTTGTTTTCTTTGATTGATTTAGGGTCTACTCATTCATATATTCTAAGTGAGCATGCATTATTGCTGAATGTTCATGTTGAGATTTTGGATGTTGGCATGTTAATAACTAGTTCTTCTGTGAGACGGTTTCAACTAGAAGGTTGTATAGGCGTTGTCCTTTGACAGTGCCAGGTCATGAGTTTGCCGCAGATTTGATGGAGTTGTTATTTCATGGTTTTGACGTTATCTTGGGTATGGATTGGTTAAGTGATCACAAGGCAGTAGTGGATTGTGAGTCCAAAAGGATTTCTCTGAAGTAGGCCGATGATTATGAAGTTGTTGTTGTTGGTGAGAATGTGAAATTCTTGTCCAATGTTGTGTCGGCTTCTCAAGTGGAGTGAATGATGTTGGATGGTTACCAAGCTTATTTGGCTATTGTTATGAATCCGGAAGCCAAGGGTGTCCGGGTGCAGGATATTCGGGCTGTATGTGATTATCCAAAAGTTTTTCTTGAAGAGTTGTCGGGTTTACCTTCATATAGGGAGGTGGAATTTTGTATCGAGACGTATGTAGGTACAACTTCAATGTCTATTGCTCCTTATCGGATGGCACCGAAGGAGTTGGAAGAGTTAAAGTCTCAGCTTCAGGAGTTGTTAGATCATGGGTTCATTCGACCAAGTGTTTCTCCTTAGGGTGCTCCGGTTCACTTTGTGAAGAAGAAGGATGGATCGATGCATATGTACATTGAATATTGCCAGTTGAATAAGTTGACGGTGAACAACAAACATACGTTACCACAGATTGATGACTTATCCGATCAGTTTTACGGGGTAGTGGTGTTTTCAAAGATTGATTTAAGGTCAGGGTATTACCAATTGAAGGTAAAGGATATGGATGTGCATAAGACAGCATTTCGTATGAGGTACGAAAATTATGAATTCTTGGTAATGCCCTTTTGGTTTGACGAATGCCTCGGTGTCTTTCACGAACATGATGAATAGAATGTTTCTTGAGTACCTTGATCAATTTTTGGTGGTTTTTATCGATGATATACTCGTGTACTCTCGTACGTAGGAGGAGCATGATTAGCATTTGCAGATAATGCTGCAAGTTTTGAAGGATAATCAGTTGTATGCTAAGTTGAGCAAGTGCGAGTTTTGGCTCAAGGAGGTGATGTTTCTTAGACATGTGGTATCCGCGAAGGGTATTCATGTTGATCTATAGAAAGTTGAGTCTATTCTCAATTGGAAACAACCTAAGACCATGTCGGAGGTGCGTAGTTTTCTCTAGTTGGCTGGTTATTATCGCTATTTTGTCGAGGGGTTTTTTAGTATCACAGCTCCGTTGACAAAGTTGCTGCAGAAGAGTGTTCCTTTCGTGTGGACGGAGAAGCAGCAGTAGAGTTTTGAGAAGTTGAAGAAGGTTTTGACACATGCTCATGTGTTGATTCAACCTGAGTTACGAAAGGAGTTTGTGGTTTATAGTGATGCATCGTATGTTGGCTTGGGTTGTGTGCTGATGCAGAATGGAAAGGTTGTGGCCTATGCGTCGAGCACAACTATCCAACTCATGATTTGGAGCTTGCGGCTGTGGTGTTTGCCTTGAAGATTTGGCGACACTACCTTTATGGTGAAAAGTGTGCGGTTTTCACGAATCACAAGAGTTTGATGTATTTGATGTCTCAAAAGGATTTGAACCTTAGGCGACGAAGGTGGTTGGTGTTGCTTAAGGATTACGACTTGACAATTGAGTATCATCCTGGAAAGGCCAATGTTGTTGCGGATGCGTTAAGTCGTAAGGTTGCGATTGAGCTTAGAGCAATGTTTGCGAGGTTGAGTGTGACACGGGAAGGTGGGTTGTTGGTTGAATTGCAAGTTAAGCCTACGTTGTCAGAAATGATTAAGGCTTAGCAACCGTTTGATGATTCTTTGGTTCCTCGTATTATGGACATAGCGGATGGTAATCCAACAGATTTTCATTTCGATGATAATGATGTTTTGTACTTTAAGGGTCGAATAATGGTGCCAGATGTCTTGGAGCTCAGGCATACTATTTTGACAGAGGCATATTCTAGTCCTTTTGCTATGCATCTGGGTAGTACCAAGATGTATCATGATTTGAAGGAAAGGTACAATTGGGTTGGTTAGAAAAAAATGATGTGGCAGAGTTTGTGTCCAAGTGTATGGTGTGTCAGTGGGTTAAGGCTGAACATCAGTTTCCATCCGGGTTGTTGCAACCGTTGAGAATTCTGGAATAGAAATGGGAGAGAATCATCATGGAATTTGTGACAGGGTTGACGTTGACACCGGCTAAAAAGGATTCCATTTGGGTGATTGTTGATCGGTTTACAAAGTGTGCACATTTTCTGTCAGTGCATACGACGTACACCTTGGAAAAGCTAGCGGATCTGTATATAGCTGAGATTGTACGTTTGCATGGGGTACCATAGTATATTGTTTCGGATAGGGATCCGAGGTTTACAATAAGGTTTTGGAGATGCTTACATCAGGCTTTGGGATCGAGGTTGAGTTTCAGTACCGCATATCATCCTCAGAAGGATGGCCAGTCTGAGCGTGTTATCCAGGTCTTGGAGGATGTGTTGAGATGTTGTATTATTGAGTTCCAAGGAACCTGGAGAAGCATTTAGCCTTTGCTTATAATAACAGTTATCAAGCGAGTATTCAAATGGCACCGTATGAGGCATTGTATGGCCAGAGGTGTCGTACACCCTTGTGTTGGGCTGAGGTAGGGGAAAAGCATATTTCCTTGCCCCATGTGTTGAAAGACACGGATGAGAAAGTTAAGCTTATGTGTGAACGCTTGAAAGTGGCTGATGATCGGCAGAAATCTTACGCAGATTTGAAGCGTTGGGAAACTGAATATGCGATGGGCGATCATTTGTTCTTGAAGGTGTCACCGTGGAAGAAATTGATGCAGTTTGGACGTAAGGGTAAGCTTAGTTCGAGGTTTATTGGACCATATAAGATTGTGGAACGTGTTGGTCCTGTGGCTTATCGGTTGAGGTTTCTCCCGAGCTTGAGAAAATACATGATGTGTTCCATGTATCTATGCTACGGAGGTATTTGTCGGATCCTTCGCACATTATGTCGATGGAGCATATTGAGTTGAGACCAGATTTATCATTTGATGAGGAGCTGGTAGAAATCCTTGATTCCAGCAATAAGGTTCTACGTGGTAAGATGATAGAACTGGTTAAAGTCTTATAGGGACATTGAGGTGTTGATGAAGCCACTTGGGAAAGTAAGGCGGATATGCTGGAGCAATTTCCGCATCTTTTTCCTCCAGATAAATTTTGAGGACGAAATATCTTAAAGGGGGGAGTTGTAACGCCCCAGTTTTGGGCCTAGCAGTTTTAAGGCTAGTTAGACGGTCCGGTGGACCGGGTTAGAGATGCGAGAGTAGATATTTTTTGAAAGATAAAAATATGGAAAAATGTTTAAAAATCCTATTTTAATATATTAAAAATATTGGTGGAAGCAATTTTGGAAAACAAGCTTTGGAAGGGTGACATTTTGGCTAGTGACCAAAATGTAATTTTTGAAAACTATTTTAAAGGTGACTATTTTGTAAAGAGTCAAAACTTTGAATCCTTAAGGAGCTATTTTACCATTTGGTCTAATCTGAATTTTCTTTTAATTGGATTATTTTTAAAAGGGTTTTAATTAAAGGAATTAAAAATGATTTAGTTAAAAGGTAGTTATTTTTCCAAATCACAATTTGACGTAACTTTCCTTCTCTCATATTTTCTCTAAAAATACTCTCAGCCAAACATTCCTTTTCCTATCAGAGATTCAAGGTAATGATCTTTTTCCTTAATTCTTTGATTTGCTAAATGATTCTTTAACTTGTTTTCTCAAAAATCTTATTGAATCTCATTGTTTTTCAAGAGGAAAACATCCAATTAAGGGGAAACTCACTCATTGGAGGTAAGTTTCATTCTTCTCCTCTAATGAAAGGTTCTTTACTGAAATTCCCAAGTTCTTGACTCTTTACATAGGTTTTCTAATAGGTTCTAAGTAATTAATTACGGAATTTTTTTTAATCGAGGTTTATTTGATGGAGTCTTGTGATTTTCGGATTGGATCTGTTTTTCCAGTGTTGATGATTGATTTCAATCTTATTTTGGTTGTATTATATTTTGGATCATTTGTTTTTAATAATGAAATCCCGAAATTGGTTGAATCTCTAATTGTTTAGGTTGTTAGTTAATGGTTTTGGGGTTGTTGTTGGAGGTTAATCTTTGCTGGAAGCAAAAGAAAGTTGTAAAAGGGTTTTTAGATGTTATTTGATGAAGTTTGATGTATTGAATCGTTATATTATGGCTGGGTTAAGATTGAGAAGTGTTTGAGGTTGATTTCGGTAAGTTTCGTATGATTTTTGAGTGGGCATCTTGAGAGCTGCAAGATTTTGGTTTGAAACAGAGAGTTGGATGCATTTTAATGCATATTTCCTCTGGTTTTGTGTGGCTAAAACAGGGGATAATCAAGGCGTAGCATCTTGAGGTGGTTTGAGGCTTGCCGGGAGCTTGTTTTGTGGTGGCAAGCGAGGCGAAGTGAAATCCGTGAGTGGAAACGGTCTTAAAAGTCTTTCAAAGGTTTGAAAGTGGTTTTGGAAGTTTAGGTTAAGTTTGAAACACTTACCTAAGCTTGGAAGAAAGTTTTCCTCCTTTGCTCTTTAATATCGGTTCAAATATGAGCATTTGTGATTCATGTTTTGGTCGTAAACATGGTTGGTTTTGCTTACTACAAATGCATGATTTCTAAGTACATATACAATGGTTTAAAAGTATATTAAATGCTAATGAGCATTGGTTTTATTCCGGTTGGGAATGTGATATTGCTATGGCAATGTGATTTGCATATATGGGGATTTTGTGTAATGCATTGTAAAACAATGAGTAAATGGTTTTGTAAATGATATATTGGCTATGTGACAAGGTGAGAAAACATTCGGATATAGTTGGCATGCTATAGGATAAAGTGCATTATAATATGTTTAAAAATCGATCGTGGTTAAGGGTCCTTGAGGTATAGCAGTCGTCTACTCAGACTATGTTGTTATCACTTGGGTTGAGCGGCTGGTTCCCCTTGTTGATGTAAAGCTTGCGGTCGGCAAGGTTGTAAATTCATGCGATCGGCATGGGGTAGTCTTGATGATGGTCGGTCATTAAGGGAGATTCGTGTATCCGATGTGTAAAGTTAACGGACGATTAACTCAAGAAGGATAGTGGTTGACTATCCGGGGTCACTATAATTTCCAATATATGAGAATTCTATTGTTGAATCTATTTTCAATGCTTTGGGATTTAAGTATGGTTTTGTATTTAATGCTTTGGAATTCAAGCATGGTTTTGCATAAAATGCTTTGGGGATTTAAGCATGTGGAATATATTGTTTTGCATATGGTCGATATGCATGTATTGAATTGGAATCATTGGAACTTGCTTAGGTCGTAAGCATGGGTTGAAAACAAGTGTTGGTTTTCAAGGGTTTTAATGCATCATCTAAGCTAGTTTGCTTACGATCTCTTTTTCCTAATGATGCAGAGCATTAAGGCTTGGGGCAGCAAAGGCAAAGTTGTAGTGATCCAAGAGGCAAAGTGATTTTGAGGATGAACTCGGTTTATGTTTCTGGTTAATAAGGCAATGTATTCGCCATGGATTTTGGGATATGTAATTATGTTTTTCCCTAGTTCTGAGCATGTGTAATACTGCGATTTCGGAGTTTGATTGATGTCATTAAGCATGTTGTGCATCGTTACCTTTGGTTGATGTTATGTGGATTGCCTAGGTATGCATCTAAATGGTCTTGCTTGGATGGCAAGCTTTGATGAGCGTAACATGTTGAATATGTTATCAATGTGATGTTGGTATGGTGCTTGTGCTGGAAAATGTTGATTTGAGCATCTTGGTATGTTTGGTGGAGTGTTTTTAGGGAGCATGCCTCTAGATTAATCCTTTTGGTAACATAAGCTTGTATTGTGGCTAAACCATGGTGCAAGTATTGATATAAGTATTGTTGAATGTTTACATTCATGCATGCAAGTTGCTAGGATCTAAATGCATCTAGATTTGAGCGGAAAACCAGAGAAAAATGACATTACAGGCCTAAGCGTACCGATACGTAGGGGAACATATTAGTACGGCTAGGCAAAACAGGTATTCGGGATTGGTACGGGTATTTGCGTATCGGTACGGATAGGCAAATTAAGCTTGGCGTACTGGTACGTGATAGGGTGTATCGGTACAGGAACTCGTTACTAGAAAGTTGCTTTTTGAAGGAAAACATGTGTACTAGAACACTAAGGACTCATACCGGTACGATTTCGGTAATCTTGCATGCTGACGTGGCGAACCGATACTGTACACTGTGTACCAGTTCGGGTGGCTACACCGTATCGGTACGGGTGGCAGTTTTTACAGGTAATGTCATGGAATATAGTTTCTAGTCTCTTGCGTTTTAGTCCCTAAGTATTGCAAATGTAATTGTATGCACATGGTTGATCATTCTGACCTGAAATTTGAGATATGGGCATGTAGATAGACTTATTGAGGATTGGTAACCATAATTCCAATTTTGATCCTATAATTTAAAGTATTTACGTTTTAGTCCTCGAAATGAATATGATGCAATTGGTTGCCCTTGTGTGATTCATTTTCTTTAAAATTTCACATACTGTGAGTATGTACATGTAAGATTAATAATTCACATCTAGACAAGAAAAAAAGGAAATAAAAAAATGGTTCGACTTTTCGTAACCTTTCTTCAGCTTGCTTTGGCAAACCTAATGTAGCTCACTCGATTCGGTCGGGCGTCTAGGCCTAGTCGAGGGGGTTACACAATAGAGCTTTGAATAGTTGAAAAGGATTCTATTTGGGTGATAGTCAATAGATTGACAGAGTCTGCCTATTCGTTCTAGTTTGGATGGATTATACAATGAATAGATATGTAGAGTTATATATCAAAGAGATTGTGTGGTTGCATGGTGTGCCTATTTCTATTATGCCAGCTAGAGATCTAAGGTTTACCTCGAGATTTTGGAGTTCTTTATTTGAGTAATTGGGGACTCGACTGAATTTCAGCACTGCTTTCCATCCTCAGACAGATGGCCAGTCTGAAAGGATTATTCTAATTCTTGAAGATATGCTTAGATCATGCGTACTCGAGTGTGAAGGATAGTGGGGAAAAGTATTTGCCACCCGCCGAATTCGCCTATAATAACAGTTATCAAGAAAGTATAAAGATGGCTCATTATGAAGCCTTATATGGAAGGCGATGCAGGACACCGTTGAATTGGTTCGAGCTCGATGATTGTAAAGTGATTGGACCTTATTTGGTTCGAGATGTAGAGGACAAGGTGAAAATAATACAAGACAACCTCAAGAAAGCTTCGGATCGGCAAAAAAAATCTTATGTAGATCTAAAGAGGAAATATATAGAATTTGAGGTTGGTGAAATAGGTATTCTTGAAAGTTTCACCTGGGAAAAGGTGTTATGCTTCGGACATAAATGAAAATTGAGTCCGAGATTTATCAGCCCTTATGCAATCTTAAAGAAAGTTGGCCCAGTGGCTTATCAATTAGCGTTACCTCCGAAATTGAGTAAGATCCATGATGTGTTTCATGTTTCAATGCTTAGAAGGTATCGATCAGATCCTTCTCATGTAATATCACCGGAAGAGATTGAAATTCAGTTAGATTTGACTTCTAAGGAGGAACTAGTGAAAATTCTTGCTCACGAAGTTAAAGAATTAAGAAACAAGGCTAATCCAATGGTGAAAGTTCTCTGGCGGAACCTTAGAGTTGGGAAAGCCACTTGGGAAACAAAGGAAATATGAAAAAACAATATCCACATCTTTTTTAATCAAGTATGTTTTAAAAAATCGAGGACAAATTTTTCTTAAGGGGGAGAGAATTGTAATACCCCAATATTTGGTTAGTGACCAAAATGTAAAGAATTAAAAGTTGGTGGTTTTAGTTCAGTGACTAAAAAGTAAACTTTTAAAGTTTGGTAGCTAAAGTGAAAATTTTAGAAAAGTTCAAGGACCAATATAGAAATTTTCCCATATATTATTTTATATTCTATAAATGAATAGTTTATCCTGGTATAAGAATTTTGGTGGGAATCAGACTTTTGGCACTGAGTTTATGTGAAAATCTATTTTTGATCGAACAATTTGGATGGGTGACCTACTGGGAAGGTCCCATGTCAATATATTTGACTGATAAAAAGGATTCAGTATGAGTCAATAATATTCGTAATGGATTGTTGTTATAATATTTCTAAGAGTAATTGTATCCGATAAAAATTCTCGATAATTATCGGTACATCTGATCGAACTAAAATTTTAAAGACAATTCCAAAAGTTATGAAAAATTCATAAAATATTATTTTATGAATATTTTAATATGTCTAGTTAGAATCCAACTTTATTTAGTTGAATTTTTACATAATGGCAAACTAGATGAAATTGTGAATAGTTGAAGATAAGTTAGTCACTTTGCCTCCAATGGCAATTTTGAAATATTTTGGAAGTGGCATGAGCATTTTAGTAATTTCTCAAGTTAAGATTAAATCCTACCCTTGAATCTTGATAAGATGAAATATGGCCATTGGATTACAAAGTTAGATTTAATAAAGTAAATGGAAAAATCCATTATGGAACAAGTGAAAAGTTCAGTCATAAAGCAAAATTAAAAGTCAAAAATTGAAGGAAATTTGTTAATCTTTTCCTTGTGCAAACCATGAGCTTCCAAGAAAAAGAAGAAAAGGAAAAACAAAAATTTTGAAGGCATTTTTGGAAGGGTTAAAATTCAAGGTACGGTTATTTAGGAAAAAATTATCTATGCTTAATTCTCTACATTTTGATAGTAATTTTACATATGGTTATGAAGAGTAGTTAATGTTTTTGAAGAAAGAGAAATTGAAGTTTCCTGAACCATGTTAGGATTAAGGCTTGATTAAAATAAATCAAGTGTTGTAGAGATGAAAACAAGCTTGAATTTATTTTAATTCCATGTTCAAATTTATAAACCCTAACCCTAGAATTTGAGATTTTATTTAGGGGTTTGAATTAAGGATGAATTTGGATGATTTGTGAAACATGGAGTATGAATATGAAGTTGGAATGCAAAATCTTTAATTAGATTTCAAAGTGATCATTTTGACTTGGAGGAAGAATTAAGGGGTTTTGTTTTGAATTTTATTCTAGTGATGGAATTGAAGAGATTAAGATTATACAAGCTTAAATTTGTCAATTGGATCAAAAATAAGTCCTTGAATAATAAAGGACCATAGAAGGGTTTATTCTTGAACTTTGGTTTGATGATGGAAAAGAAGAATATATGATGGAAAAATTAATTTAAGCATGTTAGGATGTTATTTGAATGAAAATCAAACCTTTGGAAGGTTAGTGACAAATTCGGTCAAATGAAGAAATGTTGGAGTAATTTGTAAAAATTTATAGAAATGTTGGATTAAGTATTTGGTACATGTTTGCAAGTATTTGTAATATTAGTGACTAAAATGTCACTTTAGCAAAGGTTAGTGATTGAAGAGTAAAGGTTCAAAGTAGATGAATAATAATGGAAATATGGGGAAATTATTATTCAAACTTGAATAATTGGTTTATTGTCCAAAATGGTCACTAAGGACCTTAAGGACTATTTCGGCAATCACTAAAGAATAAATGAATATTTTGGAAATATATTATTTTCGATTAAGAATGTTCTGTAATATATTTAAGTAAAGTTAGATATGAATCTAACAAGTATTATGTATGTGTTGCATGTGTTCGATTAATTCTCTACAGATCCCGAGAATTCTAAAGGAGTTACTAGTACTAGAGGCAAAGAAAAATAACATAATAAAGCTTAGTGAGGCCGGTTTTGTGCTACTCAGGTGAGTGCATTATTTATTTTTGAAAAAGGCAAGACTTGTGATAAGTCGACCCTAATATAGAAATGATTTACATTGTTTTGAAGCACATTGATTTGATGCATAAAAATAGCAAAGGCAAGTGACATATATTTTATATACGAAGGAAGTTAGGGTATGAATTGCCCACTTTGATTATTGATGAATTGAAATGCCCAAGTATTATGTTATGCGAGTCCATGGTATAGTTGGATATCCATAGAGTCCTTAGTAGCTGCATCACTCAAGTTATGATATGATTACATGTTTTTGTGACTACGATGGTGTCACATACACCTTGGGGACTCAAGCCCTTGGTGTGCACCCTGGAGATCCACGCCCATAGTGCTAATAGCACTAACGAGGTGCTTTTATAAGGAGCAAAGAGCATCCTTGAGTACGTACTCATTTACATGTTCATGTTAAACACTCTGGTGTCTTATTCATGTGACTCGAGTACCTTGATCTCATGCAGTATACATTGGGATATTGTCTTAGAATACTAATTTGCAGGTGAATAAACTCAAATACTTGATATGATCTGGTATGTTTAGAAACACAATTATATGTATTCTGTTTGTACCTCAGTGATATGATAAGTTGATATAAAATGTTCTGTCACTCGCTTGCCATTTTGCAGGAACTGTGTTATCTTGTTATGTTATTTGATTATATTATATTGTTTTTGCCTCACTAAGTTATACTTAGCGTGTGTATTGACTGTGTACATGTAGGTTGATAGATCCGATTCGTAAGCAGCATCGTTTTGCATCACCTCATGGACAAGGATACGTTACAGGTTATCGCAGTAATATTTTGACATCCTATATGATGTTTTTGTTTTAGTGACATGTATAATTATAAACCTGCTCGTTTTATATAAATCACTCTTAAATATCGCTATAGTTTATGATATCTATAAATTAAGTATGGTTTAATATATTCACTCTGTGAATTGGAATGATTTATGAGTAGTTAGTGGGCTTATAATTGGAATAGATAAAAACAGTCCTAAAAATCTGCATTAGGCAGTAAGTTTGAAAATTTTTCATAAATTCCATAAATCGAATTAGAAGCTTAATCTTATATGAATGAACTGTAAATTGAGTTTAGATCCTTTTAAACAAACGGTAACTGATTTCGAGGTATGTACTAAAAGATATGAATTTTTAATCGATGGAAGGTCAGAAAAACAAGGCAACAAATTTTCTTAAAATTCTGCACTGTTCCGTGACTTTGAAGAATTTTCATAATTTGTGTATATTGAATCTCTTTTATTAATTTATATGGTTAAAGAGCTTAGTGATCTATTTTAATTAAAAATTTACGGAATGAACTTTTGATGTCTATAAAAATTTATAAAAAAATTTGTTCAAGAACAGTGCAGACTGCCAGTTTAAGTTTTGATACTGGAAATTGGTTTAACTTTGTTTTGTAACATCACTGATCGTGTTTGGTAACGAATACGGGAATGGGGTGTTACAAAAATGCTCCATTTTTAGCTTGGCTGGACTTTTTTTCTCACACCCCATTTGACAGCAGCTCCGACGGCATCGAGATGACTATCGGTCGACTAGTCTCGATGAGCCCACCCTAATGGCGCTGACGGTGAAACTTCACGATGGCCATATCACCTTTAAATCAAAGCAAAACCACTTCTTTCTAAAACCCCTTTCTCTTTTTCTCCCATTCCAACATTCTCACTCACTCATTATTATTCTGATTTCCCCTACTTTCTCTTTTTTCTCTCTGTTCATAAAACATCTATCTCTTTTTCAACCACTCACACCTATTTAAATTTCAAACACCACCAATAAAATCCATTCTTCCAAATTGGATAAAGCCATTAAATAAAAGCCCAACGCCTATATCCAAATCCATTAATTGGGCTCCCAACATAAAGGCCCAATACCCAGGTCTGAGACCCGATTTGTTAACCCAAAATTAGGTTCATTATAAGCCTATTTAATAAATTAAATTGAAGAATTTGTTATGAATATTTATCTATGTGTATGTCTATCATGATAATAACTTTATCAAGGAGATTTGATTTACTTTATCATTATGAATATTATCTTCATTAATTAGAGTTTAATGTATTATGTACTTCCTATGCCTATAAATAGATGATTTGATGAAGGCATTATACACAAGTCTATATTGAGAATAATAAAAGTCCTCTTTCTATCACCTCTTTGTTCTTTCATTCTTGTTCTTTGTTCTTCTTTATTTTATTCACGACACGTTATCAGCACGATCTCGCTCGATTCATGATTCTTATCGGTTATTCCTCGAAAGGATTTCAATTTTATATCGGTGACTACCATTTGTGATCTACGACAAAAATAATGTGGTGAAGAAGATGTGGGATGTTTATACGCATAGAACCAATGTTCGATTGCCAAGTTTTTGGCTTGAATGCAATTGATTCACTCTCCACTCAATCAAAGGTCACTGCTTTTCTTTGTTTTAACTTTTAAAAAATATTTCTTTAGTTTATATGTAAAGATCAATATTTATTTATGATAAGAGTTTATGTTTTAACCATGTTTTGATTTTTACATGAAATATTTAAATGGCTTGGAAAGATTAAAAGAAGTTGTCTTGGTCGTTTGTTATGTCTCTATTGGCCTCGAGAGGAAAATCAACATTGGTAAACTCTACTTTTATTTTTATTCTTTAAACTATGATTTTAAAGTGAATAAATCATGATGATTTTGCTCGAAACCAATAATTTTTGCTACGTCAAAAAACTCAACTACAGACTTCTCCCGAGTTCAGATTATGAAAATTCATCTTGATCCAAGAATTTTCATGGAAGACATTCCCTGAAGTGAATGCAAATATAATGTTAATTTTACTCTACTCTATTCCCTGAAGTGAATGTGATATTATATAGCAGAAAGACTAAAAGCCACATTAGTAGTTGTGGTCGTGGTCGCGGCCGATGCCATGAATATAGACATGGACAAGATGGTCATTTCAAAATCACTTATACCCACTAGAAGTGCGATTATAATGATCATAAAAGTGATAACCACCAGAAGTGAGATTATAAGGATGACAAGACTAATAAAAGAAATGAAATCATTTTTATTACCAATACGATGTTATAAACCATTGGTCTCGTACTTGTCGTACACTAAAAATTTAACAATCATTTAATGATAAAGGAAAGAAAATAGAAGCAAATTTTCTTTACGAAATTAACGAAGATGAAAAATTAACAATCATTGGTCTCATACTTGTCATACGCTGAAAAATTAACAGTACTTGTCGTACTGCTCCAACTCATTTGGGCGTTGTTAGTCCAACTCATTTGGGCGTTGTTAGTCCAACTCATTTGGACGTTATTGATTTTCTTATAACCCTTGAAGGGAATAAATCATCTTCTAATTATTCTCATAACCTTGAAGAGAATTATTTATCTTTTTATTTTATTTTACTTTATGTTTTTTAGTTTACGTTATCATTATTTAAGTTATATATTATGGCATTTATTTATTTTGTTTAACATGATTACTTATCAAACACAATCTATGATGACGATTTATGCTTAGTAGAAGCATAAGAAATATTTTTCCCATTTAAATACAAGGGGAAAATGTGAGTACTATATCTCAGAGTACTAAAAACATTGATGCTACATAAGAGCAATACGTTCTTGAGAGAAAGCACATTATGAAAGGTGCATAATTGTGAATATCACAATACTTACCGCTTAAGGTAATAATAATGTCACCACCAAAAGTTAATATAATCTTTTGGGTATTATAGATAACATATGTTATCAATTGGCATATGAAATAAACAAATGTGGATATAAGTTCTGGTAGTGAAAAAAAATAGTTGAAAGCTCTAGAAGAGCTATATATTGCTACCTAAAGAACAATTTTCATTGAAAGCTCCGGAAGAGCTAAATATATTCCTATTCAAAGGAACAAACACATGTACAAGTGAGATTAAATCACATGTTTTGGTAAACCAGAAGTTTACAAATTTAGAGATATATGTATACACATATATATATAGTTGGCATGATCGGTTCGACCATCCTGATCAATAATGATGCAAAAAATTATTTAGATTTATATGCACGTATATTTCTTGTGGTGCTTGTTCTCAAAAGAATTGATTAAATCCAACTTATTAAAAGAACCTGAAGTTCTTGTGTTACTTTTTCTCAAAATAATTTATTAACATCCCACCTAC
This sequence comes from Hibiscus mutabilis, assembly GCA_019671005.1. Taxonomy (NCBI): domain Eukaryota; kingdom Viridiplantae; phylum Streptophyta; class Magnoliopsida; order Malvales; family Malvaceae; genus Hibiscus; species Hibiscus mutabilis. Next base: position 32,941,784 of record CM033722.1, read on the forward strand.
CAAAAGAACTTAAAGTTCTTGTACTAAAGTTGAGACTACATGTCTTGCATATCTGAATGAAAATAGGCCCATATATCCACAAATGTGGAAAGTTATTATATGATTTTAGTAGATGCATCTACATATGCTTTATAAACTTACAACAATAAGTTTGTGAGATCGATTAGAAAAAAGATTCAGATTATGCAATTAGACTATTCGTCTTGCAAAAGTTAGTGGGTTTAGATATTAGGCTATATCAGTTGAAATAACTGTTACAAAGCTTATTGATTATGAAAAATATGGTTTAGCAAATTTTTAATTGGATGCCTCCTCTTTAATAGCTAAACTATGAGAACAAAATATTTATTATCTATATGGTATTTCACATATAGCAACATTTATACGCATCAAGCCAACAAGTTATAATAAACTCCCCATTATGATTGACTTTTGGTCAGAAGTTATATTTCCCATTTTTAGAATTTTTGAATGTGCGATATATAGTTGAATTGCTCCACCACACCACACAAAATGGGTATATAAAAGGGTTGAGAATATATATTGAATATGAGCCTCATTTTATGTTTAAATTCTTAAACATTAATTGGAGAATCATTTATGAGATGATTTTTCTCAACATTAGGGGAAAGAATAATCAACTGAATAAAGAAGGAGAATTAATTATCATTATCTAGATCCTCATATATGAATAAAAAATCATAAGATAATTCATGTTATTATATGTCAACTGCCAAACATATTTATTGACCTAATGAGAGTAATCAAGTCTCATATACCAGCTAAAAAGGCTCTAAATTTGAATTACATGTTAGAGCGAATGGATGTAAATCATGCCTAAAGCATGATGGTTGAAATTGGTTCCAATAATCAAAATTCTCGTAAATAGAAAGTAATATGAGATGGTCATGTATATTGGAGACGGGTGATCCTCAAGAGACCCAAGACATAACTAATAATAAAACTCTAGAAGATTCTCAGGTACTTGAAATAAAGATTGAAAAGAGATCTCGATGAGTTATGTTAATACGAGAAATAATGGAACTAGAAAAGAAAAGTTGTCGACAACAATTTTACATTGAATACTTTTATAGAAGTAAAAAAAGAAAACGATGATCTTGTATAGAAATCTATAGATATTGAAATGATTGACCAACATATAAATATGCTTCGAACTTCCAAAAGTGAAGTTTTTGCACTAGTAGTCCAAACACCTAAAGGTGTAATGTAACTAAGGCACAAATAAGTAGTCGTAAATACGTCTTGAATTATGAAGAATTTTAATTACTTCATGGTGGATGCAATTACTTTGGAATTTATAAAATATTTTATATGCATCTATTTATTTTGTGGATCCATATAAAAGGAAAGTTATCCTTGAAGGATTTAAAAAGCCAAAAGCATTTGGAAATTTTTGAGGAAATTTATTCAGTTATATCATCTTGAATATTTATATTTTGGCACATTTGGTGTAATCGCCTTAGTGAGTACTTATTGAGGAAATACTATAATAATGATATTATTTCCATGTACATTTTATAACGATGATTCTATCAAGATTTGTTATGATATATATCGATAATTTAAACTCCTGAAGAGCTTTGAATTAGAGACTCCTGAAGAGCTTTAAAAGCATTTGATTATTTAACGAGTTAAATCAAATCTTGTCTCGACTTATCGAGCACGTAAATATGAATTTTTATCCATGAATGCACACATGCTGAAAGAATCTTAAAAGATTCAATATGGATGAAGTGCATCTATTGAGTACCCCTAATAATTCTAAGATTGTTGGATGAGAATAAATATAATTTTATATTTTCTTGGTCCAGAAGAATCATATCTTAGTTGGTCCAAAAGTAGTACCATCTAAATATTTCAAAGGTCGTTACCTTTAGATCTTTCAAAACTCGATGCTTCTTCAAATCATGTAAAAATAATTGTTATGCACAAGGCAAAGACGAAAAATGTGTTTGGTTAAACATATCCAGAATATATGTGAATTGCTTACAAGCTATCTTATGTGGAGATAATGCAAAATTTATATCTCAATCGAAATGTGGATACATCAAAGAAAATGAAACATATTTCTCCAAATTTTCATCCCTCGCGATCTTCAGAAAAATAGTATTCAAGATTGAATTATGAAGATTCAAATATCTTATGTGATGTTTTCATGGGGGGAGTAAATACGCGTTGCACTCTTTTTTCCTTAACCGAGGTTTCGTCTAAATGGGTTTTCATGGTAAGATTTTTAATGAGGCAACATGTTATGCGTATCAAAGATGTGTGTACTCTTTTGCCTTCACTAAAGAATTTTTTTGCCACTGGGTTTTTATCTTAGTAAAGTTTTAACGAGGCACATTATCTTCATAGACATCCAAGGGGGAGTGTTATGAATATTTATCTATGTGGATGTCTATCATGATAAGAACTTTATCAAGGAGATTTGATTTACTTTATCATTATGAATATTATCTTCATTAATTAGAGTTTAATGTATTATGTACTTCTTATGCCTATAAATAGATAATTTGATGAAGGCATTGTACACAAGTCTATATTGAGAATAATTCAAATCTCCCTCTTTCTCTCATCTCGTTGTTATTTCATTCTTGTTCTTTGTTCGTGTTATTGTTCTTCTTTATTTTATTCACAACAAAATTTTAATTTTAATTTGATTGAATTTTACTATAACAATAAAATTTATAAGTTTCGACATGTTTAAGCATGTAATAATCTTCGTTTTCAGAATTGAGGTTGTTAATCGTTTAAATAATATTTAACACAAATAAATCAAATATTGAACTCAAAGGGTGTTCATAGTAAAAAAATGATGAAATTCATCTTAAGAGACTCACGTTTGAGCAACTTTGTCTCTAAGGTGTGTTTCGTTATCAAAATATTAAGAAAAACTATGAAGAAATACTACCTTGTTTGTAATCACGTAAACACTATTAAAAAAAAAGATCAAATTAACCAATTCAATTTAATTCATAAAACCTCTATTTTGCATATGTATAATTTATTTTGTGTATCTTGGATTTTGTTTTTTATTTAATAAGTCCTTTCTTTTTTTATAAAAAAAATTATATTTTTTTTTGTATGTACAAGTTTTTGTCTTGTCTCGTACAAGTTTTTGTCTTGTCTCGTACAAGTTTCAGTCTTACTTTTTAAATCATTTTTATTTTTTCTTTTAAGGATTCATTTGTCGTCGCCCTCAAATTGATGAATGCTTAGTTCTTTTCGATAATTGGATCTAGTGGATGTTAATTAGGTGGTTTGTTGACTTGCTAGGATAATCTTATCTCAAACAAACTAATTTAATTGAGAACTTATTTCTTATAGTATTTTTAATAGATTTCTCATAGTATTTTAGTTGTTATTAATGTTTATAACAGTTTAGATAATGTTAATTCTTCAAAAGTGCCTAAGTATGTTAGTCGGAGAGTAACAATAATTTGAAGTTTTGATTTGTTATATCTAATGATATTTATTATGATTAAATTTTAAAATAATAATAATAAATTATGTTAACTAAAAAAGAATTATCCCCAAACAATTTAAAAAATGTATAATAAAATATTTGGATAACACTTTAAATATTTGTAATTTTTGATGATTTTCAAATTTTAATTGAAATCTCGTCAGCATTTTTATTTGATAAGATCCCAAACAGTAATAAAAATCATTATTGTTGCTTTTAATTGAAAGCGGTTTTTAGTTTGGTTTGGTTTCTATTGGAATCCCAATCATTGTTTGAGCTCTAATTTTAGGTGCTTTTGGAGGTCTAATTTCCCCTAAAGATTTGCCATTTGATTTGAATGTTTGTAATTGTATCTAGGGGTGGTCATTCTAGGATATCGGATTAAATTCAATCAGATTTTTTTATATATTTAGTTTTTCGAATCACGATATAGTGATCTGTATTTGATTTAGAAAAAATTGGATATTTGGATATCGGATATAAGGATTAGATATTAGGATATTTGATTATCCGAAAATATAATTTGATTTAACTATTTTTTCAAATTTGAATGTTGTGTTTATGAAAATTTCTAAATTTCGAATATAATAAACAAAAAATAGCTAAATATAACAAGATTTACATCTATAAAAATTTGTTTTTTTTTTAATTTTTGGATATAACAATCATCGAATTGTTAAATATAATAAGATTAATATTCATAAAATTTTGAATTTTTGGATTTTTCGTATAATCCGAAACTTGAAATATTGCGATATGTATATAATCTAAAAATTTTAAAATTGAATTAGATATTTGATCCAAAAATAAAAATCAAATCAAATATCCGAATTTTTGAGTCGAATTAAAGGATTATTGAATTGATTCAGCCTGATCAAATATTTTTAAAAAACCTTAATTATATCTAGTCAAATCAAATGTCAGAAACCTTCTTCATTAGGTTAAAATATAACTTTTTCGGTTTCCCTGCCTTTTATTAATTATTTTAAAAAACGACGTTCCAAAAAAATATTTATTTAAATAGAAGGTTTTACTAAAATTCAAAAGACGTATATTAGGAGTAAATGTTAAAAATTCTAAGTTGACATATTTTTTTTTTAAATTGTGGGTTTTAGACTCATTAAAACTAATTTTTTTCTCTTTCTCTAAGTAGAATTGTTTAAAAAAACACATTTTGTGGATACATTTCACTTATATAACATGATAGTAGCTATTGAAAAAAAAAAGACGTGACAGATTAAGCATGTTTTTCTTGGTCTGTAATGTAAATAACTATAATGAAAAAGATAACAATTACCAATATAGAAATTATACAAATTTTGTTCAAAAAAGTTGTATTCAGTACATGTTGAAAATACATGTTAGTACAATTTGAGTCTGACAGGGACGATGACACGTGTATGTGCAATGTCTTTAATCCTCAATAAGTTCATATTTGAAAGGTTATATGTAAACATTTGAAAAAACCAACATCTAACAATGTTAGACAGATGTTAATTTGGAGATATTATATCATAAGCTATCCTCACTACATCATTTATGATCCCAACTAATAAAAATCACCCACTTCACTAATTTTTTTCATCAGATAATTTCTCATTAATTTATGGGATTTGGATTAATCTCACATTGGATAGATATTTTTTAAGTGTTTAAATGGTCTTTTAAGCATGCATTCATTAAGTGTTTGAAGACGAGGACTATATATTCGTGTTGTTGTTGTCATCTGGCTCTTGCTAACACGTGTCATTGACTCATACAACATGTTATATTTCTTTTTGGAAAAAATTCATAAAATTTTTCCATTGACCACCATTATTTTTATTTTTAATTTTCGTCTTTCGGTGCACATTTCAAGTTTCATATAAGACAAAGACGTGTTTTATCATACCACTTTTGAAAGGCGTTGTTGACGTGTTGTGCTTCCAAAAGGCTCGTTTTGACATGATATGTCTTTGTCCTACAGGACACTGTAAAAATGTACTTTTTTCGTAAATAAACTTTTGTTGGTGTCATTTCATTAAATAATTTAAAACAATATATTTTAATTAAAAGTCTTATTCTTCTATGATATGTACATTTTGTTTTCTCGTAATCTTTTTTGAACAATTTCTATCTAGGGGAAGGGAGATGAGAAGGGAGAATTTGTTCATAATGAATATTGAACCAACAACTTAAGAGAGAGAGAAAGATGTCAACTGAGAACTTTTAACCACTTACTATAGAAATTGTTGACTTATTTTCTCTTAATCAAATGCTCGTTCTACGAAATATAATTCTAGTTTGAGACTATTCCTTTTAATAATGCAGCCTTATTTTGAAAGTGTAATGTGTCTTATGTTTGTATTTAACTCTTAATTAGTATGCTTTTTATTACGTTGAATTTATTCCATTGATCAAATTTTAATTATTTAACATTAAGAAATTAAAAATATAGTTTTAATGTAATGACTCGAATCATGTAGAACTTGTCTAAAATTAAGATTTCTTTATCTTAGAGCCGTAAAATAAATACATAAATTATTTTTTGATAAAATAAATACTTAAAATTATAATTTCGTAACCACTTTGGTCCAATAGTTAGTTATGTAATTAAGTTGTTATTCGGTAAATATAAAATATAAAATTTCCAAAAAAATCGAAATATTTACAATCTACAAATTTGAAAACATATTTAAAATAGAAAAATAATTTTTAGAAATGTTTGAGGATATTTGGATTATTTTAATATTTTTAAATTACTTTTTGTAACATGACACTCTCTAGTTGAGTCATGTGATGTTTCCTGATTATGCCACGTTATTTTAATAGCTAAACTAAACAATTAAACCCGAAGTGATTATAAAATTGTAGTATAAATAGGCAATATTGTTTAAATATTCCCTTTAGAAATTTAATTGAAAATTTACCCCTTTGAACAACATTTGGAAAAATACCCCATTCGGTCCACGTAATTGAAACTCGCAGTATGTTAAACGCGATTTAGGAACTCGCGCTTAATCGGACGCGAGTTTCAGGCTGATGTGGCGCCACTTATCTGTTTGCCTATTATTTTAAGCTAATTAAATAATGCACGCTTACCAAGAATGGAGTTTTGCGATAATTTGAGTTGATACAGCGCGAATTTATCGTGTTATCCGGATAGAACTTGCGTTGTATCAAACGCGAGTTTGTTGTATTCTTTTTGTTAAAACAAGGCTTGATAAGCATATTTTAGGTGAATTTACACGGTGCTGGGTGGTAATTTTTCTTATTTTTGAACTTCGGCGGCGTATTAGTGAGACATCTCTTGAAAATAGTGTAAAAATATCCCGTATAAGGCATCCAAAGTTGTGCAAAAATTGCGTTAAAAACGCTATGTGTCCATGTTTTTATGCATGAAGAACATGAAACAAGTGTCGATAGGCAGGTTTAAGTGGATTTTGGGGTATGTTGGGGGATATTTTTGCAAGTTATTTAACTTTTACGTCATAGTACGAGAACATATTTTTACAATGGTCCATAAATCGGCCAGTATAAGGTATTCGAAAGGGTATAAAAATCGCGTTAAAAATACGATGTTGACTTTTTTGTTTGCATGAAGAACATGGAAACAAGGGTCGATAGGCATGTTTAAGTAGATTTTGGGGTATTTTCTGGGATCTTTTTTCTTGTTATTTAACTTTCACGCCATAGTATGTGGACATATAATTAAAATGGTCCAGAAATTATCCCATATAAGGCATCCAAAAGTGTGTAAAAAACGCGTTAAAAACGCTATTGAAACCATAAAACACAGCTTGGAAGATTGTTTATGATATATAGAAATAAAACATTACACTTAGAATTACAATTATTTTAAACTGATTAAATAACTCGCATTTACTAGGATGCGAGTTTTGCGATAATTTGAGTCGATACGACGCGAATATATCGCATTATCCGGATAGAACTCGCGTTGTATCAAACGCGAGTTTGTTGTATTCCTAGGCTCGATAGGCATGTTTTAGGTGAATTTACACGGTCTTGGATGGTAATTTTTCTTATTTTTTGAACTTCGACGGCGTATTAGTGAGTCATCTCTTGAAAATAGTGTAAAAATCATCTTGTATAAGGCATCGAAAGGTGTGTAAAAATTGCGTTAAAAGCGCTATGTGTCCATGTTTTTATGCATGAAGAACATGAAAATAAGTGTCGATAGGCATGTTTAAGTGGGTTTTGGGGTATGTTGGGGGGATATTTTTGCTAGTTATTTAACTTTTACGTCGTTGTACGAGAACATATTTTTACAATGGTCCAAAAATCGGCCAATATAAGGTATTCGAATGGGTGTAAAAATCGCGTTAAAAATGCTATTTTGCCATTTTTGTTTGCATGAAGAACATGGAAACAAGGGTCGATAGACATGTTTAAGTAGATTTTGGGGTATTTTCTGGGATCTTTTTTATTGTTATTTAACTTTGACGTCGTAGTATGTGGACATATGTTTAAAATGGTCCAGAAATTGCCCCTATAAGGTATCCAAAAGGGTGTAAAAATGCATTAAAAACGCTATTGAAACCATAAAACGCAGCTTGGAAGATTGTTTATGATATTTAGAAATAAAACATTACACTTAGAATTACAATTATTTTAAGCTGATTAAATAACTCGCACTTACCAGGACGCAAGTTTTGCGATAATTTGAGTCGATATGGCACAAATTTATCGCATTATCTGTATAGAAGTCGCGTTGTATCAAACACAAGTTTGTTGTATTCCTTTTGTTAAAATAAGGCTCGCTAGGCATGTTTTAGGTGAATTTACTTGGTGTCGGGTGGTAATTTTTCTTATTTTTAAACTTCGACCGCGTATTAGTGAGACGTCTCTTGAAAATGGTGAAAAATCATCTCGTATAAGGTATCCAAAGGTGTGTAAAAATCGCATTAAAACGCTATGTGTCCATATTTTTATGCATGAAGAAATGGAAACAAGTGTCAATAGGCACGTTTAAGTGGATTTTGGGGTATGTTGGGGGATATTTTTGTTAGTTATTTAACTTTTACGTCATAGTACAAGAACATATTTTTACAATGGTCCAGAAATCGGCCAGTATAAGGTATCCAAACGGGTGTAAAAATTGCATTAAAAATGCTATGTTGCAATTTTTGTTTGCATGAAGAACATGGAAACAAGGGTCAATAGGCATGTTTAAGTAGATTTTAGGGTATTTTCAGGGATCTTTTTTCTTGTTATTTAACTTTCACGTCGTAGTATGTGGACATATGTTTAAAATAGTCCAGAAATTGGCCCCTATAAGGCATCCAAAATGGTGTAAAAAACGCTTTAAAACACTATTTAAACCATAAAACGTAGCTTGGAAGATTGTTTATGATATTTTGAAATAAAACATTACACTTAGAATTACAATTAGTTGATTCGAGGGCCTGTCTTAATAGGATATTTTCTCTTGTCGTGTCCAGGGTTTCTACATCTAGTACAGAGCCTAGGTAGCCCTGTTCGTTCTCGTGGAACCATATCCTCAGCAAAATAAATCCTGGTTGAACGCGGGCGACCTTTTTTCTTACGTTGCAGGGAAGGATATGGCTGTATCTTAGGTTTATTGTCAACTACATCACGATCACGTTCATTTCCAATCAGAGGAAACTCGTATTGATATACCTTGAATACATTTTCAAGTCGGTATACTGGATCAACGAGTGTCATTGTGTCAAAATGAACTGATGCACATGCAGCAAAGGCATGCGCACACGAGTATTTGAATGTTTGGAACTGTCTGCAGTCATATGCTTTTGGCATAGATTAACAATATAATTGTTATGTATTGTTCCTTCAAGCGGCCGCGAATATTCAGTAACCTAAAAGCGATGTTCGTGACGAGATAAGCATATCGTACCCATCGCGTTTGCGTACGACATGGAAATTTGAAATTTTTGCTGGAGATCTTGATGGAACTTGTGCCCACCTTTTATCCAGTTCATTGCTTGTTTTTGAGGGTTGCAAAAAGAGTAGCCAGTCGATAATATCTAGCCTTGACAATGGATATGATAGGTAAATGACGCATTCCCTTCAGAGATGAATTGACCGCTTCAGCCAAGTTCGTTGTCATGTGACCATATCGACGACCTCCATCATAACATCGCAGTCATTTCTCCTTTGGGATATCAACAAGATAGTCATATCCATAAGAATTTTTTACTCTCAAATCTTCTAGCAGCTCCCTTGTAACACCCCGGTTTTGGTCTTGGATGTTTTAAAGGTTGGTCTGAAGGCCCGGTATTAGAGTTTTGGGTCAATTTTGGGATTTAATTGGTTTAACTATTTTTGAAGGTGATAAAATTGAGAAAAAAATATTCTAAAATCATTATTAATTATAGTAAGGATAATGGTGAAATCAATTTTGGGAAATAAGATTTGGAAATTGGACATTTTGGCTAGTGACCAAAATGCCATTTTTGAAAACTGCTTATAAAGGTGACTAAAATGAAAAGGGTCAAATTATTAGAATCTTTAAGGAGCTATTTTACCAAGTTCTTTCTGATGATTTCTCCCTTAATTAAATATGTTTTAACATGTGTTTTAAAGTTAATTAAAAAAGGGGTTTTAGTGATTTGTAATTGAGCTTTTTAAAGAAAATTCACGAAACGTTTCTCTCAACTTTTCTCTTCATTCCCTCCTCAGCCAAAAACTCAAGTTTTCATCAAAATTCAGAGGTGAGAAGTCTTTTAACTTGTATTTGTGATTTGTAATTGATTAATTAACATTGTTTTTATAAAATCTCATTTAAATCTTGTGTTTTCTTAGCTTTTATCAAACCAATTGAGGGAGAAATCTCACAATAAGGGTAAGGTCCGTGATCTCCTCTATTGTATGGTTATTTACTAAAATTCCCAAGCATTTGATCCTTGATTTATGAATTTTAATTTGATTTTAATGATTTATCAATGGTTAATTGAGTTAATTGGGTAAAATTGATAAAACAAGGTAATATTCGAAGTGGATCTAATTTTCAGTGTTTAAGATTGATTTAATACATATTTTGGATGTATTATGATGTTGATAAGTTGCTTTTATTAATAGAATCCCGATACTCTTGGATCTCTAATTGTTAAGGTTGTTAGATTTGAGTTTTTGTGATGATATTCAAGTTTAATCTTTGCTGGAAGTAAAATGATGTTGGGAAAAGGTTTTTGGATGTTAATTGATGTTGTTTGATGGGTTGAATCATTTTTTATGGCTGGGTTAAGTTTCGAAAATGTTTGATGATGATTTCAGTTTGTTTTAGATGGTTTCTAAGTGGGCAACCTGAGAGTTGTAGGGTTTTGCTTTGAGGAAGTGGTTTGAATGCATAATGATGCATTTATCCTCTGGTTTTATGTGTTTAAAACATGAGATAATCAAGGCGACGAAGCTTGACGTTGTGTTGTTGCTTGTCGGGAGCTTGTATGGCGTTGGCAAGGAAGGCGAAGCGTATCAGTGAGTGGAAACTGGTTTTAAATGCTTTACAAAGGTTTGTAAAGGTTTTTGGGAGTTTAGGGTAAGCGTGAGACACTTACCTAAGCTCGGAAGTAAGTTTTCCTTATTTTGCTCTTGAATATCGGCTTGGATATGAGCATGTTGTTTGCATGTTTTGGTGATAAACATGGTATGATTTAATTACTGAAAATGCATGATTTTGAGTATATATGCAGGGGTTTAAAATTATATTAAATGCTAATGAGCATTGGTTTTCATTCCGGTTGGGAATAGTGTTATTGCATTGGCAATGAGATTTGCATATGTGATGTTTTGTTTAATGCATTGTAAAGCAGTAAGTAAATGGTTTGGAAATGGTATAATGGCTATGTGACATGGTGAGAAAACAATCGGATATAGTTGGCAAGCCATAGGATTAAAAGTGCACTATAAAATATGAACAAAATCGATCGTGGCCATGGGTCCTTGAGGTATGGCAGTTTAACAAGGCCACTCGAACTGTTGGGACATCTTTGGGGCGTGCGGTCTAGCTAGGAAACCCAAATTGATGGTAATCTTGCAGTTTAACTAGGCAAGGAAGTAAAACTCGCTGTCTAACTAGGCGAGGTAATAAAATCTTGGTGTTTAACTAGGCAAGGAAGTAAAACTCGCGGTTTAACTAGGCGAGGTAATATCATCTTGCGGTTTAACTAGGAAAGAAGGTAAAACTCGCAGTTTAACTAGGCGAGGCTGTCAAATCTTGCGGTTTAGCAAGGCAAAGATGGAAAACTTGCGGTTTAACTAGGCGAGGTTGGTAAACTTGCGGTGTAACTAGGCAATGGTGTTAAGATCGTGGATTAACTAGGCCAGGGTGTCAAATCTTACGGTCTAACTAGGCAAGGTTAGGGATATCATGCGGTCTAACTAGGCATGATATGAGAGATCCATGCATATGATATGTGTGGATAGAGGGTAGTCTATCCCGGTTACTATAAATGCCAATATATGTGGAGGTTCATGTGTTGAACTTATTTTTAATGTTTTGATATTTAAGCATGGTTTATTTTTAATGCTTTGAGATTTAAGCATGGTTTATGATTTAATGCTTTAGATTTAAGCATGGAATGTACATGATGTAGCATAAAGGTTATTATGCTTTGATTCGGTTGGAATCACGGAAAAATGCTTTGGTTGTAAGCATGTTTTTGGAAAACAAGCGTATGGTTTTCAAATGGTTTTAATGCATCATTGTTTTATGAGCATCCTCACTAAGCAAGTGTGCTTACGCTCTCTTTTTCTTAATGATGTAGAACATTAAGGTTGGGGGCAGCAAGAGGCAAGGCTAAGTGATCCAAGGACATTTAGAAGTTTAAGTATGATCTCAGTTTATATTTCGGTTAATAAGGCAATATGTTCACCATGGTTTTTGGGAGTTGTAATTATATTTCCTTATGGATTTTGAGTATGTTTCTATGCTGGATTCTGAGGATGGTTTGATGTTGCTAAGTTTGATGTTAATCCTTTCTTATAGTTGTAGATGAATGGTTGCTTAGGTATGCATTTAGAGCTTCCTTGTTGGTTGCCATGTTGTGATGGTTTGAGCAAGTGTATTATGCTGTGTTGGTTGTGTTGATACGATAATTAAGCTGAGTTTGGCCTATTTGTGCATTTTGGTATGTTTGGCAAAGTGGAGTAGGAAGCATGCCTTTAGAGTAATCCATGGGTAGCTTGAGATTGTTTTGGATGTTTAACCCTAGTATAGATGTGAGCTTAGGTATTTACGGTTGTTTGTATGCATGTATGCAAGTTGCTAGGACCCAAATGCATCTAGACTCGAGTGTAAAACCAGCTAAATTTTACATTACATGCCCAGTCGTACCGATACACGGGGGACCGTATCGGTACAACTAGGAAATTTTGAGCAGAGTGTTTCAGTACGGGTGTAGGTGTTCCGATACGTTCCAACGCTACTGGAATTTTACTTTTTGGAATGAGCCCGTGTATCGAAACGCTAGTGGAACGTATCGGTACGATATTTAAATAAATTAAATAGAATTTTATGTTCGAAGTGGTGTACCAGTACGGTACATAGCGTACCGAAACGGGAGTGCAATACTGTATCGATACAGGCCTTAGCGTATCAATACGGTGGGTAGTTAATTTCGTTAATGTCATAGAAAGGCAGTTCTGGTTACTTTCATTTTAGTTCCTGATTATTGTGCTATCAATTACATGAGTTTGTATACCTTTGGCCTTGTAAATTAAAAGTTTTGCAATTTGGTCCCTAAAATGTATGATGTACAATTGAAGGCCTTTTCATGAAGCGTTTCCTTTGAAAATTCACCTGCTGCGAGTATGTACACTTAGGATTAATAATGTGCATTTAGACAAGATAAAATAAAAAATAGACTGCTTTTCAGAATTTCCTCTGGTTTGCTTCGGCAAACCTAATGTAGTTCCCTTGGTTCGGTCGGGCGTCTAAGCTGGGTCAAGGGGTTACATCCCTAACCTCATCAGCTTTGTGTGAGATTCCTATTCAATAAAAAACGGAATGGTTAATGAGAAATAATAATAAAAGCCATGTTAATTAATAATTTTGATAGCGAAGGCGTACCCATGCGAAAAACCATTATACGCTCACCATCATTCTTATATCTCTAGTAGTAATTGGCATTAATGTGTCACAGACATTATCGGTGATGAATATATAGAGGTTCCCAAGATGGGCCCAAACGCTCCATTGATCCCTATATCCTTGCGCCTCTGTTTGAAATAATACATATCTCGTCTTCATTTTCCTGTAGAACTCGACGTAAGACATGTGTGCACAGGTTGGTGAGAAAAAATGTCCGCAAAAGGATATCTTCCTTTTCAAAGATTGCGAAAGCGACTGAAATGCATTTTTTGTTGTCGTCTTGTGCAACTGCCAATAGTACGATCTTGGTGTATCTTCCATACAAGAATGTATCGTCGATCTGCAGCATCGGCTTATAGTGGCAGAAAGCCTTAACGAATTACGGAAATATATAAAAAAGGTAAAAAAAATGGTATTCCCTAGGAATGACAGGATCATTGTAGTATGACGGAAATGTCTCTAGTTTCACAACTGTTCCTGGGTTGTATTTCTGCATCATCTTTAGCCATGTTCGCAACTCGCTGTATGATTCCTCCCACTGGCCATACAGTTGCTGGATGGCACGATATCTTACAAACCATGCCTTATCGTATTTAACTATGTACGTGAATTGAGATTTAATCGAAGCTATACATACCGACACAAATACGCGTGAATTAACTTTCACGAGTAGAAGGATATAATCACAAAGTACATGCACATCCAAGTTTGGATGATCTTAACTCAGGCTTTTAACGGAGCATGTATGAGGTCCATCGTACCTAGTTATCATTCACAAGTTGTTCAACCTCTTCAATCGTGATACACGGACCTTTTAGTTACATCCCCCACACTTGTGGGGGTATTCGACAATATATTTATCGGCTTCAGTTTTCCTCACGGTGAAAGTAAATGAGCAGCTTATGTTGTAATGCTTAATTGCAACTTCTGCAGTTTTTTAGTAATGAAGACCATTCCAAGATGTATTTTGCCCTTATTCTGTTTGTTGTATTGCTCCAACTGTGGGAATTCTAAAAATTCTATAACGTTGAATCCTTTCATATCCACTGTTGTGAAGTGGGATGGTGATTCGTTATACACTGAGCTACTGCTTGCTACAGTAAAACTGCACTGGGCAACAACTTCTATAGGTTCTTCCTCTGTATTCACGGGCTCGTCAAGATCTGCTGGTTCTTCTGGAAATAAACCCATCTCGTTACCATCGGGCCCGACCTCCCTAAGCGGTTATTTATCAGAATTATCCCCGTCAAACCTGTATAGTTCTACTTCATCAATAACATGTACCCTGCTAGGTTCTACAACTGTAACCCGATCACAAGAGCGTTGATAAGGCCTATATCCAATATCTAGGTCTACAATACCAGTGCATGAATATCTCCCTATTGGTGAGAAATTACCCATGTTTGCCTCACTAAGGATATAAGTTGAGTGTCGTCTGGTTGAGAAATCATCCAACGGGTTAAACTCTTCACGGTAGAATGGCCCGTAGATAATAATGGATGTATACTCGGTATATAGGTTGGGTATCATCCGGCTGAGAAATCATCTACGTTTTGCCTCACTAGGGATATAAGTTGAGTGTTGTCCGGTTGAGAAATCATCAAACGAGTTGAACTCTTCATGGTAGGACAGCCCCATAGATGATGATAGCCCTACACCTACACTGTATAGATTGTACGTTGAGTTCTGGGTGAATGGAATCTTCAGGTCAAAGTCGAACCTGGCCACACATGAATGTCTTGGCCTCGATGCAGAAGACGATGAAGCCTGGTCATTGCTCGTATTTAGTAAGTTGAAGCTTTGTCATAAACTTGATGTTGGACTATGAGCATTTGGGTCGAAGTTAAGATTTGCTCATAGCCAATTTGGAACCACAGTATGGCCTCCGAAATTTCGTTTAGAAAATGTTACAAAGAGTTTTAGGGGCCATCCCATGGAATACTGGTATAGGTATCGATCAGCATTTGTAAACTTCATCATTCAGAATATCGAATATTATGAAATACAATAGATTTAACGACGAAGGTAGTCGATACCTAAGTGAATTAATTCCCTCTCGGAAGCATGTGGAACCTTTCTCGGTATCATTTTCTTAAGCCTTTCATACATTACTCCCCTTAGAATCTGTAGCATAAAAGTGTTTGGGGACTGAAATACGACACCAAGTTTGGCATCATGGATCATCTCACCATCGTAGTATACCAGAGCAACCACTCTTTTTGCCATTGTTGAAAGAAGCAAGCTGTCAATCTTCTTCACTGAAAATATTTTTTCAATGATATTGTGTTTCTCCTTCATTTAATAGGGATTTCAAAGATAGCAAAATTGGCATGACTTTAAATTTGAGTGATGTATGTCATAGAAGCCTCACATCTACTGTTGAACTCGCGTTCATTTAAGCGCGAGTTCGGCCAGCTTTGCAGGATTCCTGCCATGTCAGTGGAACTCGCGTTGAACCATACGCGACTTTGGTCAGCCTTTCGGGATTCTTGGAAACTCATGGATACTCGAACATGAGTTTCGCCAGCTTTGTAGGATTTTTTACACTTTCTGTTAACTTCTACTATAAATGTTGTAGTCCCAACCCGATTTCTATAAATAACCTTGGCTATAAACACCCCAAAATGAATTTTACAACCACGACAACATCATCAACCTATAACATCCAGCTACTTAGGTTTTGTATGTAACCCCCTTGACCCGGCCTAGTCGCAAGACCCAACCGAGCGAGCTACATTAGGTTTACCGAAGTAAATTGAGAAGATAAAACCTAAAACATGTTCATTTTTTCCTTTTATCTTATCTAGATGCATAATTATTAACCTACATGTACATACTAATCTTTGGTGAAAACCCAACTCAATCGGGCGTCAAATTGACACCCAATTGATCACATTTACGATTTAGGGACCAAATTGCAATTTTAGAAAACTGCAGGGTCCTAGCTCACTTTTATATTACCAAACTTTAATTAAGCATGTTTCATGCTCACATGTTAAAAATCAAGTCAAAAAGATCATACAATCTCATTTAATTGCATCCACAATATCCAGGGACCAAAACGTAAGAAAACAGAACTTAATAAGACTCCAAATAACCAAATTAACTACCACCGTACCGGTACGGACATGGGTGTTTCGATACGCTCTAGAATTCCAGTAGCCAAAACTCGTTTCGATACGCCCCCGTGTATCAAAACTCCCTTCATGAAAACATTATACCGTATCGAAACACCTCTATGAGTATCGAAACACTGGCCAAATTTGCCTAGACCCTTACCGAAATAGTTTCTCGGGTACCGGTACGCTAAGCCTGGAATGGCTTACTCGTACCAAAATAGGAACACCAGTACCGGTACGCCTGGACCTGAAATGTCCATTTTTGCTGGTTTAGCATACTTTTGAACATACCAAAACATCCTAACATGCCCTAACACCCATCCAACATATTCAAGGATCAAACCACACCAAGACAACCTAATTTCAACATCTATTCAAGGAATTATACTTCAAATGTAAATCTAGAGGCATGCTTCCTAGAAACCGATCAAGCATAGCATGAAACTTTAAACCATCACCACAAACAATCTATAATTGCCATGTACAAACCAAGAGCAACTAAACAAACTTGCTCAAACAGGGAGTTTAACAAAACACCTTCCAAAACAACAACGGAACCTCTATTGCCCTTATTACTTATAGTCTATACCAAAAACATACTTTTGTTATCAAGTCTTGTTGTGATCCCTTACTTCCCGCTGCTTTCCAAGCTTTTAATTTTCTGCATTGATGGAAAAGAGAGCGTAATCACACTCGGCTTAGTGAGGAATGCTCAAAACAACACACCATCTATGCATTAAAACCATTTCTCTACATTACATTGAAATCTCATTTCAATCATCTTTTAAAACATTATCATGCCTTGAAAACCATGCACTTAAATCTTTAAAAACCAGCATACTAACCCTTATGCAACATGTATCATTAACCAACAGCAAATCCCATTGCTAAACTCAATTTAAGCATTCCCATGCATAACAACTATATGCAAAGCTTAAAGAGTAAACATGTATAAGTCACATTATACAACATAAACCTTTCAATGACACATCAACAATTATATTGGCTTACAAGTGATCATAACTAAGTTCCTTTACCAAAATAGTTCATCAAATACACAGATTCAAACAAGTGTCCTCGCAACACTTCAAGCCATCTCAACTGGAATAGCGATACAATCACAATCGCGGTACATTAATAACTGGGTACATTTTCAACCCACGGGGACACAACCTCATTCCTCGGTTAGATGCTTAATCCACTAACGGGAGTTTACGGTACCATATAACCCCTAGACTGTTAGGGTACTTAGATGGAGTTTTCGGTACACAAATCAAAACCCCTCAACATCCAAGGCGACTTATTATGGTGCACTATCAATCCTATGGTCGGCCAACTATACCCGATAACAATTTTTAAACCACATCACTTGCCAATATAATTAACCATTTACCATTTACCTCACTGTTTTCCAAGCATTAAACCAAACCATTTTACAAAGCAACAAACCATGCTTTAAACCCTAAGTATAAACCATATACTTACAAGGATCACTTACTATGCGCATCCTTTAGCATTACATGCTCAAAACAATATCTTGTATACTTTAAATCATACTTAAACAATAGGTCTAATGTAAATCAAAACAAGTACATAAAGCCATTTCGTAATAGCACGACCGAGAGAGAAAACCACGTTATACTTGATTCCAAGTTTAAACCAGCGTATCAAGCTAAGTTTAAACTCCCATAAACCACCGTTAAAATATTCCAAAGCTGGAATCCACATTCTCACTCATTGGTTCACGAAACCTCGGTTCGCCGACGTAAAATCAAGCGTCCAAAGCCTCCAAAGCTTCACCGGTCACTTCTGGATTAACCTGCCTTGTTTTAATCACATTGCAACAGAGGATTAATGCATCTCAATGCATTCAAAACACTGCAACAACAAATCCTCACGAACTTCCACAATCCTCTCACAATTACCCAACCACAACAACTGAAATCATCATCTAATCCTTTCCAAACACAACCCAGCGACAATCTAACAATCTAACACTTTCATAATCATCAATTAACACTTAAAAACAGGATTAATTCATCCAAATACTTCCAGCAACAACACAACCACCACAACTCTACAAAAACACTAATCTAACAACCTAAACAACTAGGGATTCAAGAGTTTCGAGATTCCATTGTTAAAAACAAATTACCGACATTATAATATATCCAAAATATGATTAAAATCAATCTTCAACACTGGAAAATAGATCAAATTTGGATCTTTTACTATTTTATCAAATTCACAAAATTTAATCAATTAACCAATATAAAAACACAAAATCAGTTTATAAAACATAAATCAAGGATCAAATACCTGGGAATATCAATAAAGAACCATTCAATAGAGGAGAAAACAAACCTTACCTCTATTGTGTGATTTCTCCTTCAATTGGTTGATTAAAGCTAGGAAAACACAAGATTTCAATAAGGTTTTGTAAATCAAAAATAAAGAATCATTTACAAATCAAGAAATTAAGAAAACAAGTCTCCCACCTCTATGATTTGATGAAAATAAGAGTGTTTGGCAGAAAAGAAGTAGAGAGAAAAAGTTACGAGAAAGGTTACGTGAAATTTCTTTTAATCTAATAACTAATTTTTTAATAACAAAACTCTTTTAATTATCTTTAAAACATATGCTAAAAATATCTTAATTGGAGGGAGAAACCATCAGCCAAAAAATGGTAATATAGCTCCTTAAGGATTCTAAGAATTTAACCCTTTTCATTTTAGTCACCTTTAAAATTTGTTTTCAAAAATTACATTTTGGTCACTTACCAAAATGTCACCCTTCCAAAAACCCATTTTCCAAAATTGTTTTCACCAATATTAATCATATATTAAAATATGATTTTAACCATTTTTCTATATTTTTATCTTACCAAAAAATATTTACTCCCGAAACCGACTCGAATCTTTAACCTGGTCCACCGGACCATCAAACAAGCCACAAAACCGTTAGGCCCAAAATTGGGGCGTTGCATTATACCTACAAAACAGAAATTATGTCCCGGTTTTCTACTATTGTTTTCTTCTGTGGAACTTACACGTACACATCTTTCAACGAAAAAAATCACAAAAGATGGTTTATTGGAGTTGATTTCAACACTGGTTAGTGAGTCTACAAGTAAAAAAATTTATGCTTTGCATGTCAAAATGCCAGTGGATGAGCCAGGCCCAGAAGAACATTACATGCTAACACTATCCAATGAGAAAGATCGGTGCATGATGTTTTGGTCATACGAAGGTGTCGGGGGTACAAACATCGAGCTCATTGTACAATTTGATGAGGGCTTCAGTTCATCAAGCAGTACAACAACAAGCCCCCATTTCCAAGATGAAGACGTGTTCTTAACGCAGAATTAATGGAGACACCACGAGAAAGAACAAATAATTGAGGAACTAAACTTAACAACTGACATAAGTATAGACTACGAAGACAGCGAATCAGATTCCTCATCCATTCATTTTAACTAGGATTAGTAATTTAAAGTTGGTGTAGTTATTTAAATTTAATTATCGTGTAGCACGTTCCATTAATTTATTTTTTGTGCATTTATCCGATTACAATTGTTTACTTATATCACATATTCTTATAACATCATACAATAGGAAAAGTAACTGAAATATCCAATTACATTGCAAGCACTAACATGTATGATGTCCGCCGTATCTTACTATTTTCCATACGTTGTTTAGCCTCTTCATTCGTGATACAAGGATCCTCCAGTTACATCCATGGTCCTTTTGGACACATTCTGCAATATGGTTTTCTGCATTCGTTCTTTTTACTATCGACACAACCGAGCGGCGTATGTTGTACTTCTTAATTGCATCATCGTGAGTTTTTTGGTCGCGAATATCATTCCAACTTCTAATTCACCATCACTATCGACAGCAACACCATATAACTATCTCCCCATAGATGGGAAGTCATGTACGTTTCCAACCATTGTAGAACGGATTAGTAGGAAATTGAGTAAGAGGAATATATAGAAAATTAATATGAAATTGAATAAGAGATATATAGAGAGAACTACTATAAAATTTAAGGATTGATTTTTTGAAGAAGTGAAGGGCTATTTATAGGGTAGCAAATGAACCTATCTTCAACAAAAAGCGACAAAAATTTAACTAGGCTTCGTTAACTGAACTAACAATAAATAATTTTGCAATGCTCTTCCATTCATTTATTTGTTCAAAAATTTTAAATAAAATAAAAATCATTAAAAAATTATGCAAAAGCAACAACAAAAAATTACATTTCAACATGAACTTATATAACATCCTTTCAAGCAACAAAATAAAAACCTATTTCCTTGTAATCGGTAACCCACCAAAAGTTGTTACCCTCCAGGTATTGTAACTGGTAACCCACCAAATGCGGTAAACCACGAGAGGGTGTAACCGGTCGATTACACCAAAGCTTCGTGGATTTTGTGCTCGAACAAAAGGTCATCTTCATCTACAATGGTAGGGGCCTTGACTCCTTTTATATACAATGGTCTTCATCTCAACTCAACAATCAAGACGTAAGAATAAGTTACCCGCCAGCCTTGAACAAAAGGTTATAAGTATAGGGGAATTTAAAAAGAACACAAGTTCCCGGGTATTGTAATTTGTCGTTTTTCTTGAACAAAAACATGGAATCGAAACATCCCACCAAAAGCATGAACTCATTGTATAAATTCAACACCATATACCAACAAACCACAATATCTGGGAAATCTCTTTGCAAAATAATTTTTCGGATACGTCATTTGTTGCCATCAGTAGCTACAATAAAATCGAAACATCCACCTCTACATACGAATTTAATTGAACTCGCATTCATCTAGACGCAAGTTATGACAAAAAATAAATTGAACTCGCGTTCATCTAAATGCGAGTTCACTCGAACTTTGGAATACGTGTTACCATCGGTTTAACTTGTTTCCAGTTGAAACAATTAAAAAATTTTAAACTATTATGTGGTCTTACAATTAAAATTTAGCAAAAAACTGTAATATATTATAAATTAAAAATACAAATATATAATAATTTAAAAAATTAAACTAAATATAAAGTAATTAAAAAAACAAACTTTTATATATTATTAAAATATATTAAAATATGGTTCAATATTTTCATATACAATAAATTAAACTAATGATGCTTATGTCCACCGGTACCAGACCGCGGTGGACGACGAGGCTGATCGAGATTGCGTTGGGCATGTAGGGGAGTAACTGTTTCTCGTCATTGTAATCATCGTCATCATCATCAATCATAATTTTATCTCTAGCATCACCACTTGTTCTAACGGGCCCACCGCTGAAGAAAAGGGATTGCGGCGGCGTTTGCTGGACAAACTCAATTTCAAAGTCGATTGTCATAGGCATAAACTGCATCAAGGGAAGGTAGGCTAGAGGAACGTTCGACGTTCCACTAATCACTGCCGAAAATGAACCATAGGGGTCCTCCACACCAGGCGTGAAAAAGCTTCGGTCAAACTCGGCGGCTGATGAAATGATGAGTGCATAGAGTGGTTCAAGGTCGATGGGGTATCATGTGATGGTCCCGATGCCGAGGAGGTAGGAGAATGCAGTCTCTTCGATGATGACGCACCGCTAGAGGTGTTTTGTGCTCCCCTCGTACGCTGAGTTAGTAGACGGATGCGTTGCGTACGTTGATAGATGATGGCTCGTTCTTCTAGAGTCAAAATAAATGGTTTTCCATTCATCATAAACCATGTCTCGTAATCTGGGCTCACCATCGTCTCGAACATACGATAGTCACGGTAGGGCTGATGTCGAAGATTTGTCCTATCCCGCCACTGAGCAATATAATATATGTGCCTCACCGCCCAATCAACCTATCAGATAATAAAAAAATTTCATTATTTTTATATATCAATTACGTTCAAATTAATAAAAGGTTGAGTTTAATAAAAAGATTACCTTGGGATTCCCTTGTCGAGTGGGCGTGTGTAACTTGTCCAAATTTTAAAGTGCCACCGGAATTCGTTGGACACAACAAAATTGCTTTAGGAAGCGGTCGCTCGGATGCCACTCAACTATTACGTAGCAGATGAGTGGTACAATGGCCGTCCAAACAAGCCTCATGTCTTTCAAAAATTTCGGGAGCCAATCATAGACTTCCAGATCCGTGTATGGTGTCCATAAAAATGTACAGCATACATTATAACTATGTATCAAATTTAATTTAAATAAAATAACAAATACACTTGAAATTGTTACCTTATTCCCGAATTCATTCTCAATATCCTGTCTGATAGTGCATAGACCCTTGGGAAGACCAACATGAATTAAATAACCACTCCACCTACCAAAAAAGAAGATAATTTTAATATTAAAAAAAGTATAATAAAAAAGTATACTCTTTTCTTACCTCTGACACAGTGAAAAAAACATATGGACTAGGCTGGCTAAGCTGAAGGCGTAGAAACGACATTTCCCTCCACACCTAAGACTGAAGCAACAACAAATAACCTCCAATGTTGTACTTCTGAATATCAGTTTTCTTTCACATATCCCTAAACAGAGATGCCAAAAATGCTGATCCTCATCTTAATTTACCGGCATCTTCAAAATTTCACAAATGCCGCAACCACAACGTGTGAACTTTGTTGCAGAATTTGTCAGGCATCAATATCCCACCGATTATTTGTAAAATATGAGAGCGAGCATATGCCTACAATAGGGAAAAATATATTAGTAAATGTAAATCTAATTATTTTACTAAAATTAACTAAAATTTATATTTTTACCTTATTTACGTCTTCGCTCACGTCATCCGGTAAATCCTTAAAAGTATCATGCAGCCACATTAGTTTAACACGGTCATCGTCCAGTGACTTTGGCGCAGCTCCTAGCAAATCCAAACATAGGTCATGCCAATCACCATTATTGTGATCGATGATAACCTCTCCATCAACTGGCAAACCGAGGAGATGGGAGACATCCTCCATAGTAATCGTCGCCTTACCTCACGGAAGGTGGAATGTGTGTGTCTTCGGCTTCCACCTCTCTAGAAGAGTATTGATCAAATCAACGTCCAATTTTGCACATCCAACAATTCTGGATGCGTGCAAAAATCTGGTCTTCTCGATATATGGTTCTAGCTCTAGGTGGGGTCCATTTGACATCCGATTGTAAGCAATCTACAGACGCCGTTCCATCCCATTCTAAAAAAATTAAACAAATATAAATTAAAACCATTTTTAATTACAATATATAAAAAATAAGAAAATAAAAATAATAAACTAAAATAGATAAAACTTACATTTCTCCGATGATAATCGAAAACGTGTTTGTGATCCAACCTTATCAATCCTGCCATTATATCCAACAATAGCAAACAAGCGAGAAATTGACAGTGAGTGAAATTGAGAGAGAGTGAATTTTGGTGTGGGGGTAAAACAAAGAGAGGGGGTCCATTTTATAGTGGAATTCGCACCGGTTGGGTTGCGAGTATTTAAGTAAACTCGCGTCATGTACAACGTGAGTTTAGTAATCGCACCCTACCAAATGTGAGTTCCGCGAAAATTGAACGCAGTAATTAATTTTTTTAACCGTTTAACTATTTATCCTGGAACTCGCACCCCACAAAATGCGAGTTTCGTCCTTATCCGGATAACACAATAAATTCGAGTCGTATTATCTCAAATTATCGCAAAACTCACGTCTTGGTAAGCGCAAGTTATTTAATCAGCTTAAAATAATAGGTAAACAGATAAGTGGTGCCACATCAGCCTGAAACTCGCGTCCGATTAAGCGCGAGTTCCTAAATCGCATTTAACATACCGCGAGTTTCAATTACGTGGACCGAATGAGAGTATTTTTCCAAATGTTGTTAAAAGGGGTAGATTTCCAATTAAATTCCCTAAAGGGAATATTCAAATAATATTATCGTATAAATATACAATTAAACCAAAAAAATTAAATAAAAAATAATTGGAGAGCTTATTATTAAATTAAGGTTACAAAAAAACTTTAAAAGCATGCAAAAGTATTGAGTTGAAGTGCGATGAGTTGAATTTCCTAACAAGCTAACACTTATAGTTATGGTGGACATTCGATCGAGTTGAATAATTTTTTTGAGTTAGTCGAGTTAACGAGTAATATTTTATAACTCAAACTTTATTTAAACTTTCTTT
The DNA here is from genome assembly GCA_019671005.1 of Hibiscus mutabilis. NCBI lineage: Eukaryota > Viridiplantae > Streptophyta > Magnoliopsida > Malvales > Malvaceae > Hibiscus > Hibiscus mutabilis. The sequence continues at coordinate 32,966,619 of CM033722.1, forward strand.
AGACGAGTTGAGTTTATGAAATTCGACTTGAGTCAAGCCGATTCGAGTTATTTGAGTTGTTCAAATTTAATTGTAAACAATTTATAATGTTATGGTTAGGGGTGAGCATTAGATATAGTCGAGCCAAATTTTTTTGAGTTGATCGAGTTTACGAATCATTTTTTCTAACTCAAACTTTATTTGATTTTTTTTCGAGTTGAGTCAAGTTTCAGTTCAAATTTGATTGCAAATATTTATAATATTATGGTACTAATTGGTTCCAATTTACATGGCTTTCTATAACCATATACAATATATATATTTCTTCATATTTTTTTTCATATGCAATATACATATATTAGACAAAGTTGAGGGACTCAACTCGAGCTTAAAATTCAATCGACTAATTACTAAAAATTTTGAGTTATTTAAATTCTCATTTTATAACTTAACCTTTATTTGAAAATTTTCAAGTCGAGTTTCGAAATTACGAGTCGAGTTGAGTTTTTCTCACCCCTATTATGGTACTAATCAATTTCAATTTAAATTTCAATGACTTTCCATAACCATATACAATACGCATATTTCTTTATATTTTTCGTATCTGATACATATATCAACTCGAATTTAAAAATTGATTAACTAATTTTTAAAAATTTTGAGTTATTCAAATTTTCATTTCATAACTCAAACTTTATTTAAATTTTTTTTTGAGTCGAGTTAAAATTTTTAATTACTTACCACTACTTATGGGAGCTATCTGAGTATGATAAATCCTGGAGCTGCATTAATTCAAAGAGTGTTACAAATATGAAAGCCTGAAACTTTGAGTAAATTGTAACTGCAAGCCCTTTAATGCATGCATATATATCATATTAATAAGAAATTCAATACTTATTTACCACTCTTAACAATCTTCTTGCTCTGATTAAATACTGTTAAGGATTTGATTTTTGTTGTGTTTGGAGGGGCAAACCAATTTTTCCACCAAAAAAATTTTAAAAGCAACAACAAATACTCAAAAGTTTGGTTTTTAAACCTTGGTTTGTCCATTATTTAAGCCCCCAACCTTAGTTTGCTACAGCAACAAAAAACGGGGCCTAATACTGCACTGCAGTGTAGTTTTGTGATGTGACACAAAACTAACAAATTATTTTATATAAATTTTGATAAATTAAATTAATTAGTTTTTAATAATGTAATCATATTTCAAAGACTTAAGGGCTATTTTTGCTCATGTAGTAGCATAATTTATCGATTTTTCCCTTATGATATTTTCACATCAATTTGGCCCCTACACTACTCTAATTGCATCACAATTGTCCCTTGACTGACGAAAGCCAACATTGACCGTTACAGTGATGATATGATGGTCAATGATGCTGACATGACAGTTAACTATGCTGACGTGGTAGTCCACGTTTGAAGATGACGTGATAGAGGGACAAATTGATTTATTTTGACCGAGTTTAAGGGCAAAATTAATTTTTAAGACAAAAAAATTACGAATTTAAGAAAGTATTAAAAGTTTAAAATATTCAAATAACAAAAAATATAAAAATTAATAGAACATTTTAAAATAATATCAAAATATTATTAAAAATAAAAACATTATTAAAAGTATCTAAAAACAATTAGAAATTTAAAAATCATAAGTTATAAAATAATGAATTATAAATTATTTAAAAACTAAAATTCCAAAATATTTATAAAATTTTGAAAATTTTCCGTCAAAATTAGACTATTTCCTTTCTTTCAACCATCTTAGGGTATTCATTTGAGTCGTGCATTCTTTACTCTCCATTCAAACTTTGTTGCACCTCAAGTAACTGGATGTTGGTCTTACAACATGAAACTGCATATTTCAAAACTTTTCGTCTTTCATTTCAATCAGCCTAACCAGTAACCACCGTCTTTAACTACTATGGTGAAAATATATATGCACTGAAAGAGAAACTAATACACAATTATTTACGTAGTTTAACTAATTATACATGTCCACATGTTGTTATATAAATCTTGTTTAGAAAAAATAACCTTTATTTAAATCTTAAACATATAAAGAAAGAAATACTTTTGATTAACATAATTTTAATAATGTTTTTATTTATATTAATATTTTAATGTTATTTTTTAAATGTTTTATCAATTTTTATATTTTTATGTTATTTAAATATTTTAAAATTTATATTTTTTTGCCAAAAATAAATTGTGCCCTCGTACTAAACCAGAAGTAAATTTTCCCTTAAACTAGGTAAAAAAAAATTAATTTTATCTCTGTCATGTTATCTTCACACGTAAACTATCACGTCAGCATAGTTGACCCATCTTTACCGTAAACGTTTAATATTAATTTCCGTCAATCAATAGGCAATTATAATGTAATTTGACATTTTTAAGGGTCAAATTAATATAAAAATATCATAAAAATAAAATCAATAAATTAAGACTACAATACTAACAAAGTAGCCCTTTAAGCCTATTTAAAATTATTAAATTAGCCTCATGCTTAGAGCTTAACCTGGTTTTCGAGCCGTCATGTGGAGTAGTACACTAGCTATCTAAAGCTAAAGTCTTTTTTTACATAGATATTCGAACTTCAATTGTCAAATCAATAATGGAATTTCAAATTATTTAATGTTTAAAAATATAATTACCTCTAATTTAAAATTTTATTAATTTATATTTTAAAAATTAATTAATTAAATGGGAAAAAACAAATTATTTTACTTCAAAATCCAAGAAAAACCAATCCTTATATGGCACTCTTACATGCATGTGGGCTTTGATTAACGTAGTTTAATTTATTTTTTTAGTTTAAGCAACAATATATGATTTATTGATCAACTCATTTAGATCAAATTTTGTAGAAGCTCAATGTGTGAGCGACCTTCCCAACCTAATTTTTTTATTCACAGTGTCATAATTTAAATTTCTAACATTATTTAAGAAGTTAACATCTTATCTCGTTAGACCAACCAATCGTTGGTTAACGTCGTTTAACTTTAATCTTTAATGATTCTTTTCTTTTCGATTAACCTAATTATTCGCTTTAAACACGTGCCCAACTCAGCCAGCCAGACCCTAGGACAAAGCTTTAAGCTAAAGAAAAAAAGGTTAATTAATTTACAAAAAATAATCTTCATGGAAATCCAATGACACCTACATGAATAAGCTTTTGTATTGGTTGGTTAAAGTTTGAAGTACCCTAATGCTGTTCCCTACGAGATAGACAATGATTAAGCTGAGATTAAACAATTGATTAGCTTTGGAGTTTTAAGAGAGATAAACCAAAGGTTGAACACAGCGTGTCATCGAAGTGGGCCAGCAGATTTCAGAAAATCAGGCCTAAAACCTAATCCAAAATGGAAGTGATTGGTTAAAAATACATTAGTTTATGTCTTTTATGGGTAAAGTTTACCCAAGATTATCGAAATGCACATATAGGGAAGCATCAAGGTATATCAAAACCCTAGATTTTATTGTACAGATAAAAAGGCTACATGTTATTTTATTAGTTTTGCATTTCTTTTTCACTTGGATACACAGGATTTTCTCTTAGATGCACTTCCATTTTTCCACGTTTAAAATTTTCTTTATGTTTGTCTTAATCCTAGCTAACCCTATTTTTTCGATTAATTTGAGCTTTATCTTATAACGCGTAAGACTTAATAAGTTTGGTATTGATATTTCAGGTTGGGTATCCATGTCAATTAAGGAATCGATAAATTTTTGTTGGTCTCGAATCGGTCAATCAAAAAACTGTCAAGAGAGGTGAATTGGTTTCTTGAAGAATTTGATGAAAGCCGAATAAAGATAGACAATTTTGCACGATCAATTTATAGTTGTTCGACTTCTAAACCAAGTCTACATCTAGTACCTTAGCTTACCACCATTAAGGATTTTCCAAATTCACTATCTTGAATTTCTTGCCTTTAAGGACAATGCGTAACCTTACAACCCCTATATTTTACAATGGCTAAGATAGAACCACTCTAGTTTTGTAAGCCTAAACTAGAACCTCTCCCTTTTTAGATGGTATGTTTGAATAAACAATTAAGACCTCTCAAGGTGTATGTTTACAAGAATTAAGCTCACCGACAAAGAGTACAAAAGATAAACAATAAAGTACTCTATACACTATGTATAAGAGAAATGACGAAATAAAGAATTAAAGACTCTTTCTCTTGATCATTAAGCTTGGATAGTAGTAGTAACCTTCTTCAATTTTTCTTGGCTTGCTCTTATAGTGTGAAATGAGTTTCTAGTCGTTTATGACCGTTGGGGAAGGTTTGTAGTCGTTGGAAGGTGATTTTCCTTCATTAAAAGTAGTTCTGTCTAGTGAATATCGGTACTTGAAAGTGGGTAACATACCTGCAATAAAATCAAATAAAACTAGTCATTGTAAGCCTTTAGGTACTAGTACTAAATGGCTGAGTATCGGTACGACATGATGGGTATAGATATTGATGGGCAGTACTATTAGAGTATGTCCAAAGACCAGTCATAAGATGATTGTAAATGACATTTGTTTTACCTTGTTTATTAATACATAGGCATTTTCATTATTATTTTCAGTTACTATTTTGCGTTCATAAATAAACTGAATTATAATAAAGTCCTTAGAATAATATGGTTATTCTTAAATGTCCTTAGTCGAGTATTATTATGGGCATAGACAACAATAATGCATCAAGATTAATTTGTAGTTGATTGATGACAAAGTTGTCATTGACATGGAGATGTCAAAATCAATACATAAGTATGTGTTAGAGAATGACATATTGGACTGACCCGCTATGAGCATATTTCTTGGATTATTATGTGACAGTCACAACATTTCTCATAGTGGTAACTACATGTATGATCCTCAAACTTGAGATCATCATTATTTCAACATCGTGAGTGACATATTTTGATACAGTCAAACATGTGTCGTAACTGACTGTTGGGAAACACCGATACACCCCATGGCGCAGTGGAAAAATTATCTGGCGTATTTCGCCAGTGATCCATGTACGAGGAACGAATCCAGGGTGAAAAGGGGTGGAACGTTACCTTAAATAAATCTGAAAAGTCGTAGGTAGTTAGGAGAATCCAATTCTTCTAACACGATATCGAATCCAAGTCGTCACAACAGCGTTCCGACCTCTACGCAGTCCACCCGAACGAAACGAACAATATTTTACTTCTCTAACTATTAGAGAGGTTTTTCGCAAAAGGCATATCTCTAAAGAAACCTAATTCTAATTAAATTCGGATTCATTAAATATACAACATATTTAACTGAATATAATTAAATATGTAGAATCTAATTCTACTTTAATTATGTTTCTTTAGAGATATGTATTTTAATAGTATTTGATAATTTCAATAATTATCCAGTATTAAAATATATAAACAAGATTATCTATAATTACAATAATTATAATAATTTCGGTTTTTACTTATTACGTGTACAACAAGTTTGTACACATGCTATCTAGTCGATATTTGTTCGTTTCAATCATAGGGTGTAATACCCCAAAATTTGTTATGTTGACTAAGGGTCATTTAGTGCTAAGATAAGGGCTTTAAAGCTTACTTAGTGACTAAAATGACAAAAATATAAAAGTTAGGATTTTCTCAATTATGAACTGTAGAAAAGAAATTTCTGAGGTTTTAAGGTGTCATGTGATAGAGAACGAGTAAAATAGGATACTCGCAAATTTTAGTTAAAATTCAAAGAAAATTGGAATGAGAATTTAAGGTTAGAGTTTAGTGACCAAAATGATAAGTTTTAAAAACTTGGGTGGTACAAGTTGAAATATGAAAAGTTGAAGGACCAAAGTTGTAATTTCCCAAAAGTTAGGTATTTTATTTCATAAATAGATAGAGCCCCTATTGGTGTGGATCGAATGAGGAATTACTAATTTAATCTGATATTTTGATTATTGGGAAATTATAGTCAAAGTTTAAGTGGAATTCAGGTACCCGGATTGAACTGGAAAATTTTGAAATTTTACCATATGTTAGAGAAAGGCTATAAAAGTCATTTCCGAGTGTTGGAAATATTTTAGTTCGATTCAGGATGAATCCTGTGATTTATTTTGGTTAAGGAATTTATTTAGTAACCGATAAAAATTCTCGGTATTTATTGGTAAATCGATCAAGGTAAAAGTTCGGAGGTGATTCCATAGACTTTGGAAGAGTTATAATATATTATTTTATGGATATTTGGAGAATTTATCAGTAAATGTTTTATCTTGTACATGGATTAAACAGATCATGGAGAAAAATTTGATATAGATTACGGGAATAAAAATGTAGTATAAGATATCGAATTTCGATTAAACTGCAAAGTTAAGCGTGCTCAAGGCATGAGATGAGTGACCTTTTTGGGAAGGTCTCTTGTCAGTAATTGAGACTGATAAAAAGGAATCAGTTCGAGTTAATATTATTCGTATGGATATCCGATAAAGATTTCGGATAAACTATCAGTATATTGGACCGAGTCAAAATGTCAAGATTTTGATTTTTTTTACAAAACTATGGAATATTTTATTAGTCAACAATATTTATTTATGGAGATCATAATTTTGAGAATTTCAGATTTTACTCGATAGTTTGGAAAATGGAAAATCGTAGTAAGTGATTATCGAGTAATCAGATCGAATTGAAATTTTAAAGGCAGTTCCATAAGCCATGGAAAATTCATAAAGTATTATTTTTATGAATATTTTAATGTTTCTAGTTGGAATCTAACTAGACTTGGTTCCATTTTTACAAAATGGCAAAAAATTTGTTATTTAAGTGACTAGTTTTGGTAATTTTGGTAATTTGGTCACAATGGCGATTTTGAAATATTTTGAAAGTACCATGGGTAATGTGGTAATTTCCCATTTGAAAGCATTACTCTAGTTTGGTTAGAGTTGAATGGGATTTGGTTGGAATTGAACTAGAATGGCAATATGTAAATTATAATTTAGTTGGAGGTTAATTTTGGAATAATGATTAAATTAAATAAAAAATTCAAGTTAATATATACATGTGGCATAAATCAAATAAATATGAACACATTGTTCATCTTTCTCCAATATATTTCGAAAACCATGGAGATGGAGAGAGAAAAAAAATATACAAAAAATTTCCAAGGCAATTTTGAAGGCTTTAAAGCAAGAATCAAGGTATGATCCTTTAGAATAATTTGTTATACATTTAATTTTCTAGATTTTGGTAGTAATATTGCATGGTGTTATGAAGAACTACTTGAATTATTGATGAGAAAGAATTAGGGAATTGATGTGCTAAGTTGAAATTAGGACTTGAATTACATGAATTCAATGTTGTTTTGATGAAATAAAGCTTAGATTTAGATTAATTTAATGTTTGAAGACATAAACCCTAACCCTAGAATTTGGGGTTTTATTTAGGGTTTTTAAATTAAGGATGAATATGGAAGATTTATGATTCTATAAGCTTGATTTTGATGTTGGAATGAAAAATCCTCAACTAGTTTTCAAAGTGACTATTTCGACATGTTTGGAAATTTAGGGAAAATATTGTAAAAATTATTTTATTAGTGGATTTGAAGAGATTATGAATTTAGAAGCTTGATTATGGCATTAGGACTAAAATAAAGTCCTTTAGAAGTTTAGATTCCCAAATTTGCCAAGTAGGAAGAATTTGGGAATTTAAGTGTTAATTTTTGGAAATGAAGATCTTATGTTGCAAAATTAATTTAAGCATGTTAGAATGTTGTTTGGATGAAAAATGAGCCTAGAGAAGCTAAGTGACCAATTCAGAAAGCTTCAAAGTTAAGGGACCGAATCTGAACTTTTATGAAATTTGAGTGTATTCATGTAATTAATGATGTTGGAGATATGAAATTGATGTTAGAATGCTAAACCGATGTTGAATCGAATTAGTGACCATTTTGATAATTTGTCAAAATTAAGTGACTACATAGGAAATGAATTATTGGATGGGGATTAAATCTGATTTGTTATTAAATTAATAGAATTAAGGTAGTAATGTTGATTTGAGGACTAAATTGTAAAGTTAAGAAGTTTGAATTCTTACCTTTGCATTTTAGTGACTATTTTGGCAAAGAAAAAAAATTGAGGGAATTATTTTGAATAATTATTTGATGAAGAAGATGATGAATTGGTGGTTTGAAACAAGTGATGGGACTAAATTGACAAGTAGAAAAATAAGAAGAAGTTAGTATGAATTAGAAGTTAATTATGGAAAGCTATGTAGAATATTGAAATTTTGGCAGTGAATTTGAAAATTTACCATAAATTCTACAAACGTGTTTAGATGATGAATTTTATATCGATGTAAAGATTTGTTCGTCTAGTTTCGTCTCCAACAAACGGAAACTGATTTCGAGTTCCGAGTAAAAAGATATGAATTTTTAATCGAATGAAGGTCATAAAATTTCAGAGCAGTTTTTGGTTAGGACAGCTTTGTGACGGGAGTTTGAAGAATTTTCATAATTTTTGTAGATTTTATTAAATTATGTGCTTATACCGTTAGAATCTTTATCGAATCTAGTTCTTACAGTATGAAGGATATTAAAATCCAATGTGTATTTTGATCTTTAGAAGTAAAACTCTGAAGCTAGGACAAGTTGACAGAAAATAGAATTTGATACATTTTGTATCTAAATGTTTGATAACAAGCTCGGAAGAATTATTGGAAGTTCAAATTGGTCATTAAGGACCAAAATGAATTTTTGGACATAATAAGGAAGGAAGGAAAATTATGGAAATTCTTATGTTAAATAATTAATAGCTTGATTGAAATATTGTTAGAAGTGGATCTAATAAATGTTTATTTATATTCATGTGGTTAATGAAGTCAAATCCGAATCAAAAGAAGATTCGAGGTACTATGAAGGAGAGAATCGAGTAGAATTTAGTGAGGCATGCTAATAAATGGCCCATGTGAGTGCATTCTTACTTATTTATAATATATGTGAAATGAATGAATGCATTATTATCTATATATATATATATATGAGAAAACTTGCAATAAGTCAACCTTGATATTAATGAAAATATATGTCGACCAAAGTTATGTAAATGGCATGAAATATTAAATGACATATGTGATACATGGATATGGCATAATGATTTATCTAGGATAAATCAAATTTCAGACTTTGGGTATGAAATACTGATTATCGAATTATGGTTGATAATATTGATGTGTTGGATATTGAAGGTGAAAATAATACATTATTATGCCCAAGTACTAGTGTGAGAGTCTTTGGTATAATTGGATATCCAAAAAGAGTTATAGCAGCTGCGAACTAGTACTACAGTGCTGAGATAAAGTAGGCACTACGGTGTTGAAGGTATGAGGAGCAAAGAGCGTCCTCGAGTACGTACTCACATCAGACGCTACGGCGTCGTAGACACTACGGTGTCGGACTCATATACCATAGGTTCACATGAGAATCTTTGGTATAGTTGGATATCCATAGGGTCTTAGCAGCTGCGTCTGCAGGAAAGACTCTACGGAGTCAGTTCAAACACTATGGTGTTAAAAGGCACAAAATGTGCTAGGATGAGAAGCAAAGGGCGTCCTCGAGTACGTACTCATCTCAGATGCTTCGATGATGCAGACACTAAAGAGTCATAGACACTACAGTATCATGATGACTCACGTACCATGGCATCACATGATTTTGTACTTCAGGCAATATTAAAAGATATGATATGCAGATGATTGCATAATGAAAGTATGGTTATGATAAATGATATGATATGCAAATGACTGCATAATGAAAGTATGATTATGATAAAGGAAATAATATGCAAATGATTGTATGATGAAAGTACGACTATGATAAAGGAAATGATATCAAATGATTGCATGAGGAAAGTATAACCATGTTACATAATATAATATACAATTGATTACGTGATGAAAGTATGACTACTTGATGATCATGAACCATAGATATCATGATTTTATGACAGAATTGATAGATGATATGAAACATATTGTAAGCATGTTTATGTCAAAGAAATTATTATGCATGTGAATACCAAATGAACATAGAATAATGATGATATGAATCATATTGAAAACATGTTTATGTTGAAGAAACTTTTATGCATGTGAACACCTGATGAACAATGATGATATGACTCTTAAGATAGTCATGATACATGATTAATTCTGCATTACAGATGGCTTGATTTTATACTTTGGCTATAATACTTGAAATGCAATTATGCAAGTAGTTAAGCTAAAAAGCTTAACGCACACAAGACTGGTAAGACATATCAAATCTTGTGATTTAGATATTATATTGAACAAATGAACTACACAAGTAAGGCAGTTCTATATATGATAAAATGTTATCAACTGCAATTGAAAATCATTTGCCATCTTGCAGAGCTGTGTTATTATAATTATTGTTTGTATTATTATGATTATTTTTCACTAAGTTGTACTTAACATGTCACACGTAGGTACGTCAAACGAGATAACAAAGGAGGAGCTACACATCATTGAATCAAGTTAATCTGCATTATCAGTAAGTATCACCACATCCTAGTCTAGTGGGGTATGAATTGAATTTAAGTAAGTAGCTATTTTTGTATGAACTAGAAACATGACTAAGTTTTGAGAAATTAAGAATATTAGAAAATATACTTTAAACGGTTTTAAACTTAGTTGGTTGTTTATTGTGTAGTGATTATGAAAACTGAGAAAGGGTCAACCACTGAACTACTTTGCTAAGAAAAAAATATTACAAGTCTGAAAATCAGGGTAAATTAGTTAGCAACATCTTTAATGTGTATTCGAATATCAAATACATGTTGAGGGTGTTACATAAGGTGTGACCCTTGTAGGTTCATATAACGTTAGCAGTAATATCTAGAACAATTCTAATATTACAAGTAATGAGTGGCATCTAGCAATGCATCATTGCTACCTAAGTTACACGAAGTCATGGTTTGACATAACCTTTTTTCGTGATTAAATATTTTTTATGTATTACATTCCTTTTGTCCTCATATCTAGATCGGACACAAGTCATGGAATAGTCACACTTGTATAGTCCATCTAATATTTCTTGATATCTTGAGTAGACTATTACAAATGAATAACTATGATATCTCATATCAATTTGTTCGAGCATGGCCATGTATTTTCTAGTCTCACTCAATCAAGTGGCCTATGATATTACTCCTATTATGTAGGAGGGACAAATCCTATCTTGATCAACCATATACCGCTACATAGAATGCGACATATCCAATATTAGTCTTTAGTGTAGTCAGTTACAACAGATGTTTGAACGCATCAAAATATGTCACTCACGATGTTGAAATAATAATGATCTCAAGTCTGAGGATCATACATGTAGTTATCACTATGAGCAATGTTGTGACTGCCACATAATAATCCAAGAAACATGCTCATAGCGGGTCAGTCCAATATGTCGTTCTCTAACACATACTTATGTATTGATTTTGACATCTTCATGTCAATGACAACACTTTGTCATCAATCAACTACATATTAGTCTTAATATATTATTGTTGTCCATGCCCACAATAATACTCGACTAAGGACATTCAAGAATAACTATATTATTCTAAGGACTTTATTATAATTCAGTTTATTTATAAATGCACAGAATAAGACTAAAAAATAATAATGGCTTTATATTAATAAACATGATAAAAATAAGTATATCTTTTATAACCATCTCATGATTGGTCTTTGGGCATAATCCAACACTGACTACACTATAAAGAGCTAGATTTCATGTCAGAAAACCAAGTTTGGACCTTGGTTCACCTGAAGGGTTAAGCCCATAGTGTAATACCCCAAAATGTAGGTTAGAATTATGCCACTAATTTAAGTGTGACTTAAATTGGTTTAAGATATCTTATGATTAGAAAATTTTATGAATTAAGGACCCGAAGTGAAGCTTGTAAAGTATGTTGGCCAATTTAAAAGGATTGAATCGAAGAATTTGATTATTTAAAGTTTTGCATGTAAAATTTTAGAGAGATCAAGAGCTTGTGCACATGTCAAAATTTAGTGAAGACATGATTAGAGGGGGGTCAGCTAATTGAAGGAATAATTAAAATCATTCTTCTCCATCCCCTCTTGGCCGAACCATCCTAAAACTTTGAGAGTAAAGTGAGAGAAAACTGAATCTTAGCCATGGAACCTTGGGGTGGAGCTTTGATCTAGTTTAGATTTTGAAGGTTTATTTGAAAAGCTTAAAGAAGAAGGTGAAACACTCTACTTATATTCTTAATTTATTTGAAATGTGGAAATTGTTTGTGAAATTATCTTTGAATGATGTGTTAGATGTATTGTTTAGCTTGAGATTGTTGGAGCGTGATTAAAACGTCAAATGGTTGTTCTAAGATCTTGGATTTTATAAAATTTGTAAGTTGATTTGGTGATTTGGAACATGTCATGATCGAACATGATATTAGAATAGTAGAATTTTGATCACCTAGTTTAATATCAATAAATTCGAAAGTAATGTGGACTTGTATGAATCAAATTTGGGGCAGTTTTGAATGCTACATTACTATTAAGGAATTTTGGTGTTGCTTGAAATAATTTAATAATTTGGTTATGTTTTTACATGATTAGAAAATATAGGTTACATTTGAAAATTTGAGGTGGTCACTTTGCTAGATAACTTCACATTATGGACTGTTATGAATCGAATTGCTAGAGGACTGTTATAGAAATTGATTAAGGACTAATCTATTAAGTCTAAGACATGGAATGGTTTAGTAAATTGTAAGGGCTGATTTGCTATAAAATGGATTGCTTAACACATGAAATTAAAGGACTGTTTTGCTATGAAAATAGATTGTTTTAAGTATGAATAAGTGTAAGAATGAAAACAAGGCAATCTAGCATTTATATAAAAATTAGGGACTGTTTGGTGTACAAATATGTATATATATGTAAGTGGACTATTTTGGATACATAGGAAGGTATACGGAATAGTTTTGCATGTATAATTGTGTACCTATGTAATTGAAACTGTTTTGTATATATATATATATATATGAGCTTTGTAGAATAGTTTTGCATACATGTAAATATTAGAGGATTGTTGTGTACATGAATATAAGTGAATATTTGTGATTAGGGGCTGTTTTAGATAATTAAGAATGTTATGGGCTATTTTGGGTATCCATATAAGTATACATGAAATTTTGGACTGCTTTGTGCATGTAGGCATCTTAATGGGTTAATTTGTGTGAAAGTATATATATATAGTTTTTACAAAATGAATGTTGTTAAGAACCTTCCTAATACAAGATTTTTACCCCTTGATACAATTAAACCAAGAAGAACTAGAAGGAGTAATGGCTAAAGTATACTGCATAGTAGATAAGCAAGAGGGACTCACAATATGGGAGCAAAAATTAGCCGGGAATAAACTGTGAGTGTAGTTTAAAGTCCCGGGATGAATTAGAAACCTTCACAAGCATTTCTTGCTGATTTTATTTTATCGTTCTATCATGAATTACAATATGCCTAAATAAGCTTGAACTCGAGGTAAGACCTTAAATGATAAGTACGATGATATGAAATACTTGATCATGATATGCTTTATTTGAACCTGATCATATGCGGCAATAAGAATTTGTCATAGTACGTGTTTGATAGAAATTTTGTTTACAATGAACCTTGTATATGTCTCACTTAATCGCCAATAAATCCTTGCTAAGTTTGAGTATGAATCGAGTATCATAAATAAATCACATATGTGCTTAATATGATGTGTGTCAGACAATGTTTAATAGTGTCCTGATTTTGGAGTCATACTTAATACTAACTTTGTCATGATTTGAAAAGTTGTAAGTCTTGATAAGATGAAGGAAATGACATGTCTCTATGAATTATCTGAACATAAGGATATGGTTACCTTGTAAATTATGCATGCTTGATAATAACCTTGTTACATTACCATTCGAATAAAGGAATAAGTAATTGGAAAATATACGAATTGATTACATACTTGATATGAAAGAAGAAAAGACGTGTTCATATGATGTTTTGATCATGGAGCTATGCTCATGTTGTCTCTGATGTGATAAAAGTAAAATAAGAGCCTTGGTTTCGAGTCAGTCTTAGGTATAGTTGGCATGCTATAGAGTCCATAGAGCTCATGTTTGGGGTGAACTATGGTCCTGGACTACGGTCCTTATGAGGCGACAGTAGGAGGGATGTATGTGGGTTACTTGGCGATAGTAGGAGAGATTGACCGGTACTTTGAGTACCTTTTTGTTTGGCGACAGTTGGTTGGGGATTCGAGTACCTAGGCTACTTGATACTCAAGGCTATGTTAAAGACAAAGTATGAGAATTGTAAATATAACAATTAAATGATTTTGATATTTCATGTTATTATTGGCAATACATGAATCATGACATGTAAGGTTGAGAAGTTATTGTATGAAACTTATGAACATGATATACTTGTTAGAATATCACAAAGAATGCTCATAAGTTAAAATTATGGACTCATAATAATAGCTTACAAAACAAGTGCTAAATACCTATACAATTCTTGTAATTTCTTTTAAGAAAGATGTAGGTTATGTTCGATTATTTACATATATGTGTGTATATACATATTTATATGCTTAGATATTCTTTTATATGTAAATTGTTGAATACCGTATATATGTGTACATATTGGATTGTCCTTGCTCCAGATCTATAAGTAAATTATGTTTGTGGTTTGATATACCTATGTATTTTGTCTAATAGTTTATACTTATAATTTGATATGTTTGACACTTTATAGTCAAGTAATCCATGAATAGAGTTAACATGTTTGATAATCTGTACGCCAAATAATCTATGATGTGGTCTGTTATGTTGAGATCTCATATGATAAATAATCTTTGTTTATAAATTTGATATCATATATTCTAGGTACTCTATGATATGGCGTGATATATTGAGATCATACATGCTAATAATCTTTGTTTATAGTTTAAAATGTTTGATACCTTATAAGTCAAGTAATCCATGACTAGGGTTTGATATGTTTTTTAACTTGTGTATCAAGTAATCGGTGGTTATGGTATGAAAGGTTATGTAAGATAACTTTCCTGAGAAATAGATAATGATATATGCCTATCCAAATGCTTTTGATGAGTGAAAAGCTTGTAATTAAATCTTGTACTAATTGGGGTGATGATACATACCTGGTCCGAGTGCTTTAATTAAAGAATAACCAAGTAATCTATGTTATAATTAAATATAATTAATGTCTTATACGCTTAGTAACCCATGAATAGGATTTAATATGACTAGCACCTTGTATGATAAGTAACTTGTATAAGGGAACGCTAAGTATGATATCTTATATGACAAGAAAGCTTCACACTCATGTAATGTTTGATAACTCATATGATAAGTAATAGTTGTATGATAAAATGTAGATAAGTTTAAAGAAAATAAATATATATGTAAATTTGAGTAGGCTAAGTTAAAGGAATCCAAGAAGTTTATATGATAAGATCATTGGATGATAGTAATGGCTAGCATAACAAGTAATATGAACTCAATGATAATTAATTACTATTGTACGAACAGAAAAGTTATGATAAAATGTTACTTACAAATGGTTGCCTTGAATGAGTAAATGTTTATGCATTAATCGAATTACATGTGGACAATAGTGTAAAATTTATCGAGTATATTTGTAAATGTATATTTGATTGGTTCGAACTTCTACATGTGCAAATGTTTATATTGTGTTTAAATATAATGAGTATATGTAGATATGTTTAGTCTGAAATCTCATGTAAATATGTTTATACCTTGTCTGAATAACTGTATTCATACATGTCTATGTTTTATTTGAAATTCTCCCATGAGAGCATGCCCGTCATGTTCAAATTTTATGTCTAATTGTGTACAAGTTTGATCTGAATATCATGTTAAGTATGATTACCCTACGTGAATGCATTATATATAAAATTATTGTTAGGTTGATCAATTGGTCTCAAAATAGCAAAACCTCTTGTTTAAGATTAAAAATCTTGTATGAGTAACAGATTCGTTGTACGAGATAGATTATGGTTTCATGACTTTAGTTGTTTTAAGCTACCTCACTAAGCTTATGCTTACTCTTTACTTCTTAACATTTCAGGGTAACCTTGCCTTTCATTTTCTAGAGAGCTTGGACAAGATCACAAGGATCATGATGTATGTTTGTAAAATCTTTTAGTGTACTCCTAGTTGGTGGCACATAGTGGTTAAGCATGCATTGAGTATTCAAATTTCTTTTATGGCTTATTATGTATATAAGCCTAGTAAGTATATAAGTATGTAATGGGCCTTTATTATTTCTTGGTGTTTGCTTGTTGTATATGTTTTATTAGTTAGTAAGATTTAATAGTTGCTTATTAGCTGAGTTATGCTAGTGATGCATTTGAACGTTAAACCATCTTAGAAATCACGTGAATCATGATACTTAAATGGATTGAGATCAGTAAAGATTTGGTAGGACACCCTATAAATTGAATAAGATTAGAAGTTATAAACAAAATAGTTGTTATATTAAAAATTAGTTATCCTGTTTTGAATACGATATGTTGATTAATTATCTGCAGGACTTGTAGGTTGATAAATCGTCTTGATGGCATGTGTGTATGCTAATTTCAATTATGTATATTATTGAGTTAATCCTTAAGTAAATGTAGTATGTTTGTTTATTAAAAAGGGCTAGTCTAATGGTTGGAATAAGTAAACGTTTAAATGTCAACGACTTCCGTTTTTTATCATGTTATTCAAGGGTGATATATGTCTGTCTAAGATTGAATTACACATCTTTTTATCTTGATATTTGTAAATAAAGGTGGTTAATACTCTTTTAGAAAGTCTTTAAATGTCTCAAATGTTTACTCATTGATTAAACTATGTTATACATACATATATGATGTCCCAATGCTTACCATGATTTTATACTTAGTAGTAATAAACGTTATGATCTGAAGTACTTAACTCATAAGGGCAAGCTATAGTCTGGTAATCGAAACATCTTCGCTTAGTATATGCACATTTTGTTGGCTTGTGAGTTAAAGTTGAAATCTTATCCAACCTATAATAAAAAAGGGGAAGAAGAAATATTTAAAATTACCCTGAATTCTGTTCATATGCTATTTGTGAAGTGCTAAGTCGTCATATCTCTGTTTCAATGTTGTATGTTTTTTTAAATGTTGGTTTCTTAATACTTCCTAATTTGGTTTACTCCTAAGCCGGGTTAGGGGTGTTACACATAGGGTGCAAGTGGGTTTTCAAAAAGAAAACTAGCATGGGTGGTAATGTACAAACATACACAGGACGATTATTCACTAAGGGTTTTCGTCAAATTCATGGTATAGACTATGATGAAAACTTTTCACTTGTTGCTATGTTTAAATCCATCCGGATCTTACTTGTGATAGCTGTATTTTATAATTATGAGATATGTCAAATGGATGTTAAAACCACTTTCCTTAATTTAAAACTAGATAAGGATGTGTACATGACAAAACCTGAAGGTTTTGTTAATCCAAAAGATGCCAAAAAAATATGCAAGCTACAAGGGTCCATTTATGGATTGAAGCAAGCTTCTCGAAGTTGGAATCTTTGTTTTAACGATGCAATCAAAGACTTTGGTTTTATCAAAAATGAAGATGAACCATGTGTTTTCAAGAAAATTAGTGGGAGCACTGTCATATTTTTGGCCCTGTATGTGGATGACATACTGATAATAGGAAAGGACATACCTAGCTTACAGTCTATAAAAACTTGGGTAGAAAAAATGTTTTTCCATAAAAGACTTGGGTAAGGCATGTAACCCCCTCGACCCAGCCTAGACTCCAGACCGAGCCAAGTGAGCTACATTAGGTTTGCCAAGACAAACCCGAACGAATTACATAGAAAATAGTCCACTTTTTTCATTTTATCTTATCTAAATACAAAAATTAAGTCCTAAGGTGATCATATTGGCAGCGGTGTAGTCTACAACCAAATCGGGCATTGAATTGACATCCAATTGAACGAGAACGCACTTCAGGGACCAAATTTTAATTTTGGAAAATTAAGAGGACTTCCTTAAATCCAAAGTTACCAAACCTTAATTAGTTAGGTTTCATGCATACCGGTTAAATTTCAACTTTAATTAATCATCCAAACTCATTTAATTGCATGATCAAGAAATAGGGACTAAACTGCAAAGATTCAAAATTTGGAAAGCATATTACCAGAAATAACTGACAGCATACCGACACGCCCCTCTCTCACATTGATACAGGTTTATTTTACAAAGGGTATTAGTACGGTCCTCAAGCGTACCGATATGGTTATTCGGTATAAAAAATAGGGATTCTAGTAGCTAAAGGACATACGGATATGGTTGCATGTGTACCGACACTAGTTATAATTTTAGCTACGCTTATACCGATATGGCTACAAGCTGTACCGATACAAATGTACAATTTTACACAGATTTGAGCCAAGACAGACCTCGCGTACCGATCCTTGAGGACCTGTACCGGTACGGCCTAGTCTGTAATGACCTCTTGGTCGAACATATGACACTTTGGCTCAATCTAACTCACTCCGAACATCTTATAAACATCATATAACATCCTAAGCAACATTTCCACAATCAAATAGGCATGGTAGAGGATCATTCACATCATAGCAAAGCCAAACAAAGATCTTGTGAGCATGATCTCTACCCAAGCATGAAAAACCTATCCCAACCCCTCAAAGCAAGACTTAAAACCTCATACAAATCCATAACATCAAATGAAACTTGTCCAAACCAGGGAGTAACCGAAACAACCCTCCCAATTGCAACTTGGTCACATTGCCTCTTATTACTATTAAGTATTTATAAAATCGTACTTGAATTAGCCCAATTCCTTCGATTTCTTCTTGCTTGCTCGCTGTCCAAAATGCTTACTTTTCTACATTGATGAGAAAGGAGAGCGTAAGCTTATAAAGCCTAGTGAAGGAATCTCAAAAACACTCATCAATGCATTTAAAACCATTTGCTTTCAAACATGTATTAAATCATGCCAAAACATTTCATGCTTCTATTGTCTTTCCAAAACATGCACTTTTAAACATTTGCATTACATGTATCATGGATTTCTATCACAAACCTCAATTTAAGCTTTCTCATGCTAAAATCTCAAAATAGCAAGCTTAAAGAGCACCACATATATAAACCATATTATACAAAAATAATCGATTTCTCATGATACATTAAATCATATATTGGCATTCAAGTGACCCAAAAACCATTTCAATCGATTTATAAAAACACATTGAATACAAGGATTTCTCAAGTGGTTCTTTCGACCACTTCACATACATGCTTGAACCGGAGCTGGTACTACTACCCCTCAACAGTTATGATGTATAAATCTACCAGTGGGAGAATTGGCACAATTTTGACCCCTCAACCGCTGCGGTTCTCATGGTGGAGCATGCCACACTCTTGACTCCTCGACACACATGAGACGGCTTATTATAGCGCACTTTAAACCCTATGGCATGCCAACTATATCCGATAACTTTTAATCACAACTACTTGCTAATATAATCTATAAAACCACATTACCTCATTGTTTTACATATACATCAAATCAAACCAATTTCCAATACATTAAATCATGTATTCAAGTATTCCCAAAACTCTTTTCATAAACCATTTGTCATACTAAAAAATCATCACATATGATAATTTGCCACATCTTGCATTTCTAAAACATGCATATAACAGTAGGTAACCAAAACCTTAAACATGTTGTAACACCCCGATTTTGGGCTTATATGTTTAAAGGTTAGTTCGAAGGTCCGGTGGACCGATATTAGAGATTTGAGTCAGTTTTGGGATTAAATTGGATTAAATATTTTTGAAGGTGGTAAAATTGTGGAAAATATTCTAAAATCATTATTAAATATATTAATGATTGTGGTGAAATCAATTTTGGAAAAGGAGTTTTGAAAATCAGACATATTGGACTAATGACCAAAATGCAAACTTTGAAAACTGTTTTTGGTGGTTGTTTTGTAAATAGTCAAAACTTTGAATCTTTAAGGGGCTAACTTCCCTAAAAGTCTAATAGCAGACTTTGTCCATTAATTGGCTATTTTAAAAGTATTTTAGAAAATATAAATAGGTTGGGGAGAATTAATTTGTTAATTAATCTCTTAAAGCAAAAATCACGTAACTACTTTCTCAAAATATTTTCTCTCAAAATCTCTCCAGCCAAACATCAATTTCTTCTTCTAAATATTCAGGTAAACCTTTCTTTTCTTAAATCTTTTGTTTGTAAATGATTTCTTCTTGTTAGTTTTCCAAAACCTTATTGTTTTAACTTTGTTTTCTCATTTAAATCATCCAATTAAGGGAGAAAGCATCCATTAGAGGTAAGGTTCATTATCCTCCTCTAATGAAAGTTTCTTTACTGAAATTCCCAAGTTGTTGACTCTTTACAATTGTTTTCTAATGTGTTTTGATAGTTTAATTGAGGAAAATTGGTTTAATTGTGTTTTGATTGATGAAATTGTTGGATCTTCGTACTTGTTCTGTTTTGCTGGGATATTGACCAGATTAGATCGTGATTTTGATGTTTAATTGAGTTGATATCTTGGTTTTAACATTGTAATCCCGAAACAAGTTGAGTCTCTAATGTTTAAGGTTGTTAATCAAGGGTTTTGGGGTGATAGTTGAGTTTAATCATTGCTGGAAGTAAGAGGATGTTGGGAAAAAAGTTTTTAGATGTTAATTGAGGAGGTTTGGTGTATTGAATTGTTATATTATGGCTGGGTTGAATTTTGGAAGTGCTTGAGGATGATTTTGATATGTTTCGGATGGTTTTTAAGTGGGCAACTTGAGAGTTGTGGGTAATTGCTCGTTGACAATGGTTTGAATGCATAATGATGCATTTGCCCTCTCGTTTTATATGGTTAAAATAGGGGATAATCAAGGCGATGAAGCTTGACGTTATTTGTTACTTGACGGGAGCTCGATTCACGTTGACGAGCAAGGCGAGGTGTATCGGTGAGTGAAAATTGGTTTAAATGCCTTTCAAAGGTTTAAATAAAAGTTGTTGGGAGTTTAGGGTAAGCGTGAAACACTTACCTAAGCTCAAAAGAAAGTTTCCCTCTTTTGCTCTTTAATATCGATTTTGATATGAGCATGTGTAATTCATGTTTAGGTCGTAAACATGGTTTGTTTTATATACTGGAAATGCATGATTTTAAGTACACATACAGGGGTTTAAAAGTATAAGAAATGCTTGTGAGCATTGGTTTTATTCCGGTCGGGAATGGTGTTATTTCTTTGGCAATGTGATTTGTATATGTGGTGATTTTGTATAATGCATTGTAAAACAGTGAGTAAATGGTTTTGTAAAGGATATATTGGCTATGTTACATGATGAGAAAACATTCGGTTATAGTTGGCATGCCACAGGATGAAGTGCACTATAATATGTTAAAAATCGATCATGGTGAAGGGTCCTTGAGGTAAACAGTCGACTACTCGGACTATGATGTTGTCACTTGGGTTGAGCGGTTCGTTCCTCTTGTTGATGTTGATCTTGAGGTCGGCAAGGGTGTTGTATCATGCGGTCGGCATGGTATGGGTTATGGTAGTGGTCGACTATCATGGGAGATCCGTGTATCCAAAATGTAAGGTTAACGGTCAGTTACCTAAAGATTAGCAGTCGGCTAATCAAGGATAGTGGTCGTCTATCCGGGATCACTATAAATGGCAATATATGCAAGTTCACATGTTGAACCTATTATAATGCTTTGGTATTTAAGCATGGTTTATGATATAATGCTTTGGGATTTAAACATGGTTTATGATATAATGCTTAAGCATGATAAAATGGTTTAATGCTTGGGATCTAAGAATGGAATTTATATATGATGTTGCATAAGGGTCGTTATGCATGTTTCGGTCGGAAATAATGAAAATGTTTGGGTTGTTAAGCATGTTTTGAAAACAAGTGGTTTTGGTTTTCAAATGGTTTTTATTACATCATTGTTTTAAGAGCATCCTCACTAAGCATGTTTGCTTACACTCTCTTTTTCCTAATGATGCAGAGCATTAAGGTTGGGGGCAGCAAAGGCAAAGTTTAAAGTGATCCAAGTGCAAAACTACTTTGAGTATGAACTCGGTTTATGTTTCCAATTAATAAGGCAATGTGTTCGCCATGTTTTTGGGATTTGTAAATCTATTTTCTCATAGCTTTTATGCATGTGAAGTGCTGTATTTTATTATTGGTTTGATATTGTTGAACTTGTGTGGATCCTTGCTTATATTGATGCTAGATGAGTGCTTAGGAAAGCATTTAGTTAATTTGGAATGGTTGCCTTGTTTTGATGATTCAAGCAAGTTTGTTCGGATGCTTTAGATGTGTAAGCATGATGAGTATGCCTTAAAAGTGTCTAATATGAGTTTTGGTTGTTTGGTAGAATGATATTAGGAAGCATGCCTATAGAATATCTTGGGGTGTATGAATGACATATAATGTTGTTGGTTCTGTGTTGTTTTGGAATGTATCCTAGTAATGTTGCTTAAGTCGTGTTGGAGTGTTTTGATTATCATCAAAGTGTGTATAGACAACATTTTGGGACATTGTAGGTCTAGACGTATCGAAACAGGTGTCCCCATACCGGTATAGCTAGGCTATTTTAGGCATAGCATTTCGATATGCGGGAGTGTGTTTCGATACGGGTAAGCCTTTACAGGCATAGCGTTTCAATACTCGAGCAAGTGTTTCAGTACGGTCTAAAGCTTTTTAGCTAGGCATTTTGATAAGCAGGCTAGTGTTTCGCTACGAGCTTAAGCTACTAGAATCTGAGTTTTGGAAATTGTTAAGGCATACTGAAGCACCCGTACGGGTATCGGTACGGCTGCAGTTATTTCGGTTATTTGGAATGTTTGAAGTTCTGTTTTCTTTCATTTTAGTCCCTAAGATTTTGTGAATGCAATTGTTTGAGTTTGGATGATCGTTTCAACCTGAAATTTGACATGTAAGCATGTAATTGGACTAATTGAGGATTGGTAACCTTAATTTCAGTTTTAGTCCCTAAATTTATTAGATTTTTATTTTAGTTCCTAAAATGTATGTTATGCAATTGGATGCCTTTCTGTGGTCTGTTTCCTTTGAAAATTCACCCGCTGCAAGTATGTACACTTAGGTTTAATAATATGCATCTAGACAAGATAAAAAGAAAAAAATAGACTGATTTTTTAAATCTTTCTCTGGTTTGCTTTGAAAAACTTAATGTAGTTCTCTCGGTTTGGTCGGGCATCTAGGCCGGGTCGAGGGCATTACATTTATTGGTATCAGAGATAGATTACAAAAAGTTAGAGGATATTTTTGCTTGATTATTTGGTGATTTTTGTTATGCACGATGATTGTGTAATATCATGTTTTTTACGAAATGAGAACACATTGCCTATTACCGAGGTTTTAAAAGGGTTTTATAAGGTTGCCTTGGATTCTTTGCCGAATGCTAGCCTGACTTTAATGTGTTTTGATGCTTTTGCTAGCATATCTTGACTTGAGACTCGTTCGACGGCTAGTAATGCCAGGTTTATGCAGAATAATGATGTTGTGGGGAATCTTTGTAATACCTTACCTCCTCCTCCTCCTCCTTTGGTTTCTTCTGTTGACGCTGGGTAGGTGATGTACCTCAGGCTCCACAAGGGTTAGTTTTGGTGATTTGACCCCTTTAATCCTGGCGATGAAGAGAGCGTTTCAGGCAGCAATGGCTGGAGTGCAAGCATCGACACCTATTGTGGTGGTTAATCAAGGTTTTCCCTTGGAGTATCTTCGTAGTTTGGGAGGTGAGGAATTCAGGGGTCTGAGCCGCAGTCGAGAGAAGGCTAGAAAAGATAATTCGTATTTTGAGTCAGATGGATTGCAACGATGTGTGCAAGTTGGGTTGCACTGTGTCCTTGTTGCAAGGTGATGCTTATCACTGGTGGGTGACCACGGTTGTGGGTGTCCCGGAGGCAGATGTGTCTTGAGAGTTCTTTCGAAGAGCTTTTAAGAGGAAGTATCTTGATCCTTAGTATCTGGATACGGGGAAGCGCAAGTTTATGTCACTATCGCAGGGTGGCATGTCAGTTGCCATGTATGAGAGATAGCGTGATAAGCAATACAAGCCGAGTTACAAGCATGGTTGTGGCCGGGTTATGGTTATGTTCGCCTGAGAGTCCTTTTCTAAGGCTCTGGCGTGGTTAGAGTTAGTTGGGTTTTAGACCATTGGCCGATATGGCTATATGTGTTGGCGTCAAATATGTTAGTGACATTCGAGATGGTGAAGTGTTTGGTATTCTCCAAATACCTGGATTCGATTAGTGGCCGGAGTGGTGGCGTTCTCGTGTACTGTGGTACCGAGAAGAGTTTTGATCAACAACTGAGGGTTGTTAGAGTGTTTTTGACGTGTTGGAAGGAATATTGGTACTAGGAATATTATAAGTAGGTGTGGATGTTGAACATGAACAACGCAAAAACACTTATATATATTTAAATATGTCAGTACATGTATACATCTTTGGGCATGACATTAAAGGTTTTGCATCCATATACATAGACATCTAGGATGGCATATAAGAAATCATGCATACATATGTCCACACTTACAGATAATTTCGCGGAGGTCGATGAAGAGTTAGTAACTAGTTCCTTTGGTGAGGCGGTTATGGTTAGGAAGTTGGATAGGAGATGTTCTTTGGTTTTTCAAGGTCATGAGTTTGCCGCGGATCTAATGGAGTAACCATTCCACGATTTTGATGTTATTTTGGGTATAGATTGGTTGAGCGAGCACAAGGCAGTTATAGATTGTGAATCCAAAAGGATTTCCTTGAGGTTAGCCGATGATTATGAAGTTGTGGTGGTTGGGGAGAATGTGAAATTCTTGTTCAATGTTGTTCGGCGACTCAAGCAGAAAGAGATAATGCAAGGAGGGTATCAAGCTTATTTTGCTAACGTGATGAATCCTGAAGTTAAAGGTGTTCGGGTGTGGGACATTCAAATTGTTAGTGTTTTTTAGAGGTTTTTCCTAAAGAGTTATCGGGTTTACCTTTGGATAGGGAGGTAGAGTTTGGTATCGAGACGTATGTGGGTACAGCGCTGGTGTCCATTGCTCCTTATAGTATGGCACCGAAGGTATTGAAGGAGTTAAAGTCACAGCTTCAACAATTGTTAGATCAGGTGTTCATCCGACTGAGTGTTTTGCCTTGGGGTGCTCTAATTTTTTTGTGAAAAGAAGGATGGTACAATGCGTATGTGCATTGATTACCGTAAGTTGAATAAGCTAACGGTGAAGAACAAGTATCCTTTGTCGATGATTGATAATCTGTTTGATCATTTTTATGGGGCTGCGGTGTTCTCTAAGATTGATCTAAGATCGGGGTATTATCAGTTGAAGGATAAAGGATGAGGATGTGCATAAAATCGCGTTTCGTATGAGGTACGGGCATTATGAGTTCTTGGTCATGCGTTTTGGTTTGACAAATGCCGGCTGCGTTCATGGATATGATGAATAGGGTGTTCCATAAATATCTTTATCAATTCGTGGCGGTGTTTATAGATGATATTCTCGTGTACTCTCATACCGAGGAAGAACATGATCGGCATTTACGGATTGTGTTGTAGGTTTTGAATGATAATCAGTTGTATGCCAAGGTGAGAAAGGGTGAGTTTTGGCTTAAGGAAGTGATGTCTTTGGTCATGTGGTTTCCGTGGAGGTTATTCGTGTTGATCCATAGAAAATTGAGGCTATTCTCAATTGGAAGCAACCTAAAGCTTTTCTAGAGGTTCACAGTTTTTTTGGGCTGGTTGGTTATTATCGTCACTTTGTAGATGGGTTTTCTAGTATTACAACACCGTTGACGAAGTTGTGGCAAACGAATGTTCCTTGTGTGGATGGAGAAGTAATAACATAGTTTTGAGAAGTTGAAGGAAGTTTTGAAACATGCTCTTGTGTTAATTCAACCTGAATTTGGGAAGGAGTCTGTGGTTTATAGTGATGCATCTTATGTTGGTTTGGGTTGTGTGCTGATGCAAGATGGTAAGTTTGTGGTCTATGCATCGAGACAACTAAAGGTTCATGAGCGCAGCTATCCAACTCATGATTTGGAGCTTGCGGTTGTGGTGTTTGCTTTGAAAATCTAGAGACATCACCTTTATGGTGAGAATTGTGTTGTCTTTACTGACCATAAGAGTTTGAAGTACTTGATGTATCAAGAGGAATTTGAATCTTAGGCAACATAGATGGTTGGAGTTGCTTAAGGATTATGACTTGACAATTGAGTATCGTTCTGGAAAAGCTAATGCGGTTGCGGATGCATTGAGTCATAAGGTTGCGGTTGAGCTTAAGGCTATGTTTTCTAGGTTGAGTATGACACGAGAAGGTAGATTGTTGGATGTGTTTCAAGTTAAGCCTACGTTGTCACAGATGATTAAAGCTAAGCAATCGTTTGATGATTCCTTGGTTGAGCATGTTAAGGATATATCGAAGGGTAATTTGTCGATTTTTCATTTTAATGATGATGGAGTTTTGTGTTTTAAGGGTCGAATAGTTGTGCCGGATGATCTAGAGTTGAGGCAAACTATTTTGAATGAGGCACATTCTAGTCCTTTTGCTATGCATCCCGGTAGTGTGAAGATGTATCATGGATTGAAAGAAGTGTACTATTGAGTTGGTTTGAAGAAGGATGTGGCTGAGTTTGTTTCTAGGTGTTTGGTGTGTCAGAGAGTCAAGGTTGAACATCAGTTTCCATCCGGGTTGTTGCAATCGTTGAGAATTCTAAAATGGAAATGGGAGAGAGTCACCATAGATTTTGTTTCGGGTTACCTTGACATCGACCAAAAAGGATTCTATTTGGGTGATTGTGGATCTATTTACAAAGTGTGCACATTTTCTGCCAGTTCATACAATGTATACTTTAGACAAATTGGCGGTTTTGTATATCGCTAAGATTGTGCGGTTGCATGGGGTGCCTAAGTCCATTGTTTTGGATAGATATTCGAGGTTTATAGTGAGGTTTTGGGTGAGCTTGCATCGGGCTTTGGGTACGAGGATGAACTTTAGTACCGTATCATCCTCAGTCGAATAGACAATCTGAGTGGGTTATCCAGGCTTTGGAGGATATGCTAAGATGATGCATTATTGAGTTACAAGGAACCTAGGAGAAGCATTTACCTTTGGTTGGGTTTGCGTATAACAGCAGTTACCAAGCAAGTATACATATGGCACCATATGAGGCATTGTATAGCCGAAGGTGTCGTATGCCTTTGTGTTGGGCTGAGGTAGGGGAAAAAATATTTCCTTGCCGGATGTGTTAAAAGACACAGATGAAAAGGTAGAGCTTGTGTGTGATCGCTTAAAATCGGCTACGGATCGGCAGAAATCTTACACAGATTTGAAGCGTAGTGAAATTGAATATGCGATGGGCGATCATGTATTCTTGAAAGTGTCACCATGGAAAAAGGTGATAAGGTTCGGACGTAAGGGTAAGCTTAGTCCGATTTTATTGGACCGTATGAGGTTGTTGAGTGTGTTGGTTATGTGGCTTAACGGTTGAGGTTGCCTCCCAAGTTGGGGAAAATACATGATGTGTTCCTTGTGTCCATGTTGCGGAGGTATCAATCGGATCCCTTGCATGTTATGATGGTGGAACATTTTGAGTTGAGGCTGGATTTATTCTATGATGTGGAACCGGTGGACATCCTTGATTCTAGCAGCAAGTCCATCGTGGCAAGACGATTGAGCTTGTTAAGGTCTTGTGGCGACACCGTGGTGTCGAGAAAGCCGTGTGGGGAAGAAAGGCGGACATGTTGGAACAATTTTCGCATTTGTTTCCTCTAGGTAAATTTCGGGGACAAAATTTCTTAAGTGGGGGAGAGTTGTAACACCCCGATTTTGGGCTTAGATGTTTAAAGGTTGGTTCGAAGGTCCAGTGAACCGGTATTAGAGATTTGAGTTGATTTCGGGATTAAATATTTTTGAAGGTGGTAAAATTATAGGAAAATATTCTAAAATCATTATTAAATATATTAATGATTGTGGTGAAATCAATTTTGGAAAAGGAGTTTTGAAAATTGGACATTTTGGACTAGTGACTAAAATGCAAACTTTGAAAAGTGTTTTTGGTGGTTGTTTTGTAAAGAGTCAAAACTTTGAATCTTTAAGGAGATAATTTCCCTAAAAGTCTAATATCAGACTTTATCCCTTAATTGGCTATTTTAAAAGTGTTTTGGAAAACATAAATAAGTTGGGGAGAATTAATTTGTTAATTAATCTCTTATAACAAAAATCACGTAACTACTTTCTCAAAATATTTTCTCTCAAAATCTCTCCAGCCAAACATCAATTTCTTCTTCTAAATCTTTAGGTAACCCTTTCTTTTCTTAAATCTTTTGTTTGTAAATGATTTCTTCTTGTTAGTTTTCCAAAACCTTATTGTTTTAACTTTGTTTTCTCATGTAAATCATCCAATTAAGGGAGAAAGCATCCATTAGAGGTAAGGTTCATTCTCCTCCTCTAATGAAAGGTTATTTACTGAAATTCCCAAATTATGACTCTTTACAATTGTTTTCTAATGTGTTTTGATAGTTTAATTGAGGAAAATTGGATTAATTGTGTTTTGATTGATGAAATTGGTGGATCTTCGTTCTTGTTCTGTTTTGTTGGGATTTTGATTAGATTAGATCATGATTTTGATGTTTAATTGAGTTGATATCTTGGTTTTAATATTGTAATCCCGAAACAAGTTGATTCTCTAATGTATAAAAGTTGTTAATCAAGGGTTTTTGGGGTGATAGTTGAGTTTAATCATTGTTGGAAGTAAGAGGATGTTGGGAAAAAGTTTTTAGATGTTAATTGATAAGGTTTGGTGTATTGAATTGTTATATTATGGCTGGGTTTAGTTTTGGAAGTGTTTGAGGATTATTTTGATATGTTTTGGATGATTTTTTAGTTACAACTTAAGAGTTACGGGTAATTTCTTGTTGGCAATGGTTTGAATGCATAATGATGCACTTGCCCTTTGGTTTTATATGGTTAAAACATGGGATAATCAAGGCGATGAAGCTTGACGTTGTTTGTTGCTTTGCCGAGAGCTTGATTCACGTTGGCAAGCAAGGCGAGGTGTATCGTTAAGTGGAAACTGGTTTAAATGCCTTTAAACTAGTTTAAATGCCTTTAAAGGGTCCTACTTTTGCACTTCTTAAAATCAATTTGGATATAAGCATGTTGATTTCATGTTTTGGTCGTTAAACATGGTTTGTTTTATATACTAGAAATGCATGATTTTAAGTACATATGCAGGGGTTTAAAAGTATAAGAAATGCTTGTGAGCATTGGTTTTCATTCTGGTCGGGAATGGTGTTATTTCTTTGGCAATGTGATTTGCATATGTGGTAATTTTGTATAATGCATTGTAAAACAGTAAGTAAATGGTTTTGTATGAGATATATTGGCTATGTGACATGATGAGAAAACAATTGGATATAGTTGGCATGCCATAGGATAAAGTGCACTATAATATGTTAAAAATCGATCGTGACCAAGGGTCCTTGAGGTATGCCGGTTTAACAAGGCCACTCATACTATAATGTTGTCACATCATTTGAGCGGTCGGTTCCCCTAGGCAACCCAAATGATGATCTTGCGTTTAACTAGGTAAGGTCGTTGTATCATTTGGTTTAACATGGTAATGGGTTATGGAAATCTCGCTATCAACTAGGATCCGTGTCAAATGTTGATGTTTAACTAGGTTACCTAAAGATTAGTGGTCGGCTAATCAAGGATAGTGGTCGTCTATCCGGGGTCACTATAAATACCAATATATGCAAGTTCATGTGTTGAACCTATTATAATGCTTTGGGATTTAAGCATGGTTTATGATATAATGCTTTGGGATTTAAGCATGGTTTATGATATAATGCTTTGGGGTTTAAGCATGATAAAATGGTTTAATGCTTGGATCTAAGCATGGAATTTATATATGATGTTGCATAAGGGTCGTTATGCATGTTTCGGTCGAAAACAATGAAAATGCTTGAGTTGTTAAGCATGTTTTGAAAACAAGTGGTTTTGGTTTTCAAATGGTTTTTATTGCATCATTGTTTTAAGAGCATCCTCACTAAGCATGTGTGCTTACGCTCTCTTTTTCCTAATGATGCAGAGCATTAAGGTTGGGGGCAGCAAAGGTAAAGTTTGAAGTGATCCAAGAACTACTTTGAGTATGAACTCGGTTTATGTTTCCAGTTAATAAGGCAATGTGTTCGCCATGTTTTTGGGATTTGTAAATCTGTTTTCCCATGGTTTTTAGGCATGTGAAGTGCTGGATTTTATGATTGGTTTGATATTGTTGAACTTGTGTGGATCCTTGCTTATATTGATGATAGATGAGTGCTTAGGAAAGCATTTAGTTAATTTGGAATGGTTGCCATGTTTTCATGATTCAAGCAAGTTTGTTCCGATGCTTTAGATGTGTAAGCATGATGAGTATGCGTTAAAAGTGCCTAATGTGAGTTTTGGTTGTTTGGTAGAATGATATTAGGAAGCATGCCTATAGAATATCTTGGGGTGTATGAATGCCATGTAATGTTGTTGGTTATGTGTTGTTTTGGTTAGGAATGTATCCTAGTAATGTTGCTTAAGTGTTGGAAGCATGTTGGAGTGTTTTGATTATCATCAAAGTGTGTTTAGACAGCATTTTGGGGCATTGCAGGTCCAGGCATATCGAAATAGGTGTCCCCGTACCGATACGGCTAGGCCATTTCAAGCATAGTGTTTTGATACGCGGGAGTGTGTTTCGATACAGGTAAGCCTTTATAGGCATAGCATTTCGATACTCGATCAAGTATTCCGGTATGGTCTAAAGCATTTTAGCTAGGCGTTTCGATACGCGGCCTAGTGTTTTGGCATGAGTATAAGCTACTAGAATCTAAGTTTTGGAAATTGTTAAGGCATACCGAAACACCCGTACGCGTATCGGTACGGCTGCAGTTATTTCAGTTATTTGGAATGTTTGAAGTTCTGTTTTCTTTCATCTTAGTCCCTGAGTTTTTGTTAATGCAATTGTATGAGTTTGGATGATCGTTTTAACCCAAAATTTGGCATGTAAGCATGTAATTGGACTAATTGAGGATTGGTAACCTTAATTTCAGTTTTAGTCCCTAAATTTATCATATTTGCATTTTAGTTCCTAAAATGTATGTTATGCAATTGGATGCCTTTCTGTGCTCCGTTTCCTTTGAAAATTCACCCGCTGCAAGTATGTATACTTAGGTTTAATAACATGCATTTAGACAAGATAAAAAGAAAAAAATGGACCAATTTTTGAAATCTTTCTCCAGTTTGCTTCGGGAAACTTAATGTAGTTCTCCCGGTTCAGTCGGGCGTCTAGGCCAGGTCGAGGGGGTTACACATGTACATGAGATTTTATTTTGCAAAACCGAAAACGAGAGCGAGATTAACCAATACTTACTTCTAGGCTTAGACAAGTGTTTCAAACTTAATCTAAACTCCCAAAAATCATCTTCAACCCTTTTAAAAGCAGTAAACCATGTTTCCACTCACCAACAACGCAACGCTCCACTAATCGATGTGAAATCAAGCTTCCGAAGCCTCTCCAAAAGATGAAGGATTCGTCTCCCTATTTTACGCACAAAAAAATAGAGGATTAATGCATTTCCATGCATCTCTAATTTCCAGCAACAACTCCTCCCAACTTCGCCTCACTAAGAACCATCAAACACTTCTTTAACACAATCGAAATCATCACCAAACTCAACCTAAACAAAGCCTAGCCAAAACCAAACTATTTTAACATCTTAACATTATCAATTAACATCCAAAAACAACAATATATCAACCTTATATCTCCAGCAACCTTTCAACACCAAGATTATCACAAAATCTAACTATTTACAACCTAGAAAATTAACAATTCAGTTAATTTCGGGATTTATTTTATTAATCTCTTCTTGTAACATTAAAATATATCTTACATAAGATCTAAATCAATTATAATCAGCACAAATCAGATCCATTTTCAAGATCTAACAAATCTCTTAACAAAACTCAATTAAAACCTTAAAATCATGATTTAATCATAAACACATAACAAAAATCAATTGCAAATGATCAAGAACTTGAGAATTTCAGTAAAGAACCTTTAATTAGAGGAGAGAAACGAAAAGCACCTCTAATTGCTAATTTCTCCCTTAATTGGCAAGATTTGAGTAAAATCTCCAAGAAAACAAATAGGATTTGGTGTAGAAATCAAAGGAATCAATTAAGAAAACAAGATGAAATCAAAAAGGAATGATTCCTAAGCATTTTAGAGTAAAATTGATAGTTTGGCTGCTGAGAAAGTTGAAAGCAAAAGTAGTTACGTAAGAAAATGAATTTGGTTATTAAAGATCTTTTTAATCAACTCTATTTTATTTCTATTTATTAAACCTTTAAAAGCCTTTTAAAAATGGCCTAAATTAAGGGAAAAGTCTAATTAAAAACTTTGGTAAATTAGCTCCTTAAAGATTCTAAGTTTTGACCCTTTTACGATTTAGTCACCAAAATAGTTTTAAAAACTTTACATTTTAGTCACTAGACCAAAATGTCCAAAATCTGATTTTAATTCTTCAAATTGAGTTTTTCAAAACCCTTAGAAAATTAATTAAATATTTTCTAGAATTTTTCATATGCTATTTTAGCCAAAAACAATTTATTATGAATTAATTCCTGAAACTAGCTCGAACCGCCTTATCCGGTTCTCCTGAACCGTCTAATTGATCTAGCTAACACCTAGGCCCAAATTTGGGGTGTTACAAGGCAACATACAAATTAGGAGTTAATATCTATAGAGATAGATCGAGACGACTCCTAGGACTGAGTCAAAATACATATATAGATAAAGTACTGAAAAGATTTAGTATGGAAGAATCCAAAAAAGGGTTCTTACCTATGAGACTTGGAATTTCACTCCCGAAGGAAATGTTTCCTTCAAAACCCCAAGAAAGACAGCGCATGAGTAAGATTCCATATGCTTCAGCAATTGGATCTATCATGTATGCCATGCTATGTACTCGTCTAGATGTATCATACACTTTAAGTATGACAAGTCGGTACCAGGTACATCCCGGTGAAGGCCATTGGGACGCAGTTGAAAACATCTTTAAGTATTTAAGAAGAACTAAATATACATTCCTTATATATGGATGCGAGGAAGAGCTAAGTGTAAAAGGTTATACTGATGCTAGCTTTCAAACCGATAATGATGATTCATGATAGCAATCGGATTTTGTGCTCTACCTTAATAGAGGCGTTGTGAGCTGGAAAAGTTCAAAGCAAGATACAATAGCTAATTCTATAGCAGAAGCCGAGTATACTGCAGCAAGCGATGCTGCAAAAAAGGCTGTTCGGATCAAGAAGTTCATATCTGAACTAGGGGTTATGCCGAGCATATTGAATGCTATAGATCTACGTTGTGATAACAACGAAACCATCGCACAAGCAAAAGAACCCAGATCTCACCAACAATCCAAACATATACTTAGGCGTTACCATCTCATTCGAGAAATCATAGATAAGTAAATGTGGAAATATGTAGAGTACCAACTGACGATAACATTACCGATCCACTGACAAAGCCTCTAACGCAATAGAAGCATGATCGTCACACTAAGTCACTTGGTATTAGATACATAAGTGATTGGTCTTAGTTTTAGTGGGAGATTGTTAGAGTATGCGCAGAGACCAATAACAAGATGATTGTAAATGACATTTGTTTTACCTTATTTATTAATACTGAGGCATTGTCATTATTATTTTTAGTTACTATTCTGCGTGCATAAATAAATTGAATTATAATAAAGTCCTTAGAATAATATGGTTATTCCTAAATGCCCTTAGTCGAGTATTATTGTGGGCATAGACAACAATAATGCATAAAGAATAATTTGTAGTTGATTGATGACAAAGTGTTGTCATTGACATAGAGATGTCAAAATCAATACATAAGTATGTGTTAGAGAACGACATACTAGACTGACCCACTATGAGCATGTTTCTTGGATTATTACGTGACAGTCACAACATTGCTCATAGTGATAACTACCTGTATGATCCTCAGACTTGAGATCATCATTATTTTAACATCATAAGTGACATATTTTGATACAATCAAAGGTGTCTCGTAACTAACTACACTATAAAGACTGATATTGGATATGTCACAATCTATATAGTGGGATATGGTTGATCAAGATAAGATTTGTCCCTTCTATATAATATGAGTAATATCGTAGGCCATTTGATTGAGTGGGACTATAAATGCATGTCCATGCTCGAATAAGTTGGTATGAGATATCATAGCTATTCATTTATAATAGTCTACTCAAGATATCAAGAAATATTAGATGGACTATACAAGTGTGATTGTTCCATGACTTGTGTCCAATCTAGATATAAAGGACAAAAGGATATAATAAATGAAAAAAGAGTTAATTACGAAGAGGTTATGTCAAATCATGACTTCTTGTAACTTAGGTGATAATGACATATTGCTAGATGCTACTCATTGTTTGTAATATTAGAAATATTCTAACATTTACTACTAAAGTTACAAAGAACCTACAAGGTCACACTCACGGTTGTAATGAGCATATATTAAATGAATTATATATATACAAAATCGTTGTACACGAATTTAGTTAAATTAATATATATTTTATAAATAATTTAACTACTAGATAAACATTAAAAGAAAATAATTATTGTAATTATGACTCGTTTAGTATATAAATAATATAATTTGAATTAAATCACTATATATATATATATTAAAATCCTAATTAAGTTGAATTGGGATTATATATATTTAATATACACATATATATCGAAATTCGAATTAAGTTGAATTGAGATTATATATATTTAATATATATATATATATTGAAATCCTAATTAAGTTGAATTGGAATTATATATATTTAATATATATATTGAAATCCTAATTAAGTTGAATTGAGATTATATATATTTAATATATATATATATATATATTGAAATCCTAATTAAAGTTAAATTAGGATTATATATATATATATTAATATATATATATATATATATATATATATATATATATATATATTGAAATCCTAATATGAGTTGAATTAGGATTTTCAAAGGCTATATAAAGGCATGAGAGATCTAGCAGTCATTAATGCTTTTTTGAAAAACCCTCTAAATAGTTTAGAGAGTTTTATATGCTCGTTTCAACTGGGTGAACTAAGTAGAGGTCGGAGCGTTATCATTTTGGCTTAGGAATCAACAACGTAGAATCGTGATTGGATATCTATCTTCTCCAAATTCAGAATTTCAGATTTTAAACAGGTAATTTTCACCCTTTTTCATCCTGATTCGTTCCTCGTACATGGATCTCTGGTGGTGATTACGGATAATTTTTCTATTGCACCATGGGGTGTACCGGCGTGACCCAACAAGTACCGGTACTAAATCACCTTATTGGAATTTTGAAAAAACCTTAAGTATCGGTACTCAGCAAAGTCGTACCGATACGGGTGGTTAGGTATCATACAGGGGTTCGGTACCTGTACTAAAAATGGTTTTTGATACTTAGGAGATTTGGAAATACTGTAATGAGTTAAAAACCCTTAGAAAATATTTTAAACACATTTTTTAAGTTAAATTGACTTTGAATTATTTTTGCAATATTCCAAAATATTTTTCACTTAAATTGTTATATCAAAATATTTAGTTCAACAATCTTACCCTTTTTATATAACAAAACTCCTTGAAAAATTGTTTTTAAAAATGCCCTTTAGAAAAATAATATTTAAAAAAGAGTATTTTGAAAAATATTTAAGCTCCTCATTTTTCTTTTAGAAATCGAATTAAAATTTTACTTATCTTTCCCTTTTTGTTATAAAAAGATAATTCAAATTAAATTTGATATAAAATGTTAGTATATAATAACAATGGCGTGTAAGATAGAAAATAAAGAATGGAAGAACAAAATCTTAAAAAATAAAATAAAACCTTCCTTAACAAAATATTTCATTTGAAATTTAGCTCAAAACACCTTAACACTTAAAACAGATTGAATTACAATATATGGCAAAAAAAAAAATTAGAGCACATGAAATCCTTTTGTTTTAGAACCTTGGAATAGCCTTTTGTTTTTCTAGGTATGACATATTAGACACCGTATGGTTTGGTCAAAGATTGGTGTGTTTTTATCGTGAAAAACCTTTTTGACGAGCACACTCAAATAGTAAATGTTCAAATAATTTGGACCTAAATATATGTTTTTTTTAAACAGTACATGCTTATTTTATAATTTATATTTAAGATTCGTGACTTTTTTCAATAATATTATCTTCAGAGTTCGAACTAGAATAACTTTATTAAAAAAATATGTCATGTCATTGTACCAAATAATTTAGACTTGAATATTGAATTATATACTTAACTGATACCCAAATAAAATTTTCCTATGAAAGGCTACTATCTGTTCCATACATTTATTTATTTAAAACTCCTACAATTTAGTCATACGTTTTTCATTCTCAACAAATTGGTTGCATACATGGTCTTAGTCAAAGAAAAATTATTTTGCTATTGGATTTGATTAATTGATTGGATTTTTTTAATTTTCATATTAATTAACAAAAAATACATGATTAGTGGTTCTGGTCATCAATATTCTAAATTGATAATAGAACAAATCAAACTAATTGGCTCATTAATTTGTTTTTAAACTATCTCAAATTATTTATTTTGATCACCTAAATTTAAAATATTATAAAATGAGCATTAAATTTTGACTTTTGTTGTAAAATGGACACCACGAAGTTACCTGTTATTAGGGGGATGACATGGCATGGCATGCTAAGATTTATGAAAAATTATTTCATTTGGCTCCTTAAATTTCATTTTGAATTATTTTTAATATTTTTAAACAATAATTTCAAAAAAACTCAAAGAAAAGTTAAAATACGTAGAAATTCACAATTTAAGATTTAGAGGTGCGAATAGAGCACGAATATAGATTTTGTTTGACGATGAAGATGTCTCTCCTTCTTCATTTCGACGCTACCATCGCTGCCCATCGGTTGCATCTAATGCCGATCCACAATGGACTATTTCCTATCCAACCTTTCAGACTTCCATCACTTGCTCTTTTCGGATCACAATTGTTAATTTTATTTTAAAAGTAAATTATGAATTTTTATATATTTTGAAATTATTGCTTTGAAGTTTGAAGTCTTTAAAAAAATATCAAAGTAAAATTTTAATTTTAGTTGAGCGGTCAAATGAAATATTTTCCATTTATTTTAACATGCCACGTCAACTCCTTAACAGGTGTCCATTTTGTAACAAAATTTAAAATTTAATACTTATTTTATAACATTTGAAAGTTAGGTGATCAAACTGAACATTTTGAAATAGTTTAGTAACCATTTCTAATTTTACCCAATATTTTATTGGATGTTGTTTGAGGATCTTCTAGTTGCTTGATCGAAATCCTCAGCAATCGAAAAAGGATTGTTTTTTTCCAAGGTGTTATAGTGTCGTTAGTTTAGAGATTTTGTCTTTCAACCCTTAAAAGAATTTCACGAACACCTTGAATGAGAATAATACGATCCATAAAATCGTGTCTAAGTTTATCTTGTATGCTGAGTCGTTATGTATGATTCACTCTAATTAATTTGGGTGAAAAGCCATAAATACCCAGAGTTTGAATGAAACACATGGCGTTCTTAATTAATTAATTGGTTATAATTCTTAATGTTTTGTTAATAGGTTTCTTTTTTAAATAATAATAATAAAAAAGAACCTTGAAATAGTGGATAGTAGAATAGATAACTGAGACCGATTAATTCATGTGAAATCTATCTATGGGAATAATTTTTTTTCTCTTTTTGTATTTCTATCTATGTTCTAACACTAAACAATAGTATTTAACATTTAGAGTTGAAGTTTAAGGTTAGAATTTAAGAATTATGATTTATAGTTTAAGGTTTAGGGATGAAGTCAGAATTTATGATTAAAAGAAAACATAAATATTTAAACGTATGAACAAATTCATAAATAAACTATTTTAAAAATATTATATGGGAGGACAAAGATAAAAAAAAATATTTAGAGTGAAAGGCCCACCCTATTTAATTCCGTCCCTATTAAAGTTTAACATTTAAAAATTAAGGTTAGAGTGTAAGGTTTATTATTATTTTTGGCTTAAATGAAAATATGTGCCCAAAGTATGCCTTCTTTGAATTTTAGGTGCCTAAAGTATTATTTGTAAAAATATGTGCCCAAAGTTTCAAAAGTTATAATTTTAGGTCCTTGAGCGTTAATGGGTGTTAATTTTTTTTAACCAATCAATGTTTGACACGTAGTATATTTGAAGTACCTAAAAATTATAACTTTTGAAACTTTGGGCACATCTTTTTACAAAAAAAAACTTTAAATACCTAAAATTATAATTTTTTAAAACTTTAAACACTTATTTTACAAAAAAAAATACTTTACATACTTTGCACACTTATTTTTTATTTAAGCTTTTTTTTTATGTTAGAATAACAAATGGTTTTTGTTCTACCTATGGGCGATTCTTGGGCAAATATATTTATTTATTTATATATATATCCACAATGAGAAGTTGGCAACTAATTATTAGCATGTGGGGTCTCCAATAATTACAGCTATAATTTTGAGCTTCCATGAATTGGAACTAATTTATTATCATTGGTCCACCTTGACAACTAATTGCCATGCCATGACTATCCTCGATTGTGCTCCTCTTCTGCTCTTCATGCCCTCTCTTTTTTCATGTTTGGATCTATGAATATGACATGAAGTATCAATAATGACTCAGATTAATAGTCGTGTTATAGATATTAAAAATTCTGACAAGAGATAACTCATGTCGAAACGAAGTGGAATTTTTTAAAAATCAATATAAAATTATAAAATTTAAATTAGAAATATGTGTGTAAATTTAAAATTAATTATTAATTTATGGGAGAGGCCAAAAAATGGGCAAAGGGATTAAAGTAAACTAACAATTTTTGGTAGGGGCTAAAATGTGATCTGTGCATTTAACCAAGTGAGCCAAGACACCTTCTAATCATTAGTATTTTTTTAATCCTTAGTGTTTGGGGTCAACATTTGATCACCATTCTACTCCATGAGCTACAGCTAGAATATGAAAAGTTGAAAAAGGTACTACAAAACTAGACTTGGCTTAAAGTTAGAGGTAGCAAATGAGTCATTTTGATTGGTTTCGGTTCGATTTATTTTATGTTTGATTACTTTCAATTCGGGTTGGTTTAGTTTTAATTTAGAATTGTGGTGATTCGATTCGGGTATCAGGTCCGGTTAATATGAGATTGATCGATTTCAGTAGGTTTTCAGGTCGAGTCAAATTTTACACCTTATATGTTTTTATAAAGCCAGTATGTTTGAATTTTTGTTGAGTTTTGCGACAGTTCATATCTCATCTTTCTTAATTTCTTTTAATATCTTTTTTATTTCGGGTTACCTTCGGTTCGGTTGAAAATCGGTTCAGGTCCATTTTCATGATATTTGCAATTAAACTACTCTATAAACAAACGTGAAGCTCTCATGAAACCCATAATTGTTAACAATATTTGATTTCTAATGACAATTTATGCCAAAAAAACATTAGTTTCATAGATTCAAAAGTGGGAATCATGGGGTTTTGGGGTCAAATTCGTCTATTTTTCTTACCGCTTTTCGCCTAAAATTCCGTTTCAAAATCATTCTTGAACGGAACCTTTGTGTTTTTTTACCTGAAATGCCCCAGCATTTGGTGTTATATGTATGAATTGGCTAAGCAATGACGTTTAACTGCACTTTGCCTGTTTCTATTTGCTTCAATCTCATTCAATTTATAAACATTCTGAGATTGATTCTGAGTTCCCAGTAGTTGACTTGGACACAAGTTGCAGTTTAAAGTTACGCTCATGATTTCCTAATAAACTTTGTCTGATATGGAAACCAGTTAATTACGGGGGTTGGAATCCTCAATTGTTGGAAAAAATAAATAAGTTTTTAACTAATTGAAGCCCAATCAAGCTAAATTTATTATTCAGGTGGCTCAACTAACATTATGTTTGAGATTCACTAATTGGCTGAGTGGTCAATGATGTTTATGTTACACTATCTTGTATGTAGGGGTGAACAAAACTCAACTCGACTAAAAAAATGTTTTTGTTTTTAAATTCGAGGTGAAAATTTCAAGTTCGAGTTTGCCCAACTCGAAAAACCAAATTTTACAATTTTGCATTTCAGTCACTGATTTCCTTTTTTCTTCGATTCCTCCTTCATTTAAGTCTATTTTTGACCAAATTTGAATCACGTCTTCTTAAACCACTATAGAATACATATTTAGCTTCAGTTCATATTTTTGAAAATATTTTTTTTTGCAATTTATACCCTCAATTTTTAGGGTTTCCTCATTTCTTTAATTCTTCCTTCATTTTAAGTCCATTTTGACCAAATTTGAATCACATGCTCTTAAAACACTGTAAAATACCTATTTAGATTCAATTTATATTTTTGAAAATAATTTCCTATTTTTGCATTTTAGCCCCTCAACTTTGTATGATTTCCTCTTTTCTTCAATTCCTCATTCGTTTTAAGTCCTTTTTTTTTACCAAATTTAAATCACATGCTCCCCTATCACTATATAATATCCATGTAACTTCAATTCATATTTTTAACAAAAATATTATTTTTGCAATTTAGTTAATTAACTTTGTATTTTATTCATTTTGATCCTTCAACTGTATTTTTTATAATTTTTTCTTCACATCAATTTCTTCTCCTTTATTTATACTCCCATAAATAATTTTCCTCAAACGTTCATTCTTTAAAATAACATTATAAATATATTTTATAATTTTAGATGATTTTTTTATTAAATGACATTGAATATCCTACTCATACATGCGAAAAGAATATGAATATATATGTATATGATTAGAGAAATTGATTTAAATCAAAATCAATTCGTAATATAATATTAAAAATAATTATAATTAAATTTGTACAGAAGCTCGACAACTTGACTCGAATCTAAATTTTTTTAAATAAAATTGAGTTATAAAATCGGGCTCGTTAATTCGAATAACTTAATTTTTTTTGACTCGAATATACATCTGTATTTGTATGAGTTCGAATCTTGATATTTATATGTACAAATTCATTAATTTATAGTGGAAACAAGAAAATAAAGAAAGTACTCAAGTTTCAACTACTCACGTTCATAAATGTGACTGTCAGGTAAGCTTCCCATTGCCATTGTCAACTTAACTCAATTCCAGACTCATTCTATTCGTTTCAATGCTCTGTTTCGATCAGTACCATATGATTTCGTTTTCTATATTTTTTAGTTTTTCCAAAAAAAAAATTTTTAATAATAAAATTATCATTTTAATTATTTTACAGCACATCTTTTATACATATTTTTTCTTCATAAATTACAAGAAAAATTATATGGTAATATGTTTCTTTAACCCGCCAAAAATGTATAACTCATTATAGATTCTTTTTATTTTCTCGACAAAACATGTTAAGTTCGGACATTAAAACACAAAGAATACTTCAGTAGCAAAAGCGTCCGTGCTGTTGGATTAAAATCCGTAATAGTGGGCACATATGTATAATGTATATTGCTATTTTAAAGTATGACACAAAATTAAGTAACCAATTATGTTAGGCGTGTCATGGGTATTAAAATGTCATGGAAATAAAAGTGTAGATACCATAAGATGTATTTATAATTCGATGAGGGGCAGAGTTATAAATACTTAATAGTTGATTTAATAATCAACTATATAAAGAGGTAGTGGTCCCCAAGAAATAGGTTAACTTGTTTTTCTCTCCTTCCCCGTTAGAGAGTTTTACGTCAAGAGATAACCTATCTTCTTGGAAGATCAATACCAAAGATTTGGAATTTCAACATCAAGATTCAAGGTTTTCAGTCTATCGATTAATTCAGGTACGCTTCCGCAATTAGTTTATTTAGTTTATTATTCTTGATGATTTGACATGATAGATCCTGGGTTTAGATTTTATATCTATTATGATTTGGTTCTAACAAGTGGCATCAGAGACTTGTCATGTTGAACCATTGAGAAACGATCAATTTTTTATTAATCTTGGGTGCTTAACTATGTGCATAAATAATTATTCTGATTGTTTTCTAATGAAATTCAATACCAAAGCATAATTCGTAGACCTTTTAATTTATATTATATATATTTTTGCTAAACTAAAGTTAGGTTTATTTATTAAAGGGACCAAATTTAAGTTATGTTTGGAAACAGTGAATTCATACGGTTAATTTTTTTCCCTTCTCAAATCCATTTTTTTAAGAATTCTATGATTAGAATCCACAAAGTGTATATTAATTTGCATTTTTATATTGAAATCGAAAGTTGAGATTGATGGGAAATTTAGGTAAATATATGATTCTGGAATAATGCATTATAAAGTTGGATGGATGATTAATATTATTAATCAAATAAGTCCGGGTAAATTTTGAATGCATGTCTAGTATTGTGATCTTGAATTATGCATTTGGTTTTAGTTTTGGAATATATATTCGATTCAGTTTGATTAAAATTTCAGTTATGATCATTAGGTTATTATGGATATTTTAAGGTTTTATTTGATCATTATATGAATTATTCATTTATATGATACTCATGTTTTCTTGGACTTCTGGTTAAATATTGATTGTTTTGAATTCAATCTTTGGGTGATATATGAAATTAAGGATTGATACATTTAGTTTAAATTATATATTTTACCTTCAATTTTATAGTGAAAATATTGCAGATGCATGTTTAAGGTTTAAGAAAATTTTAAGGAACAGTCAAAGATTTTGATTCTTTGAATTCTGATAGCCCCATTTAGACACTCTTATTTTGGGTTATTTCGGAAACTTAAGTGTTATCGAGAAATTTCATTTTTGTGGTATAAAATTTTAAATTTGAATATCGGTATATTTATATTATATATTTTGAGATATATTAACTGAAGCATTAAGTCACCAAAGTGACCTCTATTGTAAAAATTATTTTATTTTAAAATATAGAAGGTTTTGTGCATGTAATTCAGTTTATGTTACTATTAATCGGCCCAAAGGAAGGTTAACAATTAGCAATATTACATGTGCAACTGTGGTAATAAACATGTGATAATTATTCAGTTTTATATGTGAGCAATAAATCGGCTCAAAGGAAGATTTATGCTTGACATATTCTTATTATCAATGTTTGATTACTATACAAAGATATCACTTGCAAGTTAATGTTTTATCCAAAGATGAAATATTAATGGAGTGTCTGGTATCTTGATATGAGGTTTACCTTTATTCAAATTTATTATTATTTTGGTTATCTTTTAATTTGATTGAAAGATAAAATTAAGACAAATATTTTTGAAACAATTAAATTCATATTTTGGCTTCGGATGTCTAATATTTTAATAGATTAATTGAAACATAATGTCACCAAAGTGACCACTTTTGTGTAGATTAATTTATTTAAAATATTAAGATAATTATGGGTTTTTGTAATTCATGCGTTTATTAATTGGCCCAAAGGAAAGTTAATATTTGACAGAATTACAACGACAAATGTGGCGATAATGTGTGA
The DNA here is from genome assembly GCA_019671005.1 of Hibiscus mutabilis. Lineage (NCBI taxonomy): Eukaryota > Viridiplantae > Streptophyta > Magnoliopsida > Malvales > Malvaceae > Hibiscus > Hibiscus mutabilis. Next base: position 33,010,363 of record CM033722.1, read on the forward strand.
CAATTATTAGGTATTTTATGTAAGCAATACGTTAGTCCAAAGATTAATATATTGTTTGACATAGTTTATTTTCAATGTTTGATTGCTACAACAATAGTACCGCTTACAGTTAACATTACTGTCCAAAGACTTGATATTAATGTTGTGCTTGGTATCTTGAGGGGAACTAGCCATTATTTTGAATTTATTTGTTTACTTATGAATATTTATGTGAGCTTGTTTTTATTTTATTTACTTATTTTTGTTCTATATTTAGGTAATTTATCTTTGTTGTCACAATATCTGTTAAATACATTCTACATTCATGTTTAGTGAAACTAGTTTCAAGGAATAGAAAAGACACTTACATATAGTATTTGGTTGTATGAACATAGACTTTGCACTAAGGGAAGAATAACTTGCACCTCTCACCGCGATAAGCACCCATAAAAGGAATTTTGAAAGGTGAGATTGTTAAAATCGCACGAGTCTAATGATTATAATGAATAACATTCTATAAGTCTTTAGGAGTAAAAAAATCTAAAGAGATTGCTCATATTAAGGGTTTCCTTGAAAAAATTAAGAAATGTTTTACCCAAAACATTAAGGTTAAGATGACATCACTTATGCCTTCTTTGATGTCTATGAAGTATAAGGGTCAAGGAAATGTGAGGGAGTACATTATGAAAATGTTTAATATTGCTTAAGGAACATAAGATTGAACTTTCTAACAATTGTTTGTTCTTATGATTTTGGTATCGCTTCCTATACAGTTTAACCAATTCAAAATTAGTTACAACTGTCAAAAGGAGAAATAGACTTTAAATGAGCTTATTTCTCATTGTGTTAAAGAGGAAGAAAAGTTGAAGCATTATAAGTGTAAAAGTACTCATTCGGTTAGTGCTCATTTAGTTAGTGTCTCCAAAATAAGGGCAATAAAAAATATATTAGAATAAAGTTGCAAAGGGTCCTAATCAAAAGAAACAACAATAAGTTACAAAGTATTGATTCTTTTGTATAAGTTAGGACACATGTGAAGAAATTAAACTTCAAAAGTGAGCAACTACTTCTGTTATTTTGAGTGATCCATGGGCTGTAAATTTTATGATCCCACAATAAGGATTATTTTAAGGAGAGATTTATAACATTTTTAGGATGTTGAGTTTGGAGGGAGAAATAAGGTTAGATACATTGCTATTGAGGAGGAGTTGGATTATAATTTAATTCATACTATCACTTTTGATGATGTTTAGGTTTTCACACCTATCATTAATCAAGAAGTGAATCAAGTACCTCAGCAAAACAATGTTGAACAACTCCCATTCAAGATAAGATAATTGTTTCACAAGAACAAACTCAACAACCTTAAAAAAATAAGTGTCATTAAAGATATCCACGAGAGGAAGGAGAAATACTATTATAGATTATTACTTTGTATTTCTTCAAGAAAATAAGGATAATAATGGAATGGTAGAAAAGGATTCAATCTTTTTTTTATCAGATCGTAAAAGTTCCGACTCTCAAAAGTGGATTGATGTCATTCAGGAAGAGTATAGTTTTATGCATGACAATAAAGTTTAGGAACTTGCCACATTACCTGAAGGTGAAAACCATTTGGTTGTAAATGGATATTTAAAACCAAGAGGGATGCAAATGATAATGTGGACAAGTATAAGGCATGTTTTGTATCTAAAGGATATACTCTAAAAGAAGACATTGATTTTGTGGAGACTTTCTCTCAAGTTTCATTGAAAGACTCTTTCAAGATAATCATGACGCTTGTTGCTTATTTTAATCTTGAGCTACATAAGATGGATGTTAAGCTTGTGTTTTTCAATGGAGACATTGAAGAAATGAATTATATGGTACAATCATAGATTTGTGTCTAATGATACAAAATCAATGATATGTAAATTAAATAAATTCATCTATGAGCTTAAGTAAGACTCTCATTAATGAAATTATAAATTTCACATTGATTATCTCATTCGGCTTTGAGATAAATTTGGTTGACAATTGTATATACTACAAGTTCAGTGGGAATAAACCAAGTGATACTCATATTGCTAAAGAAGACAAATTTAGTCTTACACAATGCCCTAAAAGTAACCTTGAAATTTAGAAAATACAAATAATTCTATATGCATAAGCTATTGAGAATCTAATTATGTTCAAGTATGTATGCGTTCGGATATTGCGTACATTGTTGGAATGTTAGACAGATATTTAAGCAATTCTAGTTTGAACCATTGGATAGCAGCCAATAGGGTTATGAGATATGTTCAGAGAACAAAAAAAACTACATGCTCACATATCGGAGTTCTGGTAAGTTAGAGATCATCAAGTTTACAGACTTCGATTCTATTAGAATATTGATGCAAAAAATTTTTTTGTCACATGGGCTGCTAATTATAGATTGAATAGAAAGACCACTTCGGTTATTTTGTGATAATAAATATGCATTCATTTATTCTATAAACAATAGGAACACTTTAAATTTTAAGCACATAAATATTAAGTTCGTAGTTGTTAAAGAAAATTCAGAGTGGTTGTGTGTCTATAGAGCATGTTGGTACAAACTCTATAATTGCGCGCTTATTAAGAAACTGACACCCTAGGTCTTTCATGAGCACACTACTCATGTGGGTGAAATGTTATTTAAGGATATTCAGTTTTAGTGGGAGTTTGTAATTTTGAAAAATGCTCATTCGTTTTAGACACAATTTCGGTTACTTCAGTTTAAGGATATTTTAAGATTATTTTCTGCAGAAATAAAGTTCTTTTGGTTTATGCACACTCTGAATTCAGTAAAGTTTGATCTCGCAAAGGCTTAGGAGGACCAGTTGGAAATAGACATGTTTGGTTCACATTTCATGTAATTTTCTATGCTACGCATCCATGATTGATCTATGTCATTTGACTATATTTGTATACGTGACCATTGATGGGTCTTGTCATGATTGATACGACAATGGCTGCTTTGATCCTATATGGATATAGTTGATGGACGAGATTGTTACAGAATACCTATTATATAATAGCAATTTTTGAGCTCATAAGGTTATACATTTGTCAGGAAACATATGTTGCCCAAGTGGGAGATTGTTGGATTAAAATCCGTAATAGTGGGCACATATGTATAATGTATATTGCTATTTTAAAGTATGACACAAAATTAAGTGACCAATTATGTTAGGCATGTCATGGGTATTAAAATGTCATAGAAATAAAAGTGTAGATACCATAAGATGTATTTATAATTCGATGAGGGGCAGAGTTATAAATACTTAATAGTTGATTATTAAATCAACTATATAAAGAGGTAGTGGTCCCAAAAAATAGGTTAACTTGTTTTTCTCTCCTTCCCCGTCAGAGAGTTTTACGTCAAGAGATAACCTATCTTCTTGGAAGATCAATACCAAAGATTTGGAATTTCAACATCAAGATTCAAGGTTTTCAGTCTATCGATTAATTCAGGTACGCTTCCGCAATTAGTTTATTTAGTTTATTATTCTTAATGATTTGACATGATAGATCCTGAGTTTAGACTTTATATCTATTATGATTTGATTCTAACACGTGCTGCCATAGTTGTATCTACTAATATTACGGAAGAATCGTCGAAGAGATGACAAGTATTGGTCCTACTATTCTGACTATACATGATTGCATGAAAGCCAAAGTCAGAGAAGGAAAATAGAAATAAAAATGTGAGGCCAGGGTTTAACCGAAAGAGATGCTGAAACCCAAATATATTACTAAAATATTTCATTATTACGAAGATCAAACTTAGTTCATGTAATCGTATTTTATACAATGTATAATCATCATTTCTTACCACTTGACTTGTTTTATTGTACTGCATAATTTATTGTAAATGAATTTCAGGTGGCAAAGTAAGAACCATCTGGAGTCTTACGTCCCATAATTTCATAAAATTCCAATGCATATTATTATTATTATTATTATTATTAAGCGTCACAGTCAACCTGCTCCCTAGCAATCTACAAGACAAAAAATAAAAAAAAAACCCAGTTACCATCATGGTTATGGAGTGCGGATTTTAAGCAATATAATTGGACCGGCATTACTCTCGAAAACGAACCCGTCGTATTTTTCAATAATGTGTTTTCTTGGTATCAATACGCATCTTTTACTCTTTTAGGTGTTATATATATGTCAATTATTAAAAAATAACGTTTAAGATTAATGTTTAGTGTTAGGATTTAAAGTTTAGAGCTTAGGGTTTAATTTTTAAAGTTTAAAGTTTAAAATTTTATGTTAGGGTATAGAGATTAATATTTTAAGGTTGACCATACCAAATAACACCAAAAAGGAAAATATTTTTGTTCTTAATTCGCCAGTGTTATCACTTTGATGCACCTAATAATAACGAGTATATTGTTAGGAAGTGCGGAAGAGTATAGAAATTTTAGAGTTGGTTACAAATTTTGGTAGTATTCCATTATGATATTTAAATAAATAATTAAAATTCAGTTAAAATAATATAAATTTTGTTGGACAAAAATAATTTATAATATTTTTTTATTAAGTAGAGATATTATATTCCCATGTCGGATACAATTCCATAGAAGATAGGACAAGATGAACATTCTTGGCCACTCAACTAATTAGTAGATCTCAAAAATAATTTATAATGTCAATATAAATATTTTTCATAAAATAATATATTAAATAAATAAAAATTAGTATATGATATAAAATTGAGAAATTACTCCAATTGTTTTTTTTTGGTAAAATGGCATGATTTCATTAGGATAAAACCATACACAGTGAGTATAACTAGAGCTTCATTAAAAACTCTCTAAACTTAGGTGGAGAAAAAGAGTACTACTGATTATACTAAAAAAGTTCGATAGAAAAATACCAGAAACAACCATAAAAAACCAGACCAAAACAAAACAAAAGACAAGCAATTACAATTGCAAATTCCCCATGTCCACCAACAACATGGCCTGAACCTCAGCAGGAGGAGATTGATAATATTGAACTTACAAATCAGAGTCAGCAGCCAGCCGAGCCATACGATCAGCCACTTGATTCCCCGATCGTGCAACAAACTTAAACTGCACCCTCCAGTTACGTTGACGCAGTTCCTCCATATGAAGCAACAAAGAACCCCCCTCTAAAACCATTCTGAGAATCATCGATGAGACGCAAGGCATTCGAGCAGTCCGATTCCACCAAAACCTGTCTCCACCCACATTGCCACGCACACATGAGCCCCTGATTATATATCCCATAGCTCCGCATCCAGAGCCGAGCAAGAACCGACATATTTGGCAAACCCAATCAACCATTCTCCCTTATGATCTCGGACCACGCCCCTACAGGAAGCATGACTATCAACCGCACTACACGCTCCATCAGAGTTCAGCTTAACCCAGCCCTCACTAGGTAAAGACCAACGTCCATTGTCTTGGACAGTGGCAGTCGGTAACAGACGACCCACCGCATGATCAGTCAAGGCAGACCGTGACAGCGTGAGAAGCCAGAAACTGCGTTCCAAAACTGAACTTCCATCTTCAATAGGGTTATCAAAGACCATCGAGTTGCGTAATCGCCAAAGATTCCACACAACAACCCCAAAATACAGGTCACAATTGCGGCTGTCAACAGGGAAATAGCTCGGGTTAGACAAGTTCACCATCACCCATTGCTTTATCTCCATGGCAGGGATTTAAATCTAGGTAGACTCGCGTTTATCGCATTTTCGGATATAACTGAGGCTATTACGGTCACTGCAGGTGTCGCGGTTGTGAATTTTTTTAAATTTTGTACAATTTATTGTAAAACATACTAATTATAATTGTACTTATAAAAAGTCAATTTCAATGACTTTTAGAGTATTTTTAACAGTTATGAACTTTTATTAATATGAATTTGTAAGTGAAAGTGTTTTTGTTTAAAGAATTCTAGATTGTATTGTGATTTTGTTTAGTTTAGTTTGGATAATAAAATCATATGAATATTCTAAATAAACAATGTGCACCAATAAAAGGACTAAACATGTGAATAAACCTAAACAAAAAATAAAAAATATTAATATAATAAAAATAATTAATAATATTAATAAATAATAAAAATTAAATAAACATATTATAAAAACTAATAATAAACAATAAACATATTATTTATTATTAAATAATTATAATATTATTAATAAACAATTATACCACATTCAATATAAGTCTTTATTCTCATTTATTTGATTTTCTTTTCCAATACTTATATTCAATATATTCTCTAATTTTATTATTAAGTAAAAGGAAAATAAAATTAATATACTGTTTAAGGACTAGATTTAACAAAAAATCAAATATTTAAGGACTTAATTGAGATAAAATAGAAATTTAAAGGCTTAATCAAGAAGTTTTGAAAGTTTAAGGGATCGGTTTGAATATGGGTTAAAGTATTGAGGCCAAACTGAGAACTTTAAAAAGTTCAATGTCACTCCATGTAATTTACCTATTTTTTTTGCAGAATTTTGACTCCCGCGTTCTTCTTCTTACTCCAGCAGCCCCGCGAATATTCAGAACTCGGGAATATCGACCAGTTATTGCCGCTATCGACCGTTTTAACGTTAAATTGATGTCGTGACGGACCGTTACCGACGTGAATCCGTTACCCACCGTAATTTTTGCCAAAACCGATTTCGGACGATGGTGATACTGAGATTTCTCGGCCGAGATCTCGGTTTAGGTCCGAGATTTAAAACCCTGCTCAATGGAGCAAAATTCCTGGAGTTTATCACTATGAACCAAACTGTGCCAAACAGAGAAAGCAATTGGACATAACCGTAAAACATGAGAGATATCTTCATCAATCAAATGGTAACTTGGACAACGACCATCCATCGTAAGGTGATGACGAACCCGCTCCTTGTTGGTCATGATTCTAAACTAACACACAAGCCACAAGAAAACCTTGATACGCGGAAACCCTTTATACCTATGAACCACTTTCCACACCGCCTCCGGTGCATCCCTAGGTAGCATGGCCCTAATAGCATAAGCAGATTTCACAAAAAAATGCCAAGACTCATTACCCGACCAACTAACAAAGTCATAAGGAGAGGACAATGACGGACATTTCATAGCCGCAATACGCAACAAGATATGTATCAATAAAAGCCTATAGCAAGAATCCCAATCCCATTCATCAAATTAAGTGATCATTTCTACAACACTTAGATGCCCAAAGGAGGGGACAAGGTGAGGCAAAACATGTAAATATAGAGGGCCGAGATTCGGGATCCAATTGCCGAACCAAAAATCAATGGTACGACCATCCCTAACATTCTATATGAGATTCCGTCGCACATCCTCCCACCCAAGACTAATACCTTTCCAGAGCCTCGAACAATTTTGGTTACGCAATTTTGGTGGCACCCCACCCCGCATCGGTATTTGGCTCGGAGAAATTGGACCCACAAAGCAGAACCATTAGCAATAATATTATAGGTAACTTTCATGAGAAAAGCCTCATTCTGATGATAGAGATTTCGAAAACCAAGTCCTCCATGCAAAGTAGGCTGACAAATAGTCTCACAACATACCAAATAAACCCTATTTTTCTCTATAGTAGTACCCCAAATAAATCGTCTAATTAAATGTTCAAGCTCCATACAGGTTTTTATGGGAAGCAAGGTTGACTGCATAGTATATAAGAAGGGATAACTGCCAACACTGATTTAGTTAGAATGATCCGTCCAACAAGAGATAGAGAAATGGATTTCTATTCGCTCAACTTCTTTTGTACTATTCGAATCAGATAGGCATAGGACGCAACATGTTGATGCAATAGAGGGACACTGAGATATTTACCGAGGTCATCCACCTTTGAGAACCCAAAAGCAAAGGTAATATCCTGCTGGAGAATATGAACAACATTTTAGAGAAAAAATGTTGGTCTTACTAGCACTAACCTTATGACTCGAGAACAAACAAAATTGATAAAGAACCGATAGAATCAAATGCATCTGTTCCAATAAAAGCCTCAGCAAATAAAAGTAGGTCATCTGCAAAGAAGAGATGGGAGATGCCCGAAACTCGCATAGATGTACGAAAAGGAACCCATCAACCATTTGAAATTTTAGACTGGATAGCATGAGCCAGCCGTTCCATACATAGAACAAATATATAAGGCAAAAAGGGATCTCCCTATCGCACACCCCTTGAAAGACAAACAGATTAGTAGCCGAACCATGCTAAAGAATCTAAGTAGAAATAGAAGAGATGCAACACATAATCAACTGGCGAAGCGAGTCTGGGAGGCCAACATCCCGAAGCGTATCATCCACAAAGCTTCATTCTAAACGATCATAGGCCTTCTAAAGGTCAATCTTAATAGCTATCCAACCACGCCTCCCAGATTTACGCCTCATGGAGTGAATCATATCATGACCAATGATAATATTATCAGTTATAGACTTCTCGACACAAAACTAGTTTGTTCTCTGATATCCAAATAGGCAAAAAGAGCTTAAGCCGATTAACAATAATCTTTTGTGATAGTTTTATACACACAGTAAAAAGCCCAATGGGAAGGAATTAGGAGACTTGCTCAGGGACTTCCACTTTTGGGATCAAAACTAGAAGAGTTTGATTGAGATGAGCCGGTACAATACCACTGGCAAAGATAGAGCGAACACAAGAAAGAACCGATTCCCCCACAATATGCCATTTTTTTTGAAAAAAGGAAACATGAAGACCGTCAACAACAGGCGCCTTAATAGGCCCGATGTCAAAGATAGAATTCTAGATCTCCTCATTAGTAACTGGTATAGCCAAACGCTCTAAGTCCAAGGTATCCACACTCGAAAAGTGGCTACGGACATGCTAACCATACCTATCAACCCCCAAGGTGGAAAAAAGAGAGGCATAAAAAGAATAGGCCATAGAAGCCTACACCTAAACATCAGAACACTAGGACCCACCTTCTCACTTCAAAGACGAGACCATGTTCACACGCCGTCGAGCAATGGTGGAGGTGTAGAAAAACCAAAAAAACTTATCGACTGGCTAATATTTGGAAAATGATTGATGATTTAATGTAATAATGTAAGTGATAATGCCAAGAATAGGTGTTTTTGCATGCAAGTATACACGATCAGCAAGTAATACAACAATAAGCTGAGTATTGTATCCACAGGGATTGTCTAGAAATTAAATACCACAATAGTTACTTGTGAAATGGAACAATTGAGATAGAAATTGATTTTGGATTTCGAATTAAAAAATGATTAAATGAAAAAATGAAGTGGGAAATTCAGAGAGATTATCAAGCAATTGTGTCAAGTGATCGATTGGCGTTGGCAAGGGATGTTTGGATTTCACGCTAGTGATGGCATCAATTAACAACGTTCAACCTTGGTTTATTGTCGAGCAGATTTAAGTTAGCATTGCCTCCGTCGATGGCAATACTCTAAGTTAATTACTTTTAACACCTATATGTCTGTAGTGATGTTTTCAAATAATTAACCTGGCAAAGTTTTAATCTTTACTCCTAAGGGGTAGATTCACTTTCAAAGTAAGCTCATCTACTTGAACATCTTCTGTTGAAACTTCTCTCCTTATTATTTGGTAATTAATTATTTTCTCCTAAGTCTGTTAAGGTATTAAGGGATAATGAGAATTCAATGCCAACTGTCGTATGACATTAAATATGAAAAAAGTAAGAACAAGCAAAATAGACAAAAAATCCAAGGCATTCAATTATTAAAAACCTAAAACCAAGCGTTCATCGCAAACACCCTAAGCCAACTTTAAAGATTAGTTCATGGTTGTGGAAACCAACAAAATATTATCATTTTTAAACATCACCATCATAACAAAAAAATAAAACTAGGAGAAATGGACTAAATAAGGGGATCTGTCGATGCAACCCTTCAATAGATCAATAGCTCTTGATCACTACCTGGTTTAAACCATGATTTGCCCTCTATCCTCTCTTTCTTCTCACGGCGTAACATCCTTTGCTCAATTGATGGGCTTCTTTATATAGGCGCTCGTGGAAACCCTAATTAGGGTTTGGTTTTGATAGTTTGTTATGCACCATTATAGGCGCGTAACCTTATTTTTGAATTAGGGCTAACCTAGCTTTGACTCACGGCTAATTGACTGAGCATCAGACTTCTTTCTTTTGCCAATCAAGCATGGCATTTTTCCTTCCTGCTTTTGCCAATTGCACTTAACATTTCTATTCTGCTCCACCTGTTCCTGACCTACCAAACCTGCCTACCACAGCAAGAAAACACCCCATCACTCTGGTACTGAAAAATTGTGCATTCTTTAACTCTTAGAAGCAAATGCATGAATCTACTAACAAATGCATAAATATGTACCCAGAGTCAAGCAATAGCATAGAAATATATACGAGAAAAGTAGAAGTTTTGAGGAGTTAACAACGGTCACCCAAAGTAATCCATTGGGAGTAATCCATTTTATTGTCTGAATGGTTTGAATTTTGTTTGGTTGGCCTAAAATCATAATTGTTTTTAGGGACTTCTAAAAATTGAATCAAATTAATGTGTATATATATAATCATATAAAATCAAAATTTATGTATTATATTTTCTATTTGATTAAATTTAAGTATAAATTTACTATCTATCATTATATAGTGCTAACTAACGGTTGAGTGTTGTTCTTTTCATATTTGTAACACTTTGGTTGCTGTATTCATCCCAACAAAGTGTCCTCCATATTGTGATGCATTGCAAAGATGAAGAATGTTTTGTTGTTCATCCTCTGGCACACAACGACGAATGATTTGGTCGACACATTGTTTGAATAAGAATGACTCATCCCAATAGTATCGCTGAATATCTCTCAGAAATTGCTTTCTGGCATTACTTGATAAGTCTGATGGAATAATATTGCTGACTAGGTAGTTGACTATGTTAGTACATCATGGAATGGTAGTGGTCACAAGCAACTGCTCATCAGTGAAGTCATCTATAATTATTGCGGTGTTGCCATTCTCATGGTGGTATCCTAAACAAGGCAAATGATCAGCCACCAGGTTCTCACTCCCCTTATTATCTCGTATCTTGAGATCAAACTCTTGTAACAAGAGTGCCTATCAGATCAGTCTAGGCTTGACATCCTTCTTGTCTATGAGGTATTTGATTGCCGGCTGGTTTCTGTACACCACAACTTTACTACCTACAAGGTAAGATATGAATTTGTCAAATGCAAAGACAACTGCAAGGAACTCCTCTGTTTTTGTGTAGTTAAGATGGGCTTCATTCAATGTGTTACTTACATAATAGATGGTATGGAAAATTTTGCCACATTTTTGTCTTAACACAGCTCCAATGACATAGTCGTTGGCATCGTACATAAGCTCGAATGGCTCATTCCAATCTAGTGCCACGACTATGGGGTATTAATTAACCAATCTTTGGATTCCTAAAAAGCTTTCAAACAAGAATCGTCAAACGCAAAAGTGGTATTATGTTCCAAAAGTATGCATAAAGGTTTAGAAAATTTTGAAAAGTCTTTAATAAAGTGACGATAAAAACCTGCATGTCCCAAGAAACTTCTAATACCTTTGATACTTGTGGGTGGTGTCAATTGGTTGATTACGTCTACATTTACTTTGTCTACTTTCAGTCCCTTCTTGGTCACTTTGTGCCCGAGAACTATGCCCTCATTCACCATGAAATGGCATTTTTCCCAGTTCAAGACCATGTTGGTTTCAATGCATCTCTGTAGAACAAGTTCCAAACTCTGAAGGTATTCTTTGAAAATTTTACCAAGGATGAAGAAGTCATCCATAAAAACTTCCATGTTATTCTCGATCATATCCAAGAAGATCGACATCGTGCAACGCTGAAACATTGTTGAAGCATTACACAATCCAAAGGGCATCATTCTAAAGACAAATTTCCCATAAGTAAAGGTGAACATAGTTTTCTCTTGATTTTTTTGGAGTAATGGCTATTTGATTATAGCCCGAGTAGCCGTCTAGGAAGCAATAAAAATGCATTTCCTGCTAGTTTGTCTAATATTTGATTGATGAAAAGAAGTGGAAAATGATCATTTCAGGTGGCATTATTTAGCTTTTTGTAGTCCATGCACACCTTCTAGTCTATCACAGTTCTCGAGGGGATCAATTTATTCTTGTTGTTCTACACCATGATCATTCCTCCCTTTGTGGCATAGACTACACTAGGCTAACCCACGTGCTATCAGAAATGGGATAAATTATCCTGACATCTAGCTATTTTATGACTTATTTCTTGACTACCTCCTTCATGCTGGGATTCAGTCTCCTCCGGGCCTCAATTATTTTTCCATGGTAATCTTCCAAAATAATTTTACGCATACAGATTGTTGGGCTTATCCCTCAGATATCAACTAGAGTCCATCCCAGGGCTTGCTTGTAATTGCCCAATGTCTCCAACAATCTTTCCTCATGGTCTTCAGTCAAATTAGCAGCGATGATTACTAGCAAAGTGGAGTTGTCTCCCAGGTAAGCATATTTGAGGTGGTTTGGCAAAGGTTTCAGCTCCAGTTTTGGTGGCTCCTCAACAGATGGTTTGGGTTCCTTGATTTCTCTGCCAGCCAACTCAAGTGGCTCAGGTATCCCATAATAACTCATGACTTCATTCAGCATGGTTGGCTCTTTAAATTCTTCACTCGACATATCTTCATCATTCTGCTCCATGGCATCAACATTAGTTCCCTGGCAAAATTGTGCCATGTCTACATTAAAAATAGACTCCATCAGCTCAACTATTTGCCATTCCTCAGGTTCATCTGCACACTTAAGAGCTTGAAATACTTTAAATGTAACTTGCTTGTCATTTATACGCATAGTAAGCTTACCTTTCCGAACATCAATTAAGGTTCTATCCGTGGAAAAAATGGTATTCCCAATATTATTAGGACATCAACATCAACCTCATACTCTAAAATAATAAAATCAGCTAGGAATATAAATTTATCTACTGTAACCCCCCGAATTTTTTCCCCAAATTTAAAACCTTAATTTTGAAATCCCTAAATTCAAAACACTAGAAATTGGGAATTTAAATATGAAACCCTAATTAAGAAATTTGGGAATTAATTGAATTTTTAAACAAATTTAGTGACCTTTTTATAAAGAATTAATATTAGGTACCTATTTTTTGAACCCTAAAAAAGGACTTACGTTGTAATTTATCCAAAATTATATATAAGTTTGGTTTTACTCTCTCTGCGGAATTCTTTGCCGCAGCCGGTCTTCCCTTCACATTCTCTCGATTTGTATTCGAAACATATCTTCATTTTCTTTTTTTATTCTCTTTTTTATTTATTTAATTCGATCAAACCCCGCTGAGTCTCTGGCGCCGCTCAATTCATCTATGTCTTCGGTTGATTTGAAGATCAACTATTCAAATCAGATAAGTATTCTTGTATCATTAAATTTCGTTAGATAAGTATGTAGGAATAATTCCCCTGTTATAGCTAGCATAGTAATAGTGTTAATGTATGGCTATTCTCATAGGTTCTGATACAGTTGGACTTAGTACTTCTGACTTGGGAGACGCGTTATTCAGTAGGTTGAGTTTGCTTTGTCTAAGGTATGTTTTCTTTTTGTGCTATATAATATGTGAAATGTTTTGCAACTTGCATGACTACTTTTTTGTGTTGTGATTACAACGTGTTTTGAGATATCGTGTATACTGTGTTAAACTATGTTATCAGAAATTTCAGAACTGTAATCCTCGTATTTAGTACGATAAACTGTGATGTGATTATGTGTTTTACAATAATTACCATATTTTATATGCATGTGATGGGATTGTACGGTGGAAGAAGTGGTTTGACCTCACTGTGATTGGAGAAATAAGGGTGAGGGGTTCTGGGGAACTACCTCCACTATGACTGGTTGGCTTTGCCACCACTGTGATTGGAGTATGTAGCTGGGAAATGCGTTTTGTCTATGGTCATCATTACATGCATTGTGTTTTACCGTGCTTTTATAAAATAGATTGAAAAAATTATTTTGGAACTGAGTTTGTGATTGCTTGCACTTTAGAGACACACTAGGCTCAATAGCTCACTCCCCCATAGTTTCTTTTACAAATAACTCGGTCATTAGGCGACTTGGTACTCTGAGGATCTCTTGTTTTTTAGCTTTACTATATTTTAATATGGACTTGAGTTTATTTATTTTTTAATTTAATTACTAGTTTTGGAATTTGATGTAATTTTAGATTTGGGGTTTATTATTTTTAGCATGCATTTTTGGACTCAATATTTAGATTATATTATGAAATTTTCGGTTATTATTTCAACGCTTTAGTTTTGACGAATTATTAAGTATTTAATTAATTTACAATTATTATGATTTATTGTAAATAAAATTAGTTTATTGAGGGTAAAGTTTTCAATGGTGACTTCATAAATTCGGCCTTTTCCTCTGGGCTGGGATTAGGGGGTTACATTTAGTGGTATTAGAGCTAAGTTCAACCTCGGACTATAAGGCTCACATGAAATTTTAAACTGAAAATTATTTTTGCAAGCATACTAAATATTTTTCGGCAAAATGGGATTATCTGATAAATTGTTATTTTAAAGAATTAAAGAAATATTTTGAATAGAAACTCTGAGTATCAATTCCGATATTAGGTAATTATCTTTTGTAGATAGTTGGGTTTGCCACCTTGTAGGTGCTTTATATTTGAATGTGTTGCATCTGGATTCAGATCTAGAGAAATGTGTACTCGTTAATTAGTGACTGTTACTCCAAACATAGAATTACTCGTAATCTTTCCACCTTGTTGTATCAATAGGTATTCTTTTGAACCACGTGAATCCTTGAGCTTTGTTTTTTTGAGTTAACCATTATAGATCATAACTAGAATCCTGATCAAGGACACGAACTTCGATTAATTGAACAATTTATCGTGACCGTACCCGTTCCTACGAATTTGAAATCAAAGCCTCTCTAAAAACTATGTGTTGTCATTTGTGACATGATTTGAAATGCTCCTTTAAGTTTCTATCTAAACATCCATGCTTTTGGGAATCTGCCGCTAGGTCTAAAAATTTCGAGGACGAAATTTCTTTTAAGGGTGGGAGAGTTGAAACACGCTGAATTTTTGCCCCAAATTTAAAACCCTAATTTTGAAATCCCTAAATTCAAAACCCTAGAAATTGGGAATTTAAATATGAAACACTAATTAAGAAATTTGGGGATTAATTAAAATTTTAAATGAATTTAGCGACCTTTTTATAAAGAATTAATATTAGGTACCTACTTTATGAACCCTAGAAAAGAACAAGGACTTACCTTGTAATTTATCCAAAATTATATATATAAGTTTGGTTTCACCCTCTCTGCGGCAATCTTTGCCGCAGCCGGTCTTCCCCTCTCACTCTCTCGATTTGTATTCGAAATATATCTTCCTTTTTTTTCTTTTTTATTTATTTAATTCGATCAAACCCCGCTGAGTCTCTGGCACCGCTCAATTCAACTATGTCTTCGGTTGATTTGAAGATCAACTATTCAAATCAGATAAGTATTCTTGTATCATTAAATTTCGTTAGATAAGTATGTAGGAATAATTCCCCGGTTATATCTAGCATAGTAATAGTGTTAATGTACGGCTTTTCTCATAGGTTCTGATACAGTTGGACTCAGTACTTCTGATCGTGGGAGATGCGTTATTAAGTAGGTTGAGTTTGCTTTGGATAAGGTGTGTTCTCTTTTTGTGCTATATATTATGTGAAATGTTTTACAACTTGCATGACTACTTTTCTGTGTTGTGATTACAATGTGTTTTGAGATATCATGCATAATGTGTTAAACTATGTTATCAGAAATTTCAAAACTGTGATCCTCGTATTTAGTATGATAAACTGTGATGTGATTATGTGTTTTACAATCATTACCATATTTTATATGCATGGGATGAGATCGTATGGTGGAAGAAGTGGTTTGACCACACTGTGATTGGAGAAATAAGGGTGAGGGGTTTTGGGGAACTACCTCCACTGTGACCGATTGGCTTTGCCACCACTATGATTGTAGTATGTAGCTGGTAAATGCGTTTTCTATGGTCATCATTACATGCATTGTGTTTTACCGTGCTTTTATAAAATAGATTGAGAAAATTATTTTGGAACTGAGTTTGTGATTGCTTGCACTTTAGAGACACACTAGGCTCAATAGCTCACTCCCCCATAGTTTCTTTTACAAATAACTCGGTCATTAGGCGACTTGGTACTCTGAGGATCTCTTGTTTTTTAGCTTTACTATATTTTAATATGGACTTGAGTTTATTTATTTTTTAATTTAATTACTAGTTTTGGAATATGATGTAATTTTAGATTTGGGGTTTATTATTTTTAGCATGCGTTTTCAGACTCAATATTCAGATTATATTATAAAATTTTCGATTATTATTTCAACGCTTTAGTTTTGGCGAATTATTATGTATTTAATTATTTTACAATTATTATGATTTATTATAAATAAAATTAGTTTCTTGAGGGTAAAGTTATCAATGGTGACTTCCTAAATTCGACATTTTCCTCTTGGCCGGGTTTAGGGGGTTAGATCTACCTTGACCAACACATCCTCGATCTTACCCTTGGGATATGCATAAGATTAACCTGCCAGCTAAAGTGTTACTGTGGTAGGCCTTGCTTTAATACCAAGTTTCCTGAAAACTAGCATTGGCATCAAATTGATGATGGCTCCCTGGTCACAGAGTGCTTTACCCATGAATTTATTTCCAATCGTGAAGGGAATAGTGAAACTTCTCGAATCTTTCAGTTTTGTTGGTAATATGTTGGTTATCATTACACTGCATCTTTCAGTATGTGCGACAGTCTCAAAATCACCCACCATCCTCTTTTTGGATAAGATGTCATTCATGAATTTCACGTAGTTTTGGAATTTGTTTGAGAGCTTCTACTAATGGTATGTTGATCTGCAGTTGTTTAAGGACTTCTAAAAATCGCTTAAACTGCTGATCTTGCTTGTGTTTCTAGAGCCTTTGTGGAAAAGATAGTGGTAGGCAAAAGCTGGCTTAGCTGGTTTTGCCAAAGTGGTGTTGGCATCAGATTAAGGTCTAGCATTATCAATGCTTGCCTCCTTTTTCTTTGCCTCATTGGGTTCATCTGCTGGCACCAACTTCTCGTTTTGGAAAATACTTGGCTATTTGACAGGTGTTTCATTCTCGAATTGTTTACCACTCCGAAGGGTGACTACTTTGCATTGCTTACTCCCTTTTTGCAGAGCATCCTCTGTATCACTTGGCCAAGTCCCTTCAGGTCTGTTACTGAGTGCATTGGCAATCTATCCTAGCTAGACCTCCAAGTTTCACATAGATGCTGCTAAACTCTAGACAGTTGCATCATTTCGCTCTATATACTCTGTTCGAGTATTCCCTTAGTTAGATCTCTGCCCTAGATAGAAATTATTTTGTGCTCTCTGTGGCATCACATTCTGGTTGTAACCCGGCGGTGCATTGTTGTTCTGACGTTGGGCATTATATTGGTTACCTCCCTAATTTGCCCATGAAAAGTTCAGATACTGCTTCTAACCTACATTATAAGTATTAGAATATGGGTTACTGTTACAATTGTAATTACCAACAAAATTTACCAATTTTAGGTTTGATGCGTATTCTTTCACATTATGATCCTCTCCACAAATAGTGTAGAATGGTTCCTATGCCTTCACTTCTCAGACTTGAGTAGGTTTATGCATTGTCTTCACTATATTAGTGAGATTGGAAATTTGAGCATTGATAGATAACAGTGCATCAAGCTCTAATTTCCTAGTGACTTTTGTTTCGGTCCCCAATCTGGCAGTAAGGTTTTGAAAATCATTGTTGGCAATCCTTTCAAGGATATTAAAAGCATTAACAACAGTACTGGCATGAGCATTGAGTTCGTTATAAAAGTTCTCCATCTGCGTCCATGTAGGAAATCCATGCATGGGGCATCTTCTCAACAGATCCTTAAAATGCTCTAGACGTTATACAGAGTCTTATCATCAGCTTGCCTAAAAGCAATGATTTCACTCTACATCTTGGCATTAAGTTTAGGTGGATGAGATCTCAGAAGAAACTTCTGGCATAATTATGCCCACTAAGTAACTGAACCAAGTGGCAAAGAACTTAGCCACAATTTTGCTCTATCTCTTAGAGAGAATAAGAATAGTCTCAACTTCATTGTCTCTTCAGCCACACTTGATTGCTGAAATAGTTGGCACACCTCCATGAATTGCTTCAAGTGTTTCCTTGGGTCTCTGGTAGGTGATCCATCAAACTGACATGCATTCAATAACGTTTGAATCATTATCGGTTTAAGTTTAAAATTAGTTGTATTTACCCCTAGACCAATCAGTCCTGGCATCAAGTTATCCATGTTTGGTGCTAAATGTTCTCTGATTAGTCGTTCTTCAGGTATCTCGGTAGCAACAACAGGAGCAGGCGGTATCCCATTATTGTATTGACGGATTCTCCTGATTGTTCAGGACACCATTTACTCCATCATTTCCATTACCGGCCATTTTTTGATGTTCTCATCTTATGTAGGGTTCTTTGAATATCTAGATCGTTGTTGCGTGTAATAAGTGCTACGCAATTGTGCAAGTATATACGTCGCAAGTAATAAAGTGATATGAGTATCGAGTATCGTCTCTACAGGGATTGGTTTGGGCCACTTTGCTTTAGTTATTGCACTGTAAAAATAAAAACACAATTGATAATAGGAGTTCTAATTAACGAGTAAACTAAGAGCAATAAACTAAAAGAATAGAAGAAATCAAATAAGAGAGAGCAGGCCAGGTTATTGTGAGTTGAGGTGTGATAGCCGATTGGATAGTCTTGGTGATTGAGTAGTAGCCGGATTGCCAGGGCAATTCTGTTATGATTCCCTAGTTGATTGCCAGGGCAATTCTGCCGTGTTGCCTGGTCGGTTGCCAGGGCAATTCCCACTCGTTGTCTGATCATATTGCTTGGCCAATGCTCCCGTGATTGCCTGGGCAATTAAGGATGGGTCGATTACCTGGGCAATTGAGCATTCACTTCCAAAGTTCGGCGAAGTGTTCTTCAATGGTTTCTTCTTATCCCTAAGTCGAAACTCTAGCTATTTGTGCATGCCTTGATAATACATCCCTGCGTGAATCAAGGGTGAACAACAACCAATCTCGCGCTCCTCTTAGCCGTTGAAATCCTAAACTTATTCCTAAACCAGATTAGTCTTCACCATCAATTGATTGAATAAAGACCATGCTCATTCGTTTCTTGAATCTAACTCTCCTGATATTAGATAAATAGATGAAGTTACGAGACCCTCTCCCAATTCACTCGCAACCAAGAATAAGAACCAAGAATGAGTAAACCTTGAATATTGAATTGCAACTCAAAAACCTAAGCAAAATCCAATTGTTTTTCACAACAACAAAACATAATAACCCCAACCAATCAAGTTAGTTCATGGTTGGGTTCAAAAGATATACAAAGAATAATCCCCAAACCATAAATCTAATGGGAGCAAAGAAGAAGAAGAAGAAGAAATTGATCAGACCTCTTTGGAAAACCTATCAATCGAACTTTCCCTCCAAGCTTTCTGCCTTGTCGAAATCCCTCCCCTCTTACCCCTTTGGAGTTTGTCGAAATTCCTCTCTTCTTGCTCACCTCTCTTTGGCGACTTGGTCCTTTAAATAGGAGATGGCTAGGTCAAAATCCTTCTTGAGGAGGAAGTTAAGTTGGAATTAAATTATCTTTAAAGAATATAATTCTTTATTATATTTAAATTCCTTATAGAACTTCTCCTATCTTCTTGGGATTTAATTTCTCTTTAACCTCTTCATGGAAATCAAACTCCTTTGGAATTTAACTTTGCTCCACGTCATCTTGGGCTTATCTAGTCATCAATTTCGACTACCATATCATCTTATTCCTTGTCAAAAGTTGCCTTGGCAACTAGCTCGGCATCTCCTTCAAGCATTGCCCTGGCAACTAGCTCGGCATCTCCTTCATGCATTGCCTTGGCAACTGGTTTCAGCCTTGCTTTGGCAAGTGATTCTGCACACACACAAAAAACACACCAAAGCAGCATCTTTTACCACAAAAATCTCCAAGTTATGTAATCAAGCTCAAAGGTGGAAAGAAACATGAATTAATGCATGAATGATTAATTATGCAACTAATATGAGCCTAAGTCTAACAATAATATGAGTAAAAAGGGTAATAAAAATAGTACTTTTGAACACTTATCACACCCCCAAACTCGAACTATTGCTTGTCCTCAAGCAATGCAAACTAACAATTACCTGCCAAGACTTTAATCATCAAAGACATGCTTCAAACTTGAATTCAAACCTCTGAACCGTGGCACAAAGTATGATCACCTTTTAATTTTTCGGATAGCACAAATATTACCCGGAACCAAACTATAATGCTCGTGACAATGTGTGTGCGTAGTTGTGTAGAAGTTGATTTTAAAGATTCTATGTGAACAATAGGCTTTTATCAATTTAATTATCGGGGCATTTATTTTTATTTTTACTAGAGCCAATTTCGGGCACCTCTAGCGATTCTTTAATGTGCATTAACTACTAGAGCCAGTTTCGGTCACCTCTAGCAAGAAAGTGCATTTACTACTAGAGCCAGTTTTGGGCACCTCTAGCAAGAATTTAACTTTTAATTTTCAATTTTAAATTTACCCAAATTTTAAGCAATCTAAGTTCACTAAGTTTCTTTCAATCAACAAGCTACAACCGTATAACCAAAATTCAGTATCATAGTAAAATTCTAAGTTATGCAATCCTAAAATTAAAGGTTCTTTCAATTAAGTGCAGTGGCAAAAATTCATCATTGGATATTCAACAAGTCTTAAGCAATTAAATCCAATTAAAGGCATGGCAAGTAACATATGCAACCTATATGTGATTACTAAAGATGAATGCAACTAAACATGAAGCTAACTAGAAACCAACACCCCCAAAACTCGAGAGAAGCATTGTCCCCAATGCATGTAAAAGTGAAACAAAATTTAAAAGAAACTAAATGAAATAAGTTAGTCGGAGAGGTCGTAACCTCGAGTGATAAGTTTCCTTCGTGCCGTTTGCTTGATTCATTTTCCGGTCGGTGGTTGAATGCTTGTGGCTGGTACCGCGTGAATAGCATTGCTTTGATTTGATCCATGTTTGGGCATTAGAAGTTGTCGAAGCCATTGTTGTTGCCTGGGCATTGCTAGTTTCTGTTGCCGTGGCAACTGCTGAGGTAGTTGCAGGTGTATCCTCTGTTGCGGTTGCAGTGGCAAGTAGTCGGCAGTGAATTTCCTTAGCATGGTGGTTGTGAGTCTTGTTGTGGAAAAGAAAACAAAGAAAAATTGGAAACTAAAGATAATGAAGAAAAATAAAATATCTCCTAAAAATAAAAATGAAAATAAAAAGAAAAAGAAAATATTGAATGAAGAGCATGCTCATGCATCTCCCTAGGTGACCACTTCTTTGTTACGTTCCACATGGGCACCGTTGTAGTGCTTCAATCTTTGTCCCTTAACTTTGAATTCATGTTTGTCAGTGATGGACTTGATTATCACGACACCATGAGAGAATGGTTTGACAACTTCGAATGGTCCCGACCATCTTGATTTCAATTTTCCCGGGAAAAGTTTTAGCCGAAAATTGAATGAGAGAACTAGTTGCCCTGGCATGAATTGCCGCGGCAATAGTTTTTTGTCATGCCATTTCTTTGTTTTCTCCTTGTAGATTCGTGCATTGTTATAGGCGAGTGCACGGAATTCTTCTATCTCGTTGAGGTTTAATAAACGCTTTTGTCCGGCACTTTCCCAATCCAAATTCACGGTCTTGATTGCCCAATATGCCTTGTGTTCGATTTCCACCGGTAGATGGCATGTTTTGCCATAGACAAGTCAGAAGGGGGACATACCTAAGGGTGTTTTGAAAGCAGTGCGATATGCCCAAAGTGCGTTATCTAGTCTTACTGACCAATCCTTCCTAGAGGGATTTACAATTTTCTCGAGTATACCCTTCAATTCTCGGTTGGAAATTTTTGTTTGCCCATTGGTTTGTGGATGATATGCCGTGGCAATCTTCTGAGGTACACCAAAGCATTGTAACATCTTGGCGATGAGTTTGTTGTTGAAGTGCTTGCCTTCATCACTGGTAATTGCTCTCGGTATCTCAAACTGTGTAAATATGTTTTTCTGTAAAAATTGTTGCACGATCTTAGAATCGTTGGTGGGAACTGCAGATGCCTCAACCCATTTAGACACGTAGTCGATGACAAGTAGAATGTAGGGGTTGTCGAATGAATATGAGAAAGGTCCCATAAAATCAATCCCTCATACATCGAACAATTCCACCTCGATGATGTTTTGGAGCGGCATCTCATGTCGTCTAGAGATATTGCCCGTCCTCTGGCAATGATCACATTGCTTGTAAAACTCTTGGGCATCTTTGTACAGTGTTGGCCAATACAAACCGGATTGCAAAACTTTGGCCGCGGTACGTGTTCCTCCAAAATGTCCTCTATAGGATGAAGAATGACATTGCAGGAGTACATTCTGTTACTCCTCTTCAAGGACACATCGGCGTATAACCTGATCTGCACATTGTTTAAACAAAAGAGGCTCATCCCAAAAGTAATGCTTAGCATCATTGTGGAACCGCTTCTTTCCTTGGTCAGTAAGGCCATAAGGTAAAGTACCACAAACAAGGAAATTAACTAAATCCGCGTACCAGGGTATTGCCGAGGCATACGTTGTCGTGGCAACTACTTCCATGGTTGCCAAGGCGTGCGTGTCTAGAGTTGTCGAGGCATGCACGTCAAGGGTTGCCAAGGCATGCGCGTCAAGGGTTACCGAGGCTTGCGTATCAGTGGTTGCCGCGGCGTACGCGTCTGGAGTTGCCAAGGCATGTGCGTCAAGAGTTGCTGCGGCGTCGAGGGTTGTCGAGGCATGCGCATCCATGGTTGCTGAGGCGTCAGGGGTTGCCGAGGCGTGAACATCCATGGTTGCCGAGCGTCAGGGGTTGCCGAGGCGTGAACATCCATGGTTGCCGAGCGTCAGGGGTTGCCGAGGCGTGCGCATCCATGGTTGCCGAGGCAACTAACAGTTGCTCATCCGGGAATGCATCGCACATCTCTAAATCCGCGTCCTCCTCTCTATTGCATTCTAAGCGTGATAAGTGATCGGCCACTTGATTTTGTGTTCCTTTCCTTTGTACCAATCAAGTAGGATCATAACTGTGCGTTGGCCTAGGACTGCTCATACCGCGAAATCACTTGCATCGCACATGAGCTCAAAAGGTAGCGTCCAGTCTGGTAGAACAACAATGGGTGCCGAGGTAAGCTTTTCCTTTAGGGTTTCGAATGCTTAGGCGCAAGAATCATCAGAATTGAAGACTTTATCCTGTTCAAGCAAATTGCACAAGGGTTTAGTAATTTTAGAAAAATTATGAATGAACCTCCTATAACCGAGAAAGCTTCGAATTCCTTTAACCGAACTTGGTAGGGGTAATCTCTCGATCACGTCCACCTTGGCTTTGTCTACTTCAATTCCCTTGGATGAAATCTTGTGGCCGAGCACCATTCCTTCATCTACCATGAAATGGCACTTCTCCCAATTAAGGACTAAATCGGTTTCTTCACATCTTGCCAACACCTTCTCTAAATTGCTGAGGCAACTGTCGAAGTCATTACCTTCGACTATGTCTAAAAAGAGTGCCATCATGCATCTTCTAATGTTACTGCGTATCTAAGAAAACTTGAGGAGAGTCGTTTCTGATACTTCTTATAGTCCATCCGCACCCTCCATCGGGTGACAATATTACCCAAAAAGAGTTTGGCCAATGTGCTTGCCACTACTCCCTTTTGCGTTACCATGGTGGAGGTGTCTTTCTTTCGTGTTCCCTTGTAGTCCATGCACATCTTCCACTTTTCTACTGTTCTTGAAGGCATTAGGAAAAAGTATATCAACATCCAACCATTTAATTACTTCATTCTTGTCGGGCTCCATCATGGTTGGATGTAGCCTTCGTTGTCGTGGCAATTGCTGCTCTAGCCAATTGTCATGGCAATCAGTTGCCAAAATTTGCTGTAAGTCAAGGGAAGAACCAATTTTCTGAAAAACATTACGAATCCAAACACCTTTTCTTTTGGCCTCTCAAACATCTCCATCAGTAGAGATTTCGATGGCTTCAAATCTACCAACATCGGTTCCTCAAGACATACCTGCAATGGACGAGGTAAGTTTTTAAAGAATTTGAAAGGTTCAACCATTACTTGCTCATATTCCATTGGCAAAGTATTATCATATCGTTGATCTTGCATGTGGTCCTGTAATTGCCGTGGCAACTGTAGATGAGAGAAATCTATAGATTCCTGCTTCAACATCAACGTTGTAACCTCCTGGGCAGCAGGTTCCTCAGAATTTGTTGTAGTATTGTTGTTATCAGCTTCATTGAGTGTTGTCGCGACATTGCTCTGTTTAGGCTCCTCAATCATTGCCAAGGCAATTTGTTGCTCAGGCTCATCATATGTTGGGCAGTCTCTCTCATTGGCATCCTCTTGACTTGGAGGTTCTAGTTGTTCCCCACACATCAGGGACCTCTCTTCGCATTGCTCCTTATCTTCTTGCCTTGGGACGTCAGTATCCCCAAGAATGGATTATTGGTGCATGTTATCCATGGCATATGTGGATCTCCTCAATTGATCTTCTGAATCCCCCAAGGTTGCATCCCACTGAGCTATCCTCGTATCCATGGACTTTGATAGCTCCCGAATCTCTTTAATTGATCCATCAAGTCTAGCCAAGGAAGCTAGCAACATTTTCTCCAAGGAATTTGAATGCTCTTGAAAAGGACTATATTGTCATGGCATATCTGTTGTTGCTGCAAAATTGTCATGGTAAAAAGAATTTTGAGCTTTTCGATCATACCATGAAGAATTTTGCCATTGGTTCCATCTATGGTCCTCTATGTAGTCATATCCACCGAAAATGTGAGGGCAATTTTCAAACACATGATGTTCTCCACACATAGCACAAGAGTTTTCCACGGTATAGGCTTTTTGGGCTTTTCTCGGTTGGTATAGGTAATCATCAAAGGGTGTAAGAAACTCTTGATTGGATTGATTCATATATTCCAACATCAACTCTCGAATAGATCGGCTTTTATTTCCCGACTTGTTGATGTCCCTTAACTTGTAGCGCACCTAATATTTTTTTGATAAAACAAACAAAAAGAAAAGTTAGTAAAACTAAGAGAAAAAAATGCAATAACAAAAACAACTAACACCAATTGCCAATCCCCGGCAACAGCGCCAAAAACTTGTTGCGTGTAATTAGTGCTACGCAATTGTGCAAGTATACACGTCGCAAGTAATAAAGTGATATGAGTATCGAGTATCGTCTCCACAGGGATTGGTTTGGGCCACTTTGCTTTAGTTATCGCACTGTAAAAATAAAAAACACAATTGATAATAGGAGTTCTAATTAACGAGTAAACTAAGAACAATAAACTAAAAGAATAGATGAAATCAAATAAGAGAGAGTAGGCCAGGTTATTGTGAGTTGAGGTGTGATAGCCGATTGGATCGTCTTGGTGATTGAGTAGTAGTCGGATTGCCAGGGCAATTCTATTATGATTGCCTAGTCGATTGCCATGGCAATTTGGTTGCAGTTGCCTGGTTGATTGCCAGGGCAATTCTGCCGTGTTACCTAGTCGGTTGCCAGGGAAATTCCCCCTCGTTGTCTGATCAGATTGCCTGGGCAATGCTCCTGCAATTCCCTGTGCAATTAAGGACGGGTCGATTGCCTGGGCAATTGAGCATTCACTTCCAAAGTTCGGCGAAGCGTTCTTCAATGGTTTCTTCTTATCCCTAAGTCGAAACTCTAGCTATTTGTGCATGCCTTGATAATACATCCCTGCGTGAATCAAGGGTGAACAACAACCAATCTTGCGCTCCTCTTAGCCGTTGAAATCCTAAACTTATTCCTAAGCCGGATTAGTCTTCACCATCAATTGATTGAATAAAGACCATGCTCATTCGTTTCTTGAATCTAACTCTCCCGATGTTAGATAAATAGATGAAGTTACGAGATCCTCTCCCAATTAACTCACAAACAAGAATAAGAACCAAGAATGAGTAAACCTTGAATATTGAATTGCAACTCAAAAACCTAAACAAAATCCAATTGTTTTTCACAACAACAAAACACAATAACCCCAACCAATTAAGTTAGTTCATGGTTGGGTTCAAAAGATATACAAAGAATAATCCCCAAACCATGAATCTAATGGGAGCAAAGAAGAAGAAGAAATTGATCATCCCTCTTTGGAAAACCTCTCAATCGAACTCTCCCTCCAAGCTTTCTCCCTTGTTGAAATCTCTCCCCTCTTGCCCCTTTGGAGTTTGTCAAAATTCCTCTCTTCTTGCTCACCTCTCTTTGACGGCTTGGTCCTTTAAATAGGAGATGGCTAGGTCAAAATCCTTCTTGAGGAGGAAGTTAAGTTGGAATTAAATTATCTTTAAAGAATATAATTCTTTATTATATTTAAATTCTTTCTAGAACTTCTCCTATCTTCTTGGGATTTAATTTCTCTTTACCTCTTCATGGAAATCAAACTCCTTTGGAATTTAACTTTGCTCCACGTCATCTTGGGCTTATCTAGTCATCAATTTCGACTACCATATCATCTTATTCCTTGTCGAAAATTGCCTTGGCAACTAGCTCGGCATCTCCTTCAAGCATTACCCTGGCAACTAGCTCGGCATCTCCTTCATGCATTGCCTTGGCAACTGGTTCCAGGCTTTCTTTGGCAAGTGATTCTGCACCCACATAAAAAACACACCAAAGCAGCATCTTTTTCCACAAAAATCACCAAGTTATGTAATCAAGCTCAACGGTGGAAAGAAACATGAATTAATGCATGAATGACTAATTATGCAACTAATTTGAGCCTAAGTCTAACAATAATATGAGTAAATAGGGTAATAAAAATAGTACTTTTGAACACTTATCAATCGTATTGTAAATCTTTCTTCGCAGTGCGACTCCTAGTCATACACATGTCAAAAAAAGTAAAATAAACAAAAAAGTAAAAATTAAAATAATTAATCCTGTTGCAATCTCCGACAACGACGCCAAAAACTTGTCGACTAACTAATACATGGAAAATGATTGATGATTTAATGTAATAATGAAAGTAAATAATGCCAAGAATAGGTCTTTTTGCATGCAAGTATACACGGTCAGCAAGTACTACAACAGTAAGCTGAGTATTGTATCCATAGGGATTGTCCAGGAGTTAAATGCCATGATAGTTGCTTGTGAAATGGAACAATTGAGATAACAATTGATTTCAGATTTGAAATTAAGAAAATGATTAAAATAAAAAATGAAGTAGGAAATTCAGAGAGATTGGCAAGCAAATGTGTCAAGATGATCGATTGGGTTGGCAAGAGATGTTTGGATTTCATGCTAGCTATGACATCAATTAACAACGTTCAACCTTGGTTTTATTGCCAAGCAGATTTTAAGTTAGCATTGCCTCCGTCAATGACAATACTATAAGTTAACTAATTTTAACACCTATATGTCTATAGTGATATTTTCAAATAATTAACTGGGAAAAGTTTTAGTCTTTACTCCTAAGGGGTAGATTCGCTTCTGAATAAGCTCATATACTTGAACATCTTCTGTCAATGCATCTCTCCCTAGTATTTGACAAATAATCCTTATCTCCTAAGTCTGCTAAAATATTAGGGGATAATGAGCATTCAATGACAACTATCGTATGGCATTAAATATGAAGAAAGTAAGCACAAGCAAAATAGAAAAAAATGCCAAGACATTCAATTATTAAAAATCTAAAAACAATCATTCATCACAAATATACCCCGTGCCAACTATAAAGATTAGTTCATGTTTGGGGAAACGAGCAAAATATTATCGTTTTTAAACATCACCATCATAACAGAAAAATAAAACTAAGAGAAATAGACTAAAGAGGGAGATCCGTCGATGCAGCCCTTCAATGGATCAGAGTTCTTGGTTACTGCCTGGTTTGAACCACAATTTACCCTTCATCCTCTCTTTCTTCTCACATCACAACCTCCTTTTCTCAGTTTATGGGATTCTTTATATAGGAGCTCTGGAAACCCTAATTAAGGTTTGGTTTTTCAAAGTTTGTTATGCACCATTGTAGGTGTGTTATCTTCTTTTTGAATTAGGGCTAACCTAGCTTTGACTCACAACTAACTGACCAGACATCAAGCTTAATTCTTTTTCCAACTGAGTATGAAAGTCTTCCTTCATGCTTTTGCCAACTGCACTCGGCATTTCTCTTCTGCTCCACCTATTCCTGACCTGCCAAACCTGCCCACCACAACACGAAAACACCCTATCACTCTGGTAGTGAAAAACTGTACATTCCTTAGCTCCTAGATGCAAATGCTTGAATCTGCTGACAAAGTGCACAAATATGTACCCAAATTCAAGCAATAGCATGACAATATATACGAGAAAAGTTGAACTTTTGAGGAGTTAGCAACGGTCACCCAAACCAATCTATTGGGAGCAAGCCTTCTGGCGCCATTGGGAGCAATCCATTTTATTGTCTGAATGGTTTGAATTTTGTCTGGTTGGCCTAAATCATAATTGTTATTAGGGTCTTTTAAAAATTGAATTAAATTAATATATATATATATATAATTGTATAAAATCAAAATTTATGCATTATATTTTCTATTTTGCTAAAATTTAAGTATAATTTTACTATATATCCCTATATAGTGCTAACTAACGGTTGAGTGTTGTTCTTTTCATCTTTTTAACTAGGGTAAAATACATTAATCATCCCTCAACTTTTATTGCAAACCTATTTTGGTCACTCAACTTTCAAAACGTGCAATTTACTCACTCAACTTTACATATTGAACATATTTGGTCACTCATTCGTTAATTTGGTAACACATTATAACTATATTATTTTATTATTTTTATTATGACATGACAAATGTATTAATATTTAATTATAAATATAATTTAAAATAAAAATAAAATCTCTTAAAATACCTAATCCCAACCCCAATCCCCTCTCAACCCCATCAACATTATCTGCTACCACTCAGGCCACACAGACACCTCTGCCTTAGTCTTCGCTGCCAAAATTCTCCCAAACGTTTCCTACTCCGTGTTGGATTTAGAAAAAGAGACCTTATTGTCGACTGACTAATACTTGACAAATAAATGATGAATTAATGTAAATATGCCAGAAAGCAATGCCAAGTTTAGGTCTTTTTGCGTGCAAGTATACACGGTCAACAAGTAATACAATAGTAAACTGAGTATCGTCTTAACAGGGATTGTCCAGGAATTAAATGCCACGATATTTTACTTGTTAATGGAACAAATAAGTTTGAATTGGATTTTTGGATTTAAGAAAAATAACTAAGGAAAAGAAAGTAAAAGTTCAGGCAAATTGGCAAACAAATGTATTCAAATGGATGGTGGGCATTGGCAAGAGATGTATGGATTTCATACTAACAAAGGCAACATTTATTAACTTCCAGCCTTGGTTTTATTGCCGAGCAGATGTTAAGGTTAGTATTGCCTATGTCGATAGCAATACCCTAAGTTAATTACGATTAAACTCTATATGTTTATAGCGATGTTTTTCAATAATTAACTTGGCAAAGTTCCAATCTTTACTCCTAAGGGGTAGATTCACTTTTGAAGTAAGCTCATCTACTTGAACATCTTCTGTCGAAGTTTCTCACCTTAGTACCTAGCAATTAATCGTTATATCTTAAGTCTATTAAGATATTAAGGGATAATATGCAGGCAATGCCAACTATCGTATGACAAACAATTTAGGAAAATTAAGTACTAGCAGGATAGACAAAAATGCCAAAGCATTCAATTATCAAAAAACTGAAAAACAACTAAGCGTTCATCTAAAAAAATCCCCAACCAACTTAAAATAATTAGTTCATGGCTGGGGGAACCATTAACACATCATTGTTTTCAAACATTACTGTTGCGTGTAATAAGTGCTACGCAAATGTGCAAGTATACACGTCGCAAGTAATAAAGTGATACGAGTATCGAGTATCGTCTCCACAGGGATTGGTTTGGGCCACTTTGCTTAAGTTACTGCACTGTGAAAATCAAAACACCATTGATAATAGAGGTTTTAATTAACGAGAAAACTAAGAGCAATAAACTAAAAGAATAGATGAAATTAAAATAGAGTAAATAGGCCAGGTTATCGTGAGTTGAGGTGTGATAGCCGATTGGATCATCTTGGTAAAAGAGTGCAAGGGTAACTCAGTTGCCGTGGCAACTTGCACAGCGGGGTTGCCTTGGCAACTAATCGATGGTTGCCTGGGCGACTAGCTGGGCAACTACTTGGGCGTCTGGGTAGCAACTTCAAGGTTTGGCGGAGCGTTCTTCAATGGTTTCTTCTTATCCCTAAGTCGAAACTCTAGCTACTTGTGCATGCCTTGATAATGCATCCCTGCGTGAATCAAGGGTGAACAACAACCAATCTTGCGCTCCTCTTAGCCGTTGAAATCCTTAACTTATTCCTAAGCCGGATTAATCTTCACCATCAATAGATTGAATAAAGACCATACTCATTCGTTTCTTGAATCTAACTCTCCCGATATTAGATAAATAGATGAAGTTACGAGATCCTCTCCCAATTCACTCGCAAACAAGAATAAAAGCCAAGAATGAGTAAACCTTGAATAGAAAAGTGCAAACTCTTATTACCTAAACAAAATCCAATTGTTTTTCACAACAACAAAACACAATAACCCCAACCAATCAAGTTAGTTCATGGTTGGGTCAAAAGATATACAAAGAGTAATCCCCAAACCATGAATCTAATGGAAGCAAAGAAGAAGAAGAAGAAATCGAACTCTCTCCCCCTTGCTCTATTGTCGAAATTTTTCTCCTCTTGCCCTATGGAGTTGTCGAAATTTTCCCTTCTCTTCCTCCCTTCCAAGTTGACGATATAGCCTCTAATTTATAGGGCTAGGTCAAAGTCCTTCTTTGAGGAAGAAGTTAAGTTGGAATTAAATTATCTTTAAAGAATATAATTCTTTATTATAATTATATTCCTACTAGAACTTCTCCTATCTTCTTGGAATTTAATTCTTCTTTAACTCTTCATGGAAATCAAATTCCTTTGGGATTTAGCTTTGCTCCACGTCATCTTGGGCTTGTCTAGTCATCAATTTCGACTACCATATCACCTTATTCTTTGTCGACAATTGCCCTGGCAACTGGCTCGGCATATCCTTCATGCATTGCCCTGGCAACAAGCTCGGCATCTCCTTCATGCATTGCCCTGGCAACTGGTTCTAGCCTTGTAGGCAAGTGACTCTGCACACACACAAAAACACACCAAAGCAACATCTTTTTCCACAAAAATCACCAAGTTATGTAATCAAGCTCAACGGTGGAAAGAAACATGAATTAGTGCATGAATGACTAATTATGCAACTAATATGAGCTTAAGTCTAACAATAATATGAGTAAAAAGGGTAATAAAAATAGTACTTTTGAACACTTATCACATCCCCAAACTCAAACTATTGCTTGTCCTCAAGCAATGCAAACTAACAATTACCTGCCAAGACTTTAATCATCAAAGACATGCTTCAAACTTGAATTCAAACCTCGGAACCGTGCCACAAAGTATGATCACCTTTTAATTTTTCGGATAGCACAAAAATTACCCGAAACAAAACTATAATGCTCGTGACAATGTGTGTGCGTAGTTGTGTACAAGATGATTTTCAAGATTCTATGTGAACAATAGGCTTTTATCAATTTAATTACTGGGGCATTTATTTTTATTTTCACCAGAGCCAATTTCGGGCACCTCTAGCAAAGTAAGCAATTTCTCCTTTTATTTTAGTCGACTAGAGCCAATTTCGGGCACCTCTAGCGATTATATAATGTGCATTAACTACTAGAGCCAGTTTTGGGCACCTCTAGCAAGAAAGTGCATTTACTACTAGAGCCAGTTTCGGGCACCTCTAGCAAGAATTTAACTTTTAATTTTCAAATTTACCCAAATTTTAAGCAACCTAAGTTCACTAAGTTTCTTTCAATCAACAAGCCACAACCGTGTAAAAAAAATCAGCATCATAGTAGAATTCTAAGTTCTTTTCATGCAATCCTAAAATTAAAGATTCTTTCAATTAAGTGCAGTGGCAAAAATTAATCATTGGATATTCAACAAGTCTTAAGCAATTAAATCCAATTAAAGGCATGGCAAGTAACATATGCAACCTATATGTGATTGCTAAAGATGAATGCAACTAATCATGAAACTAACTAGAAACCAACATCCCCCCAAACTCGAGAGAAGCATTGTCCTCAATACATGAAAAAGTGAAACAAAATTTAAAAGAAACTAAATGAAATGAGTTAGTCGGAGAGGTTGTCACCTCGAGTGATAAGTTTCCTTCGTGCGTTTGCTTGATTCAATTTCCGGTCGGTGGTTGAATGCTTGTGGCCGATACCGCGTGAATAGCATTGCTTTGATTTGATCCATGTTTGCCGATGCAGGTTCACTTGCCTGGGCATCAGTAGTTGCCGAAGCCATTGTTGTTGCCTGGGCATCGTCAGTTTCTGTTGTGGTTGCTGTGGCAAGTAGTCGGCACTAAATTTCCTTAGCATGGTGGTTGTGAGTCTTGTTGTGGAAAAGAAAACCTGGAAACTAAAGATAATGAAGAAAAATAAAATCTCTCCTGAAAATTCCAAAAATAAATAAAGAGAGAAAAAATAACAAAAAATAATAGAAAAAGAAAAAAAAATAGTTCGAAAAAAAAGAAAAAGAAGAAAAAAAATAAAAATAAAATATCTAAAGGAGAGCATGCTCATGCATCTGCTAAGGTGTCAACTTCTTTGTTACGTTCCATATGGGCACCGTTGTAGTGCTTCAATCCTTGTCCGTTAACTTTGAATTCATGTTCGTCAGTGATGGACTTGATTATCACGACACCATGAGAGAATGGTTTGACAACTTTGAATGGTCCCGACCATCTTGATTTCAGCTTTCCCGAGAAAAGTATTAGCCAAGAATTGAATAAGAGAACTAGTTGCCCTGGCATGAATTGTCGTGGCAATAGTTTCTTATCGTGCCATTGCTTTGCTTTCTGCTTGTAGATTTGTTCATTGTTATAGGCGAGTGCATGAAATTCTTCTATCTCGTTGAGGTACAATAAAAGCTTTTGTCCGGTAGTTTCCTAATCCATATTCACGGTCTTGATTGCCCATTGGTTTGAAGGTGATATTGCCCATCCTTTGGCAACGATCAGATTGCTTGTAAAACTCTTGGACATCTTTGTACAGTGTTGGCCAATACAAACCGGATTGAAAAACTTTGGCCGCGGTACGAGTTCCTCCAAAATATCCTCCAAAGGGTGAAGAATGGCATTACCAGAGTACATTCTGCTGCTCTTCTTCAGGGACACATCGGCGTATGACCTGATCAGGGTATTGCCGAGGCATATGCTGCCGTGGTGACTGCTCCCAAGATTGCCGAGTCGTGTGTGTCTAGAGTTGCCGAGGCATACGCGTCCATGGTTGCCGAGGCGTCAAGGGTTGCTGCGGCATCAAGGGTTGCCGAGGCGTGCGCGTCAAGAGCTACCGCGGCGTCGAGGGTTGATGAGGCATACGCATCCATGGTTATCGAGGCATGCACGTCTGGAGTTGCCGAGGCGTGCGCGTCAAGAGCTACTGCTGCATCGAGGGTTGCCGAGGCATGCGCATCCATGGTTGCCGAGGGAAGTTTTCCTTTAGGGTTTCGAATGCTTGGGGTGCAAGAATCATCAAAATGGAAGACTTTATCTTGGTGGGGGTAATCTCTCGATCACGTCCACCTTGGCTTTGTCTACTTCAATTCCCTTGGATGAAATCTTGTGGCCGAGCACTATTCCTTCATCTACCATAAGATGACACTTCTCCCAATTAAGGACTAAATCGGTTTCTTCACATCTTGCCAACACATTCTCTAAATTGTCGAGGCAACTGTTGAAGTCACTACCAAAAACGAAAAAATCATCCATGAAGATCTCAAGGAAGTTTTCCACCATGTCTGAAAAGAGTGCCATCATGCATCTTCTAATGTTAGTGCATATCTGAGAAAACTTGAGGATGGTCGTTTTCGATACTTTTTATAGTCTATCCGCACCCTCCATCTGGTGACAATATTGCCCAAAAAGAGTTTGGCCAATGTGCTTGCCAATACTCCCTTTTGCGTTACCATGGTAGAGGTGTCTTTCTTCTTTGTTCGCTTGTAGTCCATGTATACTCTCCACCTTGCTACTATTCTTGAAGGCACAAATATATTAATAGGAAAAATTATATCCATTCTCAACCATTCAATTACCTCATTCTTGTCGACTTCTATCATGGTTGGATGTAGCCTTTGTTGTCGTGACAATTGCTGCTCAAGCCAATTGCCGTGGTAATCAGTTGCCAAAATTTGCTGTAAGTCAAGGGAAGAACCAATTTTCTGAAAAGCTTTACGAATCCAAACACCGTTTTCTTTTGGCCTCTCAAACATCTCTATCAGTAGAGATTTCAATGGCTTTAAATCTACCAACCTCGGTTCCTCAAGACATACCTACAATGAACGAGGTGAGTTTTTAAAGAATTCGAAAGGTTCAACCATTATCTGCTCATATTCCATTGGCAAAGTATTATCATCCCGTTGATCTTGCATGTGGTCGTGTAATTGCCGTGGCAGTTGTAGATGAGAGCAATCTACAGATTCCTGTTTCAACATCAACGTTGTAACCTTCTGGGCATCAGGTTCCTCAGAATTTGCTGTAGTATTGTTGTTCTCAGCTTCACTGAGTGTTTTCGCGGCATTGCTCTGTTCAGGCTCCTTAATCATTGCCGAGGCAATTTGTTGTTCAGGCTCATCATGTGTTGGGCAGTCTCTCTCATTGGCATCCTCTTGACTTTGAGGTTCTAGTTGTTCCCCACACATCAGAGAGCTTTCTTCGCATTGCTCCTTATCTTCTTGCCTTGGGACGTCAGTATCCCTAGGAATGAATTGTTGGTGCATGTTATCCTTGACATATGTGGATCTCCCCAATTGATCTTATGAATCCCCTAAGGTTGCATCCCACTGAGCTATCCTTGTATCCATAGATTTTGATAGCTCTCGAATCTCTTCAATTGATCCGTCAAGTCTAGCCAAGGAAGATAGTAACGTTTCCTCCAAGGAATTGGAATGCTCTTGAAAAGGACTACATTGCCATGGCATATCTGTTGCTGCGGCAAAATTGTTATGGTAAAAAAAATTTTGAGCTTTTTGACCATACCATGAAGAATTTTGCTGATGGTTCCCTCTATGGTCCTCCATGTAGTTATATGCACCGAAAACGTGAGGGCAATTTTCAAACACATGATGTTCTCCACACATAGCACAAGATTTTTCCACGGTACAAGTTCTTTGGGCTTTTCTCGGTTGGTATAGATAATCATCAAAGGGTGCAGGAAACTCTTGATTTGATTGATTCATATCTTCCAACATCATCTCTCGAATAGATCGGCTTTTATTTCCCGACATGTTGATGTCCCTTAACTTGTAGCGCACCTAAATTTTTTTTGATAAAACAAACAAAAAGAAAAGTTAGTAAAACTAAGAGAAAAAAATGCAATAACAAAAACAACTAACACCAATTGCCAATCTCCGACAACGGTGCCAAAAACTTTTTGTGTGTAATAAGTGCTACGCAAATGTGAAAGTATACACGTCGCAAGTAATAAAGTGATACGAGTATCGAGTATCGTCTCCACAAGGATTGGTTTGGGCCACTTTGCTTAAGTTACTGCACTGTGAAAATAAAAACACAATTGATAATAGAGGTTTTAATTAACGAGAAAACTAAGAGCAATAAACTAAAAGAATAGATGAAATTAAAATAGAGTAAATAGGCCAGGTTATCGTGAGTTGAGGTGTGATAGCCGATTGGATCATCTCGGTAAAAGAGTGCAAGGGCAACTCAGTTGCCGTGGCAACTTGCACAGCGGGGTTGCCTTGGCAACTAATCGATGGTTGCCTGGGCGACTAGCTGGGCAACTACTTGGGTGTCTGGGCAGCAACTTCAAGGTTCGGCGGAGTATTCTTCAATGGTTTCTTCTTATCCCTAAGTCGAAACTCTAGCTACTTGTGCATGCCTTGATAATACATCCCTGCGTGAATCAAGGGTGAACAACAACCAATCTTGCGCTCCTCTTAGCCGTTGAAATCCTTAACTTATTCCTAAGTCGGATTAATCTTCACCATCAATAGATTGAATAAAGACCATACTCATTCGTTTCTTGAATCTAACTCTCCCGATATTAGATAAATAGATGAAGTTACGAGATCCTCTCCCAATTCACTTGCAAACAAGAATAAAAGCCAAGAATGAGTAAACCTTTAATAGAAAAGTGCAAACTCTTATTACCTAAACAAAATCCAATTCTTTTTCACAACAACAAAACACAATAACCCCAACCAATCAAGTTAGTTCATGGTTGGGTCAAAAGATATACAAAGAATAATCCCCAAACCATGAATCTAATGGAAGCAAAGAAGAAGAAGAAGAAATCGAACTCTCTCCCCCTTGCTCTCTTGTCAAAATTTCTCTCCTCTTGCCCTATGGAGTTGTCGAAATTTTCCCTTCTCTTCATCCCTTCCAAGTGGACGATATGGCCTCTAATTTATAGGGCTAGGTCAAAGTCCTTCTTTGAGGAGGAAGTTAAGTTAGAATTAAATTATCTTTAAAGAATATAATTCTTTATTATAATTATATTCCTACTAGAACTTCTCCTATCTTCTTGGAATTTAATTCTTCTTTAATCTCTTCATGGAAATCAAATTCCTTTGGGATTTAGCTTTGCTCCACGTCATCTTGGTCTTGTCTAGTCATCATTTTCGACTACCATATCACCTTATTCTTTGTCGACAATTGCCCTGGCAACTGGCTCGGCATAT
The DNA here is from genome assembly GCA_019671005.1 of Hibiscus mutabilis. NCBI lineage: Eukaryota > Viridiplantae > Streptophyta > Magnoliopsida > Malvales > Malvaceae > Hibiscus > Hibiscus mutabilis. The sequence continues at coordinate 33,047,365 of CM033722.1, forward strand.
CCTTCATGCATTGCCCTGGCAACAAGCTCGACATCTCCTTCATGCATTGCCCTGGCAACTGGTTCTAGCCTTGTTTAGGCAAGTGACTCTGCACACACACAAAAACACACCAAAGCAGCATCTTTTTCCACAAAAATCATCAAGTTATGTAATCAAGCTCAACGGTGGAAAGAAACATGAATTAATGCATGAATGACTAATTATGCAACTAATATGAGCTTAAGTCTAACAATAATATGAGTAAAAAGGGTAATAAAAATAGTACTTTTGAACACTTATCAATTACCATCATAAAATGAAATTAAAAACAAAGATAAATGGACAGTGAATGAGATCTGTCGATGTAGCCTTTCAATGGATCCAGAGCTCTTGGTCTTAGCCCAGTCGAACCATGGCTTGCCCTTTTTTTTCACCACGGTGCAACGTCCTTCATTGATCTCTCCCCAGTAAGCTTCCTTTATATAGGCACTTGTGGAAACCCTAGATTGAGTTTAAATTTGAAAGTTTGTTACGCATCAAGATAGGCGCGCTATCTTCTTTTCCTCTTTTTAAATTTTTATTTAGGCAGATCTAGTTCTAACTAGGGCATATATCATCGTCCTTCATTCTTTTGTGAACCGAGCTTGGCAATTTTTGTCCTACTTTTGCCAACGACACTCAACATTTCTCTTCTGGTCCTCTTGCTTTCTGCCAACTGCTCTGCCAAACCTGTCCTGCCTACCACAGTAAGGAAATACACCTTTACTCTTGCAAAGAAAACTTTCCTTAACTCCTAGATGCAAATGCACGATTTTACTAGCTAAATGCACAAATATGTACTCAAAGTCAAGCAAAAGTATGACAATATATACGTGAAAAGTAGTACTTTTGAGGAGTTAACACTTATCGTTCAAATCGTAAACAAAATCAGGAGAGACCCAGATGATTACCGGTTTGAGATTAGCAAATTTATAGACCTCGGGACGAGACCAACGATTTTGCTGTGAATGTAAGAGTTGGAGTTTTTCATGGTGTACTTGATACCCATCATATTTGAGTAAAAACCACCACGTCGAATAGCTTAGCCAAAAGCTTGGCATCGTTCAAATCCCCTTCGACCGCCAAAATGCCATTGCGTTAAGGAGCAATTTCCATGTCTTCAACGATAGGTCGTAATAGTTATTGAAGTTGTCAAGCCCAACGACACTGTCTTCGTGTTTCTTGAGCGAGTGAAACGTGCGTCCCCACTAAGCCAACGCTCCAATCACCAGAACTGACATCCCACCAGAACAATGTATCAAAGCAGAGTTACATACTTGCTTGCTGTCAAAATCAACAAAACTCTATAAACTCAAACTTTGAAAAGAGGCCCTGAGAATATGGTGCTGATTGAAGCAAAACAACGGTGGAATTGACGAGGTGAGTAAAAACATGAACTGTTTTCACAGGTTGAGGAGATTGGGATTTGGATTTAGGTATTTTAAAGAATTTTTATTTTAAACTATATTTATAATTAAATATTAATAAATTTATTATATCATAATAAAAAATAATAAAATAATTCACATCATAACAACATTACCAAATTAAAGGGGGAGTGACTAAATATGTTTGCACGTTTTGAAAGTTGAGAGACCAAAATAGGTCTGCAAGCAAAGTTGAGTGATGATTTATGTAGACCATTTTAACTAAATGTTCATATGCTTGATGTATTATATATATATATATATTATGAATGGTTTGTTCAAAATATAATATATAGGTTTAAGGATGTAAGAAACCTTAAATTTTTGAAAAAAAATCAAATGAGCCTCGGAATTTTTTTCACCTAATTAAGCCTTTGAATTAAGAAATTTAACCAATTAAGCCCTTTAACCAATTTTGACAATTAAATCTTGACATTTTTTTCTTTCGATATTATTGCCACATAATACAATAAAGTTTTATCATGTTGCATTTATAGTTTTTTTTTCAAAAAAAATATTTTTATAAATTTTATAAGTCTTTTTGAATTATTAGAACTTTTAAAGAATTTTTTAAATAAAATAAAACATTATAAAAATGTCAAGTGGAAACACTGTGACACGACACACTACACCAACATATCAAAAAAAAAATTTGTCAAAATTTAATGGTCAAAAGGCTTAATTGATTCAATTTATTGGTTCAAAGGCTTAATTGATTAAATTTTTTGGTTCAATAGCTTAATTGGGTGAAAAATAGTCCAGTGATTTAATTAACTTGTTTCAAAAGTTCAAAGACTTCTTACATCTTTAAGCCATATATATATATATATATATATATATATATATATTATGGAAGGTTGTGTGTTCTCCTTTTATCTTTCGATAATTTTGAGAAGTTTCTAACTTTTTTTTTAAGAAATCACGCCTACTTGTGTCTATATTTAAATAGCATGATGTCATCACATAGAAATGAAATCTTTTTCATCATGTATAAAGGCTAAGACTAGCTAGATTCAGTGATAATTAAAAGCGAGTCACTGGTTAGAAAGTTTTTGGACTCACCACTATAATTAGTGGTTTATAGGACCATTTCATTTTCAAATCCGTTACCCATCCTAACCTTTTTTTTCTCTTTAACTATGATTTTATTATAACATAATATATTTTGTTTTCTAAATCATGCTTTGATATAGTTATGGTGGTTGTTTTTATGTTCTTATAACATGTTTTTTCTATTTTTATGTCAAGTTTCTCTACTATTGTAGCATATTTTTTTCTTTTTAGAGTTGAATTTGACATTGCCTCTTCATTTGGCGGTTATTTGTTTATCATGTTGATCTACCTTGGTTTGGATCGTTAGATTGACTCTTTTGTATTGATAGGCACTTGCAAACATCAAAGATAGCTAGTGGTTGAGTTGTGGTAAAGCCAGTTTTGTCATTGTGCTAGTTTTGTCATTGTGCTATCATTGTTATATGCATTTTTATGTTAGTGTTGATGATTTTATCCTGTTGGGCTCATGTTCGATCAACCGAATCATCAAGAGGGGGTGAATTGGCTTTGTGATGAAAACGGTGGAAGCAGTTGGAAATTACAAATTTTAACAAAGGATTTATAGTGGTTCGACTTCTAAACCAAGTCTACATCCACTACCTTAGCTCCCCACTAAGAATTTTTCATAAATCCAGTAATTTGTCAATCTTTTTCCAAGATCAAGAGTAACCATTACAAACCCTTAAAGCTTATATGTAATGACCCAGATTTTGAAATTCGTGGGTCGATTCACCCGAAAGGTAGACATTTTGTATTGGGCCGAGATTTGGGGCCCATTATGTGCTCAAGAGAGCCTTGGTGGGCTTTCTTTTTGTTGATTGGGCTTGAAGCCTTGGTTGGGTGAGTGAATATAGGGATGTTGGAGAGGTATACGAGTAATTTTTCCTTCATTTTGAAGGGGAAGGTTGATTTTCATTAAGTTTCTGCAGAAAAGGGGAAGGGGTGATATCATCCTTGTCTCCCACACCCATCCTCTTTCCCTCTCATCTCCAGACAAGGTAAAGTTACCATTTTTGCTAATTTGAGTGTTAATCCGAGTTAAGGAGGTAGAAATTCATAATCTCCCTTACACGATCTATAATGCAAGTGAAAGAGTTTGGAGAGCACTCTAAAGCTCAAGGCAAAGGGAAGGCTTGAGAACATGAAGCAATGAGTCCCCTTTCCAACTTTTAGAAGAAGGTTAGTACACTTCCTTAGAAAGCCATTTTTGGGCTTCAGTACTGGTACACAGGAAGCCCATACTAGTACCCTAGTGTTTTGGGTTTAATAACTCTGTTCCATTGAGATGAACTATGAGAGGGGTACTGGTACGATGTTTATCCTGTAGCGATATGCCATGTAGAGCAGTATAGGTACGGGTCGATCCATACCAGTTTGAGAAGGCTAAAGAAAATTCCAGTGAGCTAATTTCGTATCTGTATGCTATGAGTATTGATACCCAGGGTTACTGTACTGGTACGCGAAGACCATTACCAGTACCCACTGGGCATTCTGCCCGAAAATGTTAATTTTTCCAGAAGGCTAAAAAATTATAATGTTCATTCCAATAGACCCCTAATGGTCTGAAATGAGTTGTAAAACATACAAACCAAGAAATTTCCTTATACACAAACATAAATATTAAGAACTTGGTAAATGAGTGTGTGACCTATATGTTAATAGCAACCATAGGGTGGTATGGTTATATGATGATGTTGTGTGCCTTGTGGGCACTTGGTTGATGGGATCCAGATACCTAGTGGGAGTGTTTCAACACCATGGTGAGATATTTTCTGAATGTATGTTCCCGACGCTGTGTGGCCTCAGGTCTTATTCGAAGGTACTCGATGGGGGATTCTGAGTATAGAGGGTACGTTTCTGATACTGTGTAGCCCCTGGTCTCACTCTAGGTTTGTGGTTATGATTGGTATGAGTTGTTTTTCTTGATGCCATGCTATGCATATATTGTTGTTAAGCATGCTTTTAGGTTACTTATAGTAGCGCCACATATTTGTTCATTCTCATGCTATCTTTTCTAGCTACATGCTTATTTTTATGATTTGCGTGAAGCATGGTAGAGTAGAGATGTATTCACTAAGCTTCATGAGCTCAGCGTTCGAAATTACTGTTTCCATTTGCAAGTTTTTAGGTTACAGCGTTGCATTGAAAGAGCCCATCAGAGTAAGACTTCAACTTATTGATGTGATCAAGAGTACGATACTTAGACTTGCTGGGAAATGTATTCATAGGACCCTGATTTTATGTCTATAACTCATATTTTGGATTTATGTGAGCATGTCGAATGATTTAAATTGTTTTGTTTTAAATTGGAGCTCCCTTTGTAAACAGTTTAACTATCTCTTTGTCATTTTTTTTGAAACGTCATTGATGAAAATGCTTGTGGATTGGGATAAATCTGGTTGAAATTATTTTGTATGTTGTTTGGGCTTGAGGCCTAAATGTGACGTCGGGTTTAGGGCTTTACATTATACCCCAAAGCTTTGAGACACTCTCTCCCAAGAGAAAATACAAATAAGCAAATTATTGAAAAACCTCACAAGGTTAATTTGTTTGCAATCTTAAGCTCTCACCCAAATCCTAACACTTGAGCAAATATAACACTTTAGCTCACAAGTGTTCTATACGAGAAAAATCACAATTTAAGCACTAAGACAATTTCTCTATACAAAGAATGTTGGTTGGATGTTTCTTATTATTCCATGGATGCTTGTTGGTGTCTTTTAAACCCTCTAATGAGTTTGTGGCCGTTTATGACCGTTAGGGTTGGTTTAGAGTTTTCAGAAGCCATTAAAAATGAGCATTAAATACTCACATGCACAGAGGTTTTGAAATTATTAGGGGTTCTCAAATGAAAAACTAGCCATTACAGGGGCCTGGTTTCGAAACTAGGCTGGGGGGTTTCGAAACTAGTTACCCAGTTTTGGGTTTCAGGCCTTACTGCCTCAATGGCTTTGAAGCCACCTAAAGAGGGTGTCGAAACCTTCATTGAAACAATAAAAAAATGTTTAGATTTTGACATTTTAAAGATATATTTGATGACTACATAGATAACCCATTTTGTGTACCGTTTTTTACTTAGCTTTTGCAAGTGTTTAGGCTCATATAGTTGCATTTAGGAGTAGTTTGCATATTGTTTGCATGTAGTTAGAGATTTTGGTGCCTACGCTTAATTGTTTATATTTTGATGCATTTAATGGGGAAGGTAGTGTGTCTTAGTGGTGCTTGTGCAGGAAGTAATTGAGACAGAGGAGCGTTGGAGTAGTGGAGTAGCATCCCTCTAGTGACGAGCTAACAAAGCAGTAGAGTTGGACATAAACTCAAACTTTGGCACACATGGACTTCCATCTGATATGGACTCCTATTGAATGAAGCGGGAAAGCAAAGATCCTCATTAAGAGGCTTCGTGCGCTTTATGGTTTCAAAACCCTAGCTTTGCCGCGTATATAATGAAGACTTAGGCCACAAACAGAGAGAGCTTGATTGAAGACAACAACCCCTAGTCTTCAACTATTGAACAACCACCAGATTCAAAGGTCTAGATGAGTCTCCACACGAAAAAAGCTATCGAGAGAGGCTTGAAGAGTGCGAGACCTGCAACACAGTTAGAGGGCTTGGAGGAGAAAATGGAGGATGCTTGATTCTTTCTTCTTCCTTGCTTTATAAACTGCAATGATTTTAATTGTTTTTGTTATGGATGTTTTAGGCTCAGACATCAGCTAAATACTTTTTTGGGTTTATTGTTTTTAGGATATTATGTTTTAATTACTTGTTCAATACTATAACCTTTTTCCTTTTCCTATTCTGTTCATTGTTCTTCATGCATAGTTATTGTAAGAGCTATCGAGAGAGGCCTTTTAACTACTGATCAGTGGCTTAATATCGAGAGAGTTCGGTTATACAAACGTGAACAGTGGGACTTACGCTGTCAACTTAGGTTCTAATCCGGCTTAGACATAAGCTTAGAATTTCAATGACTAATAAGGAGAACTTGATTAGATATTAGATAATAAGGAGAACTTTATTATCAAATTCTAGGCATTGAGAGAGTCGAGAGGTTAATTAGAAAAATCTTTCGAACAAGTTAATTAGAAAACCCTGTCGAATAGGTAAAGACTTAATTGGTTTACGCAGACATGTAACGCCAACCGCTATAGCATTCAGATAAGTAATTGGCAAAATTCCTAGGCAATAAATCCAGCTTCCATAATCATCTGAATATCTACTACTACATCTGCTAGTCTTTGATCATTGCTTATTTACTTTTATTGCATTTAGTTTTAATAAACCATCTCCAAATCAATATTTTCTCATTAACTCTTAAGTATAATTGCTTTGAAGTTATTAATCCAATCCCTGTGGGTTCGACACTCTACTTCATCACTTTATTACTTGATCGACGAGTATACTTACTCTAATTTGCATTCCTATTTTGTAAGCATCAAGTTTTTGGCGTCGTTGCTGGGGTTTGGCAATTGATAATTACTTAGTAATTGCGCTTACGATTTCTTTTAGTTTAAATTATATCTTTTATTTTATTTTTCTTTTTTCAGGTGTGTAATAGTGCATGACTAGACACACAAATAGAGAGGAGCCAGTTATCCCTTACAATCCAGAAATTGAAAGATACATGCAAATAATACATACAGAACAAAGGATAATGGGAGACTGAGTCAATAATAATGGCCAGCATGATGCACGCAATGGCCAAGACGATCCACCACTTGTTGGAGGAGTAATTGTTAATGATACAAATGCTAATGGAGTGTAGAATAGACAAAAAGGTGTTCCACCACCACCTTGTCCGAGACGACCCACTCACGACAACTTTGCACTTGTCCTCAATGACCTCAATCCATCGATCGTTGTGCTAGCAATAAAGGCAACTCACTTTGAGCTAAAGCTTGCGATGTTCAAAATACTCAATTCCATTTGACAAATCAGTAGATTGACAAAGGAAGATGCTAGAGAGCACAATCAAGCTTTCCTAGAAGTCTGTGACTATTTTAGATAGCATGAATCCCTGATGACGTGCTAAGATTGAAACTATTCCCTTATTTCTTGCGAGATCGAGCTCGAGCATGGTTAAAGACCATACCTTTAGGATCTATTACATCCCATGATGACTTGTGCAAAAGCTTCTACACAGATACGATCTATCAAACGTGTACAATTAGATGCAAAGCAACATCATAGCATTTAAGCAGCGAGATGATGAATCCATGTCTGAATGTTCGGACCAATACAAAGACATGTTGTATAAGTGCTCAATTTATGGATTTCATGACTGCTACAAGTGGTAACATTTTAATGGTGTGACGCTCCCACGAGAATGATGATTGACTTTTCAGCAAATGGTATTTTGCTCGACAAAGATCTTGAAGAGACGTTAACATCCTCCATCAGATAGCCTATAACGACTATCAATTTCATGCAAGGAGTGATGGCTGTGTAAATGACCTATTTTGCACACCCTTTTAGCTTAGCTTTTGCACGTGTTTAGGTTCATTTAGTTGCACTTAGGAGTAGTTTGCATATAGTTAGGGAGTTACACTGCTTGTGCTTAATTGTTATATACTTTGGTGTTTTAATGAGAAAGGTAATGTTTGTGGTGCTTGTGCAGGAACTATTGGAGCTAGAGGAGCGCTGGAGTAGGAAGGATAACACATATCTCGAATTGAGATGACAAGGCAAGAAGAGTTACAAATAAATCTAACTTTGGCTTATGTGGACTTTCACTAGATATAGAACTCATTAAAGGAAGCAGGAAAGCAAGATCCTTTTAAAGGTAGATTCACACACTTTAGGGTTACAAAAACCCTAGCTTTCTCGCCTATATAAATGGGACTTGGACCACAAACAAGGAGATCTCGATCAAAAACGACAACCCTTAGTCTTCAACTACTAGAGAACCACCGGAGTCAAAGTTCTAGAGGAGTCTCCACAAGATAGAAGCCATCGAGAGAGGCTGAAGGAGTGCGGGACCTGCAACAACAGTTAGAGAGCTTGGAGGAGATTGTCGAGGATGCTTGACCCTTTTTCTATCCTTTTCTTGATAAACTACTATGTTTTTAATTATTTTTATAATAGATGTTTTAGGCTCAAACATGAGCTAAATACTTTTAGTCGGGTTTATTACTTTTTAGGATATTATGTTTTGAACACTTTGTTTTAATGCTATAGTTATTTTTCTTTATCTATTATGTTCATCATTCTTTATGCGTAGTTATTGTAAGAGCTATCGAGAGAGGCCTTTTAACTATTGATATGTGGCTTAATATCGAGAGAGTTAGGTTAAATAGACGTGAACACTGAGGCTAAGTTGTTAACTTAGTCTTAATCCGGCTTAGACATAAGTTTAGGGGTTCAATGACTAATAAGAAGAACTTGAATAGATAATAGAGTTGTTAGGGTTCACGCAGACATGTATTACCTTAGCTTCATTGTTGTCAACTTCTAGATATCAAGAGAGTCAGAAGTTCTTTAGAAATTCTGTCAAGTAGATAAAGATCTTAATTGTTTTACGCAAACATGTATTGCCAGTCGCTATAGCATTCGAATGAGTAGTCAAGCATAATTCCTAGGCAATAAACCCAACTTCCATAATTATATGAATATTTGCCGCAACATCTTTTTTCTTGATCATAGCTACTTTATTTTACTTGCATTTAGTTTTGATAAATCACCATCAAACCAATATTTTCTCAAACACTCTTAAGTACGACCGCTTCGTATTTATTGATCCAATCCTCGTGGGTTTGACACTTTACTTAATCACTTTATTACTTGATCGGTGAATATACTTGCTCAAAAGTGCATATCTATTTCGTAAGCATCAAGTTTTTGGCGTCGTTGCCGGGGATCGACAATTGATAATTACGTTGAAATTACGCTTAAGATTTTATTTTATTTGCATTTCATTTTTGTTTTTATTTTTTCCTTTTCAGGTATGTTCCAATGCATGACCAGACAAATAAATCGTGGGGAACTAATTATCCCTTGTAACCTAGAGATCAAAAGATACTTGAGAAACCTTCATCGAGAATAAAGAATAATGGATCCTCCTCCTTATGTTAATAATGGACAAAACGGCCTGGATAATGTACACAATGAAGGCAATCTACCGGGAGATGCACAAGGAATCATTGATGATGTAGCAAACAATGGAGAACAAAGAAGGCATCCAGTTGTTTTACCACCGGCTCGACCTAGAAGACCCATTCGCGACAACATAGCACCTTTCATCAATAATCTCAATCCATCGATCGTTGTGCCTGATCTAGGGACAACTCACTTTAAGTTGAAGCCCGTTATGTTCAACATGCTCAACCCTATTGGACAATTCAGTGGACCAGCAAGAGAATATGCTAGAGAACACATTCAAGCTTTCCTGTAAATTTGTGATTACTTTAAACAACCGGGAGTTCCTGATGATGTGTTGAGACTTAAATTATTCCCTTACTCCTTGCGTGATCGAGCACGAGCATGGTTAAAGACTATATCCTCAGAATCTATTACATCCTAGGATGACCTGTTGAAGAACTTCTTACTCCGATATGATCCACCGAACGTGCACAATCAGAAGTGGAGTGAGATCATAGCGTTCAAGCAATGAGATGATAATCTATGTATGAATGCTAGGACAGATATAAATAGATGTTGTGCCAGTGCTCGATTCATGGATTTCAAGATTGGCTACAGATAATGACGTTCTATAATGGCGTCAATGCTCCAACAAGGATGATGATCAATTCTTCAGCCAATGGAATTTTGCTCGACAAAGATCCTAAAGAGGCTTTCGAAGTTCTTAATTAAATACCCAATAATGACCATCGATTTCCTACGGGGAGATTTAACCCTCCAATGGGATGATTCCCAGAGCGTGGCAGGTCAAATCTCCACCATTGCAAACCTGCTCAAGAACAAGTAGCCGATATCCAACACACAGGAGGCCAAGGTAATTTAATACACATGTGAGCATTGTCATGGGGAACACCAATCGAATTAATGCCCCAAGAAACAAGAATCTGGATGCTACATAGGGAATGCCAACCGAAACAACAATCCTTACTCAAACATCTACAACCCAGGGTGGCGACAACATCTAAATTTTGGTTGGGGAGGTAACACAAAAAATTCAGGAGTGCGACAGAACGCTACAGAAGAACCTCTTAGATTTCAATAGAAATCTTAGAGGCAGAACCAGGGAACTTCTAACTCTAACTATAATTCTTTTGATTCTTCTTATCAAAGTGTTATGGATACTACCCATTATGTAGGATCAGTCATCACATCTAAAGAATCATATTGACATGCTCACAACGTAAGCCACTATGTTGCAAAAACAATAATTTATCATGCAGAATCATACCACTTCCATATGGTCCTTAGAAACACAAGTTGGGCAGATTGCCCAAATATTGAAGATGTGACCTCAAGGTGGTTTACCTAGTAATACTAAAGTCACTAAGACTTTTAGTGCAGAGCAATACAATGTCATCATGCTGTATAGTGGCACCCAATTGACCAAAGATGACAAGTTTGAGGGAGGTGCCCTTGTTGATTCCACTCCAAGCAAGCCATCCATGGATGCTCTAGTAACTAAGGATACGAATCCTATGTTTGATACAGTGAGATAACTTGCTACTGATGGTAAGGATGCTACAACATCCAGTAGACCACACGATGAGCCCATACCACCACTTCCGTTTTCGCAACGATTGAAGGCTTAGAAACAAGATACCCAATTCCAAAAATTCATGGAGATGCTTAAACAGTTGCACATTAATGTTCCATTATTAGAGACCATTAATTGGATGCCTATATATGTAAAGTTTTTGAAGGAGATCGTGATCAAGGAAAGGATGGTGTGCGAAGTTGAAACTATTGCCACAACGGGTGAGTGTGTGGCTGTGCTAAGTGATTTACCACCCAAGATGAATGACCCTGGCAGTTTCACCATTCCATGCTCCATAGGTCTGAATTATTTCAGTCGTGCATTATGCGATCTTGATGCAAGTGTCAACTTGATGCCGAAATCAATTTTTACAAGATTGGGCATGGGACGAGCTAAGCCTACATTGGTGATCCTTCAATTAGCCGATCGTTCCTAAATCTGACCTGAGGGCAAAATTGAAGATGTCCTAGTAAGGGTAGATATATTTTTCTTCCCAACAGATTTTATCATCCTTGATTACAAAGTTGAAGAGAATGCTCCCATTATTCTCGGGAGGCCATTCCTTTCCAATGGGCATATTGTGATCGATTGCGAGAAGGGTAAATTCACTGTGAAGAGAACGACCAAAAGATCACACTTAATGTCTTCATCACTCTCAAGTACGCGGAAGATTGTAAAGAATGCCTGGTTGTGCAAAGTGAGGAAAGCCCTAGTCGAAGAAAACTTTCAAAAAATATGTTGCAACAATATGCTTAGATTTGCGGAGCAAACTGAAGTCGACGAGGCAATGCACTAAAGAGAAAGGCAAGGGAGAGATTGAACAATCCAATTTTGTGCTTACTAGGCCAGGTATGTCTTTTGAACTTTTGGATTATACTGAGTTTAAATTTCCCAAGCCATCGCTGGAGCATCTGCTGGTACTTGACCTAAAACTTCTTCCCCCACAATTAAAATATGCATATCTAGGGGAGAATAATAAGTTGCCCGTTGTTATATCTACTAGCTTAATATTTGACCAAGAAAATAAATTGTTGCTTGTCTTATCTCAAGATGAGAAAGTTATTGGTTGGACTATTACTGACTTGAAGGGTATAAGACCTACTTTGTGTATGCATAAGATTTTGCTTGCAAATGATCACAATAGCTCGATAGAGCCACAAAGGAGACTCAATCCAATCATGAAGATTGTGGTTATGAAGGAGATCATCAAATGGCTCGATGCTGGAATCATCTACCCTATCTCGGATAGTTCTTGGGTGTGTCCTGTCCAGTGCATGCTGAAGAAAAGAGGTATGACCGTGATAAAGAATGATGCTAATGAAATCTTTCTAACCAAAACCTTTACTGGATAGTGTATATGTATCGACTACCAGAAGCTGAACAAAGCCACAAAAAAACCACTTCCGTTGCCGTTCATTAACCAAGTGCTCGACAAGCTTACAGGGAAAGCCTGTTATTGCTTCTTGGATGGTTAATCCAGATGCAACCATATTACTGTAGCACCGGAGAACTAGGATAAAACAACATTCACATGTCCATATGGCATTTATGCCTTTCATCGAATGCCTTTTGGTCTATACAATGCTCCAGCAACATTCCAGCATTGCATGATGGCCATCTTTTCAGACATGGTGGATGACTTTCTAGAGATCTTTATGGATGGTTTTTATATTTTTGAAGACTCATTTGATCAATGCCTAGGCAACCTTGCCAATATGTTGAAACGATGTGAGGAAACCCACTTTGTGCTTAATTGGGAAAAGTGCCACTTTATGGTATTTGAGGGCATTGTCCTAAGCCACCGCATCTTTGAGAAAGGCATTAAGTGGATAGTGCCAAGATTGAAGTTATTGGGAAGCTTTCACACCCAACTAATGTCAAAACCATTCGAAGCTTTCTTGGCCACGGAGGTTTTCTATAGGAGATTCATTAAAGACTTCTCTAAAATATCGAATCCATTATGCTTGTTGCTGGAGCAAAATAAAGCATTCGAGTTTGATGACCAATGTCGTGCAACATTTGAAACCTTAAGTAAAGAACTTATTTCTACATCGATTATAGTGTCCCTCGATTGGTCACAAGCATTTGAGCTTATATGTGATGCTAACGACTATGCTGTCGGTGCAGTTCTTGGTTAGCGTCGGAGTAAGATCATTCATGTTGTATATTATGCTAGTCATACCCTAAATAAAGCACAAATAAACTACACTACCATTGAAAAAAGAACTGCTTGCTGTAGTTTTTGCATTTGATAAATTTAGGGCATACCTTATAGGAACTAAAGTCATTGTACATACTGATCATTCTGCTATTAAGTACTTAGTGACTAAAAAGGATGCTAAACATAGACTTATTAGGTGGATATTGCAGCTGCAAGAATTTGATATTGAGGTAATGGATAGAAAAGGTACTGAAAATCAAGTAGCTGATCATCTCTCTAGGCTTGAAAATGTATGTGATACTGATATTGCATGTGATATTAAGGAAGAAATCCCTAATGAGAAACTTTTGAAAGCTACAACATTGTTGTGGTAGCTGACATTGTTAATTTTCTTGTTAGTGGTATTTTTCCTTGTGATCTTAGCAACCAGGGAAGGAAAATTTTTTGGCATGATGCACACTACTATTATTGGGGCGAGCCCTATCTTTTTAATAAATATGCTGATTAGATGATCTGGGTATGTGTACCCCAGAAAGAACAAGAAGATATCCTCTACCATTTCCATTCCACTCCATGTAGAGGGCATTTTGGAGGACAAAAGGCTGTTGCAAAGGTCCTACAGTTGGGATTCAATTGGCTAACCTTATTTCGATACGCCCATGCATACTACAAGGCTTGCGATAGATGCCAAATAAAGAGGAACATCTCTCGACATAATGAGCTACCCATGCAAGTCATCTTTAAAGTTGAACCTTTTGATATATGGGGGATTGACTTCATGATACCATTCTCATCCTCCAATGGACACTTGTACATCTTGCTCGCAATTGATTATGTGTCCAAGTGGGTGAAGGCCATTGCTACAACTAAGAATGATGCAAATATGATACTGAGGTTTTTGCACAAGCATATTTTCACTCAGTTTGGAGAACCTCGAGCTATCATTAGTGATGAGGGAAGACACTTTGATAACAAGCTAATTGCCAAGGCACTACGTAGATATGGAGTTCACCATAAGATCACCACAACATATCACCTGTAGACGAATGGACAAGCTGAAGTGTCCAACCAAAAAATTAAGCAGATCCTTGAAATGGTGGTCAGACCAAATCGCTAAGATTAGTCCTTAAAACTGGATGAAGCCTTATGGGCCTATCAGACCACGTTCAAAACACCGCTGGTCATGTCACATTATGGACTTGTCTATGGTAAGGAGTGCCACCTACAGGTCAAGCTTGAGCACAAAGCATTTTGGGCTATTAAGAAAATCAACATGGACTACAACTAACTAGAAAAAGAAGATTGCTCGAGTTTAATGAGTTCGAGGATCATCACCTGGATGCCTATGAGAATGCCAAGATCTAAAAGGAAAATACCAAAAGATGGCATGATGCTAAACTGATGCCTTAGCATTTTGCTGAGGGCCAAAAAGTTATACTCTACAACTCTCGCTTGAAGCTTTTCCCGGGCAAGTTAATGTCTCGTTGGTCTGGCGCATTCCAATTCGTTAAGGTGTATCCATACGATGCTATGGACATTAAGGATCTCAAAGATGGCCTAATCTTCAAAGTCAATAGACAACGCTTGAAGGCCTATCAAGGAGCACCAGTTCAACGTGCCAAATCTTCAGTCAAGCTGCTGGATGCTTTGTCATCCACTAGCTTTTTTTTAATTTTCTACAATTTTATTTTTCTACAGTTTTAATTTGCACAGTTTTTAGGTTAGGTTTTATTGAATGTACCTTAATTACCTTTGGCATTTATCAAGCACACGGCAAGTTGGGATGTCCTCATCGCATCTGGGAATGAAGACCTTTGGAGCTAACTAGGTTGACTAGACCAAGGCATCTGACAACTATATATGAAGGATTGTTCTTATTTTATTAAAACCATTTCTCATATTTGTATTTTCAGAACTTCCCCATAGTCGCCACATGTCTTCTCTCCATTACACAAGCCGCCTCACCCTTACTTTCCTACTTTACGAAGCCATCAACATTAAATGCTGATTTCCCTCCATCACTTAGTAAACCCCTTATTTTCGCAACCTTCTATATTCTCCAGTATGTGCTTTCAGATATAAGATAGCTTGTCCCTTCCTCTTCCGAAAGCTACGTGCTTCCCCTTGAAACCCTAACAAGCTCCACAGTGTAATAAGCCTATCCTCTGAAAAGATGGTTTGCGAACTCCTTGTTACACGCTGCACTCAGCAACCCACTTTCCAGAGATGGAGCCTTAGTCCACTGTCTTCTCTATCCTTTCCACAGACCTCCCCTGATTCTGACTCCAATGACTTTACCTTCTCATCTGTTCTACCTATTTCACTCTGCAACCGCCTCCACTCTAGATAGTTTAAGCAACAGTATGAAAGCATTTGAGATCAGAACATTCTCGTAGAGGAAGGTTTTGAACTCACTCCTATTTTCTAATCAAAGTTTGACGATAATGAACTCGCCGTCATCGTTACACATAATTGGAAGACATATGTACGGCAATCGGGTCGTGTTAATGCTGATTGGGTAAAAGAGTTCTATACCCATTTTGGTCACCATGGAGGTGGATGGGTCTACATTAGAGGCATAAAGGTGAAATTCTTGACAACCTTGATTGCCCGCCACTACCACCTTTCGGTGTCAGTAGGCACCCATTCTAGGTTTGTGGCCCACACCAATAAAGACACGTATACCCAGGTTTTACAAGACTTGTGCATCCCTAGAACCACTTGGGAGAGGACACTGTCTAACTCTCGGGTAGTGCAATGGTGGAATCTCATACCAAACTCCAAATAATGGGCGCGATTCATCAATACTAGGCTTCTACCCAGCAGAAATAGCACTATTCAATCACGTTGGCGGTTACTTCTCCTTCACTCTATTCACTATAGGCACAAGCTTGCACCTTATGACCTCATATATGGGGAAATTATGGAAAGAGTGGCGTCAAGAAGAAAGAACAAAGACTTACCTTTCCCAAGTCTCATCACAGCCTTCTAGTAGGAGGCTAGAGTTGTGCAATAGAAAGGGGACAACATTCTCAAAGCGCCTATGAGATGTTTACTGTCTGATGTGTGTACACTTATGGGTCTTCATCAACATGCTACGAGTACTCCCCATGCCACCACTACAACTGCCAATCCACAGAGAAAAATGAACGGCCAAATACTGATGCTGGTGCCTCCTCTTGCCCTGCCAAGAATACAAAGTCCTCTCGGGACAATGGCAAGGGCATTTTCATCCGGGAACCTTCACCCCAGTAACTTCCTAGGTTAGTTTTTCTTTTCTTTTTAGTTTTTTAGATTTTCGTTTTTAATATTGCATTGTATATTTTTTACTGTTGTTTTTCTTGTTTCCATTTAACATTGGGGACAATGCTCTTCTCAAGTTTGGGGGAGTGCTATCCAATGTATATATTAGGTTAAATTTAGGAAAAAAAATAATTTTTAAAGTTTGTAAATAGCCTAGTTTGTTTTTAGAGGTTCCCTTTGCTATGATCACATTAATTTTGAAATTCATCCTGCTTTGATCATGATTTCCTGTGATGAATGTATTCTTAATGTCTTGCAATGTGTTAAGAGCTTTTGTATTTTGAACTTAGTACTAAAATTGCTATTGTTTTTTTATCTCACACAATTGCATGCTCTCCAAAAGCTTAAGAAGCCTTAGGGAACTTCTAGGTCGACTCTCTGATGACAAAACATAAATAATGTGAATGAACTGAATGCTCAATGTAGCAATAAAATGCTTAATTTAACTCTCAGAAAAATCGAAGAAATAATGAAAATTAATTGAAAGATTGATACCATAGGCAAAACCGTTGAGGGACACTATTTTTTGCTTCCAGCCACCTTAGTACACTAGGAGAGTTATGTTTGCTTCATTTAACTTTCCCTGGTAGGAATGGTAGTACTGGCATGAGAATGAAAATCTTTATAGGATGAATCTGCTTGTAGGGCTCGGGGATGAGCTATTTGCTCCGCTCCATCTTCAACTCTGAAGAGTAGTCGTGATAAGCTGAATCCCCAATGATACAATTTAATGAACTTAAAAAGAATGAAGGGAGTACAATATTATGCTTAAAAAGAAAAAAAATGTTAAGGCAATAAAAGAAAACAATCCTTAAATTTTTCTAAGGCCATTAAGTGATGATTGCATGTGAAACAACACCCACTGCACCTACAGTAGAATTGAACATTGGAACAAAAATATGAGTTCTAATGCATTGTAATTCATTAAAATAACCGATGAATGAATTATTGCTGCAACATGTCTTGGAATTTTTATTATCATAGCTTAGTTGGAATCTTTGAAATAATAGGCTGTTTGCTTTTGTTTTTGTTTAGTCTTTAGTTTAGTCTAGTTTGCATTGCTTGAGGACAAACAAAAATTCAAGTTTGAGGGTATTTGATGACTTTGTAAATGACCTATTTTGCATACCCTTTTAGCTTAGCTTTTGCATGTGTTTAGGCTCATTTAGTTGCATTTAGGAGTAGTTTGCATATAGTTAGGGAGTTACACTGCTTATGCTTAATTGTTATATACTTTGGTGCTTTTAATGGGAACGGTAATGTTTTTATGGTGGTTCTACAAGAACTATTAGAGCTAGAGAAGCGCTGGAGAAGGAAGGACATCACATCTCTCGAATGGAGCTGACAAGACAAGAAGAGTTGGAGATAAATCTAACTTTGGCTTACGCGGACTCTCACTTGATATGGAACTCATTAAAGGAAGCGGGAAATCAAGATCCTCTTAAAGGAAGATTCGCGCGCTTTAGGGTTACAAAACCTCTAGCTTTCTCGCCTATAAAGAGGAGACTCGGGCCACAAACAAGGAGAGCTTGATCACAGATGACAACCCTTAGTCTTCAACTATTAGAAAACCACCATAGTCAAAATTCTAGAGGAGTCTCCACACGATAGAAGCCATTGAGAGAGGCTAAAGAAGTGTGGGACCTGTAGCAACAATTAGAAAGCTTGGAGGAGATCGTCGAGGATGGTTGACACTTTTCTATCCCTTGCTTGATAAACTGCTATGTTTTTAATTGTTTTTATTATGGATATTTTAGGCTCAAAGATGAGCTAAATATTTTTAGTTGGGCTTATTGCTTTTTAGGATATTGTGTTTTGAATACTTTGTTTTAATGCTATAGTTCTTTTCCTTTATCTGTTTTGTTCATCGTTCTTCATGCGTGGTTATTTTATGATCTATCGAGAGAGGATTTTTAACTATTGATCTGTGGCTTAATATATCAAGAGAGTTAGTTTAAACAAACGTGAACAGTGAGGCTAAGCTATTAACTTATTCTTAATCTAGCTTAGACATAAGTTTAGGGTTTTAACGACTAGTAAGGAGAACTTGAATAGATAATAGTGCTGTTAGGGTTCACGCAGACATATATTACCTTAGCTTCATTGTTGTCAACTTCTAGATATCGATAAATTCAAAAGTTCATTAGAAAATCTCGTCGAGTAGATAATGATCTTAATTGGTTTACGCAGACATGTATTGACAGTCGCTATAGCATTCAAATGAGTAATCAAGCACAATTCCTAGGCAATAAACTCAGCTTCCATAATTTTTTGAATTTTAGCCGAAACATCTATTTGTCTTGATCATAGCTACCTTATTTTACTTGCATTTAGTTTTGATAGTTCACCATCAAACCAATATTTGATCAACTACTCTTAAGTACGATCGCTTCATTTTTATTGATCCAATCCTCGTCGGTTTGATACTCTACTTAATCACTTTATTACTTGATTGACTAGTATACTGGCTCTAAAGTGCATATCTATTTTGCAAGCATTAGGGAGATTGAAAATGAGCCCTAAATCTTTTGGAACACTCCAATTGGATGACTCCAAAAGTGTACCGACTTAACTCTCTATCATCGCAAACCTACTCAAGAACATGCAGCCACTATCCAACACATGGTAGGCTAAGGTAATCCAATACACTTGTGAGCATTATGATAGGGAACGTAAGTCGAATGAATACCCCCAGCAACATGAATCTGGATGCTATGTATGGAATGCAAACCGCAACAACAATCCCTACTCAAACACCAACAAACTGGGGTGTCAACAACATCCAAATTTTGGATGGGAAGGAAATACTGAAAATTCAGGAGCCTGATAGAATGCTACAATAGAGCCTCCTGGATCCTAACATAAAACTTAGTGGTAGAACGAGGGAATTTTTAACTTCAATTATAATTCTTATGACATTTATTATCAAAGTTTTATGGATACTGCTCGAGTTATTATGCAAGACTAGTCAGTGCATCTCAAGAACAACAGTGACACGCTCACAATGCAAGCTGCTATGTTGCAAAATTAACAATCCATCATGCAAAATCACAACGCTTCACCATGGTCCTTGGAGATGCAAGTTGGGCAGATCGCTCAAGTCTTGAAGATGAGACCTCAATGTAGTTTACCTAGTGACACTGAAGTTACTAAGACCATTGGTGTGAAGCAATGTAATGCGATCACATTACGCAGTGGTACACAATTTACCAAAGATGACAAGTTTGTGGGAGGTTCCCTTGTTAATTCCTCTCCAAGTAAGAAAATGGTTGATGCTCTGACACTCAATGATGCACTTCCTGTGTTTGATACATTGAAGGATCTTGTTGTATAAAGATAAGGATGCTACAACATCTAGTGAAAACGCGATAAGCCTAGACCACCACCTTCATTTTTACGACGACTGAAGGCTAAGAAACAAGACGCTCAATTCCAAAAATTTCTTGAGATTCTTAAACAACTGCATATTGATGTCCTATTCCTAGAGGCCATCGATGAAATGCTGATCTATGCAAAATTTTTGAAGAAGATCATAACCAAGAAACGAATGGTGATTTGCCACCCAAGATAAAGGATCCCAGTAGTTTCACCATTCCATGTTCCATAGGCAAGAACTACTCTAGTTGTGCTTGTGCGATCTTGATGCAAGTGTCAACTTGATGCTGAAATCAGTTTTTTTCTAAAATTGTGTATGGGAAAAGCCAAACCCATATTGGCGATCCTCCAATTGGCCAATTTTTCCCAAATCTGACTCGAGGGAAGGATTGAAGATGTCCTGGTTAAGGTTGATAAATTTGTCTTTCCAGCGAATTTCATTATCCTTCATTGTGAAGCCAACGAGAATGCTCCAATCATCATCGGGAGACCATTCCTTTCTATTGGGCGTATTGTGATCAAATGTGAAAAGGGTGAATTTACTATGAAGATAAATGTCCAAAAGATCACACTCTATGTCTTCACCTACGCGGATGATTATGAAGAATGCAAGCTTGTACAAAGCGAGTAAACCTTAGTCGAAGAAAGCCTTCAAGAAATATGCTGTAGCAATATACTCAACGCTGCGGAGGAATCTAAATTCAACAAGATTATGCAAGAAGCTAAAGAAGAAGGTAAGGACAAAATAGAACAATCCAATGTTGTGCTCACAAGGCCAAGTATGCCCTTCGAACCTTTGGATTTTATAGAATTTAAATCTCCCAAGCCTTTGTTAGAGCATCTCTCTAAACTTGACCTAAAACCTCTTCCCCCGCAATTAAAGTATGCATTCTTAGGGGAGAATAAAGCATTGCCTATGATTATCTCTACTAGCTTAACACCCGACCAAGAAAGTAAACTGTTGCATGTTTTAACTGAACATAAGAAAGCTATTGGTTGGATTATTGCTGACTTGAAGGGATAAGCCTTACTTTGTGTATGTATAAGATTTTTCTTGCAGAAGAGCACGACAGCCTGATTGAACCACAACGGACACCCAATCCGATCATAAAGACTGTGGTTATGAATGAGATCATCAAGTGGCTTGAACTGGAATCATCTACCCTATCTCGAATAGTTCTTGAGTGAATCCTATCCAGTGCGTGCCGAAGAAAGAGGGCATGACCGTGATAAAGAATGATGCTAATGAACTTCTCCTAACTAGAACCATTACTGGATGGCGAATCTATATTGACTACCGAAAGCTAAACAAAGCCGCAAAAAATGATGACTTCCCCTTACTGTTCATCTATCATATGCTCGATAAGCTCGCGGGGAAACCCTATTATTTCTTCTTGTATGGTTACTCTGGGTACAACCAGATTGCTATAGCATCAGAGGACTAAGAGAAAGCAACATTCACATGTCCGTATCGCGTTTATGCCTTTTGCCAAATTCCCTTTAGCCTATGCAATGCTCTAGCAAATTTTTAGCGTTGTATGATGGTATCTTTTTGGACATGATAAATGACTTTCTAGAGATCTTCATGGATGACTTTTCTGTCTTCGGAGACTCATTTGATTAATGCCTAGGCAACCTCGCCAAGGTATTAACAAGATGTGAGAAAACTGATCTTATGCTTAATTGGGAGAAGTGCCACTTCATGGTTTCCGAGGGTATTGTCTTGGGTCACCATATTTCTAAACAAAGGATTGAAGGGGATAGAGACAAAATAGAAGTCATAGAGAGGCTTCCCCTATCAAATATTAAATCCATTTGAAGCTTTCTTGTCCATGCTGGTTTCTATAGGAGATTCATCAAGAGTTTCTCCAAGATCTCGAAGCCTTTGTACCTATTGCTTGTACCTCAGTCCGTCCCCCTTCAAGTTGTTACAACTTATCCACATGGTGCTTTGGACATCAAGAATTTAAAAGATGGCCTGATTTTCAAAGTCAAAGTTCAATGCCCGAAGGACTACCAAGGAGCACTGGTTCAACGTGACAAGACTCCAGTCACATTGCATGATGCTTAACCATCCAACTCTATTTTTCTTCTTTCCCTCATTTTATTTTATTTTGAACTTTAATTTCATTTTCAAAGTTTTTACTTTTTCACAGTTTATTTTCAGATTTACCTTTCTAATAATTTTTTTCTAATTGCATTAAAATTTTATGTTTGTTTTCTTATTTTTGGAAGTTATAAAGTTTGAAGACAAATTTGAAGACCTTCCCTAGGATTTTGGGAACAAAGCTTCTTGGAAGATTTGGGTTTATTTTTAGAAATTGGGTCTCCATTAGACAGAAGGACGAAAAATGGGGAAGTATATTTGTAATAATTACACATTAACTTTTTCTCTATAATTATTATCCCTACATTCTCTCTCCACCTTTACCCTACACAACTTCCCCATGTCACCACACGACCTTTCCATAAGCCAAAAACCATAAACACTCCATTAACCCCTACTTTTCCTCCAAAACTTAGCCACTCCAAAACCTTTCCATCTTCTCCTAAACACTCATCCAACTTCCTATTATAAACCTAAGAGAAAGAAGTACCATTCTTTTCCAAATCTGCCATTCCAATTCTTGACGTAACCCTAGAAAGTATTTCTTTCAATCCTCTTTTCTTCAAGAAAAACAAATGACAAGAATAAGAATTGTCACTCGCAGCGAAGACAGGCCATCGCTATCACCGATGCCCACTGCCTCTACTTCACAGCACTCTACTCCAGCATCAGAGGAACTCGACTTGCACAAAATTTTTTACAATGATGAAACAAAGAGGCATTAAAAGCTTTTCCTAAATCGACCACTCATGCCAGAGGAAGGGTTGAAGTTTTTCGGTGAATAAAAACTCTAGTTTGACACCACTACCCACATATTCATTGCTACCTATAATTGGGAGAAGTTTGTCCGAAAGTTGAGACGGATAAATATCACCTGGGTTCGTGAGACACCCATATTACTTAGGCCTAGGACGATATGGTGTTTGTTCTTGGAAAGCTTGTGGACTTTTTTGGCTGATGCAATCAACCACTGCTTTGTCCTGGAAAATGATAAGGATGAGGATATTGCCTTTGAGAGGGCCGCCACCAATGCCACTTTCGAGGAGTTGCTTCGTGACCTTTGCGTTCCTGGAACGCAATGGATATGGAAATCACCTACTGCTAGGGTGATCAAAAAGGTTGATTTGAAACTAGATCCACTTCATGAATACTCGTCTTAAGCCAACATGGCACCATTCTACAATTTCTACCAAAAGGATGCTTCTTCTGCATTTGGTGATAAAGGGCCGACGAATTAAGATCGAAAAATTAACCTATTAGTCTATTATGGGAAAGGCCACATTTACATGCACAAAGAGCCCTTTAGTATTTCCAAGTCTGATTATTGCTTTGTGTACAATCGTACAGGTTCGTGAAGCCTAAAAAAGTGTGTTGTATGGCTGGTGCCTACATCTGTACCCTTCAATGACGATGCCCAACATGCAGCCTTGTTAAGAGCCATTGCTGATTTTTTTCATCCCTATTTTGCTTATGCCAGAGAAAATGACATGGCCACAAGAATAATGTTGAATGAGCTATTGCCGACATCTATAGCTGCCTTCCCCAATTCCCTATGCATTACTTAGCTGAACATGCTGCTGCACCTGCTGAACAACCACCACAACCAGAAGAAGAAGATAAATAAGAACTTTCGCCCAACCCTCCTACTGCTTTTGAGAAAAAGAGAAAGCAAAGAAAGAAGAAGACATTTGCTGATGTTTCTGTATCTCGTTGCCCCGCCAAGAGGACAAAAGCCTAGGGCAAGGCTCATTTGTACCTTGACCAATCCACTCTGGCGAGCCCCATCCACTTGGCTAGTGATAACACCACTGAGGTTCCACCATCGATTTCTTGAGCAACTTCTTCTCATTCCCAAACATCACCCATTTTCACTCTGTTTCCCATAAATCCCAAGACTCGGACCAAAGTGACTGTCGGTCAAGTCCTCAATCTTATTGAGGAGATGTAAGAATATCCGAGGCATCTACCTACAATATCTGACTCCTCATATTCTTCACTCTCTAGGACTACCTCTACACCAAAGTATGCCCCTGCATCCCTTGCGCCACCACAGGACCCATAAGAGTCTGCATATTTTGTACCCCGTACTAGAATGCAAACTAAGAGCCAGACGCGACGAATTGAAACTTCCCATCCAGTAACTCCCTAGGTACCTTTTCTTTTCTTTTAGTTTTTGCATGTTTATATTTTATATTTTTCTTTTCTTTTTGCATTGGGGGCAATATTTCTCTTAAGTTTGGGGAAGTATAGCCTCATGTATATATTAGGTAATTTTTTTTAAAAATTCGGACTATAAATAGCTTAGTCCATTTTTAAGGTTTCCTTTGCTATAGTTCTACTATTATGAAATTGTTGTTGCACTGACTATGATATTCCTGTGATGAATTCGTGCTTAAATGTAATTTGCCAGGTGTTAAGAGCTTTAGTGATTTGAACCTAGGGTTGAGACTGCAGTAGCTTTTATTTCAAACGTTGCATGCTATCTAAAAGCTAAAGAAGCCTTAGGGAAATTCTAGGTCGACTCTCTGATGCCATAGCATAAATTGATGATAATGAACTAAATGTTCAATGTATTAATAAATGATTAAGTTAAACTCCAAGAAAAATCAAGAAAAGGATAAATTTCAAATTAAATGATAAACTCGATGCCAAAGGCAAACTATTGAGGGACACTCTAATATGCTTTACTAGCTTAGTACATTAGGTGAGTTGTGTTTGCTCCATTTAAATTTCCCTGCTAGGAGCGATAGTACTAGCATAAGAGTGAATAAAATTCTTCATGGGATGACTATGCTCGTAGGGCTCGAGGACGGGTTGTATGCTCCACTCCATCTTCAGCCCTAAAGAGTAGTTATGATAAGCTGAAGCCCTAAGGATACAATTTAATAAACTTAAAAAGAATTAAGAGAGTACAACATTGTGCTAAAAAGAAAAAGAAAATGCTAGGGCATTAAATAATGATTGCATGCAGCACAACACACAACACACTTACAGTAGAATTGATCCTAGGAATGAATCTGTAAAAACTATTATATTGCATGTTTATCTTTGATATTTCAAAGGATTGAATAGATGCTGCAACATGTCTTAGAATTTTTGAAACCATAGCTTAGTTGGAACTTTCAATTGATAGGGTTAGTTGGAACCTTTGATACCTTAGTTGGAACTTTGGAAACCTTAGGTTCTTGTCTTTAGTCTTAGGTTTAGTTTAGTTTGCACTGCTTGATGACAAGCAACAATTCAAGTTTAGGGGTATTTGATGACTACGTAGATAACCCATTTTATGTACCTTTTTACTTAGCTTTTGCATGTGTTTAGGCTCATATAGTTGCATTTAGGAGTAATTTGCTTATAGTTAGCATGTAGTTAGGGAGTTATGGTACCTGTTGATGAGTGTGTAAATGACCTATTTTGTATACCCTTTTTACTTGTCTTTTTCTTCTTTTCAAGCTCATTTAGTTGCATTTAGGATAGATTTCATATAGTTTGCATGTAGATAGGGAATCACACTGCATTTAGGATCAATTACATCATGGGATGACTTTTATAACAAGTTTCTGCACAGATATGATCTACCAAACGTGCAAAATCAAAAGCAAAGTGACATCATCTCTTTTTAGTAATATGATGATGCATCCATGCATGAATGTTGGGACATATACAAAGATATGCTACGCAAGTGCTCGATTCTTGGATTCCATGATCGGCTACAGATCACAATGTTTTATAATGGTGTTAATACACCTGCATATGTGATGATTGACTCATCAGCTAATGGAACTCTACTTGACAAAGAACGTGATGAGGCTTTCGAGATACTTAATTAGATAGCCAATAGCGACTACCAATTCCCAAGAGGGAGGTTGAAGCCAGTACCTAAATCTTTTGGAATACTCCAGTTGGATGATTCTCAGAGTGTTATGGCTCATCTCTCTACCATCACCAACCTTCTCAAGAACATGTAGACAACATCCAATGTTCAAGAGGCTAAAGTAGTGCAATACATTTGTGAGCACTGTGGGGAACATTAGTCGAGAGAATGCCCTTAGCAAAAAGAATTTGGATGCTACATAGGGAACACCAACCGCAACAACAATCCCTACTCCAACACCTACAACCCATGGTGGCGGAAACATCCAAATTTTGGATGGGGAGGTAATTCAGGAGCACGACAGAATGCCAGAACCAAACCTTATGGATTCCAAAAAAAGACAGAGGTAGAACCAGGAAGCTTCTAACTCTAATTCTAATTCTATTGATAATACTTAACAAAATTTTATGGAAACTGCCAGAGTTATTATGCAGGATCAAGCAGCTCATTTAAAAAACTATAGTGATATGCTCATAACGCAGGCTGCCATGTTGCAAAACTAGCAATTGATCATGCAAAACGACATTACCTCCTTACGGTCCTCGGAAACACAGGTTGGGCAAATTGCCCAGGTATTGAAGATGCGACCACGTGGAGGATTACCTAGTGATACTAAAGTCACTAAAGCTTTTAATGCGGAGCGATGCAGTGCCATCACACTGCATAGTGGCACGCAATTGAGGATATAAGCCAAGTTTGGGGGAGGTTCCCTAGTAGATTCCACTCCAAGTAAGCCATCCACTGATGCTCTAGCACATAAGGAAACAACTCAGGTGTCTGATACAGTGACTGACCTTGCTACTAAAGGCAAGGAAGAAAAGGATAAGGATTCCCCTACATCCAATAAACCACACGATGAGCCCATACCACAACCTTCTTTCCCACAATGATTAAAGGCGAAAAAACAAGAGTCTAGAACCAAAAATTCTTGGATATGCTTAAACAATTACATATCAATGTCCCATTCTTGGATGCCATTGATTAGATGGCAATTTACGCGAAGTTTTTAAAGGAGATCGTGACAAAGAAAATGATGATAGGTAAAGTTGAAATAGTTGCTACCGCAGGCAAATGTGTGGTTGTGGTAAGGTATTTACCACCAAAGATGAAGGACCATGGTAGTTTTACCATTCCATGCTCTATAGGCCATAACTATTCTGGCCGTGCCTTATGTGATCTCAATGCAAGTGTTAATTTGATGCCAAAATCAGTGTTTACAAAACTAGGGATGGGAAGAGCTAAGCCTACATTGGTGATACTTTATTTTTCCAATTATTTTCAAATCTAAACCGAGGGCAGAATTAAAGATGTTTTAGTAAAGGTAGATAGGTTTGTCTTCCCGATAAACTTTATTATCCTTGATTGTGAAGCTGATGAGAATGCTCCCATTATTCTGGGGAGACTATTCCTTACCACCGGGCGTATTGTGATTAATTGTGAATATGGTGAATTCACTATGAAGATGAATGACCAAAAGATCACATTCAACATCTTTAGCACTCTCAAGTACGTGGATGACTATGAAGAATGTCGGTTTGTAGACAGTGAAGAAACCCTAGTTGAAGATAGCTTCCCAGAGATTTGTTGCATCAACGTGCTTAGCGCTATGGAGCAAGATGACTTTGACAAGGTCATGCAAGAAGCTGAGCAAGAAGGTAAGGTTGAGATTGAGCAATCCAATTTTGTGCTTACTAGACCAAGTATGACTTTTAAACCTTTGGATTATACTGAGTTTAAATCTCCCAAGCCTTCACTTGAGCACCCACCGATACTTGATCTTAAACCTTTCCCTCTGCAATTAAAATATGCATATTTAGGGGAGAATGATACGCTGCTTGTTGTTATATCTGCTAGCTTATCATCTGACCAAGAAGCTAAACTATTACATGTTTTATCTCAGCATAAGAAAGTTATTGGTTAGACTATTGCTGACTTGAAGGGTATAAGCCCTACTTTATGTATGCATAAGATTTTGCTTGCAGATGATCACAACATCTCGATAGAACTATAGTGGATACTCAATCCAATTATGAGGACTATGGTCATGAATGAAATCATCAAATGGCTCGATGCTAGAATCATCTACCCTATCTCGAATAGCTCATGGGTGAGTCCTATCCAGTGTGTGCTAAAGAAAGCAGCAATGACTATGATCAAGAACGAATCCGATGAACTCTTTCTAACCAGAACTGTTACTAGATGATGAATATATATTGATTACCGAAAGCTGAACAAAGTGACAAAAAAGATCACCTCCCAAATCCACCGAATACACCCAAATTGCTATTGCACTAGAGAACTGGGAAAAACGATATTCACATGTTTATATGACATTTATGCTTTTCACAAAATGCCATTTGTCCTATGCAACGCCCCAACAACTTTCTAGCATTGCATGATGGCCATCTTTTTCAACATGGTGGATGACTTTCTAAAGAATTTCATGTATGATTTCTCTATCTATGAAGACTCTTTTGATCATTGCCTATGCAACTTGGAGAAGGTGCTCCAAAGATGTGAGAAAACTGACCTTGTACTTAATTGGGAAAAGTGCCACTTTATGGTGTTTGAGGGCATAATCCTAGGATACTATATTTTTGACAAAGGCATTGAAGTTGACAAAGATAAGATTGAATTCATAGACAAGTTTCCACCGCCAGCTAATGTCAAAGACATTCGAAGCTTCCTTGACCGTGTCAGTTTTTATAGGAGATTCATTAAGGATTTCTCTAAAATCTATAAAAGCCCTTGTGCCTGTTGCTAGAGCAAAATAGAGCGTTGAGTTTGATGACTACGCCGTTTGTGCTATTTTTGGTAATTGCCAAATTAAGTTTTTTCATGTTATATATTATGCTAGTCGTACCATTAATGAGGCACATGTTAATTATACTACCATTGAAAAATAATTGCTTGTTGTGGTTTTTGCATTTGATAAATTTAGGCATTATTTAATAGGAACTAAGGTTATTATGATTATTGATCATTCTGCCATTAAATACATAGTGACTAAGAAGGATGCTAAAACTAAACTGATTAGGTGGATATTACTACTGCAAGAATTTGACATTGAGGTAGTTGATAGGAAAGGTACTAAAAATCAAGTAACCGACTATCTATCTAGGCATGAGAATGCATGTGATAATGATGTTGCATGTGATATTAAGGAACAATTCCCCGATGGGACACTTTTAAAGGCTACGACCTTGCCATGGTATGCTTATATTGTTAACTTTCTTGTTAGTTGCATTTTTCCTCGTGATCTTAGCATCCAAGAAAGAAAGAAATTCAGACATGATGCACGCTACTATTATTGTGACGAGCCCTACCTTTTCAAGCAATATGTTGATCAAATGATTCGAAGATGTGTACTTGAGGAAGAATAAGAATACATCCTCTACCATTGTCACTCTACTCCGCGTGGAGGACACTTTGGGGGACAAAGGACTACTGCAAAGGTCCTAAAATCTAGATTTTATTGGTCAACCTTGTTTTGAGATGCCCATGCATACTACAAGGCATACGATAGAATGCCAAAGAAAGGGGAACATCTCTCGATGTAATGAGCTTCCCATGCAAGTCATCCTCCAAGGGACAACTATATCCTACTTATGGTAGATTATGTGTCCAAGTGGGTAGAAGCCATTGCTACAACCAATAATGATGCAAACACTGGCTTGAGGTTTTTGTATAAGAACATCTTTACTTAGTTTCGAGTCCCTCGAGCTATTATTAATGATGAGGGGAAACACTTCGACAACAAGCTGATTGCTAAGGCATTGTAACGATATGGAATCCATCATAAGATAGCCACAACATATCACTCGCAAACTAATGGAGAAGTTGAAGTATCAAACTAAGAAATCAAGCAGATCCTTGAGAAAGTAGTCAAGCCAAACTGGAAAGATTGGCCCTTGAACTGGATGAAGCCGTATGGGCCTATTAGACCGCATTCAAAATATATTTGGGCATGACACCTTATAGACTTGTCTATGGTAAAGCATGTCATTTTCCAGTTGAGCTTGAGCACAAAGCATTTAGGGCTATTAAGAAGATGAACATGGATTGCCAATTAGCTGGAGAAAGAAGATAGCTAGAGTTGAACGAGTTATACGAGCTTTGTCTGGATGCCTATGAGAATGCCAAAATTTATAAAGAAAATACTAAAATTTGGAATGTTAATAAATTAATGCTCCAACATTTTGATGAGGGCCAAACAGTTATACTCTACAACTCTCGTCTGAAGTTTTTTCTAGGCAAGTTGAAGTATCGATGGTCTAGCCCATTCCAAGTTGTTAAGGTGTATCCACATGGTGCTATGGACATTAAGGATCTCAAAGATGGCCCAATCTTCAAAGTTAATAGACAACGCTTGAAGGCCTACAAAGGAGCACCGATTGATCGTGACAAATATTCAGTCACGTTATGTTTAGTGTATCCGATTTTATCCTTTAATTATGCACTTTTAATTTTCATTTTTAATTTTATGCATTATATTTAAAATTTCTTTTAGGTTTAGGTTTTAATTAATGCTTGAGTGTGTTTTTTGGCATTTATTACAAGGAAAAGACAAAGGTTTGAATGTTATCCGAGGGACCAGGAAAGCAAACTAGTTGAATATTGATTGAGATTGGCTTTTTGAGGATATTCACCCTTCATCACACCCTAAAATTTGCCACACGTCGCAACCCCATCCCACACGCGACCTGCTTCCACTTTCTCTCTAACCGACTCTATCAACATTTATTGTTGATTTCCCTTAATCACTCTAATAACCCTTTTCCACCCAAATCTTCCATATACTCCCCCTCATCCTTCTATTAGATAACAAAACCAAGCTCTTTGAGATGAAACTTTTCACTTACCAGCGAAAATTTCTAAACTTTCCTTCACATTACATTCTCCACTCCCAATGGCACATTCAAGAAAAAGCCTCAGCCCTCCTTCCTCTCCATCTTTCCATGAACCATCATCTGACTCTTTTTTCGACTTTGATGATTCAGACTTTTCTCCAGAGCTACACCTACCGCTTCAAGACCGCCTTCACTCTGCAAAGTTCCAGAAAAGATATGATTCCTTACAGGACCAAGACCTTATCCCAGAAGAAAGGTTGGCAATATCCAAGCATTTTACGACACTCTTCAATGATGATGAGTACGTTGTAATGGAGTCACACCTACCGTTTAATAAATCCCATAAACATTGATTGGGTGAAGGAATTTTACACCCACTTTGGCCAACATGGAGATAGTTGTGTGTTCGTTCATGGTGTTAAGGTAGAGTTTACAGCATCCTTGATTGCCCATCTGTAACGCCCGAAAATTGGGTCTAGAAGTTAATCGGATTTATTAAACGGTTTGAGAAAATCGGGTTAGGCAATTCGAGTTAGTTTCAGAAATTAAATATTATAAAATTATTTTGGGTTAAAATAAAATTTGGAAAAAATGTTATTAAATATTTAATTGATATTTAAATTATTTTGGTAAACTCAATTTGAGGTAATTAAATATGATTTTGGGACATTTTGGTCTAGTGACTTGTAACACCCCTACCCGGTCTACGAAATAAACCGGCTTAGGACGTGTTACCAAACAAACATACAAAGAGTCTTGATCAAATGAGAACAAAAAAGTGAACATGTCTTCTATAAATCAGAGTAATTTAAAACTTTTTTTATATTAAATTCAAAGATCTGACTTAATCTTCCAATCATATACAAACATGTATTTTCATACCATAAACTATACTTATCAATCACAAGTTCTTAGTACGCCTCTATTCATTTTAAGACATATCGATCTATGATCAAGATCGTTCAAGTTAACAATTAACCATTGATTAATGATCTTTAAGCTTACATGTTGTATTAATTAAAATCAAAACTTATCATCCAAGATTACTATCTAAGCATCACATATCACATTCTAACATGTAACCATAGCAACAAGAATTCGAACATCATGTTTGTCATAGCTTAACCAACAGGCAATTATTAAATCAACACATCTAACATAACTTAACCAATAAGCCATCAATCGAACAACATATCTAACACGGCTTGACTAGTCATATCCAGATACATATAACTATCACATAGCAATACATATACTTATTCATTGTCATGTTACCAATTACTTATCTTAATCGACAATTAAACATATGAACTACATTACTTTTATAATGTTTAACCCATGATAATATATAAATCAAATTTCAATACACATGCCATCAAGGTGATTTATCAAATTTAGACTCGTACATATATTAAGCAACCACTCAATTTGGCTAACTAATAAATCATATAAAGCAAGAAAAAACCAAGGAATAATTAAAGGCCCAATACAAAAACTTTGAATAATTATCAAACTTATATACATATATAGCCAATATGAAATCTAAATGCATTATGCAACTTAACAACTATGTGCCACCATCTAGGAGTTCCTTAAGGAAATTCAAGACATACTATCTTGACTTTCGGTGATCTTGTCCAGCCTCATAGCTAACCAAAAAGGAACTTAACCTGAAAGACAATGAAAGGATATATAAGTATGATTACTTAGTGAGGTAGCTTAAAGCATCTAGAGCATAGAAACAAAACATATCCTTCCACTTAAATCTTTTACTTATTCACGTAAAGTCTAAGCTTGGACAAGAAGTTATCCATTTTAGGTCAAGACATTCAATCAAGAAATTACACTTATACATGGGTGATTCGAATTTGCGATTGTTCAACAAATCATAAACATTTGAAGTTCAAGCCATTCAAACATGTAGCATTTTGCCAATCTTATCTAATCAGACAAAGAACATATAATAAGCTAAGATTCACTTTACTTGTTAAACAAGTCATTATCAATTTATAATTTAACTTATAAACCTTCCTAGTTTATTTTATCATATTCTTGTGATTCAAGCAATCTATTTCACTTATACGTCTTTTGATTAAATCATCCATATTATCATTAATTCATAAGTATACGTTTTGTAGTTTCAAAAACAGTCCACAAACTTTCTTATATAATCAAAACTGTCCAAAAATACATGTATACATATAAACATATCAAAAAAGTCCACTAAACATATGTATAAAATTATTAATTTCAAAACAGTCCAATACATGTTCATTTCTATCAAAACAGTCCACAAAACATATGTATACAATTATACATTTCAAAAAAGTCCAAACATATTCATTTATATCCAAAACAGTCCCACTGACATGTATACACATTTATACATTGCAAAACAATCCAATTATATTCATTTATATCCAAAACAGTCCAATTATATTCATTTATATCCTAAACAGTCCAATAGACATGTATACACATTTATACATTGCAAAACAGTCCAATTATATTCATTTATATCCAAAACAGTCCCATTGACATGTATACACATTTATACAATGCAAAACAGTCCAATTATATTCATTTATATCCAAAACAGTCCAATAGACATATATACACATTTATACATTGCAAAACAGTCTGACATGTATACACATTTATACATTGCAAAACAGTCCAATTATATTCATTTATATCCAAAACAGTCCAATAGACATGTATACACATTTATACGTTGCAAAACAGTCCAATTATATTCATTTATATCCAAAACAGTCTAGTTATATTCATTTATATCCTAAACAGTCCAGTAGACATGTATACACATTTATACACTGCAAAACAGTCCAATTATATTCATTTATATCCAAAACAGTCTCATTAACATGTATACACATTTATACATTGCAAAACAGTCCAATTATATTCATTTATATCCAAAACAGTCCAATTATATTCATTTATATCCAAAACAGTCCAATAGACATGTATACACATTTATACATTGCAAAACAATCCAATTATATTCATTTATATCCAAAATAGTCTCATTGACATGTATAATCATTTATACAATGCAAACAGTCCAATTATATTCATTTATATCCTAAACAGTCCAATAGACATGTATACACATTTATACATTACAAAATAGTCCCATTGACATGTATACACATTTATACATTGCAAACCAGTCCAATTATATTAATTTATCTCCAAAATAGTCCAATTATATTCGTTTATCCAAAATAGTCCAATAGACATGTATACACATTTATACATTGCAAAACAGTCCAATTATATTCATTTATATCCAAAACAGTCCCATTGACATGTATACACATTTATACATTACAAAACAGTCCAATTATATTCATTTAATTTATCAAGCATAAAATATATTATAAACAAGATTTACTTGTCTCATAAATTATCACTTTAATTCATTAGTTGGTTTTATTAAGAAGTTTTAACATAACCTTGAAACCAAGCACCAGCCTAGGTACTCGAATCCCCAACCAACTGTCGCCAATAGAAAGGTACTCATAGTACCGGTCAATCCCTCCTACTGTCGCTAAGTGACCACAATACTTCCCTCCTACCGTCGCCAAATAAGGACCGTAGTCCACCCAAAACATGAGCTCTATGGACTTTATGGCATGCCAACTATACCTAAGACTGACTTGAGACCAAGGCTTTTTCACAAATTCTTATCTTATCATAATCAAGATTGAGCTTAGCTCCATGTTCTTGTAATCATGTATCTTATTATCATAGCAGAAATCAGAATGAGCATGGCTCCTTATCAAGATATCAGACAACATATCTTATGTGAATCAGATATAAGCATAGCTCCAAGGTATCTTATCAAAAGAGTATATCTTATTACATCATAAGATGGTATAGTTCAAATTCATGTATTTT
The DNA here is from genome assembly GCA_019671005.1 of Hibiscus mutabilis. NCBI lineage: Eukaryota > Viridiplantae > Streptophyta > Magnoliopsida > Malvales > Malvaceae > Hibiscus > Hibiscus mutabilis. The sequence goes on from CM033722.1 coordinate 33,082,128, forward strand.
TAGCAAGATTTAGTTCATACCATGTCAAGCATGTATTCAATTCCTTCACGATTCAAATTTCATATTCGGATTCTTAATCAATTGATAACTCAACATATGTTTCATAACATCTCAAATATACTCAATCACATATAGCTTTCATAGCATATCAAATGTACTCAATCACATATAGCTTCATGGCATATCAAACATACTCAATCACATATAGCTTTCATAGCATATCAAATGTACTCAATCACATATAGCCTTCATGGCATATCAAACATACTCAATCACATATAGCCTTCTTGGCATATCAAATATACACAATCACATATAGCTTTCATGGCATATCAAGCATACTCAATCACATATAGCTTTCATAGCATATCAAATATACACAATCACATATAGCTTTTAATTTTTATACTTACCTTGCCATCCAAGCTTATTCATACGGGCAATGTTTAGCCAATAAGTAATTAAAATTAAACAAAACAAACATAAATACTCAGGGTATTTTTAATCTACCCCGAGACTTTAAACTACACTCACCTTATCTCCCAAAGTTACGGGATATCCTGATCCACTAACATGTCCAATCTTGCTCCATTCAATACTTGATTCAACCGAGCCCTTGATTCCAAATTTTCCTTCTACTTTGATCTTACTTCCAGCTTCTTCTTTCAATCTTTAGATCAAATAATCAAAATACATCCATTAATATACATGCCCTTCATCACACATTAACTAAATAAACTTGACCAATGTTGTCACTCAAGCATTAGCTATACATGTACTGGTCATTTCTCAACTCCATTTTCAAGATAAGTCCTTATTTCTAACTTTTAGCAACTTGAGCTATCATTAAAGAACTGTTTCTCCAGAACAGAATATACACTGGAATTTAAAGATCTTTACATCCTCACAGACTAGATTTAACCATGGTTTTAATGGTATAAGCCTCACAATTTAACAAGTTCTATAACAATTAGGAGAATTTTTTGAAGTTTCAATACAGAAACTGTCCAGAGCAGAATCTGCCTCCAGAATTTCTGCACTACCTTCACTTAAAAGTTCATAACTTTTGATTTAGAGATCAAAATCAATCAAAATTTAGTGTATATTAAACTAGAATCACACATGATTATACACACATAAAATTCATCCCAAAACTCAAAGTATTCAATTTTCTATGAATTTCTAAACTTACTGCCAGAACAGGGTCTCCTGGGCAGATTGCATTCTTCCTTGTTTTTGACTAGTTTAGATGTTCCCTCTTAGCCTAATCAACAAAAATTCATCCTCAATTAAAGCAAACATAAACTTCAATATTCCAACATGTTTCCAAACTCATGATTTTCCAGTTTAAACACGTTCTTACAAATCATCTTTAACATCTCTCTAATTGGGCAGTTTCATACAACTTCAATGAACACACATTTCCAGCATAGTTTTTCATTCAAAATTCTTACACACAGCATGATTTCATCTAACCTAATTCATCCTTCCAAAGACAAAAATCAAAGCTAAATTTCTCTTAACCAAAACATAACATGAAAATGCATTTTAATCAATGTTTTAAAGCTGAAATTTACCTTCATAAATTCATTGAATTTCTTAATGACTTTGAACCAGAATTTTGCTACCATCAAAGCTTAATTTTCCATGGCTTCCCCAAGCTTCTTCTTACTTGCCATAATCAGCTATGGGGAGAGAGTGGAGAGAGGTTGAAGACAACCAAATAAAAAATAATTCTCATATCTTTCTCCCCTCCCACATGGCCGGCTACCCTTGCCACTCCATGCCACATAGATTCCACTCACCAAGAGTGGTATAATTGCCCATGCAAAGTGTAAGTTCTTCTTTGTTTCTTTTTGGTCCTTCAAGGTTAGTTCCCCATCTTTACATTTTAGCCACTAGCTCACTCTTCTTGTAATTTAATCTTTAATAATTCAAGTCACATACTAAGTTCACCTCTTAATTCTCATATACTCTCCTTCATAATTTCTTTAAAACATAACCACTTTACTAATTTGATAACTAATCCTTAGCTCAATTAACTCTTTCACCTTCAATTTCATTGACTTGCTTACTCAATCGATTCAAATTGATCTTTAGAAATTCAATTATAACTTCTCAAAACATGATTTACCCTGTAGAACTCCTAGCCCGGTTTTGGGGGTATTACATGACTAAAATGAAAAGTTTACAAAACTATTTTTGGTGACTAAATCGTAAAAGGGTCAAAACTTAGAATCTTTAAGGAGCTATTTGACCAATCTTTTTCATCAGATTTTTCCCTTCATTTAGGATATTTTTAAAGTATTATTAATTGGTTTATTATTAAAATAAAATAAGATTTAATAAAAGGATTTTTAGTTTTGCAAAATCACTTTCTTACGTAACTACTTTTCCTTCAACTTTTCTCTCAAATTTTCCCAGCAGAAAAGCTAATATTTTCACTCCAAAATTCCCAGGAATCAATTCCTATTGATTTCCTTTTTGTTTCCTAAGCGGTTTCTTCAATTCCTATTGCAAAATCTACTTGGATTTCAACCAAACTTTGCCAATTAAGGGAGAAATCAACAATTAGAGGTGATTTTCATTTCTCTCCTCTAATTAAAGGTTCTTTATTGAAATTCCCAAGTTCTTGATCCTTTGTTACTAATTTGTGTTATAGAATTATGATTTAAACATGGATTTGGTAATTAAATTTAGTTTTGTGTGGAAATTGAATAAAGATGGATTTGGATCTATTTTGCAATGAATCTAATTGATTTAGATCTCTTATAAGATGTGTTCTAATGTTAAAAGGAGAGGTTAATCAAAGGAATCTTGAAACTATGTGAATTGCTAATTTTCTAGGTTGTTTATAGTTGGTTTTTGATGCGATCTTGGTGTTGCGGTGTTGCTGGAGGTATAATGACGAGTTTAGGATGTTTTTGGATGTTAATTGATGTTGTTGAGATGTTGAGATTAATAGGTTTTGTCTGGGCTTTGTTTAGATGAAGTTTGGTGTTGATTTCGATTGTTTTAGTTAGGCGATTCATGGATCTAAGGAAGGCGAAGTTGTGTTTGTTGTTTGCTGGGGATTTGAGATGCATGGAAGTGCATTAATCCTCTATTTTTGTTTGGATAAAGCAGGGGAATCGAATCCTTTGGCTTTTAGAGATGTTGCAGAAGCATCGAAGGCTTGAGCGCGTATCGACTAGCAAGCTTTGGGTTGTCGGTGAGTGGAAATGTGTTTTACTGCTCTAAAAAGGTTTTGAAAGAAGTTGTGGGAGTTTAGAATAAGTTTGACACTTATCTAAGCTCGAAAGTAAGTATTGGTTGAGCTTTCTCTTGTTTTTGGTATTGCAAAATATAATCTCATGCACATGTTGTTGGATTTGATTACTCACTGTATTATGCATGTTTTAGAAATGAAAGAGATTGCAAATGATCATACATGTTGACTATTGAGTATTGCAAATGGTTTATGAAATGAATTTTGAGAATGTTAGAATACGTGATGCAATGTTTTGGAAATTGATTTGATGCATATGTAAAACAGTGAGGTAATGTGGATTTATTGGGCATATTGGCAAGTGATGTGGTGTAAATGTTATTGATATAGTTGGTCGGCCATAGGATTGTTAGTGCACTATAAAAGCCGCCTCATGTGTGTCGAGGGGTTGTAAGGGTGTCGTAGACTCCACCATGAGAACCACAGCGGTTGAGGTGGGTAAAGGTTCCTTTTTCTCCCGCTGGTGGATTTATACATCCAAACCGTTAAGGTGGGTAAAGGTTCTGTTACTCCTGTTTGAACCGTAAAGGTGGGCAAGTGTGTCGTTACTCTGGTTGAGGTATGTATGTGAAGTGGTTGTGGGAACCACTTGAAAAATCTGTAATGCCCTAAAAACGGGCCTAAATGTGAATCGGGTTGGACCGGAGGTTCGAGAGAACCGGTTTAGGAAATTTGAATAGTTTTAGGAAAATAATTTTATAAAAGTAATTTTGGGGAAAATAAATTATGGAAAAAATGCTCTAAACTACTTAATTAATATTTTAAGTAAATTGGTGAAGTCAATTTGAGGAAATTAAATCTGATTTTTAGACATTTTAGTCTAGTGACTAAATTGAAAGTTTTCAAAACTGTTTTTAGTGACTAAATTGAAAAAGGATAAAAACTTAGAATCTTTAAGGAGCTAATTGACCTTTCTTTTTCAATAGATTTCTCTCTTATTTTAGGCTATTTCAAAGTACTTTAAATGGTTTAATAATTGGATAAATGAAGATTTAATTAAAAAGATCTTTATTTCAAAAAAATAATTTCTTACCTAACTACTTTTCTCAAAATCTTGTCTCTCAACTTTCTCAACAACCAAACTGAGATTTTTACTTCTAAATCTCTAGGAATCAATCTTCATTGATTTCTTTTTCTATTTCTATTTGATTTCTTCAAATAGCTTTGCAAAACCTCTTTGGATTTCATCAAAGCTTGGCCAATTAAGGAGAAATCAGCAATTAGAGGTGATTTTCGTTTCTCTCCTCTAATTAAAGGTTATTTAATGAAATTCCCAAGTTCTTGATCCTTTGTTGTTGATGTATATTGTGGAATTGTGATTTAAACATTGATTTGTTAATTAAATTGAGTTTTCTTGGAAAATTAATGGAAGTTGAATTGGATCTATTTTGGTGATGGATTTAATTGATTTATATCCTAAATAAGATGTGTTTTAATGTTGAAAGAGTTGATTAATCAATATAATCCTGAAACTAAGTGAATTATTAGTTTTCTAGGTTGTGTATAGTTGGTTTTTTGCTTGATCTTGTTGCTGTAGTGTTGCTGGAGGTATAAGAACGTGATTAAAGTGTTTTTGGATGTTAATTGATGTTGTTAATGTGTTAGAATCATTGGATGTTGGCTGGGTTTTGGTTAGGAAAGGTTTGGTGGTGTTCTTGATGGTTTAAGAAGGTGTGGGTGGAGTGGGATCTTGTGAGGCGGTGTTGTGTTTGTTGTGCTGGAGATTTATGTTACAGAGATGTGTTTTAATCCTCTGTTTTTGGTTGGGTAAAGTAGGGGAGTTGAATCATTTGGCTATCGAAGAAGGTGCGGGAGTTGTGGAGGCTTGATTTGCACATCGGCAATCGAGATTTGGTTTGTTGGTGAGTGGAAAATTATTTTACTACTGTTAAAAGGTTTGGAAAGGAGTTGTGGGAGTTCAGATAAGGTTCGATACACCTATCTAAGCTCAGAAGTAAGTATCGGTTGAGCTTTCTCTTATTTTCGGTATTGTAAAATGAAATCTCATGCACATGTTTATGGTTTTATTACTCACTGCATTATGCATGTTTTGAAAGTGAAAGATGATGTATATAATCTTTGATAATGCCTTTTGAGAATAGCATTTGATTTATGCAAGTGTTTTGAGATTGTGAAAATTCATGGTTTAATGTATTTGTGTTGGAATGATTTGGTGCATATGTAAAATAGTGAGGTAATGTTGGTTATTGAATATATTGTCAAGTGGCTGTGATTAAAATGTAATCGGATATAGTTGACCGATCATAGGATTGAAAGTGCGCTATAAAAAGTTACCTTATGTGTGTCGAGGGGTGTTAAAGTGTCCGTAATCTCCACCATGAGAACCGTAGCAGTTGAGGTGGGTAATGTTCCATTTTCTCCTGCTAATGGATTAATACATTCAAACCGTAGAGGTAGATAAATGTTTCGTCACTCCAGTTTGAACCGTTGAGGTGGGCAAGTGTGTCGTTCGGTTGAGGTATATATGTGATATGGTTGTGTGAACCACTTGAGAATCCGTGTATCCAATGTGTTTTATGAAACGTAAGGTTGCTGGTTTTGAGTCACTTGAAATCCAATATATGAGATAATGTACCATGAAAAATGGATTATGTTGTATAACGTGATTTATACATGTGTTGCTCTTTAAGCTTGTTATAAAGGTGTTGTGGTATGAAGCTTAAATTGAGGTAGAGATTGAATCCATGGTACGTGTTGAAAATGATTTATTTGTGCATATTTTGAGATGACATGAGAAGCATGAGTTGTTTTACCAAGAGATATTTACATATGATTGAACTAAATGGTTTAAAATGCATTGATGAGTGTTTTGCGGTTTCCCTCACTAAGCTTATTGCTTACGCTCTCTTTTCCTCATCAATGCAGAGAAATAGCTTTCTCATGTAGCACGCGAGCGAGGAAGGATCCAAGGATTTGATACATTTCCAAAGTATGGTTTTAATATGTTCTAAGTAGTAATAAGAAGGCAATGTAACTGGGTTGTTTTGGGAGATGTGTTTTGAGATACTCCATGATGTAATAAGTTTGGTTGGATGTTTTGGTTTGGTATGATGCTTTATTTATGGTTTTGAGGGGTTGGGAGACTTTAAGCATGCTTGGGTAGAGATCATGCTCTTAGGAGAATGTTTAAGTATACCATATTTGGTGTGACCTCTTGATATGTTGCTATGCATGATGGATGAATGTCTAAGATGCTATATGATGTTTATAGGTTGAATTAAGGGTGTTAGATTGAGCCAAAGTGTCATATGTTGGACCTAGAGGTCATTACAGGTCTCACCGTACCGGTACAACTCCTCAGATGTCGGTATGCAAGGACCTGCCACGGCTCAAATGGTGCAATTTTGCCTTATCGTACCGATACGCCTGGTAACCGTATCGGTATGCGTAGTTATGAAATAGGGGGTTTCGGTACGTGAGTCACCATTTCGGTACGGTTTAAAGCCACTAGATTTCGGTCTTTCAGATAAACCAAGTCGTACCGATATGCCTGAGGACCGTATCGGTATGATATTTACTTTTGGTACCGTATCGATACGGTGGACACCTGTACCGAAACACTGACAGTTAATTCTGTTGATACGCTGTTGATGTTTGAAAGCTTTGCAATTTGGTTCATGTTTCATAATTATGCAATTAAACGAGTCTGAATGATCATTTTGAGTTGTTATTTAATATGAAGGAACGTAATATGAATGATTGAGGATTGGCAACTTAAATTTTGTGAAAGCTCGCATAAATATTAGAAATTACATTTTAGTCCCTAAAATGCGGATTCGAGCAATTGGATGTCGAAATGATGCCCGATTGAGTTGAGATTTTAACCATGACTTGTATGCACACCATAGGACTTAAAAATGCATCTAGAAAAGATAAAAGAAAAATGGATCGGTTCGAATGTAATTCCTTTGGGGCTTATTTTGGTAAACCCTAATGTAGCTCACTCGGTTCTGTCTTGCGACTAGATCGGGTCATGGTTGTTTGTATGATTGAATATGTTACTTGAAATGTTATGATTGTTGGGAGGTGGGTTATGGTTGTTTGTATGATTGAATATGTTATTTGAAATGCACGATGATTGATTTTGAGGAATTGTATCTGATATGTGTAAGTTTGGGAGTTAAACCTCAGGACATATTGCCTCATTACTACTTGAGTTAAATGATTTTGTTTTTAAACAATAGTGACTTGGATTCTTGATGCGAGCTGGCCTAATTATTTTGTTTTGTTGCATTATCATGTTTAGATTCATATTATCGAATATGGGACCGAGATGAGAGATGAGAGCTCACATGGGTAGTGTTGTGGATACACGTAATGAAGAGTTGCTCCTCCTCCACCGATTCCTCCTACTGGTGTTAGAGTAGAGGAAGATGTGCCTCAGGCACCAAAATTACCTATTTTTGGTGATAGGCACCGTTAGTGCAAACAATGAAGGTATCTTTCCAGGTGACCATATTTGGAGTGCATGTACCTACACCGGTGCTTGCAGCTGTTAACACTAGGTTACCTTTGAAGCGTTTGCGTAGCCTGGGTGGTGTTGAGTTTAGAGGTTTGGTTCCTAAAGCAGCCGATGTATGGTTTGCGAGTACCGAAAGGATCTTTGGCCAAATAGAGTGTACCAATATATGCAAGCTGGGATGTATCATGTCGTTGCTCCAGGGTGATGCGTACAGTTGGTGGACAACTGTGATTGCGAGTGTGAAACCAGCTAATATTACATAGGAATTCTTCTTTGAGGCTTTCAAGAGAAAGTATATGGGAACTCGATACAAGGATGCGAAGAAGAGAAAGTTCATGGCTTTGGAGTAAGGAAACATGTATGTTTCCGAGTATGAGATCCAGTTTGATTGGTTGAGTAAATATGCTTATGAGTTGGTTCCGGACGAGCGAGAGAGGTGTGATTGATTTCATTTTGGGTTGATCAAGGAAGTGAAGGCATACATGTTGGCCACCGATTATACAGAGTTTGATTTTTTAGGGTCACGGGCAAAGGACATAGAACAAAATCTGGGCTTGTCTGTTCGTTATGGGGTTCTTCATCTGTTAAGAGGAGTATGGATTCTGATGTTGGCCGAGATCATTATAAGAGGCATAGAGACAGAAGGTACAACCTGGATTAGAGGCATGGATGATTTGGTACTAGACGTGGATTTTAGGGTCAGAATGCTCATGCTGGAGTTCCCGAGTGTAGGAGATATGGCCGGAGGCATTTGGAAGAGTGCTGGGGGTGCTATAGGCACTTGTTAGAGTTGTGGATCGAAGAATCAACTTCATAGGGATTATCCGCAGTTGGCCAAAGAAGGTTAGGCTAATGTACCTGTTGCTGGAGCATAGTGAGGTTGTGGGCGCAGCCGTAGACATTTTTAGTGCAGGGATGATGGGTAGAGAGTGGTAGCGCATACCGTGGCAGTTTAGCCAGAATATGGTGGACCGGCGAGGGTTTTTGCTCTCCGTGTCGGGAGGAATGATACCGACGTGATCGTAGGTACCTTTACCTTGCATTAAATACCTTTGTTATCTTTGATTGATTATGGTTTTACACATTCCTACTTTTTGCACGAGCATGCATGTATGTTGGATTTACTCGTTGAGTTGTTAGATGATGGTATGCGGGTAACCAGTTCTTTTGGTGAGACGGTTGTGGCTAGGAATTTGTATAGGACTTGTCCCTTGATGGTTCAAGGGCATGTGTTTAAGGCTGATCTGATGGAGTTACCGTTTCACGATTTTGATGTGATTCTGGGGATGGATTAGTTGTCTCAACACAAGACTGTAGTGGATTTTGAGGCCAAGCGAGTTTCTTTGAAACTTGCGAAGGATTATGAAGTGGTGGTTGTGGGCGAGAATGTTAAGTACATGTCAAATGTGGTTTTAGCGTTGGAAGCGCGAAAGTTGTTTGAATGTGGGGATCAAGCATACCTAGCCTATGTTATGAACCCGAATATGAAGAAAGCTCGTGCCCAGGATATTCGCATGGTTTGCGACTTTCTAGGAGTGTTTTCAGAAGAGTTGCATGGTTTTTCGCATGATAGGGAGGTGGAGTTTTGCATAAAGACGTACGGGGATACAACTCCGGTGTCGATTGCTCTATATCGTATGGGACCAAAAGAGTTGAAGGAGTTGAAGACGCAGTTGCAGGAGTTGCTTGATCGAGGCTTCATTCGCCCAAGTGTATCACCATCGGGTGTACCGGTGTTGTTTGTGAAAAAGAAGGATGGCACGATGAGGATGTGCATTGATTATCGACAACTAAACAAGTTGACGATTAAGAACAAGTATCCTTTGCCAAAGATTGATGATTTGTTTGATCAGTTTCGCGGTGCTACAGTGTTTTCCAAGATTGATCTACGGTCTGGGTATTATTAGTTGAAGGTGAAAGATAAGGATGTGCCGAAAACAGCTTTTCACACACGATATGGGCATTACGAGTTCCTAGTGATGTCGTTTGGTTTGACAAATACACCGACAGCGTTTATGGATATGATGAATAGGCTGTTCCATGAATTCCTAGACCAATTCGTGGTAGTGTTCATCGATGACATTCTTTTGTACTCTAAGACCGAGAAAGATCACGATCGACATCTTCGAATTGTGTTGCAAGTTTTGTTGGACAACAAGCTTTATGCCATGTTAAGTAAGTGTGAGTTTTGGATCAAGCAGGTGGTTTTCCTTGGTCATTTTGTTTCGGCCAAGGCTATTCGAGTGGATCCGCAGAAGGTCGAGGCCATTATGAATTGGATGCCACCGAAATCTGTTTCAGAGGTTCGTAGTTTTCTGGGGTTGGCAAGATATTATCGACTATTTGTAGATGGGTTTTTGAGGATCGCTTCCCCTTTGATGAATTTGTTCCAAAAAGATGTGGGTTTCAGGTGGACGGAAGTTAGGCAGCAAGCTTTCGATAAGCTAAAGGAGGCTTTGACACACGCTCCAATCTTGATTCAACCGGAGTCAAGAAAGGAGTTTTTTGTGTATAGTGATGCGTCCTACGTGGGTTTGGGATACGTGTCGATGTAGGAAGGAAGAGTTGTCGCCTATGCATCTAGGCAGTTGAAGGTGCATGAGTGCAATTACCCTATGCACGATCTTGAGTTGGTTGCGGTGGTGTTTGCCTTAAAGATTTGGCGACACTATCTCTATGGTGAGAAGTGTGTTGTTTACACTGAATCACAAAAGTTTGAAATACCTGATGTCTTAGAAGGAGATAAATCTTAGGCAGCGAAAGGTGGTTGGAGCTATTAAAGGATTATGATCGGACAATTGAGTATACCCTGGGAAGGCAAATGGGTAGCAGATGCTTTCAGTAGAAAGGACGCAGTAGAGTTAAGGGCCATGTTTGCGCGACTGAGTGTGTCGCGAGATGGAGGGTTGTCAGCAGAGTTGCAAGTGAAGCCTTCGGTGTTGTAGTTGATGAAAGAGAAGTAGCCGTATGATGAGACGTTGGTGTTTCATGTTAAGGATATCTTGGATGGGAATCAAATGGATTTTGGTTTTAATGAGGACGTGGTTTTGTGTTTCTGAGGTCGAGTGGTGGTGCCGAGTGATGAAGAGTTGAGGCACACTATCTTGACCGAGGCACATTCGAGTCCTTTTTTGATGTATCCAAGGAGTACGAAGTTGTATCAGAACTTGAAGAAAGAGTATTTCTGGGTTGGCTTGAAGAAGGATGTTGCAGAGTTTGTGACTCGCTGTATGGTTTGCCAATGTCTTAAAGTAGAACATCAGTTTCCTTTGAGGTTGTTGCAACCGTTGAGGGTTCCCTAGTGGAAATGGGAGATGATCACCATGGATTTTATGTCTGGGTTGCCTTTGACATCGTAAAAGAAGAACACTGTTTGGGTGATTGTGGATAGGTTTGGCTGTGCATACGACGTATACTCTTGATAGGTTGGCAGAGTTGTATGTTGCAGAGATTGTGAGGTTGCATGGGGTGCCGAAGTCCATTGTGTCTGATAGAGATTCGCGTTTCACCGTTTGTTTTTGGGAATGTTTACATAGGGCCTTGGGTATACGGTTGAAGGATATGTTGCGGTGTTGTATCATAGATTTTCAGGGATCGTGGGAGAAGCAGTTTCCGTTGGTGGAGTTTGCTTATAATAACAGTTATCAAGCTAGCATCCAGATGGCTTCATACGAGGCTTTGTATGGTAGAAGGTGTGGTACACCACTTTGTTGGGCGGAGACAGGAGAGAAATATGTTTCTTTGCCGGATATGTTGAAGGATACTAATGAGAAAGTGAAACTCATTAGTGATCGTTTCAAGGCTACTGTGGTTCGGCAAAAGTCTTATGCTGACTTTAAGCAAAGAGATATTGAATATGTTGTTGGTGATCATGTGTTCTTGAAGGTTTCGCCTTGGAAAAAAGTGATGAGATTTTGGCGGATGGGCAAGTTAAGCCCTAGGTTCATTGGACCGTATTAGGTGTTGGAGTGCATTGGTCCTGTTGCGTATAGATTGAGGTTGCCGGCTGAATTAGAGAAGATACATGATGTTTTCTATATGTCTATGTTACGGAGGTATAGATCGGATCCTTCGCATGTTATGCTTGTTGAGGAGATTGAGTTGAATTTGGATTTGACCTATGATGAGGAATCGGTGAGGATTTTGGATTTGAGTAGTAAAGTTCTCTGCGGAAAGAACATAGATTTGGGAAAGGTGTTGTGGCGACACCGCGGTGTAGAGGAAGCTACCTGAGAGAGCAAAAAGGATATTTTGAAGCAGTTCCCTCATCTTTTTCCGTCAAGTAAATTTCGAGGACAAAATTTCTTAAGAGGTGGAGAGTTGTAAAGCCCTAAAAATGGGCCTAGATGTGAATTGGGTTGGACCAGAGGTTTGAGAGAACCAGTTTTGACAATTCGAATAGTTTCGGGGAAATAATTTTATAAAAGAGATTTTGGGGAAAATAAATTATGGAAAAAAGCTGTAAATTACTTTATTAACATTTTAAGTAAATTGGTGAAGTCAATTTGAGGAAATTAAATATGATTTTTAGACATTTTAGGCTAGTGACTGAATTGAAAGTTTTCAAAATTGTTTTTAGTGATTAAATTGAAAAAGGATCAAAATTTAGAATCTTTAAGGAGCTAATTGACCATTCTTTTTGAACAGATTTCTCTCGTAATTTAGGCTATTTTTAAAGTATTTTAAATGGTTTAATAGTTGGATAAATGAGGATTTAATTAAAAAAGATCTTTATTTCCTAAAAACAATTTCATACGTAACTACTTTTCTCAAAATCTTTTCTCTCAACTTTCTCAACAACCAAAATGAGATCTCTACTTCTAAATCTCTAGGAATCAATATTCATTGATTTCTATATGATTTCTTCAAATAACTTTAAAATCTCTTTGGATTTCATCAAAGCTTGGCCAATTTAGGAGAACTCAGCAATTAGAGGTGATTTTCTTTTCTCTCCTCTAATTAAAGGTTCTTTAATGAAATTCCCAAGTTCTTGATCCTTTGTTGTTGATTTATATTGTGGAATTGTGATTTAAACATTGATTTGTTAATTAAATTGAGTTTTCTTGGAAAATTAATGGAAGTTGAATTGGATCTGTTTTGGTGATGGATTTAATTGCTTTATATCCTAAATAAGATGTGTTTTAATGTTGAATGTAACACCCTTAATGTATATTTGATATTCGAATACACATTAAAGATGTTACTAACTGATTTTACACTGATTTTCAGACTTGTAATTTTTTTAATATGCAAAACTAATTTGATTAAACAACCCTTTCACGGTTTTCATTAAATTACAAATCTGTCTCGAGTCACCTAGTTTCGACCCTGAATTGGTTTATAAAATACTTTAAGCAGTTATTAAAATCAAAATATAATTCAGGGTGAAAACTATTTGTTCTGTCTAGACCTTTATTGATTTTAAAATCGCTACGCGATAATCAACCAACTAAGTTTAAAATCATTTGAAGTATCTTTTCTAATATTCTTAATTCCTCAAACTAAGCCATGCTTCTAAATCATACAAAATAGCTACGTATTTTACATCTATACATGCCCCACTATACTAGGATTTGGTGATGCTTACTGATAATACCGACTAACTTGATCCAATGATGTGCAGCTCCTCCTCTGCTATCTATTTCAAAGTACCTACGTGTGATACAAAACACACGTTAAATATAACTTAATGAGGCATAATCATAATAATGTAAAACAATGATTATCATAACACAACTCTGCAGATTGGCAAGTGATTTCCAATTGCAGTTGATAACATTTTAAACATGTATAATTTATTTAACCAATATAATATGATAGGATTCCATCTATCATATCAGTCTTGTGTACATTAAGCTTTTTAGCTTAACTAATTACATACTTGCATTTCAAGTATTATAGACAAAGTATAAAATCATTCCATCTGTAATGCAAGAATAATTATATATCATGACTATCTTAAGAATCCAGATATCAATGGTTCGTGATCATCAAGTAGTCGTGCATTCATTACGCAGACATTCGCATATCATATTCTCTATTATAGTCATACTTTCATCATGTAATCATTTGCATATCATATTCTCTAATATAGTCCAAAGCACAAAATCATGTGATGATATAGTACGCGAGTCCTCACGACACTGTAGTGCCTACATTGTCTCAGAACCGCAGTGCCTACATTATCTCGACATCGTAGTGCATACATTGTCTCATTAGTACTTGGGCATAACAATATAATACTTTCACCTTCAATATCCAATTCATCAATACTATCAACCATAATTCGATAATGAACATTTCATACCCAAAATCTGCAATCTGATTTATCTCAAATAAATTATTATGCTAAATCCATGTATCATATATGCTATTTAATATTTCTTTGATCAACATACATTTTCATTATTACTAAAATTGACTGATTGCAAGTCTTCTTCACATCATATATATATAAACAGATAAAAATGCATTCATTCATCTCGCATATATAATAAATAAATAAAAATTACACTCACCTAGGCCATTTATTAGCATGCCTCACTAAATTCTACTCGATCCTTTCCTTCATAGTACCTCGAATTTTCTGTGATTCTGATTTGATTTCATTATCCACATAAATATAAGCAAACATTTGTTAGATTCATTTCTAACAAAATTTTAATCAAGCTATCTAATCATTTAACATAAAAATTTCCATAATTAACTTCTAATTTATACTAACTTTTTCTTATTTTTCTACTTGTCAATTTAGTCTCATTACTTACTTCAAACCACCAATTCATCATCTTCTTCGTCAAACAGTTATTCACAATAATTCTCTCTAATTTTCTTTCTTTGTCAAAATAGTCACTAAAATGCAAAGGTAAGGATTCAAACTTCTTAACTTTGCAATTTAGTCCTCAAATCAACATTACTACCTTAATTCTATTATTTTATCTAAATAAATCATATTTAATCCCATCCAAGAATTTATTTTCCTATTTGGTTACTTGATTTTGACAAATTGTCAAAATGGTCACTAATTCGATTTAACATCAGTTTAGCATTCTAACATCAATTTCACATCTCCAGCATCATTAATTACATAAATACACTCCAATTTCATAAAATTCAGATTCGGTCCCTTAACTTTGAAGCTTGCTGAATTGGTCCTATGTATTCTAATTTTAATTCTAACTTCATACAACATATTCGATTCATAAAATCTCATAATCATAATTTTCATAAAATTTTCCCATTATTCTTCCATGTAGCCGAATTGGTCACTTGGCTTATCTAGGCTCATTTTTCATCCAAACAACATTCTAACATGCTTAGATAAATTTTCCAACATATATTCTTCATTTCCAAGAATTAACATTTAAATCCCCAATTTATTCCTACTTGCCAAATTTGGGTTTCTAAACTTTTCACGGACTTTATTTTAGTCTAAATTCCATAATCAAGCTTCTAAATTCATAATCTCTTCAAATCCATCACTAGGATAATTTTCACAATATTTTCCCTAATTTACCAAGCATGCCAAAATAGTCACTTAAAGGACTAGTTGAGGATTTTTCATTCTAGCATCAAAATCAAGCTTCTAATATCATCAATATTTCATTTTCATCATCAATTTCAAAACCCTAAATAAAATCCCAAATTCTAGAGTTAGGGGTTTTAATCCTTAAACATGAAATTAATCACAATCGAAGCTTGATTTCATCTCTACAACACTAAATTTGCATAGTTCAAGCTTCAATCTAAACATGGAATATGAAACCCTATTTTCTCTCTCTTCAAGAACATAACCAAATCTTCATAACTCTTTATAAAATTACTATCAAATGAAAGAGAATAAAAAATAGATCAACTTTCTACCAAAAACATACCTTGAATCTTGTTCGGGAGCCTTCAAAATGCCTAGGAAATTTTTTTTTTGTGTATTTTCCCCCCATTTTTCTATATTAATTCGAATTGAAGAGGAGGAAGATGAAAATTTTTGTTCATATTTTTTTAATTTATGCCACATGTAATAATAAATTGAATTCTTTATTCAATTTAGTCTTTTTTCCAAAATTAACCTTCAACTAAATCATAATTTACAAGTTACCATTCTAGTTCAATTCGAACCAAATTCCATTCAACTATAACCAAACTAGAGTAATGCTTTCACATGGGAAATTACCATATTACCCATGATACTTTCAAAATATTTCAAAATTCCCATTGTGGCCAAATTACCAAAACTAGTCACTTAAATCACTAATTTTGCCATTTTTTTAAAAATCCAACTATTCTAGTTAGATCACAATCCACCAATTAATAATTTATTCATAAAACAATATTTTATGAATTTTTCGCGAATTATGGTGCAGCCTCTGAAATTTTGATTCGATCCGATTTCCCAATATTTACTTACTACTTCTTCTATGATTCCCCTTCACCGGGCTACCAAATAAATTCTAAAAATTCTTTATTTCCATATCTGAAAAATAAATAATATTATCAAATAAAATATTCCATATTTATGAAGTCAAACTTAAAATTTTGACTCAGTCAATATATTGATAATTTTACCCGAAATCTCTATCGGATAAAAATTCTCTTAATAATTCTTTATCAGGTATCCATACGAATAATATTAACTCGAACTGATTCCTTTTTATCAGTCTCAAGTACTGCATAAGACCTTCCCAATAGGTCACCCATCCTATGCCTTGAGCACGCTTGACTTTGCAGTTCAATCGAAATTCGATATCTTATACTACATTTTTATTCCTGGGATCTACATCAGATTTTTTTCTCCATGATCTGTTTAATCTATGTACATGATAAAATAATTATTGATAAATTCTACAAATATTCATAAAATAATATAGGATTCATCCGAAATTTATCAGTTACTAATTAAATTCCTTAATCAAAATAATTATAGGATTCATCCTGAATTGAACTAAAATATTTCCATCACTTGGAAATAACTTTTATAACCTTTCTCTATCATATGGTAAATTTTCATAATTTTCAGTTCGATCTGGGTGTCCAAATTCCACTTAAACTTTGACTGCGATTTACCAATAATCGAAACATCGGATCAAACCAGTAATTCCTCATTCGATCCACACCAATGGGTGCTCTATCTATTTATGAAATAAAACACCTAACTTTTGGGAAATTACAACTTTTGTCCTTCAACTTTTCATATTTCAACTTGTACCACCCAAGTTTTAAAAACTTATCATTTTGGTCACTAAACTATAACCTTGAATTCCCATTCAAATTTTCCTTGGATTTTAACCAAAATTTTCAAGTATCCTATTTACTCGTTCTTTATCACATGACACCTTAAAACCTCAAAAATTTCTTTTCTACAGTCCATAATTGAGAAAATCCTAACTTTTGCATTTTTGTCATTTTAGTCACTAAGTAAGCTTTTAAGCCCTTATTTTAGTACTAAAAGACTCTTAATCAACATAGCAAATTTTGGGGTATTACAATTCTTCCCCCTTAAGAAAATTCATCCTTGAATTTTCAAAATGTACATGTTTTAAATAGTTTCAGGTACTGCTCTCTCATTTTCTTCTCGGTCTTCCAAGTTGCCTCATCCACTTTGTGGTTCCTCTAAAGGACTTTGACCCATGGAATTTTCTTATTCCTTATTCCTTTTAATTTCATATGCTAAGATTTTCATCGGTTCTTCTTCATACGTCAAATATTGAGTTGTAACTCAACTTTTTTTGAGTTAATAACGTGAAAAGGGCATGATCGATACCTTTGAAGCAAATTCACATGAAATATATTGTGAGTCTTGTTCGCCTCCAAAGGTAAAGTCAATTAATAAGTCATTTGTCCATCTTTCTTTTAAGAGTTTCACACGGTCTAATGAATCTGAGACCAAGCTTTCCTTTTGACCAAAGCATAATACCTTTTTCCAAGGTGAACCTTCCATACATACTTTGTTTCTGAATTTAAACTCAATATTATTTTTCTTTTTATCCTCATGTGCTTACTGTCAATCTGTAACTGTATTAGGATTATTTTAAAGAATTCTCACTTTGCCTTCTAATTCTCGAATTAAACGTCAATATCGAAGTGCACCTCTTTATCTGGAGGTAATCCTAGTAATTCATCCGAAAACAATACAATGAAAACAGATTTGGAAATCCCCTTACCATCGGAATATCCTCTATATTCTTATAATTACTATACCAGTTCTCTATTATACAGATAACTCATTCTAAATAGGAGTTAACTATCATATTTATTTCATTGTATTGTTTCAACTATGGGTCTTTTCTTAACCCTCGAAATTCGTCAACTGACGAAATCTAACAAAATCTTATTTTTCTTATAACCATTAGAGTCTCATTCATACTATTGAGGAGCCACATCAAGTTATGCATGCAATACATCAGTAAAATCACATCCTAGAGGCATGTACACTTTAGCAAAATCATATTGGACTCGATTTAACCTCCAGAATCGGCTAAACCTTTGCTCTGGTATCACTAAATGTAACATCCTTAATGTATATTCGATATTCGAATACACATTAAAGATGTTACTAACCAATTTTACACTGATTTTCAGACTTGTAAATTTTTTTTAATATGCAAAACTAATTTGACTAAACAACCCTTTCACGGTTTTCATTAAATTACAAATTTGTCTAGAGTCACCTAGTTTTAACCCTGAATTGGTTTATAAAATACTTTAAGCAGTTATTAAAATCAAAATATAAATCAGGGTGAAAACTATGTGTGCTGTCTAGACCCTTTCTTGATTTTAAAATTGCTACGCGATAATCAACCAACTAAGTTTAAAATCATTTGAAGTATCTTGTCTAATATTCTTAATTCCTCAAACTAAGTCATGCTTCTAAATCATACAAAATAGCTACGTATTTTAAATCTTTACACTCCCCACTACACTAGGATGTGGTGATACTTACTAATAATACCGACTAACTTGATCCAATGATGTGCAGCTCCTCCTCTGCTATCTATTCCAAAGTACCTACGTGTGATACAAAACACACGTTAAATATAACTTAATGAGGCATAATCCTAATAATGTAAAACAATGATTATAATAACACAGCTCTGCAGATTGGCAAGCGATTTCCAATTGCAGTTGATAACATTTTAAACATGTATAGAACTACCTTGCATGTATAATTTATTTAACCAATATAATATTCAAATCATAGGATTCCATCTATCTTATCAGTCTTGTGTACATTAAGCTTTTTAGCTTAACTAATTGCATACCCACATTTCAAGTATTATAGCCAAAGTATAAAACATGCCATCTGTAATGCAAGAATAATCATATATCATGACTATCTTAAGAATCATGTTATCAATGGTTCATGATCATCAAGTAGTCGTGCTTTCATTACGCAATCATTCGCATATCATATTCTCTAATATAGTCATAGTTTCATCATGCAATCATTTGCATATCATATTCTCTAATATAGTCCAAAGTAAAAAATCATGTCATGCTATAGTACGCGAGTCCTCACGACACCGTAGTGCCTACATTGTCTCAGCACCGTAGTGTAACACCTTTAACGTATACTCATAGACCGAATATACATTAAATATGTTACGAAATCATTGGAAGAAATCTTGACTTGTAAATATATTTAATTTTTATACCAAAATTTAATTTGTATTTTAATCTTTTCTCGGTTTTAAATTTAAAAGTATGTTGTCTAGGTGCAGCTAGTTTTGACCCTGAATTTGTTTACAAAATTTATAATTGAATTATTAAAATAAAAACAATATAATTCAGGGTGAAAACTATGCAAGCTGCCTAGACCCTTGCTTGATTTTAAAATTTTTACGCGTTTAGGCCTAAACAACATTTTAACCATACCAAAGATTTTGCTATTGTTAACAATTCGTATTTTTAAACTTATCTAACCATAAAAGCATATGATTACGTTGTAAACTTATGCTGTAGATAGTTCTACTTTAAAATACTTACATGCCCACTAGTTTATCAAATTGTGGTAAAGACGTTCTTACTGAACTTATTATAGTAACTTGATTTTCCCAAATTTCTGCTCCTCCACGATAGACGATTTCCAGGAAACATACGTATGGCATGAGACACACGCTAAGTACGAACTTAGTGAGGCAGTTAAACTTATTTATTTTAAAATCCTGAAATAATGTAATACAGTATGTCATATATATAAGTGCATTTCGTTTTCTCTTTAACATGGCAAGTATATCACAATGTACATATGTCATGTATTCTATCATGGTCATGTTTTCATTATGCAATCATTTGCATATCATGTATTCTATCATGTATCATGTCTATCATATATCAATAATATTTCTATCATGTATGTCATGTATTTCTCTGTCACGTAACATGTAACTTCTTTTTTCATGTATCATGAAATCATGTAACATCTTTTTCATGTATCACGTAATCATGTAACATCTGTATCATGTATCATGTAACATCTGTATCATGTAACATCTTGTTATTATTATCATCGTGTCTGGCTAGAGGCCCATGGAAACCCCGTAGCCTATCTACACCGTAGTGCCTTGTGGAGTACTTACTCGAGAGGACGCTCTTTGCTCCTCATATAAGGACGCTCTTTGCTCCTTATATTAAACACCTCGTTAGTGTATTTTGCACTATGGGCTTGGATCCCCAGGGTGTATCTTGTTTCATTTTAATCTAGTCATTATCCATATTTCATGTATGCATAATGCATCATCATTTATGCAAACAATAATTCGTACCTGGTATTCCATTAAGCTCGCCATGTCGAGCATTGTATCATATCATGTATTATAAAGAAATGCAATGCCATTTTCAATGTAATGCAAACATTTAGAAATACACTCACCTGGGCCATGTAATAGTTTGCCTCACTAAATTCTACTCGATCATTTCCTTTATAGTATCTCGAATCCTCTTTGATTCATATCCAAACTTCATTAATCACATGAATATAAACAACATTTGTTAGATTCAAATCTAACAAGTTTTCAAACATGCTATCAAATCTAATCATTCGAATATAAAAATTTCCTCTTTCCTTCCTTATGCTATCCAAAATTCATTTTGGTCCTTAATAGCCATTTAGAACTTCCATTAACCCTTTTCAAGCTTACTAATTAACCGTAGATACAAAATGTATCAATTCTCATTTTTTGGCAGATTGCACTACCTTCAAACAAATATTTCTATAAAATAATATACAACTCGGAATTCGATTCCATTTGTTTTGAAAGAAACTAGATTCAATAAGCTTTTCAACCATATAAATTAATAGCCCAAATTCAACTTGTACGATTTATGGCGAATTTTACATAGGTATAAAATTCATATCTTTTCACTCGAAACTCGAAATCAGTTTCTGCTTGTTGGAGGCAAAACTGGACGAACAAATATTTACATAGGTATAAAATTCACCTTCTAACCAATTTTGTAGAATTTATGGTGAATTTTTAAACTTATTGCCAAATCTAGTTTTCCTACACAACTTCCATAAATAACTTCAAACTTTATACTAATTTCTCCTTACTTTACTATTTGTCAATTTGGTCCCAACACTTGATTCCAGCCATCAACTTATCACTCTTTTTCATCAAATAATTATTGAACATTGATCCCCCTAATTTTCCTTCTTTCTGAATTAGTCACTAAAATGCAAAGATAAGGATTCAAACTTCTTAACTTTGCAATTTAGTCCTCAAATCAACATTACCACTTGAATTATATTATTTCAACTAAAATCAGATTTAGTCATTCTCTAAAACCTCATTTCTGAATTGGTCACTTAGCTTTGACAATTTGTCAAAATGGTCACTAACTCGATTCAACATCGGTTTAACATTCTAACTTCAATTTCACATCTCCAACTTCAATAATAACATAATTGCACTTCAAAATCATAAAAAATAGATTAGTCCTCTAACTTTTAGAATTGCCGAAATGGTCCCTATACCTTTAATTTAGGGTTTTGCTTCCAAATAAAAAATTCAAACTTACTAGATCATTTGTCCAACATCACAAACCCTACATCAAACTTGAATCCATAAACTCTAATCATCTTCATAATAATCAAAACATGTAGAGTTTAAATCCCAGCTCAATAACATGATTTTAACATCACAAAAGCTTGATTTCAACATGAATTTCAACATGCAATCATAATATCCCAATTGAGCCCATAAACCCTAATTTCTTTATCATCAAAATTGTCATCAATCAAGAATGTATTCCATGAATTATTGACATCAAAGGATAGAGCTTGAAGAGTAGAACAACTTTGCAGTTGAAAATATTACCTAAAAATCAAGTTTCGGGGCTTGAATCGAGCTTAAAACATTTTCTCCTCTTTTTCTCCCCTAGTTCGAAATATTTCAAGAAATATGAATAATCTGGTTCATCTTTTACTTATTTAAATCCGCATGTTAAAATTAAATGAATTTAAAATTCATTTAATTAGTGAAATTACTAATTTGCCCTTTTAATCCAATGTCCAAGAACTAATCTTATCAAAAATCAATGGCCATGATTTAATCCAAGTGTAATTCAACTTCCAAAATTGCCCTCAATATTTCAAAATGTTTCAAAATTGCCATCCTTGTCAAATGACCAATTTGCCCTCCAACTAGTCTTTATTTAGTAGTTTGCAATTATTGTAAAAATTCAACTAAGTCTAGTTGAATCCAACCGAATATAACAAAATATTCATAAAATGGTATTTTATGACTTTTCCATGACTTTTGGATCAGCCTCTAAAATTTTGATTCGATCTGAACTCCCGATATTCATAAAATACTTTTACTGCGATTTCACCTTTATCGAGCTATTGGATTTATTCCAAAAATTCCATATTTCCATATTCGGAAAATGAAAACTATCATCTTATAAAAATTTCCTTTTCTAAAGTCTTAGACTGAATTTTCCTAACTCAATCTACTATTCCGATAATTATCGAAAATCTCTATAGAATAAAATTTCTCTTAGAAATCCTTTATCGATAATCCATTCGAATATTATTTACCTTTAATGAGTCCAAAATATCGATTAGAAACACTTTTATGGGACCTTCCTGAAGGTCATTCATCATAACATTTCCTTGTCCTAAGCACGCTTAACAATTTTATTCGATCCAAATTCAGTACCTTTTATTGCATCTTAATTCTTAAAACCGATATCAAGGTACTTATTTCGATCCGATTCACTCTTATACGGAATAAAGTTACTTATTGGGGAAATTTACACTTTAGTCCCCAAACTGTTCCAAAGTTTATACTTTAACCCCAAAACTTTCAAAAATTACATTTTGGTCGCTGGCCAAAATTTGGAATATTACACGTAGTGCCTACATTGTCTCATTAGTACTTGGACATAACAATATAATACTTTCACCTTCAATATCCAATTCATTAATACTATCAACCATAATTCGATAATGAACATTTCATACCCAAAATCTGTAATCCGATTTACCTCAAATAAATTATTATGCTAAATCCATGTATCACATATGCTATTTAATATTTCTTTGATCAACATACATTTTCATTATTATCAAAGTTGACTGATTGCAAGTCTTCTTCACATCATATATATATATATAAACAGATAAAAATGCATTCATTCATCTAGCATATATAATAAATAAATAAAAATTACACTCACCTAGGCCATTTATTAGCATGCCTCACTAAATTCTACTCGTTCCTTTCCTTCATAGTACCTTGAATCTTCTTTTATTCCGATTTGATTTCATTATCCACATAAATATAAACAAACATTTGTTAGATTCATTTCTAACAAAATTTTAATCAAGCTATCTAATCATTTAACATAAAAAATTCTATAATTAACTTCTAATTTATACTAACTTTTTCTTATTTTTCTACATGTCAATTTAGTCCCATTACTTACTTCAAACTACCAATTCATCGTCTTCTTCATCAAATAGTTATGCAAAATAATTCTCTCTAATTTATTTCTTTGCCAAAATAGTCACTAAAATGCAAAGGTAAGGATTCAAACTTCTTAACTTTGCAATTTAGTCCTCAAATCAACATTGCTACCTTAATTCTATTATTTTATCTAAAAAATCAGATTTAATCCCCATCCAAGAATTCATTTTCCTATTTGGTCACTTGATTTTAACAAATTGTCAAAATGGTCACTAATTCGATTTAACATCGGTTTAGCATTCTAACATCAATTTCACATCTCCAACATCATCAATTACATAAATACACTCCAATTTCATAAAATTCAGATTCGGTCCCTTAACTTTGAAGCTTGCCGAATTGGTCCCTATGTATTCTAATTTTAATTCCAACTTCATAGAACATATCCGATTCATAAAATCTCATAATCATAATTTTCATAAAATTTTCCCATTATTCTTCCATGTGGCCGAATTGGTCACTTGGCTTCTCTAGGCTCATTTTTCTTCCAAACAACATTCTAACATGCTTAAATAAATTTTCCAGCATATATTCTTCATTTCCAAGAATTAACATTTAAATACCCAATTTATTCCTACTTGCCAAATTTGGGTGTCTAAACTTTTCACGGACTTTATTTTAGTCCAAATGCCATAATCAAGCTTCTAAATTCATAATCTCTTCAAATCCATCACTAGGATAATTTTTACAATATTCTCCTTTTTTTACCAAGCATGCCAAAATAGTCATTTAAAGGACTAGTTGAGGATTTTTCATTCTAGCATCAAAATCAAGCTTCTAATATCATCAATCTTTCATTTTCATCATCAATTTCAAAACCCTAAATAAAATCCCAAATTCTAGGGTTAGGGGTTTTAATCCTTAAACATGAAATTAATCACAATCTAAGCTTGATTTCATCTCCACAACACTAAATTTGTATAGTTCAAGCTTCAATCTAAACATGGAACATGAAACCCTGTTTTCTCTCTCTTTAAGAACATAATCAAATCTTCATAACTCTTGATAAAATTACTATCAAGTGAAAGAGAATTGAAACTAGATCAACTATCTATCAAAAACATACCTTGAATCTTGTTCGGGAGCCTTCAAAATGCCTAGGAAATTTTTTTGTGTATTTTCCCCCCATTTTTCTCTATTATCTCGAATTGAAGAGGAGGATTTTTGTTCATCTTTTTTTAATTTATGACACATGTATTAATAAATTTAATTTTTATTCAATTTAGTAATTTTCCAAAATTAACCTCCAACTGAATCATAATTTACATGTTACCATTCTAGTTCAATTCCAACAGAATTCCATTCAACTCTAACCAAACTAGAGTAATGCTTTCACATGGGAAATTACCATATTACCCATGATAATTTCAAAATATTTCAAAATTGCCATTGTGGCCAAATTACCAAAACTAGTCACTTAAATCACTAATTTTGCCATTTTGTAAAAATCCAACTATTCTAGTTAGATCACAATCCACCAATTAATAATTTATTCATAAAACAATATTTTATGAATATTCCTTGATTATGGTGCAGCCTCTAAAATTTTGATTCGATCCGATTTCCCGATATTCACTTACTACTTCATATGCGATTCCCCTTCACCGGGCTATCAAATAAATTCTAAAAATTCCTTATTTCCATATCTGAAAAATAAATAATATTATCAAATAAAATATTCCATATTTATGAAGTCAAACTTAAAATTTTGACTCGGTCCAATATACTGATAATTTTACTCGAAATCTTTATCGGATAAAAATTCTCTTAAAAATTATTTATCAGGTATCCATATGAATAACATTAACTCGAACTGGTTCCTTTTCATCAGTCTCAAGTACTGACATAAGACCTTCCCAATAGTTCACCCATCCTATGCCTTGAGCACGCTTAACTTTGCAGTTCAATCGAAATTCGATATCTTATACTGCATTTTTATTCCTTAGATCTACATCAGATTTTTTCTCCATGATTTGTTTAATCTATGTACAGGATAAAATAATTACTGATAAATTCTCCAAATATTCATAAAATAATATATTATAACTCTTCCAAAGTCTATGGAATCATTTGCAAAATTTTAGCTTGATCCGATTGACCGATAAATGCCAAGAAGTTTATCGGTTACTAATTAAATTCCTTAATCAAAATAATTATAGGATTCATCCTGAATTGAACTAAAATATTTCCAACACTTGGAAAGGACTTTTATAACCTTTCTCTCTCATATGGTAAAATTTCATAATTTTCAGTTCGATTTGAGTGTCCAAATTCCACTTAAACTTTGACTGCGATTTCCCAATAATCGAAATATCGGATCAAACCAGTAATTCCTCATTCGATCCACACCAATGGGTTCTCTATCTATTTATGAAATAAAACACCTAATTTTTTGGAAATTACAACTTTGGTCCTTCAACTTTTCATATTTCAACTTGTACCACCCAAGTTTTAAAAACTTATCATTTTGGTCACTAAACTGTAACCTTGAATTCCCATTCAAAATTTCCTTGGATTTTAACCAAATTTTGCGAGTATCCTATTTTACTCGTTCTTTATCACATAACACCTTAAAACCTCAAAAATTTCTTTTCTACAGTACGTAATTGAGAAAATCCTAACTTTTGTAATTTTGTCATTTTAGTCACTAAGTAAGCTTTTAAGCCCTTATCTTAGTACTAAATGACTCTTAATCAACATAGAAAATTTTGGGGTATTACATTGAATGAGTTGATTAATCAATCTAATCCTGAAACTAAGTGAATTGTTAGTTTTCTAGGTTATGTATAGTTGGTTTTTGGCTTTATCTTGTTGTTGTAGTTTTTCTAGAGGTATAAGGACGTGTTTAAAGTGTTTTTGGATGTTAATTGATGATGTTAATGTGTTAGAACAATTGGATGTTGGTTGGGCTTTGGTTAGGAAAGGTTTTGTGGTGTTTTTGATGGTTTAGGAAGGTGCGAAGTAGGGTCTTGTGAGGCGATGTTCTGTTTGTTGGTTGCTGGAGATTTGTGCTATAGAGATGTGTTTTAATCCTCTGTTTTTGGTTGGGTAAAGTAGTGAAGTTGAATCCTTTGGCTATCGAAGAAAGCGCGGGAGTTGCGGAGGCTTGATTCGCGCATCGACAATCGAGCGTTCGTTTGTTGGTGAGTGGAAAAGTATTTTACTACTGTTAAAAGGTTTGGAAAAGAGTTGTTGGAGTTTAGATAAGGTTTGATACACCTATCTAAGCTCGGAAGTATGTATCGATTGAGCTTTCTCTTATTTTCGGTATTGTAAAATGAAATCTCATGCACATGTTTATGGTTTTATTACTCACTGTATTATGCATGTTTTGAAAGTGAAAGATGATGCAAATAATCTTTGATGATGCCTTTTGAGAATAGCACTTGATTTATGCAAGTGTTTTGAGATTATGAAAATACATGGTTTAATGTATTTGTGTTGGAATAATTTGTTGCATATGAAAAACAGTGAGGTAATGTTGGTTATTGAAAATATTGGCAAGTGACTGTGTTTAAAATGTTATCGATATAGTTGACCGGTTATAGGATTGAAAGTGCACTATGAAAAGTCACCTCATGTGTTGAGGGGTGTTAAAGTGTCCGTAATCTCCACCATGAGAACCGCAACAGTTGAGGTGGGTAAATGTTCCGTTTTCTCTTGCTGGTGGATTAATACATCCAAACCGTAGAGGTGGGTAAATGTTCTATTACTTCGGTTTGAACCGTTGAGGTGGGCAAGTGTGCCGTTACTCCAGTTGAGGTATGTATGTAAAGTGGTTGTGTGAACCACTTGAGAATACGTGTATCCGATGTGCTTTATGAAACGTAAGGTTGCTGGTTTTGAGTCACATGAAAGCCAATATATGAGATAATGTATCATGAGAAATGGATTATGTTTTATAATGTGATTTATACATGTGTTGCTCTTTAAGCTTGTTATAAAGGTGTTGTGGTGTGAATCTTAAATTGAGGTAGAGATTGAATCCATGGTACATGTGCTGAAAATAATTTAATTGTGCATATTTTGAGATGACATGAGAAGCACAAGATGTTTTACCAATAGATATTTACATGTTATTGAACTAAATTGTTTAAAATGCATTGATGAGTGCTTTGTAGTTACCCTCACTAAGCTTATTGCTTACGCTCTCTTTTCCTCATCAATGCAGAGAAATAGCTTTCTCGGGCAGCACACGAGTGAGGAAGAATCCAAGGATTTGATACATTTCCAAAGTATGGTTTTAATACGTTCTAAGTAGTAATAAGAAGGCAATGTGACCGGGTTGTTTTGGAAGATGTGTTTTGAGATACTCCCTGATGTAATAAGTTCGGTTGGATGTTTTGGTTTGGTATGATCTTTATTTGTGGTTTTGAGGGGTTGGGAGACTAAGCATGCTTGGGTAGAGATCATGTTCTTAGGTGAATGTTTGAGTATGCCATGCTTGGTGTGACCTCTTGATATGCCAAAGTGTCATATGTTGGACCTAGAGGTCATTACAGGTCTCACTGTACCAGTACAGCTCCTCAGGTGTTGGTACGCAGGGACTTTCCACGGCTCAAATGATGCAATTTTTCCTTAACGTACCGATACGCCTAGTAACCGTATCGGTATGCATAGTTATGAAATAGGGGGGTTTCGGTACCCGAGTCACCATTCCGGTATGGTTTATAGCCACTGGAATTCGGTCTTTCAGATTAACCAAGTCGTACCTATATTGTTGAGGACCGTATCGATAAGCTATTACCTTTGGGTACCATATTGTACGATGGACACCTGTACCGAAACAGTGGCATTTAATTCTGTTGATACGCTGTCTGATGTTTGAAAGCTTTGCAATTTGGTCCCTATTTCTTAATTATGCAACTAAACGAGTTTGAATGATCATTTTGAGTTGTTATTTAATATGAAGGCACATAATATGACTAATTTAGGATTGGAAACTTTAATTTTGTGAAAGCTCGTATAAATATCATAAATTATGTTTTAGTCCCTAGAATGTGGATTCGAGCAATTGGATGTTGAAATGACGCCCGGTTGAGTTGAGATTTTAGCCATGACTTGTATGCACACCATAGGACTTAAAAATGCATCTAGGGAAGATAAAAGAAAAAGTAGATCGGTTCGAATGTAATTCCTTCGGGGTTTATTTTGGTAAACCCTAATATAGCTCACTCGGTTCAGTCTTGCGACTAGACCTTGTCAAGAGGGTTACAAAATCTGTGTATCTGATGTGTTTTGCAAAGAGATTGGATACTTGTTTTGAGTCACTTGAAAGCCAATATACTAGATAATGTATCATGAGAAATGGATTATGTTTGTATATATGGTTTATACATGTGATGATCTTTAAGCTTGCTATATAGATATTTGACATTTGAAGCTTAAATTGAGGTAGAGATGAAATCCATGATACATGCGTTGTAAATGATTTTAAATGTGCATTTGAAAGAGATTATAGAAGCATGAGATATTTTGCCATGAGACATTTGTACTGGGTTTGAAATTAAATGTTTTGAATTGCATTGATGAGTGTTTTAGAGATTTCCTCACTAAGCTTATAGCTTACGCTCTCCTTTCTCATCAATGCAGAGAAATAGGTTTTGCGGACGACAAGCAAGCAAGGGGGGATCCAAGAGTTGAGACTTTTCAAAGTATGGTTTATAAATACTAAGTAGTAATAAAAGGCAATGTGACCAAGTTGTTTTAGGAGGTGTATCTTGGGATACTCCCTGTTTGTAGAAGTTTGATATGATGTTTTAGAATTGTATGTTGATGAATGCTTGGTTTTGAGGGGTTGGGAAACAATATGCATGCTTGGGTAGATATCATGTCTATAGGGATTTGTCTTGAGTATGCTATGTTGGATGTGATCTTCTACCATGCTGCTATGTTTGAGAAATTTGTGTTTATGAAGTTGTATGATGTTTATATGTTGTATGGGGTGAGTTAGATTGTGCCAAAGTGTCATATGTTGGATAAAGAGGTCATTACAGGTCATTAAGTACCGGTACGGGTTCTAAGGAATAAGTACGCAAGGACCTGTCTAGACTCAATCTAGGCAAAATTGCCTAGGTGTACAGATACGCCTGGTAACCGTATCGGTACGCATAGCTGGTAAATAAGCCTGGTTTTGGTATACAGGTTACTGTATCGGTACGACCTTTTGCTACTGGAATTCCACAATTTCGAGATCACAAACTGTACCGATACGCTTGAGGACCGTATTGGTACTGTAACACCCTAAACTAGGCCTAGGAAAGTTACCACTATTTAAGTTATTGACTAATTGAGTCATGAGCTAATTAAATCGAAAGAATTGGAAATTAATTGAGAAAGAACATTAGCTAACATAATTAAGGGATTAAAATGTTATAGCCAACAAGTTAGAGTGCCAAATTAAAAGGACTAAGTTGAAACAAGAGTAAAGCATTAAAGTGCATTGTAATTAGACCATTATTTGATAATGTAATGCATGTGGCAATAATAGTCCACACATGACAATGGGGAGAGCATGGCCGGTCATGTTGTAGAGAAAAGAAAGAGAAAACACAAAATTGAATCATCTTCCTCCTTATTCACCCTACATAGCCGATCTTGAGAGAGAGTGCAAGCTGTCCACTGTTGTAAATTGCCATGTCCTTAAACAAAAAATTAAAATGAAACACTAAGGACAGTGCAAGCTGTCCACTGCTGTAAATTGCCCTGTCCTTAAACAAAAAATTAAAATGAAACACTAAGGAGAAAACGGAACTGAATTTCGGATTGTAGAATGAATTGTAGAAATGAAACACTAAGGACAGTGCAAGCTGTCCACTGTTGTAAATTGCCCTATCTTTAAACAAAAAACTGTATTAATTGGAAAAGAATTAAAATGCAAGGCCTATATTGTTAGAAATAAAATTAAGTTAGCTTTCCAACGGTGTAAACCAATTGAAATTCTGACGTACGGAATGAAAGTTATGCATGTTTTAGTAAACAGTGCACAAGCTGCCAGGCAGTAGCAGCAGCACCCTTGATGTTTTGAAATGAATGAATTATGTATTGTTGCCTTGTTTTGAATAAATGAATGAACTTTGCATTGATCTTGATTTAATTGTATGAATTAATAGAGGAAGGAGTAAAACTTGTGGAAGAAGAAAGGAGTGGCCAAGTTAGTGGCAAACAAAAAGGAATTTGGATCCAAGATTAGCTAAGCTTGGAGTATTGTGAGTGTAGTTTAATATAGGGTTGGGACTTAGGTCCTAACCCAATATGCATGACTACTTTCTTGATATGAATATGCCATGATAATGAACCTAATTTAACTTGAATATAAGTAATAAGGGAAGTATGAAATAAAATAATATATGAAACTTGTTTACATCCTTGAAGTGTTGTACAATTAGAATTGCTTGATTCTTAATGTCTTGGGTGTGAATTATCGAATGCTACTTGAATGTATTGTCTTGAACATGAATGCATTGTCTTGAATAGGAAATGCATTGCTTTGAACATGAAATGTACTGCCTTGAACATGAATGGTTTGCCTTGAGCATGAAACACATGAAATGTGAAATGACATTAAAGAGCTAAGGCTCAATTGGTCTAAGGACTAAAGCATGATATTGCTATACATTAATTGACTTGATTCTTGAATCATACATGACTCTAAACTTGAAAATCTTGAAATTCTTGAATAAAATAAGTGTAATCAAACAACCTTGGTTGCTAGTTGAATAGGTAGAAGGGCATGCCTGAGAGTCTAGAGCTCATTGTGTAGGGTGGACTACGGTCCAGGGATAAGGCCCCTAATTGGTGATAGACGGAGGGTACGTTTGTGTGGTCTTTGGCGACAATAGGAGGGTTGACCAGTACTACGGTAGATCTTGTGGCGACAGTTGGTTGGAGACTCGGTTACCTGGACAACTAAATACCAAAGGCATAAACTAAAGAAAGCAAATGAGAAATAATTAAAGAGTAAATCTTACATGATACTTGAGTTTCTTGATATATGAACTACTTGATACTTGAATTACATGATACTTGAATTACTTGACACTTGAATGCCTTGATACTTGAATTACTTGATACTTGAATTACATGATACTTGAGTTTCTTGATTTATGAACTACTTGATACTTGAATTACATGATACTTGAATTACTTGACACTTGAATGCCTTGATACTTGAATTACTTGATACTTGAATTACATGATACTTGAGTTTCTTGTTATATGAACGACTTGATACTTGAATTACATGATACTTGAATTACTTGACACTTGAATGCCTTGATACTTGAATTACTTGATACTTGAATTGCTACTTGAATGGTTTATAATCCTTCTTGCATCAATGTGTGCCTAATGTTTTGCTTGAAATGATATGTCACTAAATTTGAAAATGATAAGTATGCATTTAAAGTTTGAATTTGAACTGTTTCCAACTTTGACTAGGCTCAAACTTAGTTAATTGATACATGCCTTAACAATTGGTTAGAACTAGTTACTACCTCACTAAGTACAATCTTGTACTTATCACTCTTGTTTTCGTCCTTCCCAACCACATATTAAGGATTCGATCATTGCTTGATCCTGAAGTCTGACTGCCTTGAGCTCGAAGCAAGACACAAGATTAGCTAAAGTATGGTTCATACTCGTCTTGTACTCCCCTAGTTGGTGGCACATAGATGTATATAATGCCTAGTGCATGCATTTTGAATACTTGATCTTGTATATATGTATATATGTCTTGAATGGCCTTCTATGATATGATCTTGGTGGATTTTGTGAACTCAAAATTGTATGAAACGGATAAGTATTTGCTGCGCATATTGATCGGTATACATGGAATGTTCAAAGTGATCATCTAACCTTGTACCATTCGAATGCCTTATGTGATAATTACTTGTGTAAGCATACCATGTTGTTTATATACTTTTATAATCTTGAATGGTGAATGCCGAATGGCAAGGGTGGCATATGCTTGCTTGGAATTAAGGTATGTGTAATAGATCATGATTAGTAAGTTATGCCTGAAATGTTATATGTAATCAAGATAATGAAAAATGAAATGAAAATGGAAACTTGTTTGCTTTGTGGTTTCGAATGATGATGTTGTATGATGATGATAATTGAATTTTTTGGTAACCTATAATGTATGTAAAGATGATTGTTTTCATGTTAAGAAATGAATGCTTTGGTCACTTGTTAAATAAGTAACTAATCTAATAGGGATAAGTAAGCTTATTTCCTTGCTTGTTCTTGCTTGTAATGTACTTGGTAACGCTCCCGAACCGGTTTATTGCCAACCCGTGTAGGGGGTGTTTCAGGTATGCCTTTGTATTTTAACCCATATTGATACTGATGGGGTCCTGTACCGGTACACAAGTTATTAAATTGGTTAAGATGCTTTCTGAAGTTTGCTTTCTTTACTATTTAGTCCCTATTTATTGTTTATACAATTAAATGAGTTTGGATGGTTATTTTGAGTTGAGATTTAACCTGATAGATTGAAATATGACTAATTACGGATTGGTAACTTCAATTTCATGTAAGTACTCATAATTATCTAAAATTATGTTTTAGTCCCTAAAATGCGAATTTGAGCAATTGATGTCAATTTGACGCCCGATTGAGTTGTAATCTTCACCATAACCTGTATGATCACCTTAGGACAATGATGCATTTATATGAGATAAAAAGAAAAAAATGGATTGTTTGAACGTAAATCTTCTGGGTTTGTCTCGACAAACCCTAATATAGCTTGCTTGGTTCGGTCTCGCGAGTAGATCGAGTCAAGGGGGTTACACTATCACTACCATCTTTAGGAGTTTTAGAAGGCTCACTCTAGATTTTTGGCCAGTACCACTACCGAATCAGATGCTAGGGTTCTGGAAGACCTTTT
Source organism: Hibiscus mutabilis (assembly GCA_019671005.1). Classification (NCBI taxonomy): domain Eukaryota; kingdom Viridiplantae; phylum Streptophyta; class Magnoliopsida; order Malvales; family Malvaceae; genus Hibiscus; species Hibiscus mutabilis. The sequence continues at coordinate 33,115,733 of CM033722.1, forward strand.
CCTTTTTGGAACCACATGGAAACGGACATTTGCAAATACTAGGGCAGTGCATTGGTAAGACCTCACCTCAAATGCTAAATACTGGGCAAGGTTCATCAACATACGGCTCTTAACCACCAAAAATTAGGCTACACTCTCTCACCAATGATTACTTCTCATTTACTCTATTATTCATGGGTGAGAGATTGGGCCTCATGAGTTCATCTATGGATCCTTTCTAGAATGAGCGATCTCCAGACGAAAGACTAGGGAATTACCTTTTCCCAGACTCATCACATCATTCTCCCAAGAGGCTGGAGTGCCAACATGGGAAGGGGACAAAATTCTCAAGGCAGCTTTCGGATGGTTGCCCTCTGAGATACATGCTATCAAGAACCCTTCTGCACCTGCCACCACCAACACCCAAAAAAAGTGACCGATACTAAAGCTGGTGCCTCCTCCCACCCTGCAAAGAAACCCTCGTCCACCCGAGACAAAGGCAAGGGCATCATCATCCGAGAACCACCTCCTTAGTAACTCTTTGGGTTAGTTTTTCTTTTTCTTTTCTTTTAGTTTTTATTTTTTAGTTTTCTTCTATTTTCATATAGCATTATGCATATTGTATGTTTTTCATTTCTTTTTGTTTTATTTAGTTTTTCTTTTTGCATTAGGGACAATGCTCTTCTCAAGTTTTGGGGGAGTACTATCCCATGTATATATTAGGTTAAATTTAGGTAAAAATTTAATTTTTTTTAAAAAAATTAGCCTGTAAATAGCCTATTATATTTTGATGGTTCCCATTGCTATGATTCTATTGATTCTAAAATTGCTGCTGTGATGATCATGATTTCCTGTGATTAATCTATGGCTAATGCTTTGCAATGTGTTAAGAGCTTTCGTGTTTTGAACTTAGTGTTGAATCTGTTGTAGCCCTTAAACCATATGTTGCATGCATTCTAAAAAGATTAAGAAGCCTTAGGGAAATTCTAGGTCGACTCTCTAATGCTAAAGCATGAATTAATGTGAATGAACTGAATGCTCAATGTAGCATGTTAAAGGCTAAAAACTTCCTAGAAAATCAAGTAAACAATGAAAAATAATTAAAACTTGATAACTTAAACAAAATTGTTGAGGGACACTCTTCTATGCATCTTGCTATCTTAGTACACTAGGTGAGTTGATTTTGCTCCATTTAACTTTCTTTGGTCAGAATGATAGTACTGGCAAAGAGTGAATGAAAGACTTCACAGGATGACACTACTCATAGGGCTCAGGGATGGGTTGTTTGCTCCACTCCATCTTCAGGTCTGAAGAGTAAGTGTGATAAGCTGAAGCCCTAAGGACACGGTTTTGAACCTAAAAGAAAAAGGGAGTAAAACAATGTATTTGAAGGAAAGAACATGTCGAGTCAACAAAAATAGAGCAATCCTTAAGTTTTTCCAAGGCCATTAGGTGATGAATACATGTAACTTAGCACACACTGCACCTACATCGGAATAAATCCTTGGAGTAGAGTTATAAGCTCTAATGCATTGTATCTTATTGATGTAGCTGAGGAATAAATTACTGTTGCAGTATGTCTTGGAATCTTTGTAATCATAGCTTAGTGGAACCTTGGGATTTATGGGATTTTACTATTTTTATTTTTTGCTTTTATTTCTCTTGCTTTCATTTTGCATTGCACGAGGACAAGCAAAAGTTCAAGTTTGGGGGAATTTGACAAGTGTATTCAAGGTAATTTAGTTGCATTTAGGATAGATTGCATATAGTTTGCATGTAGATAGGGAGTTACACTGAATGTGCTTAAATGTTATATATTTTGATGCTTTTAATGGGAAATGTGGTTTTTAGATGGTGGAGCGGAAGAGTAGCATATCTCATGGCTAGAGTTGACGAGGCATAAAGAGTTGGAGATGAATTTAAATTGATCCACATGGACTTTCTCCCTGATACAGAATATTAAATATAGCAAGAAATTAATGGTCTTCTTTAGTGAAGTCGTGCACACTTTAGGGTTCTTAAACCCTAGTTTCACCGCCTATATAAAGGAGAATTGGACACCAATTCAAGAGAGCCGCAATTTTAGACAACATTCCTAATCTTTAGCTTACGAAGAACCACTGGAGTCAAAGCTAGAGAACTTTCCACACGACTGATGCCATCGAGAGAGGCTAAAGGAGTTGGAGACCTGCAGCAACAGTTAGACAACTAGGAGGAAGATCGTCGAGGACGCTTGACTCTTTTCTATCCCTTGCTTGATAAACTGTCGTACTTTATTTTTATTATTATGGATGTTTTAGGCTCATACATGAGCTAAACACTTTAGTTGGGTTTATTACTTCCAAGGATTTTAAGTTTTGATTATTTTATTTAATGTTATAGTTGTTTTCCATTTATCATTATGTTCATCGTTCTTCATGCATAGTTATTGTAAGAGCTATCGATAAATGCCTTTTAACTATTGATTTGTGGATTAGTATCGAGAGAGTTAGATTATACAAACATGAACAATGAGGTTAAGCTGTTAACTTAATCTTAATCCAGCTTAGACATAAGTTTAGGGTTTCAACGACTAAAAGAGAGTTCTTAAACAAATAATAGAGTTGTTAGGGTTCACATATACATGTATTACTTTAGCTTCAATGTTATTAACTTTTAGGCATCGAGAGAGTCAGAAGTTCATTAGAAAATCCTATCGAGTAGATAATGATCTTAATGGTTTACACAGACATCTATTGTCAGTCGCTATAGCATTGAAATAAGTAATCAAGCATATATACTTAGTAATAAACCCAATTTCCATAATTATCTGTTATTTGCCGCATCATTTGTTCGTCTTAATCATAGCTATCTTTATTTTAATTCTTTTTATTTTTTATAGTCCAACGACAACCATTACTTGCAAACACATTCTTATGTTTTATAACTTCGTAGTTATTGATCCAATCCTCGTGGATTCGACACTCTACTATATTACTTTATCACTTGATTCGACGAGTATACTTACTTTAAAGTGTATCACTATTTGACAAGCATCACTTGTGCTTAGTTGTTTATATTTTGATGTGTTTAATGGGGAAGGTAGTGTATTTTAGTGGTGTTTGTGTAGGAAGTAATTGAGACAAAAAAGCGCTAGAGCAGTGGAGTAGCATCCCTCTCTTGATGAGCCAACAAAGTATTAGAGTTGGAGATAAACTCAGACTTTGGCACACGTGGACTTTCATTCGATATGGACTCTCATTGAATAAAGCAGGAAAGCAAAAATCCTCATTAAGAGGCTTCGCGCACTTTAGGGTTTTAGAACCCTAGCTTTGCCGCTTAAATAATGAAGACTTAGGCCCCAAACAGAGAGAGCGTGATCGTAGACAACAGCCTTTAGTCTTCAGCTATTAGAGAACCACCAGAGTCGAATGTCTAGAGGAGTCTCCACACGACGAGAGCCATCGAGAGAGGCTTGAGGAGTGCGAGACCTGCAACACAGTTAAAGGGCTTTGAGGAGAACATCGAGGACTTGATTCTTTCTTCTTCCTTGATTTATAAACTGTCATGTTTTTAATTATTTTTGTTATGGTTGTTTTAGGCTTAGACATGAGCTAAATACTTTTGTTGGGTTTATTATTTTTAGGATATTAGGTTTTAGTTACTTGTTCAATGCTATAACCTTTTCCCTTTATCTATTCTATTCATTGTTCTTCATGAGTAGTTATTGAAAGAGCTATCGAGAGATGCCTTTTAACTATTGATATGTGTCTTAATATCGAGAGAGTTAGGTTATCCAAATATGAACAGTGGGATTTAAGCTGCTAACTTAGGTTGTAATTCGGCTTAGACGTAAGTTCAGGATTTCAACAACTAATAAGGGGAACTTGAATAGAAATTAGAGTTGTTAGGGTTCACGCAGACATGTATTGCCACTTTATTATCAACTTCTAGGCATCGAGAGTGTCAAGAGGTTAATTAGAAAACCCTGTCGAATAGGTAAAGACTTAATTGGCTTACGCAGACATGTATCACCAACGACTATAGCATTCAAATAAGTAATTGACATAATTCCTAGGCAATAAAACCAACTTCCATAATCATCTGAATATCTACTACAACATCTACTTGTCTTTTATCATTGCTTATTTAATTTTACAGCATTTAGTTTTAATAAACCATCTCCAAAATAATATATGCTCACTAACTCTTAAGTATAATTGCTTTGAAGTTATTATCCAATCACTGTGGGTTCGACACTCTACTTCATCACTTTATTACTTGATCGACGAGTATACTTGCTCTAATTTGCATACCTATTTCACAAGCATCAATATTCGATATAGGGTTTTAGGCAAAACATTTTAAACATATTTTCACGTTGAATTCTTTTTGAAATATGTTTAAGTCCAAAAACATTTTTCATAAAAGTTATATCAAAATCTTTATCTCAACAATCTCTCCCTTTTTGATATAACGAAATCACTTGAAAATTTGTTTCTGAGAATCTCCCCCGTAGAAAAATAACTTTAGAAAAAGAGAATATTTTTAGAAATTATTTAAAGCTCCCATTTTTCTTTTGAAAGTTAATTTTTCAAACATATATCTCCCCCTTTTGTTATTTAAAAAATAATTCAAAACAAAGTTTGGAATCACATTTAAGTTCAAGATAACAATTGAGAGTAGACTAAAAAAGGATTTTAAACATGAAAAAAATTGGCTCCCCCTTAATCAAGAAACAAAAGAATGCGAGTCCAAACATTCAAGAGAAATATTGAATTTCAAATAAATAAATAAAATAAATACAAGAAATTCAATAAACATGCCATATGTCAAAATAAATCATTAAACACGTGGAGGCATGGCAAAAATGAGACCAAGTTGTTCTTTTTTGACTACGCGTACCGGTACGGAGATGTTCGTATCGGTATAGTATGGGTTGTACCGATATTGAGAGCACAAACTGGTAAAAATATGCAGTAAAATTAACTAAAAAATCCTTACAACTTAGTCTTAAGTTCATACAAAGGCTCTATGAGGTCCTAGATATATATTTTGATAATTTTAGCTACAAATTAACAACATGCTTCTCAAAACATAACATTTAAAACATAGAATGCATGGTTTGTAACACCCATTTTCCGTATCCGTACATCGGGTACGAGTAAAAAATGTTACGACTTCTTTAATAAAAAATCAAGGTAATTTAAAATTTTTAGAAAAACTTCTCAATGGTCACCCATCCTCAAATTTCTCTAGCCCAAGCACGCTTAACTTTATTTAAAACCGACATAAATTATTTATTCGAGTTCCAATCATAAATCAATTATCTTAGCATGCAACTCATCACCCAAGGTTATTCTTAACCTTGAATCTTTCCAGAAATACCAATTATCTTGAAACCATAACGAACTTTAAAGGCCAATCACAACTCAAATAGGTTTAGCAAGTATACCTGCCACTATAATAATCAAACCTTAATTAGGATGTCATTACTGTGGTTACATGTTGAGCTTTCCAATATTGATGCAATGCTCTTCTCACTCTCATCTTGATTTAACTACGTGTGCACAATCAAACACATGCTAAGTATGAACTTAGTGAGGCAATAAAGGCAAATAATAACAATAATTTAAATTTTATTCGACTTCATGACTATGTTTATGTAACATGATATATATATATATATATATATATATATGTGCCGAAGCATCAACTTTCAAATTACATTAGTAATGATTTACTACATGCTAATGTCATAAGACTTTCATGCTTGTCCATTTGTCATAATATGCCATATATGCATAAATGCATCATGATCACTAGGTATGTATTACCATCATGTTAATCATATACTAACATAATATAAACCGGATATAAATTTCTTACCAATATACTTTCCATTTATTCCAAAAGATCATAAGCTTATTCACCTATTTATCTTTTATTAACCAATAAATCATAGCCCAAATATAAGCCTATGAGGACCCTGGGTACATGAGTCAAATATGCACCGAAGTGCTAATACACATAAGGTCGTGCCCACCATAATACACATAAGGTCGTGCCCAGCATATGCACTAAGTGTTCTTTATATACACTATAGTGCTAAACCGAGTATGCAACATGATGCTGGACTCTATGGCATGCCAACTATACCCTGTCCCTCAATGACATACTTGGGCATATATTCTATATTTATTTCATCCATGGAAATGTATATCAACATAATTTAACATTGGGCAGTTCATACCCAAAATAACATTCATAATATAACATTATATATAACTAGTGATCTATGCATTTATATTCAACTTTTGACATATTTAAAATATGTCAATCATATGCTCCATGACATAAATATAATGACAATAAAATTTGGGTAGGCCCATCGCAAGCCATCACAAGGATGTATAAAACATCAATGTGTCATGATATGTATGCAATTGCACTCACCTTGGCCACTTAACACAATGCCTCACTAAGTCCTAGTTCGATCCTTTCTTTCATAGAACCTCGAACCTTCTTTGATTCGGACTTGACTTCATTAATCACATGAATAAAATAAAATATTTGTTAGATTCAAATCTAACAATACCTTAAACATGTTGTCTAATATAATCATTCGAATATAAAATTTCCAAATATTTTTCCTTTCTTCCTTGTACTGTTCAGAAACTCATTGTGGTCCTTAGTGACCAATTTGAACTTCCCTTAATTATTCCGAGCTTGCTGACTAACATTTAAATACAAAATGTTTCTAATTCTATTTTCTAACAGCTTGCGCTACCTTCAAAGATTTATTTATATAGAGCAAAATACATACTGGATCTTAATTTCCTTTAAACTGGAGAAACTAGATTCGATAACGGTTCTAACGGTATAAACCAAATAAATTAATAAAATCTACAAAAATTATGAAAAATTACTGAATTCACGTCACAGATTGTCCAACAGAAAACTGCTCTATAATTTTTCTGACCTTCATTCGAATAAAAATTAATATCTTTTAACACGGTACTCAGAAACAGTTTCTGTTTGTTGGAAACAAAACTAGACTAACATACCTTTATATCGATATAAAAATCACCATCTAACCCTTTTTATAGAATTTATGGTGAATTTCTAAAATTACTGCCATAATTTAAATTCCAACATAACTTTCCATAAATAACTTCAAATTTACACCAACTTCTCCTTATTTCTCTACTTGCCAATTTAGTCCCATCACTTTACTCCAAATGAATAAATGAAGCTTGTATTCATAAGTTATCTTTACATCCTTCATCAAAATAGGCTTAAACCTTTACTTCTCTAATTTCTCTTGATTTGTCAAAATGGTCACCAAATTTCTAATATAAGGATTCAAGCTTCTTAACTTTACAAATTAGTCCTCAAATCAACAATACTACCTTAATTCCATCACTTTAACTAAAAAACAGGTTTAATCCTTCTACATATCCTCTTTGTCGAATAGACCATTCAAGTTTGACAAATTGTCAAAATAGTCACTAAAGCAATTAATCGTCGGTTTAGCATTCTAACTTCATTTTCATGCTTAGAAAAACCTTATACAATCAATAAAAACTTATTAAATGCAAAAAAACATCAGCCCCTAATATTAATCAATCAAACCAAATAGGTCCATAAAGATTTCCAATTTGCCGATTTAGTCACTAGTTGAAATAACTAGATTTTCATCCTCCAAACATCAAATTCAAGCTTCAATCTTCATCAAATCTATAAATACTCTTAAAATTTCAGATTTAAACACCATCCCCTAACCTTTAAATGCTAGACAAAATTGTCCCTTAACTTTATACATCAATCCAATTTAGTCCTAAGCATGGAAACAACATAAAATCAAACATAGTTTCGTAAATCTTCAAAATTCCCAAAATTCACATAACCCTAATTTCTTCCTCATATCAAATCTCATCAACCAAGCAAGTATTCTATGAATTATTTACATCAAAAGATAGAGCTCGAAGAGTAGAACAACTTTGTAGTTCGGAAGATTACCTTAAAACCGAGATTTGGGGCTTAAATCGAGCTTGGAAAATTTTCTTCTTCTTTCCCCTCTTTCTCCATGGTTCAAGGATGGAAAAGATGAACATTTGTTCATCTTTTAACTATTTGTAACTATTAAATGAATTTTAAATTCATTTAAATAGTGAAATTACCAATTTAGCCTTTAAATGCAATGGCTAATTTAATCTCATCTAAAATAAAGGAACAAGATTAAATCCATGTATATTTCATCTTCCAAAAACACCCTCAAAATTTCAAAAATATTTTAAAATTGCCATCCTTGCCAAATGACAAATTTTCCCTCCAACTAGTCTTTATTTACTAGTTTGTTTCAAAATTGCCATTCCATTATAATCTAACTAAATTAGTTCCTTATCAACCGGCCACTATTCCATAAATATCATTTTAGGATTTTCCATGGCTTATAGAACAGACTCTGAAATTTCAATTCAATTCGATTTCCTGATATTCACTAAATACTTTTACTACGATTTTACCTTTACCGAGCTATTAGATCTATTCCAAAAATTCTATATTTCCATATTCGGAAAATAAATAATATTATCTCATAAAAACATACTTTCTTAAGGACTTAGCCTGAATTTTCCTAACTCAGTATATTATTATGATAATTACCAAAAATCCTCCAAATAGTGAAATAACCTTTTTGCCCTCAAATCCAATGAATCTATAATGTACCACATGTCATCATCCTTCATCCAATGGCTTAGATTTAATCTTGATTTAGTAGTTACTAGCTTTACCCCTAATATTTCTCCAAAATTACAATCTTGCCATTTTTCATCCAACGACTCATATTTAACATGGAAAAATCAACTTAAATCCAAGGGTTCATATTCTTCCAACACAAAGAAAATATCTTAGACATGTATAATGACATAATTAACCTTTCCTTATCATCCTTCAAAGTATCCTAGATATTCAATTCGATCTGATTATCCGAATATTCTTCCGAACTTTATCGCTTTATAGCCAATAATACAAACTCCATACGAAAAATTTGGGTAACACAAAAACGTCATTCTAGGGGGTAAACTATTCATTTACGGGGTTAAAATATACAAATTTTGAAAATTACACTTTGGTCCCTAAACTTTTCCAAAGTTTATACTTTAGCCACAAAACTTTCAAAATTTACATTTTGGTCACTAGCCAAAATTGGGATATTACATGGTTCCACCAAGATTCAACCAAACATTACAAGTTTAAGGAAAAAAAATAAATATGAGCATAGAAGGCCAAAAATATGAAACTCATGCAATTAAGACTCCCCCAACAATATGCAATTAAGCACTACATGGAGTCACACAAACATGCTTGAATCATAAAAGAGATTAAACATTTTAGACATGATCAAGCAATTTGAATGAACCTAAATTTACCACTTGAACCAAGGAAGGATGTTAAGTCTCTCCTTCTTCAAGTGTCCTTCTCCCTTGTGTGTCAAGAGCTTCCAAAATTTTGACTTTGATCATCAATGATCAAGCACACCTAGAAAAGACAATCAACTATATTTTGGTATTCAAATTGCTTTGGACCCATTGGCATTAGTTTCAAAAATCTTTGTCCCCTTAGGAATCCATTTTTTTAATTTTATCCATTTTCTTTAAAATATTAGTCCCTTAGGGACCCAAATATTTTTAACAATGTTACCATTGAAAAATCTAGGGGAACTAGATTGTCTTTGATAAAAATTTGTTTTGGAGCTGCCTCTAATTTCACATTTTTGAAAAATTTTGTTAAACAAATTCTTTTTAAGATCATCAATTTCTCTTTGATGATACTTTCGAACCTTTAGAAGCAAGTTTTGTAAATCCAAATTCTTTTGTTCAAAATCTTTAAACATTGCTTCAAGTTTGAAATTGGTTTTAGAAAGCAACTCATTTTTTATTTTTAATTTTGAAATCAACTTATTGTTTTTCAAAAATGAAGCATCAAATTCCAAAACCAAATCATCATAGGTTTCTTGTAACTCGTCAAAAGCATAATAATTTAAATTAGATGAGTTAGAAGTTACCCCTTCATCTTGGATGGCCATAAGACAAACGTTGGCTACTTCATCTTCATTAGTGGAGTCTTCCTCATCACTCCAAGTAGCCACGAATGCCTTGTTCTTTGATCCCTTCTTCTTAATCCTTGGGAAATCGTATTTGACATGGCCGAGCTTCTTGCACTCAAAGCACACAATGGGATCCTTCTTCTTTCTTGATTCATGCTTTGATTCTTCTTTCTTGCACTTCATGAATCGCTTGAGATTCTTGAACAGTTTGGCCATCTCTTCATCTTCACTCTCCTCTTCACTAGATGTTTCTTCTTGAAAGATTGAGAAGGTATTGAATGCAACATTCTTTCTCTTATTTTCTTTTTTCTTCTCTTTTATTCTCCCTTCGACATTAACTCATGGGTGAGCAAGGAACCAATGAGCTCATCGAGCTTGAGCATTTCAAGTCATTTACTTCGATGATCGTTGTCCTTTTGGATTCCCATGATTTTGGAAGTTATTAAATAAACTTTTGAACTAGCTTATCTTCTAGAATCACTTCTCCAAAGCCTTTAAGTCCATTCACTATGGTGGAGAATCAATCAGACATAGCTTTGATGTCTTCCATTGGGTTTATCTTGAAGTTCTCGTACTCAAGGTTTATAAGATCGATCTTGGTATCCTTTACTTCATTTGCGCCCTCATGAGTGACTTCAAGCTTGTCTTAAATCTCTTTGACATTTGAACAAGTTGAGACCCTTCAATATTCACCGGGACCAAGTGCACAGAAGAGAATGTGCATGGCCTTGGCATTTGTTTAGAATCTCTTGTTCTCTTCTTCACTCCAATCTCTCATCTCATATGTTGGAGTGCTATAGCATTCCATGATTCCCATCCATGCCTCAAGCTTGAATGAATATCTTCATCCTATTACTTCAATAAAAATAGTGAGCTCCATTGAAGAATGGTGGCTTGTTGATCGGTTGGGAGTCCTCAATGTAGTAAGCAATGAAAGTGGAGGCCATTACTTCAGTTAATGTTGAAATGACTTGAGCTCTTCGCGGATCGACTCTAAGATGTTAATTCGATGATAGAGACCTTGCTCGAATTCCAATTGTTGGGCTCGTGTTAGATCAACCGAATCGCCAAGTGGGGGTGAATTGCCTTTGTGATGAAAGTGGTGGAAGCAATTGGAAATTAAAAATTTGCACAAAGGATTTATAATGATTTGACTTCTAAACCAAGTCTACATACACTACCTTGCCTCCCCATTAAGGATTTTCCACAAATCCACTAATTTGCCTTTCTTTTTCAAGGATCAAGAGTAACCTTTACAAACCCTAAAAACTTATACCCCAAAGCTTTCAGACACTCTCTCCCAAGAGAAAATACAAATAAGCAAACTAATGAAAAACCTCACAAGGCTAATTTGTTTGCAATTTTAAGCTCTCACCCAAATCCTAACACTTGAGCAAATATAACAATTTAGCTCACAAGTGTTCTATACAAGAAAAATGACAATTTAAGCACTAAATGATTTCTTTATACAAAAGATTTTGGTTTGATGTTTCTTATTTTTCCATGAATGCTTACAAGCTAATACTTTGTTAGATCTGATAAAATCATTTGAATTTGTTTTTTCCTTGCATTTAATAAAACATGTGTTGGGAATTACAAATGAGTTGTCAGAAGGACTTCAAAGAAAAGATAAATATATTGTTAATGTATTATCTTTGGTAAGGATTTCAAAAGAACAATTACAGAAGTTTCACGAAGATGGATGGACTTCATTGCTCTTAGAGGTATCATCATTTTGTCAAAAATATGACATTGATGTCCCTAGCATGTATGATGCATTTATTACCAAAGGAAGGCCACGAAGAATAGCTCACAAGGTAGCAAATATGCACCATTATCGCATTGAGTTATTTTATACTATTATAGATATGCAACTTCAAGAGCTTAACACCCGTTTTAGTGAAGCAAACACAGAGTTATTGTTATGTGTATCTTGCTTATGCCCGAATGAAGGTTTTGTATCTTTTGACAAAAAGAAGTTAATTCGTCTTGGTGAAATTTATTCCTCTAATTTTTCTTCTATTGAAGTTCTTGCACTTGATAGCCAATTGGATACATAATATATGACATGTCTTTAAACAAAGAGTACTCAAATTTGAAGGAGATTCAAGACCTTGCTAAGAAGATGGTTGATACTAAAAAGAATATTGTTTATCCATTGGTATATCGTTTGATTGAGCTTGCATTGATTTTTTCCCGTTGCTATGGCAAGTGTGGGAAGAACATTTTTTGCGATAAAGATTGTGAAAAATTGTTTGAGAAATCAAATTAGAGATCAATGGATGAATGATTGTTTGGTTACATATGTTGAGAAAGATATTTTTAATAGCATCGACAAGGAAAAATTATTCAGCGGTTTTAAAACATGAAGAATCGTTGTATAAAATTGTAAGAAAAAATATATGATTTATTGAACTTTATTCTATATACTTAGTCGTTTACTTTTTGTTGTAACAACTTTGTAATAGTCTATCGGATATTAATGTTATGTATTATAAATTTGTATTACTTTACTTAGACATTTTGATTTTCTAAATTATAACACTCCAAAATAAAATTCCTGGCTCCACCCATGCTTGCTCATAATTGCATACATATTTTGCAGCCATCAAAGTGGATCCTAACCCATATATATATGGTTTTTAATTCCTTTTTCAATTTCAATTTCTTGAGTTATGGAAATGTTCCTTTCACAAGCTTAATATGGTAGGCATTAATAATGCACGCAAAATTAAAAAATGAAAGAAAAAGTTAGAGGTTGGTGCAGGTGATGCTTCTCATGCATGTTGTTTAGAGACTTTCGTACGATACCCAAAGGTTGGGGCTTCTTCAGGTATACACCTCATGTATGTGTCGCATCCTTAGAACTTCACTACCTCAGTACGTGTAGCCTTAGACGCTCTCGAACAATGAAATGCCTGAGTAAGCTTAAAATAATCAAAACTAGAATGCTAAGATCCTTGTTGAAGCAATAGAACAAGGGAAAGGGAATGACAAACAAAAGAGAGCAAGGAAAAATGAGTGAATGCTCAATGTATTACTCAAATCAGAAGTGAGGAAATGAGGTGGGGGTAAGCCTCTATTTATAGTTAACGCCCCTTACATCCAATGGCTAAGATTAAAGTACATTGACGTCAAGATTAAATCTACGATATAATATCCCTAATCTAAGGGATTATTGTCAAACATTCCCTAAATAAATGATTACAAAGAATATGGTATGGAATCAAAGGGAATATGCTGGATTGAGTGTGCTACTTGCCATAGTCAATATGTAAGGCTCTTCAACCCCAAGTTTTGGGCCAACTCGGATGGGTGCTGATAGGCCCAGGCTGTTGTGGAGTAATTCCTCGATAGCCTGGTGTGCATTGGGCTTGGACCTTAGGGTGCAGGCCATGATATTCTCCCCCACTAGTTCTTGTGACACCCTCGTCACTCGGCTACTATAGTACTCGTCCACTTGGTATCTGAATTGCCATAGGGCCTCAACTGGTTCCTAACTTCCTTCACTGTTAGAAAGTCCCTTCCACTGAGCAAAGTACTCGTGCCTCGGCCAGTAACTTGGTCATCGAATGACTCTCTCTGCCTGGATCTCTCAAACTTCATTCTCGTAGGAAACCTTCACTCTGAATGGTGCTCGGCGTAACTTTCCTTGATCTGGATCTCACTCATCCTGATGGTATGCCTTGAGTAGGCTAACATGGAACACTAGATGAGCTCAGATGGTCGATAGCAACTCTAATTTGTAGGCCATGGTACCTATTTACTTCACACCTTTGAATGGACCCTTATATCTTTTCACAAGCCTTTTGTGTACGATTGGGTTGTGCAAGATCCTAGAGAACTTAATATGGACTAGATCCCAAACTTGAAAGTTCACGTCTTTACACTTGCGATCTGCCCATTTCTTGGTCCTCTTTACAGCATTGTGTAAGCAAGCACGGGTTAAGTCATTTTTGTTCTTACCACTCTTGGCAAACTTATGTGATGCTAGATTAGGCCACTCATACTTGGTAGTAACCGCGTTGGGTGTAAGCGGTTGCTTCTCTGTTGCAAGTTGTAGGAAAATTGACCAACGTATAACAGCTTCGGCCAGTCGCGTTATGTGGCACTAACATAGTGCCTCAGATAGATCTCCACTAGTGCTTGTAGGAAAATTGAGCCACGTATAACAGCTTCGACCAGTCGCGTTATGTGACACTAACATAGTGCCTCAGATAGATCTCTATTAGTGCATTCACTCGTTCGGTCTACCCGTCGGTCTGTGGATGAACACTGGTCAAGAAGTTTAAGCTCGATCCTATCAGCTTGAACAACTCAGTCTAGAACCTGCTTGTGAACCGCGTGTCCCATTCACTGATGATCTTCTTTGGCACTCTGTAGTGATGTCCCCTTTTTTATGTTAAAAAACGAGGATTTAAGGTGTTTGGGGGTCTTTCGAGTATTTCAAAATCTTCCGTGGGGTTTTAGAAAAAAATTTATTATTTTAAAAATGGAGTCGCCACCAACCACTAAGGTAGGCCGGACACCATAAAACCAGAGATTTGAAAACTGTTGGGTTCGGGAGTCGGTTACAGATGGGGAAGGATTAGCACCCCCCACACTGCCCAAAATTGGTACTTTAATAATTACCGCTTTATTAATATTAAAGTTTCCAAATTAAAGTGACGATTAAATTAAAATTTGGTTATAAGTGTGAGTAGATTTTAAAGGTCCCGTTATTCGAGAGTAAATTGATAAACCATCATCACTGCACTTGATACTGGCTTCGTTTACGCTCAAATAAAAGGACATTGCATTGATAAATAATATTCCATTATGCAAACTTAGAGCGAATTAAATAAATATAAAAATAACATTCACATTGACATGATATTAAAAAACATAAAGTATGAATATTACAAAATTAAGCAAAAATAACTAAATGCATGAACAAAAACATATCATAATAATAAAAGAAACAAAACTAAGACATGAGCTAGAAAAAACATGCTTCCAAAACTAGATTAATTAACCCTAACATGCTTAAACACATTAAAGTGACCCACAACTATAACATATGCATGCCATAAATGTAATATGATATTAAACTAATTAAATCTAAGCAACATGCTAAAAAAACTAATATTTAACATACGATGCAACTTAAAATAAAATAAAGCATGAGATTAATAAACAACAAATATTACCCATTTTTAACTTATAATCTAAAATACAAAACAAAAAAGAAACATACTAGAACACATGTATACATGATAAACAACTAAACTTAACATGCTTAATTAATAAAACACCAATGTCATGCTAATACATTAAAACTTAACATATGACATATTCTATGCACACATCAAAAATAAAAAAAAACAATACGTCATGTAAAAACACACCAACATATGGCCTAAAAAACAAAAAAGGATATGGAAATTTATGTTAACATACAAAAACATGCTACATGCAAAGAAACTAAGACAACACCTAAAACATACATATATACAATGAACAAATGAATCAAAACACAAAAAGCATGATATCACAAATAAATACAAAACGATCGAAAAACATGCTAGCATACGAACATGGTATACAAAATAAACTAAAACATAATATATAAAATAAACAAGCATGTAAACATGAATAAATAAATTAAAACATAAAAGCATGATATAAAAACATAAAGTCCAATGAAGACATATATATAAAAAACATGAAATAAAAAGGGCGATATAAACATTCCAAGAAAAACAAGAAAACATAAATATTCGAATCTTGCTAAGGGACTAAAACAGAATGAAAATAGAATAACAAAAATTAAAGCGATAAATAAACAACTTTGGGATGAAATTGCAAACTGAACGAAACTTAAAATGATTAAACTTGTAATAAACCCATGCGGCAAGCTCGGTTTGAAAAATCTCGAAATGCGGAAGGATTAAAGACATCATTTTACCATTTAAAATTGATTCGGTTTAATTTAGGGGTTAAATCAAAAGAAGATAAAACGAGGGGAGGACCAAACCTGCTATTAGACTAAGGGGCAGACTCATTTTGAAAATAATCAAAACGCGGGGGGATTAAAGAAGGGTTTTACCCATTTTTTATTTAATAAACTCTATAAAACATACCATTAGGACACTGTTTTGATTCTTTGGCTTAAAAAAATTTAACCCTAAAAAATCACCCTCATTCCCTCTGTTTCCAAACCAAAACCCCAACATTCAAAACCCTTTTCATGGCCGCCATACTCCTCTGGTGTCGACGAGGCTTGGCCATATCGGCCACCTCGGGCCGTCATCGACCACCACCCAACCAGCGCGAAGTAAACCCCTTTAAACCCAAAAGCCTGGACTCTTTACTATTTCAAAATGAAAAACAAACCCCTCAAATGGCTCAACCTTTTTAGGGTTTGTTGTCGGCCAGAAGGGTGTTTTTGACTCAGGTAAAATCTTTTCTTTGTTTCCCCTTTTTAAGTTTCGTTCCTTTCGTTTATATGCATGCTTGAAAAAAAAGAAGAAAGGAGATTACCAATAGAAACTCGTGTTTTTTTTATTTCTGTATTTTCGAAACTGGTGGATGGTGTCTTACAATTTTGGGTTGGTTTCCATATATCTCTGAGTTCTCTAATGACTTTTTTGGTAACCTAATACATAAAATCACATATATTTTGATAGTTGACAAATTTTCCTCTTTTTTGTGTTTTCTAGCAACTCTGGCGCGGTGGTTGGATAACCGGTATGGTGGAGGCATAGTGAAGTGGTGGAGGTGACTCGTTTGCTCATATTTGTTCCTGGCTGTTGGATCATATCTGATCTAACGGTTGGGATGCCTTGCTGCATGGATGGCCTGGATTCAATCTGGAAATTGGTGGGAACGCATGAGATGAAGCCATGTGGCACCTTGAAACCTGAGGAGTCCTGTGCGTGTGATGCACACGCGCGCGGGGAGCCGAATGGCTCGTGCGTGCATCCACACGGCCAGATGAAAGGTCGCTCTCCTTTGATCGTGGCTGTTGGATCTGAATTAGATCCAACAGTTCTTGGCTGACTGCGCACAACAAAAGATTATGTACAGATTTTTAGGGTTTAGTTAAGTCTAGGTTTGGGTTTGGCCGGTTGGGCCATGTATTATTATTATTTTTTGGGTTTATAATATATATATTGGACTTGGAATGTTAAAAAATTTTCTTTTGGGTTTTAATATATTTAGGTTTTATATGTTGTGGATTTTACTTTAAAATATGCAATAATAATATTAATATTAGTAACAACAACAATAATAATAATAATAATAATAATAATCATACGCACACACATACAAACATACATGCAAACTACATATATCACAGACACACATTTGGATACTCTCATGTAGCACATACATAATTAATACAAATACACACATCAGTTAATATACATGCAAACATACATGACCACATACACCATACTAATTACTAATACATACTTAACATGACATATATACCATACATACATTTACACCCATCACACACATAGTTCACGTACACATTAATCACACATATATAATAAACACATAATATAATATGTATAGATGCAATATATTAATTATTAAACTGACTAATATATTAATATGGTATTTACAAAACTGATAAAAATGAGTGATTACAGTTTCCCCTCTTTTCTTGTCCTCGTGGAACGGGAACAAAGCACAGTTAATAAGCTCTCATTTTTATCTTATTTCCCTATGTGTAGCTTTGGAATTACGTGTTCTTCTAGAACTCTCCGCCTTTCCTTGGCCGAATCTTCAGGCTCATAAAGTTCTTCCTATATAGAACTTCTTCACTTTCCGATCTTGGAGCTACAGGCTCTTCCTGTATAGAACCTTTCGCTTTAAAGCCTCGAGTTACGAATACCTCCTATATAGAACTTTTCACTCTGAGACGGTAAAGCTCAGAGTCATTCCTATATAGAACTCTTCACCTTCAACGCTGGTTTTTTCTATATAAAACCTTCTGTGTCACAGATAGATTCTTTCGACTGGGAGTTCTTCCTATATAGAATTGCTAGTCTTCAAACCCTAGAGCCGCAAGTTCTTCCTATATAGAACTTTTAGCTTCTGAAATCTCGATGTTACGGGTTCTTCCTATATAGAACCTTTATCTTCGAATTCTGGGATTCACACCAAAGTGGCTACTGATCTTTTTGGACTCACGCTACTGAGGCTGCCAAAATCTTCTTTCAAATTTGGGGATTCACACTGAAAATGGCTACCGAACTTTTTGGTCTTACGCTACTAAGGCTACCGAAATCTTTCTTCAAATTTGGGGATTCATGTCGATAACGGCTACCGATCTTTCTAGACTCACGCTACTAAGGCAGCCAAAATCTTTCTTCAAATGAAATCCAACCCTTTGATACGAAGTTAGAGATCAAAAGTCCTTGGTAATCTGTATGTACCCGTTTAAAATGGATAAAATGTTATGATAAATGAGTTAGCATGCTTGTTGCGCGTAATAAGTGCTACGCAAATGTGCAAGTATACACGTCGCAAGTTATAGTATAAAAGATATCGTCTCCACAGGGATTGGTGCTACTTCAAGAATCTAGTCTCTTGCACTGTAAAAAGTAAAAACACAAGTAAAAGATTATAGAAGTTTAACTAATCTAGAAAGCAAATAAGTAAAAGAAAAAGATGAATTCAATTGAGAGAGATAGGCTAGGTTATCGTGAGTTGAGGTGTGATAGCCGATTGGATTGTCTTGGTAAAAGAGTGCACGGGCAACTCAGTTGCCGTGGCGACTTGCACAACGGGTTGCCTTGGCAACTAATTGATGGTTGCTTGGGCGACTAGTTGGGCAACTACTTGGGCGACGACCGGGCAGCAACTTCAAGGTTCGGCGGAGCGTTCTTCAATGGTTTCTTCTTATCCCTAAGTCGAAACTCTAGCTACTTGTGCATGCCTTGATAATACATCCTCAAGTGAATCAAGGGTGAACAACAACCAATCTTGCGCTCCTCTTAGCCGTTGAAATCCTTAACTTATTCCTAAGCCGGATTAATCTTCACCATCATTGGATTGAATAAAGATCATATTCATTCGTTTCTTGAATCTAACTCTCCCGATATTAGATAAATGGATGAAATCACGAGATCCTCTCCCAATTCACTCGCAAACAATAATAAGAATCAAGAATGAATAAACCTTGAAATAGAAAAGTGCAAACTCTTATTACCTAAACAAAAACCAATAGTTTCTCACAACCACAAAACACAATAACCATAGCCAAGTAAATTTAGTTCATGGCTAGGTTCCAAAGAAACACAAGATAAGCAATCCCTAGCATGAACCCAATCGAACAAGGAAGAAAAGATGAAGCTTGTCGAAAATCCCTTGCCCTAGATGCTTGCCGAAAATTCCCCTTGCTTCCTCTCTTGGAGTTGTAGAAATTCCCTCTTGCTCTCCCCCCTTGGAATTGTCGAAATCTCCTTGATATTTATAGGGCTAGGCCAAAGTCCTTCTTTGAGGAGGAGTTTGAGTTGGAATTAAATTATCTTTAAAGAATATAATTCTTTATTATAATTTTATTCCTATTAGAACTTCTCCTATCCTCTTGGAATTTAATTCTTCTTTAATCTCTGCATGGCAATCAAATTCCTTTGGGCTTGGACCTTGCTCCATGTCATCTTGGGCTTGTAAAGTCATGGATTTCGACATCCATATTGCCTTTGGTCTTTGTCGACAAATGCCATGGCAACTGGCTCGGCGTCTCCTTCATGCAATGCCCTGGCAACTAGCTCGGCATATCCTTCATGCATTGCCCTGGCAACTAGCTCGGCATTGCTTTGGCAAGTGATCCTGCACATACACACAAAAACACACCAAAGCAGCATCTATTTCCACAAAAATCACCAAGTTATGTAATCAAGCTCAACGATTGAAGGAAACATGGATTAATGCATGAATGGCTAACTATGCAACTAATATGAGCCTAAGTCTAACAATAATATGAGTAAAAAGGGTAAGAAAAATAGTACTTTTGAACACTTATCACACCCCCAAACTCGAACTATTGCTTGTCCTCAAGCAATGCAAACTCATAATTACCTGCCAAGACTTCAAATTTTCACAAACTTAGCTTTGAACTTGATTTCAATTCTCTGAACCGGGCACAAAAAGTATGATTGGCTTTTTATTTTTCGGAAAACGAGGAGTTACTCGGAATCAAACTATAATGCTTGTGAGTGTGTGCGGAGCTGTGTGCAAGTTGATTTTTCAGATTCTATGCAAACAATAGGTTTTCAAATTACTTCATTGGGTTCTTTTTTAACATGTTTTAACTAGAGCCAATTTCGGGCACCTCTAGTGTTTTATTTTTAGTTTTCTTAAGTTAATTTAATCGACTAGAGCCGGTTTGGGCACCTCTAGTTTCAAAAATTTTAACGCCTCCTAGAGCCAGTTTGGGCACCTCTAGTGATCAATTTTTTTAGCATATGCTAGAGCCAATTTTGGGCACCTCTAGCATTCATCCAATTTTATTCTAATCCCCAATTAGTTAATTATCAACCTAAGTTTACTAGAACTCTTTAAATCAATCAAACCACAACAGTGTTTCATCAAATTTAGCATCATAGTAAAATTCTAAGTTTTTCATGGTTATCCTAGAATAAAAATTCTATCAATTAAGTGCATTGGTAAAGTCATCATTGAATATTCATCAAATCTAAGCAATTCTTGTTCCAATTAAAGGCATGGCAAGCAATTTATGTATCCTAAATGTAATGCTTAAGATTAATGTAACTAAACATGGTAATTACTAATAACAATCCCCCCCAAACTCGAGTGAGGCATTGTCCTCAATGCATGCATAAAAATAACGAAAAATAACAATAAAAATAAAAAATGCATACGAGGGCTTACTCCGAGAGTTCGTCATCGTAGATGATTAGTTTCCTTCTAGTTGGCGTCTTGATTTTCTTGCTTGAACGCGATGGTTGTTTTCTTGTTGCCGGTGGTGGAATTGATCCTCGTACGGGGTTGTCCTCATCATCCTTTTCATCAATGTCAATGGCTTTTCGCTTGGAGGATTCAATTGGTGTGGTTTTTATTGGTTCAATGGAGGACTCGTCCGAATCTGAAAAATTAGAAAATGATTCCGTAGGAGTTGATTCGGGCATAGGTGCTTTACCTTTGGCTTTTGCAGTGGTTGCCGTGGCATTGTCAGGGTTGGTTGCCGTGGCGTCTGCTTCCTTGGTTGCCGGGGCGACTGCTTCATTGGTTGCCGGGGCAAGAATCTCGGCGGGAAAGATTGGGAACGGCACACGATTTTCCGGGTACTTTTCTAGGATGACTTGGGTGATGGCATTGTTGTGCTCCTTCATGTACCGCATGAACATTAGTTGTCGATCTTCAATTTGCCTTAGGCGGCTTTCCAATGGGTGCATAAGTGCTTCAAAGTGTCCCAGGATTAATGGCCGAGTTGCCCTGGCGTTAGGTGCTTGGGCATTAGGGATTGCCGCGGCGGCAGGAGTTGCCGTGACAATTGGAGGCCTTGAAGAATCTCCCGGTGCCTCTCCCATTAGCTTTCGGATTAGTGCTTGATTCCAACCAGACTTGGGTAGGGCCTTTTCATCGGTGGACTCACTCGGGACATGCATCTCCTTGCAAAGATTAGAAATTAAGCAAGGGAAGAAAAGATAACCCTTATCTTTTGAGCTGCATACAAAAATCTCATCACAAATAATTTTTCCAATGTTAATGATGCGATTATGCAAAATAGAATGTATGAGCAAAAGACGTGGTATATCAACGGTAGTATTGTGTGTGGAGGGCATTAAAGAAGTTTTAACAAACTTATTCCATAGTTTTGCCTCGGGTTTAAGCCGAAGGCGATTTACCGTGCCCTTGTATTTACCGTCGCTTCAATGAGTTCCCGGTTGAGTGAGTTCTTGAAGCACTTTGTCGAGTTGCTTGGGATTGATTTGGTCAACGAAGGCTTGATGCTCGTCCTTCTCAATGTAAAGTCCGTAAAAGGTGTTGATGCTTTCGGGACTTATAAGTATGGCCTTGTCACGAACAAAAACATAAGGATTATCCGGGTTAGGTGAGTGAGCATAGAATTCTCTTACCCATGAGATGTTACCCGGTTCCGGTTGATGGCAAAAGATTTGCCACTTTTGATGTGCAATCCTCTTGAAGATGAATGGTTCAAGGCCGAAATCTTGAGATCTGGAGTATTCAAAGCCTTGTTCTTCATGAATCTTCCGGCTTTCAAACTTGGATTGAAATCTTTCTTGAACCGCCGGTGTAGCAAACTTCTTGTATCTTGGTTCTTTGGAGGAACTTGGATGAACTAAAAGTTTAATCTTGGATGCCATGTATGATCTTGGTTGTGAGTAAAAACAAAGAAAAGAAAAGAAACTAAAAAGTTGCAAGATAGAAAGTAGGAATAGGTTAAGGGTGATGGGTTTTATAGAAAAGATAGGTGGGTGGGATTAGGGGAAATCGGCAATTGGGTTAGGGTTTGGTAGGAGTTGTCGACAAGGGTTTTGGTTAGGATGAATTGGAGGCTTTATATAAGCCTTAGATTCAGCCCATTAGTTTCCTTTGTTGAAGATGTTTTCCTACTTGGTTTAGAATTCCTTCTTTATCTTGAACTTCTTTTCCTACAATTCAAAAACAAATCAAATAAGGATTAAAATTAAAGATAAACTAATAAATAAAGATGTGTAATAGGTTCTTAGACTTGAATAAAAAAAATCTATCCTAAAACTACTAATAATCGGCAAAATAATAAAATAATAAAAATAATAATCGAAAAAAAAAAAAATTAAATAATTAAATAATCGACAAAAGCAAAAATAAAAATAAATAAAAATAAAAATAAAAATATCAAAAGGAGAGCATGCTCATGCATCTCCTAAATTGACCACTTCCTTGTTACGCCCACATGGGCACCATTGTAGTGCTTCAATCTTTGTCCGTTAACTTTGAATTCATGGTTGTCGAGATGGACTTGATTATCACAAAGACCATGGGAGAATGGTTTGACGACTTCAAATGGTCCCGACCATCTTGATTTCAGCTTTCCCGGAAAAAGTTTTAGCCGAGAATTGAATAGGAGAACTAGTTGCCCTGGCGTGAATTGCCGTGGCAATAGTTTCTTGTCATGCCATCGCTTTGTTTTCTCCTTGTAGATTCGCATTGTTATAGGCGAGTGCACGAAATTCTTCTATCTCATTGAGATCCATCAAGCGCTTTTGTCCGCACTTCCCAATCCATATTCACGGTCTTGATTGCCCAAAGATGCCTTGTGCTCGATTTCCACCGGTAGATGACATGTTTTACCATAGACAAGCCGGAAGGGGGACATACCTAATGGTGTTTTGAATGCAGGTGCGATATGCCCAAAGTCGTCATCTAGTCTTAATGACCAATCCTTCCTTGAGGGATTTACAACTTTCTCGAGTATTCCCTTCAACTCCCGGTTGGAAATTTCTGCTTGCCCGTTGGTTTGTGGGTGATATGCCGTGGCGATCTTGTGTGATATGCCGCGTTACAACATCTTGGCAATTAGTCCATTGTCAAAATGCTTGCCCCGTCGCTGATAATTGCTCTCGGCATCCCAAACCGTAAATATGTTTTTCTGCAGAATCGTTGCACGGTCTTGGAATCGCTGTTGGGAACTGCAGCTGCCTCTACCCATTTAGACACATAGTCGACGACGAGTAAGATGTAGAGGTTGCCGAATGAAGATGGGAAAGGTCCCATAAAATCGATCCCCATACATCGAACAGTTCCACCTCGATGA
This sequence comes from Hibiscus mutabilis, assembly GCA_019671005.1. Classification (NCBI taxonomy): domain Eukaryota; kingdom Viridiplantae; phylum Streptophyta; class Magnoliopsida; order Malvales; family Malvaceae; genus Hibiscus; species Hibiscus mutabilis. The sequence goes on from CM033722.1 coordinate 33,139,582, forward strand.
TGTTCGAGAGTGGCATCTCATGTCGTCTAGAGATATTGCCCGTCCTCCGCAACGATCACATTGCTTGTAAAAGTCTTGGGCATCTTTGTACAATGTTGGCCAATACAAACCGGATTGCAAGACTTTGGCCATGTACGAGTTCCTCCAAAATGTCCTCCATAGGGTGAAGAATAGCATTGCCGAGTACATTCTGTTGCTCTTCTTCGAGGACACATCGGCGTATAACCTGATCTGCACATTGTTTAAACAAAAGAGGCTCGTCCCAAAAGTAATGCTTAGCATCATGGCGGAACCGCTTCTTCCCTTGGTGAGTAATGCCATACGGAAAAATACCACAAACAAGAAAGTTAACTAAATCTGCGTACCAGGGTATTGTCGAGGCATGTGCTGCCGTAGTGTCTGCTCCCAAAATTGCCGAGGCGTGTGCGTCAAAGACTGCTGCGGCGTCGAGAGTTGCCGAGGCGTGTGCATCCATGGTTGCCGAGGCGTCATGGGCTGCTGATGCGTTGAGGGTTGCCGAGGTAATTAGAATTTGTTCATCCGAGAATGCATCGCATATCTCTAGATCCGCGTCCTTCTCCCTATTGCATTCCAAACGTGATAAGTGATCGGCCACTTGATTTTCTGTTCCTTTCCTGTCCTTAATTTCAATATCAAATTCTTGTAAAAGTAATATCCAACGAATCAAACGAGGTTTAGCATCCTTTTTAGCAAATAAGTATTTGATTGCCGAATGGTCCGTATGAACAATTACCTTTGTACCAATTAAATAGGATCGGAACTTGTCAAATGCGAAAACTACAGCTAGTAACTCTTTCTCCGTTGTTGTGTAATTCACTTGAGCATCGTTAAGAGTTTTACTAGCGTAGTATATCACATGGAAAGTCTTACCGTGCGTTGGCCTAGGGACTGCTCCTACCGCGAAATCACTTGCATCACACATGAGCTCAAAAGGTAGCGTCAATCTGGTGGAACGACAATGGGTGCCGAGGCAAGCTTTTTCTTTAGGGTTTCAAATGCTTGAGTGCAAGAATCATCAAAATCGAAGACTTTATCCTGTTCAAGCAGACACACAAAGGTTTAGTGATTTTAGAAAAATTATGAATGAACCTCCCGTAAAAACCTCGCATGTCCGAGAAAACTTCAATTCCTTTAACCGAATTTGGTGGGGGTAATCTCTCGATCACGTCCACCTTGGCTTTGTCTACTTCAATTCCCTTGGATGAAATCTTGTGGCGAGCACTATTCCTTCATCTACCATAAAGTGGCATTTCTCCCAATTGAGGAATAAATCTGCTTTTCTTCGCATCTTGCCAACACCCTCTCTAAATTGCCGAGACAGCCGTCGGGTCATTACAAAAACCAAAAATCATCCATGAAGATCTCAAGGAAGTCTTCGACCATGTCCGAAAAGAGCGCCATCATGCATCTTTGGAAGGTTGTCGGGCGTTACACAATCCGAACGGCATCCTTCGAAGGCATAAGTACCGTAGGGGCATGTGAAGGTTGTCTTTTCTTGATCTTCTGGTGCTATGGCAATCTGATTGTAACCTGAATAACCATCAAGAAAACAGTAAAAGGGTTTACCTGCAAGACGGTCAAGCATTTGATCAATAAAGGGTAATGGGAAGTGATCTTTCCTAGTGGCTTTGTTTAGCTTTCGATAGTCCATACAAACCCTCCAACCGGTCACACCTGGTTGGGATAAGTTCATTATTTTCATTGCTTACCACTGTTATACCTCCCTTTTCGGCACACATTGTACCGGACTTACCCACGTACTATCGGAGATAGGGTATATAATGCCGCGTCAAGCCACTTGATGATTTCTTTCATTACAACCCCTTTCATGGCATGATTCAGTCTCCTCCGGGCCTCAATTGAAGGTTTGTGATCATCTTCCAACAAGATCTTGTGCATGCACACCGGCGGGGGCTAATTCCCTTCAAGTCGGCAATTGTCCACCCTATTGCCTTTTTGTGTAGCTTCAACATGTTGATCAGCTTCTTTTCCTGCTCAGGTTGTAACTTAGAGGAAATAATTACAGGTAATGTATTATCGATCCCTAAGTATACATATTTCAGTTGCTCTGGCAATTGTTTCAACTCAAGAATTGGTGGATTTTCGATAGAGGGTTTTTCGATCTTACCTTCCTTACCCGAGTAGTCCAAAGGTTCAAAGTATGTACCTGGTCGATTGACTAGCCAATTTGCCTCTTCCGGTTGTTCCTCATCGACCGGTTCTTCATACTCCTCATGTTCCTCGTGTTCGCAATGTAGTTGCTTGAGGCAACTAAATTCTTCATCGGTTAAACTCTGCCGTGGCATGAAGTAGTTGGCATTCTTCTGGATCATCTGCATGCCTTAGTGTTTGGAACACATTTAGTTTTACCTGCTGGTCATTCACCCTCATTGTGAGTTCTCCCTTTTCAACATCAATCAAAGTTCTCCCTGTCGCTAGGAATGGTCTCCCGAGAATGATAGGTGCATGCTCATCTGCTTCACAATCCAAAATAATAAAGTCAGCGGAAAAATGAATTTATCAACTTTTACCAAGATGTCCTCGATTTTTTCCTCTCGGATGCACATAGGATCTGGCTTTAGCTGCATCATAATCAAGTAGGTCTTGCCTTCCCGATTCCTAGTTTCGAAAAACCGATTTAGGCATCAAGTTTATGCTGGCCCCTAGGTCGCATAGTGCTTTCCCGACATAGTGATTTCCAATAGAACAGGGTATTGTGAAACTTCCGGGATCCTTCAACTTTGGTGGCATACGATTGTGCAACATTGCCATGCATCCCTCCGTCATGGCAAGAATCGTTTCAAACTCTCCTAGCCTTGTTCTTTTGGACACAATGTCTTTAAGGAACTTGGCATAGTTTGGCATTTGTTCAATTGCTTCCACCAAAGTTGTTGATGTGGACTTGCTTTAGGATATCAAGAAACTTCTTGAATTGGTATTCTTGGTTTTGTCGCTTCAACCTTTGTAGGAATGGTGGTGGAAGTCGGATATCTTCGATCTTCTCATTGGTTTGAAACCTGATTGACGGTATTGCCGGGACATCTGGAGTTGCCGAGGCATTATCAACTGGGGTTGCCGAGGCATGCTTATCGCCAGTTGCCGAGGCGTCATCGGTTGCCGAGGCATGCTTATTGCCGGTTGCCGCCGCAATTCCTGGTTCAGCATCTGAGACTTTGCCGCTAGGTTCGTCTTGATCTTTTTGTGGAGTTTTGTTTGACGAGCGGGTTTGAATCTCTCTAAGTTGTTGGCCACTTCTGGTGGTGATTGCCTTACATTGCTCATGGCCAGTTCCTCTTGCGACTTCAGTATCGCTAGGTAAACCTCCTTGTGGTCTAGTGTTCAGATTTTGAGCAAACTGTCCGACTTGATTTTCCAATGATTTGATTGCCGCCTCTTGGTTTTGCAATCTCATCTCGGTCCTGTTAATAAAAGCATCAGTTCTTTTTATGAAATTACTATTCTCAGCCATATAAGATTCAGTTTTCATCATAAAAGCATTTAGAGAATTTTCCAAAGAACTGGATGTTGTCGGTTGTTGCTGCGGCATCTGTTGCCGTGGCATATTCTGTTGGAATCCCGATGCTTGTGCATTCTGATTGTTCTGGTTTAAAGCATTGTTGGGATTACTCCATGAAAAATTCGGTGCTTCTTCCAAGCTGGATTGTATGTATTTGACATCATGTTGTTGCTCCGATTGTAATTCCCCACATAGAAGCTAGATTCGGATTCTCGCATACATTCGGAAGAATTATGGTTATCGCCACATAACTCACAAAAAAAGAATCCATTACCTTGACTTCATGTGTGTTGTTTGGTTTTTGCATGTTCGACCATTTTGGTTAAAGCGCCAATTGTGCCAAATTGAATCGATGATCCTAGTTCATGTATTGTGGCTTGCGCCTAACTCCTCCTCTTCTAGTAGATGGGAATTGATAGTCATTCTTGGCCAGCCTGTTTAAAATTTGCATTGCTTCTTCCGGCGACTTATCTAGGAGTATGCCGTTTGCCGAGGCGCGTCTAGCATCATCCTTGTTGGTGTATTCACGGCATTGTAAAACATTGTCACTTGAGTCCACACCGAATCCGTGTAAAGGGCATTTGTGTAGAAGTTCTCTATATCGCTCCCAAGCCTCGTACATGGATTCATCATCCGCTGCCGAAAAGAAGTAATGTCGTTCTGAAGCTTATCGCTTAAATTTGTAGGATTAAATCTAGCAAGGAAATCACGACAAAGATCAGTCCAAGATGCTATGGATCCGGCAAGAATGCTATTTAGCCATGCTTTCGCCCTATCCCTCGGTGAATAGGGAATAATCTTAATCGTAAGACATCGGGGTGACTCCGTGTATCTTGAACGAGTTGCAAATCTCAAGGAAAGATTTCGAGATGTTGTCGTGCATCTTCGATTCTTTGAGCCGCCAAATTGACCTATTGTGTTGATCATGTTAAACATTACCGGTTTCAACTCAAAGTGGTCGGCTTCAATTTCGGGTGCGACAACTCCTGGGTTAAGTCCATCAAGATCTTCTTCAAGATAGTCTCGAATAGTTCTGCTTTCGCAAGAATCACTCCTCCTCCCGCTCGAACATCTTGATTAATATTGCCGCCTTGATTTGTCATTGCTTCTCTTATCCTTCGCCTAAGTCTTTGTAAGGTTCGTTCGATTTCTGGATCAAAGGGATATTCTCGTGAAAGTCGGTCTCGCCTGTCATATACCAATGCAAAACCAAAGTTTGTTAGCCCTTTGAATTTTAAACAAGAAAAATAAAAAGAAAGTGCAAGAAAGTAAAATCAAAGTCGCTATTGCCAATCCCGAACGGCGCCAAAAAACTTGTTGCGCTGTAATAAGTGCTACGCAAATGTGCAAGTATACACGCCGCAAGTTATAGTATAAAAGATATCGTCTCCACAGGGATTGGTGCTACTTCAAGAATCTAGTCTCTTGCACTGTAAAAAGTAAAAACACAAGTAAAAGATTATAGAAGTTTAACTAATCTAGAAAGCAAATAAGTAAAAGAAAAAGATGAATTCAATTGAGAGAGATAGGCTAGGTTATCGTGAGTTGAGGTGTGATAGCCGATTGGATTGTCTTGGTAAAAGAGTGCACGGGCAACTCAGTTGCCGTGGCGACTTGCACAACGGGGTTGCCTTGGCAACTAATTGATGGTTGCTTGGGCGACTAGTTGGGCAACTACTTGGGCGACTGGGCAGCAACTTCAAGGTTCGGCGGAGCGTTCTTCAATGGTTTCTTCTTATCCCTAAGTCGAAACTCTAGCTACTTGTGCATGCCTTGATAATACATCCCTGCGTGAATCAAGGGTGAACAACAACCAATCTTGCGCTCCTCTTAGCCGTTGAAATCCTTAACTTATTCCTAAGCCGGATTAATCTTCACCATCATTGGATTGAATAAAGATCATATTCATTCGTTTCTTGAATCTAACTCTCCCGATATTAGATAAATGGATGAAATCACGAGATCCTCTCCTAATTCACTCGCAAACAATAATAAGAATCAAGAATGAATAAACCTTGAAATAGAAAAGTGCAAACTCTTATTACCTAAACAAAAACCAATAGTTTCTCACAACCACAAAACACAATAACCATAGCCAAGTAAATTTAGTTCATGGCTAGGTTCCAAAGAAACACAAGATAAGCAATCCCTAGCATGAACCCAATCGAACAAGGAAGAAAAGATGAAGCTTGTCGAAAATCCCTTGCCCTAGATGCTTGCCGAAAATTCCCCTTGCTTCCTCTCTTGGAGTTGTCGAAATTCCCTCTTGCTCTCCCCCCTTGGAATTGTCGAAATCTCCTTGATATTTATAGGGCTAGGCCAAAGTCCTTCTTTGAGGAGGAGTTTGAGTTGGAATTAAATTATCTTTAAAGAATATAATTCTTTATTATAATTTTATTCCTATTAGAACTTCTCCTATCCTCTTGGAATTTAATTCTTCTTTAATCTCTGCATGGCAATCAAATTCCTTTGGGCTTGGACCTTGCTCCATGTCATCTTGGGCTTGTAAAGTCATGGATTTCGACATCCATATTGCCTTTGGTTTTTGTCGACAAATGCCATGGCAACTGGCTCGGCGTCTCCTTCATGCACTGCCCTGGCAACTAGCTCGGCATATCCTTCATGCATTGCCCTGGCAACTAGCTCGGCATTGCTTTGGCAAGTGATCCTGCACATACACACAAAAACACACCAAAGCAGCATCTATTTCCACAAAAATCACCAAGTTATGTAATCAAGCTCAACGATTGAAGGAAACATGGATTAATGCATGAATGGCTAACTATGCAACTAATATGAGCCTAAGTCTAACAATAATATGAGTAAAAAGGGTAAGAAAAATAGTACTTTTGAACACTTATCAATGCTCCTAATCCTAGGGATGCCTAACTATATATATGATGCATGAGTGTCAATATTCTGGTGCGTCTGCTTCCGCAATCAGTCAATCTCGACTCCCAGCTTACTTGCTCATCTTTTTTCTTCTTCTAGTGGCAGTACCCTATCTCACTGTCGGGTTCAACCATTTCAGTCCTTTTTCTGAGTTTCTGGTTCGAAGTTCTAAAGTGCCCTTTTAGATTTTCGCTTTAGAGTTTTTTGAGGTGCCCTTGCGGGTTTTCACCTGGGAGATTGTTGTGGTTGTCTTGAATACTTTCTCAGACAAGTGTGAGTGGTGCATGACAATGGTTATCCTATTCTGATGTTCAAAGTTTTCACTTCATCGTGCCTCAACATACATCATGTGGGAAACTTGAGATCAAACGTTAATTCTGTTTCCTAATCATCTGCATTCTAAGGGTTAGATCATAATAATGCTCAGAAATCTTTTGCTTATCATAAGTCTATGTTAACCTGTTTGCATGATGTTTATGAAAATGATGAGGAAACAATGAATGGAGGGCACAAAAATATGATTTTATTACCATTAAGGACTTGGAACAGTTTTAGAAAAGTCATGGCAAACATGAGGAAAAGAGAAAGCAGAATATGAAATACAAAACCCCAAATATCCACTGTATGAATGATGCTTGATCCTGTCAACCGAAACAGAATCTTTGCCTAGAGCTCCTTCTTCTGGTGCCCGTAGGGATAATTCTACTTGTCGGAGGCCCAATCTCAAAATTTTATCCGAGTCGCCCTTATTAACGGGTTTTCAACTCATATCCTTCATTTGCCTCAAGATGCCATTTTTTGGGTTTTCGCCTCGAGCTCTCCCTTCCTTTTTTCTTTTTTTTTCAAATGAAACACCTTTTCAGGTTTTTGCCTTATTTCTTTCATCATTTTTCATTTTCATGCTTCTTTTTTTTTCAAACATAGTACTTCTTAACTGAATCAGAATTCACGAGATTTTTCAATTCTTCTCTATCCATTTCAGTTAAAATCAACGCTCCTCCCAAAAAAGCCTTCTTGACAACATATGGCCCTTCCCAGTTAGGCATCCACTTTCCTTGAGAATCTTTCTGAACTGGGAGAATATTCTTAAGCACCAGATCTCCCTCTCGTAACTCTCTCGGGCGTACTTTCTTATCATATGCCTACATCATTCGTCTTTGGTACATTTGACCATGGCAGATGGCTTTCAGCCTCTTTTCTTCGATGAGATTTAACTAGTTAAACCTGGTTTGCACCCATTCTTACTCATCCAGCTTCACTTCATTCAGAACCGTAGTGATGAAATCTCAACCTCAATGGGTAGTACCGCCTATGTACTGTAAACTAGAGAATAGGGCGTTACCCTTATTGATGTGCGAACAGATGTCTGGTAGGCGAACAGAGCTAATGGGAACTTCTCATGCCAATCTTTGTAGGTGTCAGTTGTCTTCGCAATGATTTTCTTTATGTTATTATTTATTGCTTCTACTGCCCCATTCATTTTAGGGCGGTAAGTTGTGGAGTTATGGTGTGTTATTTTGAATTGGTTACACACCTCAGTCATCAATTTGTTATTCAGATTGGAAGTGTTGTCGGTGATGATCCTTTCTGGCAATCCATATCGACAAATGATCTCCTTCTTCAAGAACTTGTATACCGTTGGAAGCCTTCAGATGAATCTATCCAATGACATCCATTCCCTATGCTTCAAACGGCCAAGGCGAATTCATGGTGTGTAAAGGTAAAGGAGGAGCATGGATCTTGTCGGCATATATTTGACACTTGTGGCACTTTCTGGCATAATCGATGCAATCTCCCTCCATAGTCGACCAGAAATAGCCATATCTCATGATTTTTTGGGCTATTGACAGACCATTGGCGTGTGTTCCACACACACCATCAAGCACTTCCGTCAAAATTTCCTTTTTCCTCCCGGGCATCTACACATCTCATCATCATTTTATCATGGTCTCTTTTGTATATAATCTCCCCGTCCAAGACATATCTCGTTGCCATCCTTCTGAGTGTTTTTCTATCATTTTCGTTTGCCCCTTCGGGATACTTTTGAAACTTGATATATTGCAAGATATCGTAGTACCAAGGGTTGCCATCTATTTCTTCTTGTACATTACAACAGTGAGCAGGCCTCTCGAAAGTCTGTATCTCAATTGGCTTCATTTTCTCTTTCATAGTTGCTCTGAACATGGAGGCCAATGTTGCCAAGGCGTCTGCCATCTGGTTGTCCTCTCTAGGAAGGTAGGTGAAACTGATCTTCTCAAATTCTTTAACAAGCTCTCGGATCAACTCATAATACTTGACCAGCTTCGGATCCCTAGTTTCCCATTCTCCCCACAACTAATAGATCACTAAGGAGGAATCTCCGAATACTCGAAGTTCTTTAATCTTTCTTTCAATGGATGCATTTAGTCCCATGACACAGGCTTCATATTCGGCTATGTTGTTAGTGTAGAATAATTCTAGTCTACTGTGAAGGGATAGTAGACAACTTCTGGAGAAATTAGCATAGTCCGTATTCCATTACCAAGGGCATTGGAGGCTCCATCGAAGTAAAGCTTCTACGAGCCGTCATTTGAAACATCTTCCGTAGTGGTAATGCACATCAAGTCCTCATATGGGAAATTGAAGTTCAATGATTCATAATCATCTGAAATGCGGCTAGCTAAGAAATCCGCTATAGCACTTCCTTTCATAGCTTTTTGGCTCACATATTCAATGTCAAACTCAGATAACAACATCTACCAGTGGGCCATCCTCCCTGTTAATGCTGGTGCTTCCATTAGAAACTTCAAGGGGTTCAATTTGGATATCAATCAGGTGGTATAGCATAGCATGTACTGCCTATGCCTTTTGGTAGCCCAAAACAAAGCACAACATAGCTTCTGAATTTGCAGGTACTGTGCTTCGCAATCGGTGAACTTCTTGCTTAGGTAGTAGATGGCTCTTTCTTTCTTTCCAGACTCATCATGTTGGCCCAACACGCAACCATCGAGTTTTCAAAAACTATCAAGTAAAGGATCAAGGGTCTGTTCGGTACTAGTGCGACTAAAATTGGAGCATTCGTCAGATACTTCTTGATCTTCTCTAGAGCTTCTTAGCATTCTTCATCCAAGACCCCTGGGTTATCTTCCGAAGTAGTCTGAAAATAGGGTCACACTTATCTGTCAATTGAGAGATGAAACGGGGAATATAGTTTAACCTTCCCAGGAAACCTCGAATTTCCTTCTGAGTATGAGGCGACGGAAGGTCTTGGATAGCTTTCACTTTTTTTGGATCGATCTCAATCCCTTTTTTGCTCACTACAAACCCCAAGAGTTTTCCATATGTGACTACGAATGTGCATTTAGCCAGATTGAGCTTCAGCTGATACTTTCATAGTATTTGGAATAGCTTTATCAAATTTTAGAGGTGCTCTTCCTCGGTTTGGGACTTAGCGATCAATCATCCACGTATACTTCTATCTCTTTGTGCATCATATCATGGAAAAGTGTCACCATCACTCTTTGATAAGTTGCCTCTGCTTTCTTAAGTCTGAAAGGCATCACCTTGTAACAAAATGTGCCCCACATGGTTACAAATGTAGTCTTCTCAATGTCTTCTTGGTCCATCTTTATCTGGTTGTATCCTGAGAAACCATCCATGAACGAGAACCACGAGTGTCCCGCAGTATTGTCAACCAACGTGTCAATATGTGGCAAAGGGAAGTTGTCTTGCTCGATTGAGATCCCTGTAATCTACACACATGCAGACCTTCCCCTCATTCTTTGGCACCGGTACGATGTTTGCAACCCATTCAGGGTATTTGGCAACTTCCAGGAAGCCAACATCAAACTGTTTTTTTACCTTCTCTTTGATCTTTAACAGCATGTCAGGTGTCATTCTTCTGAGATTTTGCTAGATTGGTTTGCATTCTGGCCTCGTTGGCAGCTTGTGAACCACTATGTATGTATTCAACCCCAGCATATCTTGATGAGTCCAAGCAAAGACGTCCTTGAACTCTTGGAGCATGGCTATCAGTTCACGCCTAGTTTCTGAGGAAAATGTAATCCCGATTTTTACTTTTTTTTCTCTCCTCATCAGTTCCCAAGTTCACAAATTCTATTTCTTCTTGGTGGGCGCGATTTGCCTTTCTTCTTTGGCCATCATCCTTACTAACTCTTCAGGGGCCTCGCATTCTGCCTCGTCGTCCTCTTTTTCAATTTCTGCCAAGACCTTGGGGCAATCAAAATCTACCTCAGGATTGGATTCAAAATCATTCACTTGTCATCCCGGGGAAACTCTTGATAACTGGAGCTACGTTGATCTACCTGTAGTCTTTAAGGCCAGATCAGAGTAATGCTCTGAATTAACCCTTTTTGTTTGCAATGAAAAGATGTATTCCCTATATTCTCAAATGGCAAACATTTCATTTACTTCATTCATTCATTTTTATTCATATCCATTCACTTCATTTAAAACCATTCTCTTCCCAATACATTTGTTCTCATTTCATGCATGGTCCCCATAATTAACTGTATGGCGGATGCTGGTCAACACGTTGTTGCCATTGTCATCTTCAGCTATCATGTTGATGGGCATCCCTTCATGTGATTCACTGAACATCTCCTTCTGATTAAGTATGTCATTTTCTCTAATTGCTTTCTCAACTTTCTGTCCTGTACGGTCGAATCCTCTAGAGACAAAAATATCCTTTACATGAGGGAAAGACATCGGTCTCCACGGAATGTCTTCTCCCTTGAGTCTAGCTCTCCTTTGTTCTTCCTTCCTTCTATACTCCTCCCTCCTCTGTTGAACACTTGGTTTGTAGCCAAGCCCGAAATGATCTTTCTTGGAGATGACGTTTCTGGCTCATAGGCTTCCTTGTAATCTCCTTCCTAGCCCCCTTCCTACTTTGGCTCCTCGGCCCAAAGTTTCAGAAATGGTCATCTTGGTACAGTTAGACAACCTAGGACTGGGGATCCGATTACCTTTCGTAATAAATGTAGCGTTTACAAGTTCCAATGCTCGAAAAGAACATTCTGCAGCATCTTCGTCGTTCTAGATGTAGGGGGCATCTAAGGTTACCGAGGTGATGATCTCCTGCTCAACTTCCACAGTGACCAATTTGCCTTCGATCACAAACTTCAATTTCTGATGGAGTGATGAAGGAATAGCTCCTGCAGAGTGGATCCATGGTTTTCCCAATAAGCAACTGTAGGTTGGCTTTATGTCCATCACCACGAAGTCGATCGTGTACTCGGTCGGCCCGATCAACAATGGTACTTTAATTTTTCCAGTGTTTCCCTTTAAGTACCGTCAAATGCTCTCACGGAGTTATGACAGGGTTTCATATGGGAATCATCTACCGGCAGCTTTTGGAGGGTCACCATCGGTAGTACATTTAATGCTGACCCATTATCAATCAATACTCCTGGTAACACATACCCCTTGCAGTGGGTCGTGATGTTGAGAGCCCTAGTGGACCCCATACCTCCTTTTGGGATCTCATCATCGCTAAATGTGATGTGGTTGTATGCAGTGATGTGCCCCACTATTCTGTCCAGTTTAGACACAGAAATGTCACTGGGTACAAATGTTTGATTCAGCACCTTTAATAATGCCTCACGATGCTTTTCAGAACTTAAAAGTAGCTCCAACACTGTAATCCTTGCTGGTTGCTTTCGTAGTTGTTCTACTACACTGTATTCAATGTGCCTCATGAACTTTAGAAACTTTTATACCTGAGCCTCAATTGCCGGCTCATTTATCTTCGGAGGGGGCTCCTCACCAAATATCTTAGCAGGACTAGTTGATGTACCTTTTTCTTTATTCTTCGCAGCCTCAGCAGATTTCAAAGTTTTCGAAGAGTAGCATATGTCGCTCCTCGTGAAGTGGCCTACTTTGCTGATACTTTCATCCTTCTTTATTTGCCCATCCTCCTGTGTTGGCTCTTTTTTACCATTTGTTCCTTCTCCTCACGAGGTTCCGGCTTTTCTGGCATGGTCACGTTAGTGGCATAATTCCAAGGAGTTCACCGCATGTCTTTAAACGGAAAGGGGGCAGGTGCTGAGATGATGACTTTAGGGACCATCTTTGCAACTTCTCCTTGAGATGAACTTGTTCCTTCTGCTCTGGCATAAATGACAAAGGGTATGTCTACTCCATATTTGATGTTGGGGCTTTCTGACGCGCATACATCTAACCCCTTCCTTCCCGCAGCCTCATCGAAGAACTCTATCTTCTCACTGTCCATTAGCTGTTGAATCAACCTCCTGAATTCTTCACATTGCTTGATGTCATGCCCTCCATCTTGGTGGAACTCGCAATAAGCTCTGTATCCCTTCTGTACCACTATCATGCCTCGGTCAATCAAGCGAACCATGCATAACTGTTGGAACACCCATCGCAAGGGAGACTTGACTTCTGCCACATCCTCCTTAGGCTTCCTGGCAGAGTACTCCTTGATAGTGTTTACTCCGTGGTTCTCATGATTAGGCAACGAGTTAGCAGCCACATTCGGTTCCTCAAATTTCAATACCCTAGAATTAATCAAACTCTACACGAGCTTCTTTAATGCGAGGTAATTTTCCGTGGGATGACCAGAGGCACCGCCATGATAATCGCAATGTGCGTTCGGATCATACCATGACGGAAATGAAGGTTTGAACAGAGTAACTTAGTATGGGCGGACCAAATCAGCTTTGTGCAGCTGAGAGTAAAGCTCGGAGTATGAAACTGGCAACGAAGTAAAGGATGTTTTTCTTTTGTTCTTTTCTCGGAGATTTCCCTTCTCTTTGGTTTATGTTTTGAATCTTCCCCGTAGATGTTTGCGGCTGCGAGACCGTAAAGTTCTTCAGAGCAGTGTAATTACTCGTATTGTTTACTTCATTCTCTCTCTTCTTGTTGTACTTCTAAGAGTTATCTCCGCTATCAATTCTGCCGCTCTTGATTGCCAACTCGAGAGACTCTCTGGTTCTGATCAAATCGGAAAAACTCTGAGTTGTATTATTGATGAAGCGATCAAACAATGTTCCCTTTAGAGTATTCACAAACAGGGGCGTGATCTCGTGCTCAGGAATTAGTGGCTGGATCTGAGCGGCCACCTTTCGCCACCTCTGGGCGTACTGACGCAGACTCTTGTTGGACTTTTGTCCCATATTTTCTAACATGATCATGCTGGGGGTCATATCTGTCACATGTTTGTATTGTTCAATGAATGCCTTCGAAAGGTCTTTCCAGGTCTTGATGTTTACCCGGCTTAATTGGGTGTACCACCGGGTTGCTGCTCCAGTCAGACTATCTTGGAAACATTGGATCAAAAGTTTTTCATCCTTAACGTAGGCTACCATCTTCCGACAATACATGGTCACATATGTGGAACGACATGTAGTTCCATCATACTTATCAAACTCTGGAGTTTTGAATTTTTGCGGTAGCACAAGGCCGGATACCAGGCTCAGATCATTGGCCTTATTCCCTGGTTCATTTGTGGTTTGTAGTGCTCTGAGTTTCTCCTCCATAAGGTGAAACCTTTCCTCCCACTTCTTCTCTACCTCTATTCTAATTTTCTCGACCAAATTCAGATCCGACACCGCTTTTTCGTAGAATGCCTCTGCATTAATGGGTTGGTTTTCGGATGCTCTTGCCTGAAGACTGGCAGATATCCCAACAGGGTCAATCTATACTCTTCTCACTGGACTTGGCTTCTTTGGTTGAACCTTAATATGAGATGCGGTACCTTCTGGATCCTGGGTGACTTCGTCTTCAATCTTTCCTTTCCCAAGGCTTTTTGCCAGCAATGTAGTTATGTCGGACACTATCGCAACTTGTGATTGAGTGATCTGATTGCTGAGGCTCTTTTTGGCTTCATCAAAACGCACTTCCAAATCTTTATGCCCCTTTTCTAAACTGACTATCCTGTCCTCCATCAATTTTCTTTGGAATTGAGTAAAGTATGGATGCTGAATGGTTGCGGCTTATATGGTAGTTTAACTGCCACAATATTTACACTATTAATATTTTTGAAAAGAAAGATGAATGCATGTATAATGATGCAAATGTCATGATGCAATGCAAAAATGTATGCCAATAAAGGTATTGACTCCGTTGGTAATCACCCTTTTGAACTACTTTCATAGGAATTAAAGGGTCCAGATTACAAAATATCAAATAAGAGTTCTACACATAAGCCCTAGCTCTATCTCCTAACTTCTCGATAGCCCTGAGCAGCTTGATGAACCTAGGTTCTTCTTTCATATCCAAGGTTATGAAAGGTTGAAGAGCTTCGGCAGCTAAGCCATTCACGTGTCCTGCAACTCGTCGTATGTCTACCATCAGGGTTGTGTAATACTGGTCTCTGTCTTGAGTCATCTAGGAGGCATCAAAAAGTCTTTGCCGCCAATAATTGTCTCCACCTGCTGCAGCTTCTTCAAATACCCTAATTTTCCCCATGTAATCCTGAACGGTTGCCTCGAGTGACTCGATCCGGGACTGTAACATACCAATTTCACGCTCCATTTTTTATAGTTCGATGAAGCCATTCCTCTGACGATAGGCCTGAAAAGAATGTTCTAACTCTATTAATCTCCCCTTTAACTCGGCGTTCTAATCTTGTCTCTAATTCAGGCTTTGAACGGTGTCATTGTACAAGTTCTACATCTCCAGTAGTCTATTCCTGCTCCTCATGGATTTCCTCTTCAAACGACAGTATTTTCTCTTTTGTAGATGATTGCTTGTTTGCCTTTGTCGATCTCTTTCCTAGTTTTTTTCTTTCTCTAGGTTAATGGCGTCCCTGAATGACCGTCTTTCACTCTCGATGGCTAACTTACAACTTTCTACCTCTTTCTCGATTGCTCGTTTTCCCTTCTCCCGTTCTTCTTCAACTAAACGCATACCATTCATCATTTCCTTCTTGACGACTAGGAATTAGCTTCGGCCAGCGTTCTGCACCTTTGTGTGGAGCTGGAGAGTATTTTTCTGGTAAAGGGAATTCTTCTCACTTAGATCTGCATTGAGCTTCTTCAGTTGCCTGATGGTCTCATCTCATTCGTTGACCTCTAAACTTGTCTTGTAGAGCTCATCCATATGCTGAGTTTGTAGAGCCTCCATCTTGTTCTTGACCTCTTCGAATTCACTTCACAAAATATCAGCCTCAGACGATACTATCCTCATATGTTCCTCCAGTGACATGGTTGGTCCTTGGTCGGGTTCTGGAATCTTATCATTAACCCTCAAGCGCCTCCAAAGAACGTAATCTGGGGTGATCATGGGCTCGGTATCTCCTTCTGCCCTGATATGGTAACAGTGATCCTAAGCTCTCATGATGGTCTGAACCTTCGTCCTGAACTCGCCCTTGAAAGGAAACTCACTTTGACTTAGACTGATGGTGACGGGGATGAACTATCGCGATCCGAACTGTTGAGACACCAAAAGTGGCTAACCCTGCCGAGCCACGGAACTCTCTACACTATAGCCCTAACATAATCAGCTAGTCATAATCTCCGCAGCCGTGCAAGAAGTGGCTAACCCTGCCGAGCCACATAACTCTCCACACTATGTCTCCGTCTTGAATGATCTTAAAGATCCGGGTCTATTTCTCCTTCTTCAAGTCTTCTCGCCATTCATTTGATAAGTACTCTCGCAAAGGTGAAAAGTCTCGGAACAGTACTCCTGGTAAAACCCTGTCGGTGTCTTCCACATGTGGCTCAGGATCCAAACCTGTAGTAATTGCACACACCCTCTGAAACATCCTTCTTCATGTTTTCGGCTCGTATTCGAAGAAATAAAGGTTTCAGTCAAAATGGCCGGTACTGGATTCGCCTTCTGTTTCATTCGCTCAAATAGGTGTAGAATGGCTACATCGATGTTTCCAAGAACCCTCGAAAAGATAACCAAACCATATATTCCTTAGGCAAATAGGTCCATCTTCTTTACCTCATCTGGGTGCGGCGGTATGATGTCTCGGATACTTTCCCAAGCAAAGGTTAGGTTGTCTCCTCGAACTTGGATCAGTCTATTAACCCAATCGTCGCTCATCCAGGCAAACATTTTGAACTTCGAAGAGTAATTCTGGTTCCTCGGCGGCTTTGTGTAGATCCAATCTTTCTGGACGCTCTTTTGATTAAGTAGGGCAGTGTATTCCTCCATTGTAGGCATCATATCTTGCCCGTTGAAAGTGAAGCAGCAAAAAGCAGATTCCAGAACTGGAAGATGGCTCAGAGTAAAGGTTGGTTGACCCGGACATACATCAACTGTGCTATGTCGCCGTAACTATCACAAAATAAGTCTTGTAGTCTTCGATCCCATCCTTCCCAAATCCTTGTAAGATCCCATAAGTCATTCTGTTGGAGACTTACGTAGGTGTACCCTGCTACTATGCGCTTGTTCGGTAAACTGTTGCCTTGAGTCCTCTGATTTACTTCTGACCAGTGTCGGATGGCTAAGTTGAGTTCTTCCATCTTAAGATACGTTTTTCCATGATGAAAGATTTTCTGATTGGGCAAACCACTTGATCCAGTACCTTTATGTAATGCAAATGCAATGATATATGCAAAAAAGAAAGCAAAACGAAAAAGAAAATGAGTTAGTATCGGGTAAAATAAATAAATAAATACATAAACAAAAAGGGCAAATTAAATAAAGTAAACACAAAAACAATCTTATTTACATCCCGTCTAAAAACACCTAGGTTATCCGCATGGTTCTAAAATGGTGGGTTTTCTATATTCTCTACATCCAGTGTTGGTGCTAGGAGGTACCCGAACTGTCCTTGTTGTCCCCTACTAAGAGTAGCAAGGCCCCCGATCATCACTCATTATAGGCTCCTTTCAACCAGGTTCAATTCAAGGGAACCCATTCGCTTATGCCCCTAAGAAGGAACAATATCCTCACGAAAGCATAAGGTACTCGAGCCCCGAAGGTAGTTTGGCTAGGCCCATACGAAGGAACGATATCCTCACGAAAGCACTAGCGTTTCCCCCCACTTAAAAGGACGGGTTTATATGACAAATTTAAAATGCGTTAAAATAAACGCGCACTTACAACCGAATTTTAGTTTAATAGTCACTTTAATCCGGAACTTCCAATATTAGCAAAGTGGTAATTATTTTGAAAAAGCTCGACTCTCTTTTTTGTTTTTGAAAAACAAAAGATGTTGTCCCCAGCAGAGTCGCCATCTATAGCGATGTCCCCCTTTCTACGTTCAAAAACGAGGTTTTATGGTGTTTGCGGGTCTTTCGGGTTTTTAAAAATCTTCCGTAGGGTTGTAGAAAAAAAATGTATTATTTTAAAAATAGAGTCGCCACCGGCCACTGAAGTGGGCCAGACACCATAAAACCAGAGATTTGAAAACTGTTGGGTTCGGGAGTCGGTTACGGATGGGGAAGGATTAACACCCCCACACTGCCCAACTTTATTAATATTAAACTTTCCGAATTAAAGTGACGATTAAATTAAAATTTGGTTATAAGTGCGAGTAGATTTTAAAGGTCCCGTTATTCGAGAGTAAACTGATAAACCACTATCACTACGCTTGATACTGGCTTCGTTTACGCTCGAATAAAAGACACCACATTGATAAATAATATTCCATTATGCAAACTTACAGCGAATTAAATAAATATAAAAATAACATTCACATTGACATGATATTAAAAAACATAAAGTATGAATATTACAAAATTAAGCAAAAATAACTAAATGCATGAACAAAAACATATCATAATAATACAAGAAACAAAATAAAGACATGAGCAAGAAAAAACATGCTTCCAAAACTAGATTAATTAACCCTAACATGCTTAAACACATTAAAATGACCCACAACTGTAACATATGCATGACATAAAGGTAATATGATATTAAACTAATTAAATCTAAGCAACATGCTAAAAAAAACTAATATTTAACATAAGATGCAACTTAAAATAAAATAAAACATGACATTAATAAACAACAAATATCACCCATTTTGACTTATAATCTAAAATTCAAAACAAAAAAGAAACATAATAGAACACATGTATGCATGATAAACAACTAAACTAAGCATGATTAATTAATAAAACACCAATGTCATGATAATACATTAAAACTTAACATAAGACATATTCTATTCACACATCAAAAATAAAAATAAAAAACAATACGTCATGTAAAAACACACCAACATATGGCCTAAAAAAACAAAAAGGGATATGGAAATTTATGTTAACATACAAAAACATGCTACATGCAAAGAAACTAAGACAACACCTAAAACATACATATATACAATGAACAAATGAATCAAAACACAAAAAGCACGATATCACAAATAAATACAAAACGATCGAAAAGCATGCTAGCATACGGACATGGTATACAAAATAAACTAAAACATAGTATATAAAATAAACATGCATGTAAACATGAATAAATAAATTAAAACATAAAAGCATGATATAAAAACATGAAGTCCAAGGAAGACATATATATAAAAAAACATGAAATAAAAAGGGCGATATAAACATGCCAATAAAAACAAAAAAACATAAATATTTGAATCTTGCTAAGGGACTGAAACGGAATGAAATGAAAACAGAATAACAAAAATTAAAGCGATAAATACACAACTTTGGGATGAAATTGAAAACCGAACGAAACTTAAAAGGATTAAACTTGTAATAAAATGTGACAAGCTCGGTTTGAAAAATCTCAAAACGCATAAGGATTAAAGACATGATTTTACCATTTAAAATTGATTCGGTTTAATTTGGGGATTAAATCGAAAGAAGGTAAAAGGAGGGGAGGACCAAACCTGCTATTAGACCAAAGGGCAGACTCATTTTTAAATTAATCAAAACGCGTAGGGGTGGGATTAAAGAAGGGTTTTACCCATTTTTATTTAATAAAATCTATAAAACATACCCTCAGGCCACTGTTTTGAATCTTTGGCTTAAAAAAATCTAACCCTAAAAAATCACCCCCATTCCCTCTATTTCCAAACTGAAACTGAAACCCCAACATTCAAAACCCTTTTCACAGCCGCCATACTTCTTCGGTCTCGGCGAGGCTTGGCAATATCGGCCACCTTAAGCCATCATCGACCACCACCCAACCGGTGCAAAGTAAACCCCTGTAAACCCTTCTACTATGTACCCAAAAGACTAGACTCTTTACTGTTTCAAAATGAAAAATAAACCCCTCAAATGGCTCACCCTTTTTAGGTTTTGTTGCCGGCTAGAAGGGTGTTTTTGACTCAGGTAAAATCTTTTCTTTGTTTCCCTTTTTTAAGTTCTGTTCCTTTCGTTTACATGCATGCTTGAAAAAAAAAAGAGAAAGGAGATTACCAATAGAAACTTGTGTTTTTTTATTTCTGTATTTTCAAAATTGGAGGATGGTGTCTTACAATTTTGGGTTGGATTCCATATATCTCTAAGTTCTCTGATAAATATTTTTGTAACCTAATACATAAAATCACATATATTTTGATAACTGACAAATTTTCCTCCTTTTTTTGTGTTTTCTGGCAACTCTGGCGCGGTGGTTGGATAACCGGTATGGTGGAGGCATGGTGGAGGTGACTCGTTCGGTCAGATTTGTTTCTGGCCATTGGATCAGATCTGATCCAACGGCTGGGATGCCTTGCTGCATGGATGGCCTGGATTCAATCTGGAAAATGGTGGGAACACACGATATGAAGCCACGTGGCACCTTGAAACTCGAGGAGTCATGTGCGTGTGATGCACGCGCGCATGGGGAGCCGAAAGGCTCGCTCGTGCATCCATGCGGCCAGCTGGAAGGGCGCTCTCCTTTGATCGTGGCCGTTGGATCTGAATTAGATCCAACAGTTCTTGGCTGACTGCGCACAACAAAAGATTAGGGTTAGATTTTTAGGGCTTAGTTAAGTCTAGGTTTGGGTTTGGCCGGTTGGGCCCTGTATTATTATTATTTTGGGGTTTGTAATATATATATTGGACTTGGACTGTTAAATTTTTTTCTTTTGGGTTTTAATATATTTGGGTTGTATATGTTGTGAATTTTACTTTAAATTAGTCCAATAATAATATTAATATTAGTAACAATAACAATAATAATAATAATCATACGCACACACATACAAACATACATGAAAACTACATATATCACATACACATATTTGGATACTCTTATGTAGGACATACATAATTAATACAAATACACACATCAGTTAATATACATGCTAACATACGTGACCAAATACACCATACTAATTACTAATGCATACATAACATGACATATATACCATACATACATTTACACCCATCACACACATAGTTTACATACACATTAATCAAACATATATAATAAACACATAATATAATATGTATACATGCAATATATTAATTATTAAACTGACTAATATATTAATATGGTAATTACAAACCTGATAAAAATGAGTGATTACACACTCCCCAAAACTTCACCACATGTTTGAGGAAAAGACAAGTTGCCTCCTCTACTGGGCACACCTAGGATGTTGGTATGAACGTCCCATAATTCAAAAACCTGTCAACCACAACCATTA
Source organism: Hibiscus mutabilis (assembly GCA_019671005.1). Taxonomy (NCBI): domain Eukaryota; kingdom Viridiplantae; phylum Streptophyta; class Magnoliopsida; order Malvales; family Malvaceae; genus Hibiscus; species Hibiscus mutabilis. Next base: position 33,160,533 of record CM033722.1, read on the forward strand.
TACTACATAGGCCATTAGTGTTAGGAAAACCAACAATAAAATCCATAGAAACACTTTCCCATGGTCGCTCGGGTATGGGCAACGACTGCAACTGTCCTGCTGGTTTCTTTATCTCTATCTTGTCTTGTTCGTAGATGAGACAAGTATTTACATAAGACTCTATGTCTTCTCCCATGCGTGGCCATTACTAGTGCTCGACAATTAAGGTTAAAGTGTGGTTCATCCCTGGATGGGTAGCCTACTTGGGAACATGACACTCTTTCATGAGTTCCTTGCGCAACGCCTCGAACTGAGGCACATAAAGACGATGTCCTCGAGCATACAAGTCCCCCTCAAACCAAAACTTTGTAGTTTTAACTTCCTTGGCATAATAGATCAACATTTTGGCCGTTGGGTCATGTGACAACCCTCATTGATGCGCTCCAATAATTTCCCTATTGGCAAGCTAACAAACTCCATGTTATACCTTCGGCTTAAGGTATCAGCAACGGAATTCACTTTCCCTAGCTTGTACTTCATGGAAAAATCAAATTCTGCAATAAATTACTACAAATGGACCTACCTGGGAGACAACTTCTTTTTGGTTAGAAAGTAACAATTGGCAATATTATTAGTAAATACGACAAACCTGGACCCAAGTATGTGATGCCTCCATGTGCGCAAACAGTGCACTACCACAATCATTTTTTTCTCATGGACCATGTACTTCCTCTCGGTTTCATTGAGCTTTCTGTTTTCAAATTCAACTTGATGCGATCATAATCCACCAACTACTATTGTTCAGTACACTTTTATCATTGTTCACAAGGATGAAAGACGAGGTAGTTTTTACTATCTTTCTTTATACTTATATAAAGCACTCATTTTTATTATTCATAATTATGCATGCTAGTATCATCCTAGTTAAATATAACATTCATATCAGTTATGCTTATGTTAGGGCTATACATTATGTATTCGGATATTATAATGTATTCCCATTCATAATACCTTATACTTTGCATATTAAGTGATGATCATGCATCCATAGTTATATAACCACATCTTTACTTTAAAGTTTAGTTTACATCTTTAATTCCATTTTAAAGTATTCATTTATGTTGTTTGTTTAGTTTTAAGGTTATGCACAACTCACATAGACAAAAAGGACAACTCACCTTAGCTCAATCAATCTGGTATAAGTTAATAATCTCCAACCACCTTCAATTAGCTCAATAAGGCACAAGGACTTAAAATGAGAGCTATAATAGATCGAAGGCAGCTCGTGGGCAAGGATAGCAGCTCAGAGGAGCTCAATCAAAAAGATGAAGTTTGTTCAGCTGAAAAACTAGGTCAACTCATCTCGATCAGCTAGGAAGCTAGCTCGACCAGCTCAGCTCAAGCTTGCTATGGCAACTCAACACCCAAGGGACATGTTCCCTCCCAATAGACATGCCCCTTAACTTTGGAGGATACTCAAATGGCGCCCAATACTTGGAGGGAAAGCATTAAATAGGAGGCAATACTATTTTGGAGGAAGACACAACATGGCCAAATAATTAGAATGCATTTGGAGGGAGACACAAGTCATGGACAAATAGATAGAGGCCTTTTCAGCCAAACCCCTTTGTAAACTATAAATAGGCCATTCTATGGCATTTATAACAGAACTCATTTCTTTCAATATATATCATTTTGCGAGGTTTCACCCAAACTTTGTTCTTTTTAAAACTTTATTGGCTTATCAGACATTCTGCTTGTGGCGTCATCCTTTCTTTGGTTGTTCGGGTTCCTAGTTCTCTAACTAGTGGCTCCAAGTCCTAATGGTTGAAGATCATTTAAGGTTTAGGTCTATCCTCTTTAGTATAGGTTTTTTCTTGATCCGAAACTACCATATCCATCTTTTCATCACCCTAAACAACACTTAACACCCTTTTCATTCCTTTCACCATATTCAAAACCTTCACCATCCTTATCAAACCATTTCCATTCTTTCACCTATCTTCCTACACACCACGCCCATACTTATCATCCTTAAACCATTTCATCATTCTTCTTATTAGCATTCAGAATCACTTGCTTACTTTGCATTATATGGTTGAGAACAATCAAAGCAAGCACTCTTCAACAACAACGGGAGTGGGAGCATATCATATGGTAATCATAACTTTAGCAGAATCAAGTAAGTGTATATCTTTGTGATTTCATTTTTGTATAAAAAAAGAGAAATTCAAAAAGTACAAAAAAGAAGCAAAAGAATTCCTTTTTCATCATCTTCTTAAGGAATTCAAAAAGATAAAAAAAAGAAAAATCAAAAAAGAAAGAAACACAAAGTGAAGGCAAGACAAACAATCGATCTCGAAGAAGTACATCAAGGCTTGATTGTTTCTCAAACAGGTTGTATGAAAGTTTTGTGGTAAAGAATCACCTCTTTTCTTTCTTTCTTCTACTTCTATTATAAGCCTACCCTTTTATCATCTTTATATTACCCTATTTCCTACCCTAACACCATTTTGTAGCATAGGCCCTAAGATAAGAGTTTAACATGTTTAGAGTAATTTATTTCAAGAACATTGTGCGAGAGAATCAAGAGGAAAAAGGCAAGAGAGTTGTGAGTTTAGAAGGGGGAAGTAAAAGCCATATTCCCGAGTGAAGCACGAGTGAAGAGTGGAATGACATCTAATTCTTTCCTCGGAGTGAATTCATGAGGTTTTGTTGAGTGTGTTGGTAAGGTTTATTTTCTTTTATATATTTTCTAACAATGTCTCAGAATTCTGGAAACACACGTCCATATAGAGGAAAACCGAACTCCAAATGCAAGAAATGATTTAGGAAATGCAAAAATTATTGTGAGAATAGCTTGAGCCCATACATGAAAGAATGGACCGAGTCGAAGGATCGCAAGGAGATAACCGAAGCAACCAAGGCTTTGGAAGGCAAAATCAGCAAAGGCGTCAACAGGAGTTTGTGGAGAATAATGAAGAAGACGAAGTTGAGTAGGCATCTCAAAGGAATGCACCAAGATATCAAGGAGGGTTTCACCAAATTGATGACAATCTAAACAACATTCGAATCACCATACCACCATTTCAAGGGAAAACGAATCCAAAAGCTTATATTGATTGGGACAGAGGCCAATCTCAATATGGCACGACATGAAGAGCATTATGAGAAGAATGTTCATACCAACACGTTACCATTGTGACCTTTTCCAAAGATATAAAACATTAAATCAAGGTAACCGAAGCGTAGAAGACTATTACAAGGAGATGAAGGTTGCTATGATTCGTGCCAATATCGTTAAAGATCGAGAAGAAACAATGGCCAGATTTCTAGCCAGACTCAGCCGAGAGATTACTGATGTAGTGGAGTTGCAACACTATGTTGAGATAGATGAGGTGGTGCACATGGCAATGAAAGTCGAGAGGCAACAAAAGAGAAGATTCGTGCTGTGAAGCAACAATACCACCAATCCTAAGTGGAATCCAAACCATGTTCAAAAGTTTGCACCTCTTCAAATCAAAGAACCGGTTGAATCATCAAAATCAAAGCCAGCCATGGTGGAAACTAACCGAGGAAAACCAATGGACAGGAATGAACGCACAAGGGATATCAAATGCTTAAAATGCCTTGGGTGGGGCCATATGGCAAACCAATTTCTGAATCAAAATAGAGGTGGCAATTGGGTCATTTATTTCGGGTTCGATTCGGGTTGACTTTTGGTTCAGGTTGCTTTTGGTTTAGGTCTGGTTCAGGTTGGATTGGGTCTGAATCAGATTTAGCTCGGGTCTATGGTATATCAGGTCAGGTCAGGTCAGGTATCGGATCAGTTGATTTTTAGTTTGGGTCAATATCAAAAAAGTCAACTTTTTGGTTCGGGTCAAAACTGGATCGGTTGACTTTTCGGTCCAGGTAAATATTAAATCGGTCAAATTTTAGATCAGGTCAATATCAGATTAGTTAATTTTTTGGGTCGGATCAATATCGAATTAGTTGATTTTTTGGGGCGAGTCAATATCAGATCGATTGAATTTTTGGATCGGGTCAATATTTAGATGTTCAGGGTAATTCAAGTTGATTGGGGTATTTGTCCAAAGTGTATATATAATTATTGATATATTTTTGTAAACAATGTTTTTTTGTCGATCTTATCATGTAGGTGTTGCCTCTCCAAAAATATTGTTTTTAATGCCAATCTTACAATGATTTTGCTTGTTTTTAGGTACATTTAGTTGCATTAGGATGTTAAAACCATGCATTTACATAATAGAGTTTAGAATTTTGTCTATGCTAGTGTGAAGGGTTGTTTTGTTGGCAATTTTGCAGGTTTGGCATAATATTTGGCACAGAAAAGTAGCGTAATAAGGAATGCCAGAGAGAATGCTGAGTGTTGTTAGCACAAATAGACCAAACAATGCCAAGCACCAGTTGGCAGAGAAGTGACTTGATGCCATGACAAGAAGCTGTTGAACTCCGAAAAAATAGGACAAGATTAGGCTCTGAAAAGATAGCAATTGGATCAATCTCCAAAAAATAGAGGATAAGATGGTGCCAAGATTGGTTGGCAGATTCATGCCAAGCTTGGATGCCAAGGCAATGTCGGCAGTATGACATCAGCCCTAGCCTGATTAGCTCTCATTCAAACATGGATAAGGTGACTATCTCTTATCCCTTCAGCATTTAAAATTCAAATGAGGAGCTCATCCTATCCCTTCCTTGCACACCTATTTAAACACCAACGGAATAGGCTTTTGGGAGTTCTATCGGGTGATCGAGTGAGGAGTTGGAGAGCGAGACGATTGAAAAATGGCTGCACCTAGGAAGGGTGGTTCGACCAGCTTGGCCGAGAGCCTGAATCTTGAAAGGCTGCATCGAGAGACCCCTTCTCGCTTATTCTCTCTTTCGAGTTATTTTATCTTGTTTTTAATAATGATGTATTTTGAAAACGTTTATGGTTTTTGATTAAATCCCTCCCCATGAACTAATCTAATAGTTGGTGGGCAATGTTTGCTTTGAACGTTGTTTTATGTTTTAGTTTTTAATAATGAATATGCTTCGGCATTGTTTTATCTATTCGGCAAACTTTACTATTTCCTAAATACTATGCCAATTGAGTGCTGGCACTGTTGGCCTATTGCTCCTCAATATCTTAATAGACTTGGGTAGCAATGATTAAGTTGTTTAATACTAAGGAGATAAGCTTCGAGAGAAGTCGTTCAAGTATATGAACTTACTTCGAGAGTGAAATCTACCCCTTAGGAGTATAGATTGGATTTTAATCAAATTGGTTTATTTAAAAGCATGCACTATAGAGATATAGGGGTTTTTACATGATCAATTTAGGGCAATGACCATCGAGAGAGGCTTTTCTAATTTTGAATATGCTCGGCAAACAATGCCAAGACAAGTTGTTATTAAAGTTTGGCACGACATGAATAACGTGAAAACCAGGCATTCCCTGCCAACGCTCATCATTCATTAAAGCACCTTCCTTGCCAACGTCTTTACTTTACTTTTATTTCTTTTCTATTCAATTATTTCCAAAACAAAACAACTTTTTCTCAAGGCAAGTAACAATCAAAGACAATTGAATTCCAAATCAATCTCTGTGGGGTCGATACTCAGCTTAACTGTTGTATTACTTGTAGACCGTGTATACTTGCATGCAAAAGACTCATCTTGGCACTATTTTATACTTTTCCAATATATAACTTATGCCCTCTTTGCAAGCATTTCTCCTAGATAGTCTACAAGTTTTTAACGTTGTTGCCGGGGACTGCAACAGAGTTGATTGTTTTTAAATTTTTACTTTTCTTTCTTTTATTTTTATTTTTGTTTTTATCGATGTATGACCAGAAGCCACCCTGTGGTGGACGAGTAGCCATACGATCCAGAAATTGAGAGAACCTTGAGGAGGCTAAAAAGAAGATTTCGAGAGATGAATAATCAAGGTAATAGAGGGAATGGTGTGGTGAACAATGAAGGAAATGCACTTAACAATGTGATGCTGCCACCACCGTTGTCCCAATTGTTGATGAAGAAAGACCTATTAGAGAACATTCGGCACCAACCATTGACAATCTGATGTTCGGACTTGTTGGCACAGAGGTAAATGCTATCAATTTTGAACTTAAGCCGATAATAATTCAAACTCTTTTGAATGTAGGTCAGTTTGACGGAGCACTTACTGGAGATTCGAGGCAACATCTGAAGTAGTTCATGGAGATTTGCCAGTTATTTCAACAAACTAGAGTATCTGAAGATACCGTGAAGCTAAAATTATTCACTTTTTCTTTGAGAGATAGAGCTAAGGCTTAGCTCAACTCCTTGCCACCTAGCTCAGTCACTTCATGGGCAAACCTATGCCAGAAGTTCTTGACAAGATTCCAGCCGCCAACACTCACTGGCAAGCTACGGGGTTAGATTATTACATTCAGGCAGGCCGGGATGAGACCTTATATGATGCCTGCGAAAGATTTAAAGATCTGTTGAGGAGGTGTCCTATACATGGATTCCCGAACTGGCCCAGATACAAACCTTTTACAACGGATGTAATGCACAAACAAGGACTGTTATTAACGCTTCAACAGCCGGTTCGTTGCTTGACAAGAAGTATATCGAGGCTGTTGACATTCTTGAGTGGATTGCAATCAATGATTTTGAATATCTTGTTACTAGACTTGGGAGCAGAACCAAAACTAGTGGGAAATTTTAGGTTGATGAACTAACATCCATCCATGCCGAGATTTCCAACCTCACTAGTATGGTGAGAACGTTGAAAAAAAATAATGAGTCCCAAGAAGTTAAAGTATTAGATCCATTCTGTACAATTTATGAAGAGAACCACCATGTGGATGAATGCCCTGCCATTCCTGAATCGGTAAATTTTGTTGGCAATGCTAATTGTTATTATAATCTTAACTCCAATACTTATAATACAGGTTGGAGACAACACCCCAACTTAGCATGGGGAAACCAATGAGGTAACCAGTACAATGCCCAACGCCAGAATACCAGAGGCAAAATAAAAATGCCATGCCAGCATTCTATCAGAATGCCATGACACAGAAAGCTCAAAACAATTTCTAGCAAGGGCAGAGATTCAACCAAGGAGGCACTCTCACAGAGTACATGGAGAGGAATGATGCCACAGTCCAGAGTTTGGCAGCATCAATGAGGAACTTGGAAGTTTAGCTTGGGCAGATTGCCAGTGCCCTCAGTAATCAACCCAACGGAGCATTGCCAAGTGACACTGAAGATGCCCCATACAAAGACAATGAACAATGCAAAGCTATAACCCTTCGGAGCGGTAAGCAGTGTGAGATGGAGAAGGCTGCCAAGCAGCCAGTTAATTGCCAAATTGAGAAGCCAGTGCTAGCAGATAACCCTAGGGAAGCAGAGAAAGAGGAAACAAAAGCAAATGATGCTAGTACTGCTGCCAAAAGGATTCTAGTATCAATGCCAAAATGGATGTCAGAACCAATGCCAAACAGCCTGATGCCAGCACTACCTTGGCAAAGCTAGTAGCACCGGCATGTGCTTATTTGCCACCACCATTTTCAACAACACTAAAAAAGCAGAAGCAAGACCAGAGATTTAAGCGCTGCTTGAAAGTTCTTAAGCAACTACAAATCAACATTCCATTGGTAGAAGCTCTTGAGCAAATGCCCAACTATGTGAAATTTATGAAGGACATTCTATCCAAAAAGAGAAAGTTGGGAGATTTTGAATCTGTTGCTCTCACCAAGGGATGCAGTGCCATGATCCTAAACCGATTGCCACCAAAGCTGAAAGATCCGAGAAGTTTTACCATTCTATGTACCATTGGAAACAAATTCATGGGCAAGGCACTGTGTGACCTAGGAGCTAGAATTAACTTGATGCCAATGTCAGTTTTTCGAAAGCTTGGCTTAGAAGCAAGACCTACCATGGTGACACTTCAGCTGGCAGACCGATCCTTTGTACATCCCAAGGGTAAGATTAAGGATGTGTTGGTAAAGGTAGACAAATTTATTTTTCCAGCTGATTTTATGATTTTGGATTATGAGGCTGACATTAATGTCCTGATTATTTTGGATAGACAATTCCTTGCCACAGGTAGGGCTTTGATAGGTGTTCATAACGAGGAATTAACAATGCTTATGAATGACCATCATGTTACATTTAATGTGTTTCAAGCTTTAAAATGTGTAGATGAATCTGATGAATGCCAAGCCGAGGAGATGGTGGAGTTTATTTACACTTTGGACATGGCACAATTATGCCAGGATACAAAATTCGATGCCAGCAACTTAGATGGAATAGCTGAATTGTTTGAAGAACTTGAAGAATCGGTCCTAGAGGCTGAGGAGGTGAAGTATTTTGAGCCACTACAGTTGGCCGGCAGAGAGATTAAGGCACCTAAACCATCAATTGAGGATCCGCCAGAGTTGAAGCTAAAACCACTGCCAAATCACTTGAAGTATGCTTATTTAGGTAAACACTCAACTCTAACAATGATTATTGCTACTGATGTTACTAATGATCAGGATGAGAGATTGCTGGCAATATTAAGCAATTATAAGCAAGCATTAAGTTGGACCAGGGAAGACATCCGAGGTATTAGCCCAACCATTTGCATGCACAAGATTATCTTGGAGGGGTACCATGGCAAGACCATTGAAGGCCAAAGAAGGCTAAACCCCAGCATGAAAGAGGTAGTGAAAAAAGAGATCATAAAATGGCTTGATGCCGGGATTATCTACCCTATTTTTGATAGCTCTTGGGTTAGCCTAGTGTAATGTGTACCAAAGAAGGGTGGCATGACCGTGATGGAAAATAGCAAAGCTGAATTGATTCCCTCCAGAACTATCATAGGATGGAGAGTATGCATGGAATATAGGAGGCTAAACAATGCCACGAGGAATGACCACTTCCCATTGCCATTCATCTACCAGATACTAGACATATTGGCAGGTAAAGCTTTCTATTGTTTTTTGGATGGTTATTCAGGTTATAATCAGATCTCCATCGCCCCTAATAATCAAGAGAAGACCACATTCAAGTGTCCATATGGGGTGTTTAAGTTTAGAAGGATGCCATTTGGCCTATGTAATGCGCCGGCAATGTTTCAACGTTGCATGATGTCCATTTTTTTCGATATGATAGAGCATAAGATGGAAGTATTCATGGATGATTTCTTAGTGATTGGCAAAACACTTGAGGAATGTATTCAAAGTTTGGAGCAAGTCTTGAAGAGATGCATGGATACAAACCTAGTGTTGAACTGGGAAAAATGCCACTTCATGGTGAAGGAGGGCATTGTTCTCGGGCACAAGGTAACTGAGAGAGGATTAGAATTTGATTAAGCAAAAGTTGAGGTAATTAAGCAATTGTTGCCCCCAACAAGTGTCAAATGTATAAGGAGTTTTTTAGGACATGGCAGTTTTTATCAGCATTTTATTAAAGACTTTTCAAAAATTGTTAAACCTTTATGCTTGTTATTAGAACATAATGCCACTTTTGCATTTGACAATTCTTGTTTGAGAGCATTTTAGGAACTTAAAGAGAAGTTGATCAATGCCCTTATAGTTGTGGCACCAGACTGGAATAAGCCTTTCGAGCTCATGTGTGATGCCAGCGACTATGCCGTTGAAGCAGTCTTAGGACAAAGGCATGACAAGGTTTTCCATGCCATCTACTACGCCAACCGAACTTTGAATAAAGCACAACTGAATTATTCTATGACCGAGAAAGAATATCTCGCGGTTGTATTTGCCTTCGATAAATTTAGATCTTATTTGATTGGTAACAAAGTTGTGGTTTTGTAATACCTCAAAATTTTGGTTAGTGACCAAGATGTAAAACTTGAAAGTTTGGTGACCAAAATGTAAATTTTGAAAAGTTTGGTGCCAAAGTGTAAATTTTGAAAAGTTTAGGGACCAAGTTGTAATTTTCAAAAGTATGTAAGTTAGTCCCATAAATGAATAGTTCACCCCCAAGAGTGGCATTTTCGTGATACACAGATTTTTGATACAGAGTTTGTATTAAGAGCTATAAAGCTTTAAAGTTCGAGAAAAATTCGGATAATCAGATTTAATCAAATAAATGAGAAATCTTTTATGAGATATTTTAAGAGATATTTTATTAAAATAAGGCAAGGGTAAAAGGGTCATTTTCAAGCCTTATTTTAATGGAAATTAATATGGATCATTGGATCAAAGATTACTTTTCCATATTTAATCTTAGCCATTGGACGAAAAATGGCAAGATGGTAATTTTTGAAGATGGCAAGGGCAAAGTTGGCAATCACTAACTCATTGTATTAATTTGGGCCATTGGATAATTAAAGTGACATGTGGCAATTTATGGAACCTTGGATTAAAGGGGCAAGATAGTCATTTTGCCATAAAAGAATTTTTAATTAAGATACTTTAAATAATGGACAAACGACCTAAATTAAGTCAAAAGAAAAATCAAGAAATCTCTTCGTCTTTCTCTAGCTTGGCCTAAACACCCTATTCAAGGTATGGCAAATTTTATTTTGATTTTTTCAAGCTTATTTCTTTGGATTTTGGATGAAAGCATGAAACAAAGAATTAATCTACATGAAATTCTCTATCTCTTGGTCCCATTTGTTCGTGCTATCCTTACTTAAAACCTTAGTTTTGAGGAATTGATGGATGAAGGGGATATTGAATTAGGTTGAACTAAGGTTAGTTTTTGATGAATATGATGTTGTAGAATCATATTGAAGCTTATGTGATTATTGAAACTACATGGAAATAGCTAAACCCTAAATTGTTCAAAGTTAGGGTTTTAGTAGAAAAGTTGAATTTGGATTGATTTTGATTTGGGAATGATTGTGAAGCTTGGAAATGATGTTTAAATGTTAATTAGACTGATTTGTAAACTTGGAAAATCATAGGGATGATTTCGGCAAATTGTAAAAATTAGGGGAAATTATGGAGAAATTGCCTAAATTTGAAAATGTTTAAATTATGATTTTACAAGCTTTAAAATGTCATTTGGACCATTTTGGAAGTTTATGAAATCATAGGAACCAATTCAGAAATTTTGAAAAAAATTGGGGACCAATTCGGCAATTTGGACTAATTAAGGACTAAAGTGAAAATTTATTTTTATGGAAGCATTATGCTGGAATTAAGGTTAGAATGAGTTATAAATCATTCTTTGAATAAAGGTTGGAAGAAATACAAAGTACTGAGGATGAAATGACTTATGTAAACTAATATTTGGAAAATATTAGGGTGTTTATAGGAAAATTATTCCTATATTGTTTATGTGCTAGTAAGATACTAACATATAATTTGGGATGTACTTATGGTATTTTTAATACACTTGTAGACTGTGAACAAAATCAAGATCGAATTAGCAATCGAGGAAAGGAACGGGACCGAAGTTGAACTTAGTGAGGCTAGTTGAATATTGACAGATTATAAAGTTTCAAGGTGAGTGCATTTTTATGCATGGAAAATACTATGATTATCATTTGGAAGACTTGTGATAAGTCTACCTTATTAATAATTGTTTGATAATGATATCATAAACTTATATGTGACATATTGAGAATTGTCAAAGGTAGAGTTGTGATGCATTTGATCACTAGATATATCATGTATGTTTATGTTATACTTAGGGTATGAACTGCCCAGTATTCAATTATATTGCCATGGATAAATTGACAGAGTATTCAATTATATTAATAATTGATTGATAATGATATCATAAACTTATATGTGACATATTGAGAATTGTCAAAGGTAGAGCTATGATGCATTTGATCACTAGATATATCATGTATGTATGTTTATGTTATACTTAGGGTATGAACTGCCCAGTATTCAATTATATTGCCATGGATGAATTGAATATGGAATTGGAAAGTGTGCCCAAATAAGTAATTGAGGTATAGAGTATAGTTGGCATGCCATAGAGTCCAGCGGTTTATTAGCACTTTGGTGCGGTTTATTAACACTTAGGTGTGGTTCTTTAGCACTTATGTGCGGTCACTTACAACTTCGGTGCGGTTTGTTAGCACTTCGGTGCAGTTTTGACTTGTGTACTCAAGTCCTCAAACTATGTTAGGCAATAATTTATTTGATAATAAATGGTTAATAAATTAGAGAGTATGTAAACTCTCGGATAATGGCAAGGACATTAATAGGATTTATGAATCCGGAATATATTATGTTAATATTTGATTAACATAAGGAAAATGAAAGAATAGTGATCAAATTGCATGTTTAATTTATTATTGTTATAATTCAAGCATGTTGATTTATGTTAAATAATTATAATGCCTCACTAAGCATATACTTAACGTGTGATGGTTTTCAATAATCCCGGGCAGGAGTAAGGAATATCGGCATCATCATCCGGAGGAATAATAGTCGTACCGGTAATTTACATCTCTGATGTATTTTGATTATCTCTAGTTGGCACGTATAAAATAATAGTAGCTCACTTTAACTGATATAGATATGGTTTGTAATATAAATAACTAGATAAGTGGTTACTTTATAATGTGGATTATAATAGTTTAAAGAAATTATTAGTGATGAAAAATCAGGTAAAGTTATAAAGTTTGATTTTTAGAGTAATCAAGATCATTTCTAATTTAGGCAATTTTTAGGCAGTCTTCTTAATTAAAATGCGTATTTACAAACTGCCAAGTTGCTGCCTGGAAACAGAAGTTATTTGATAGATTAAAAATTAGTAATTGGTTTTACGCGATAAACTGAAATTTTTAAAAATTGTTGTTTTGATTAAATTGAGTATTATAAAACACAGTTAAATATTAGGTGACATTCCATACTAGTATCAAGAATTAGATACTGGTAAGGGTATTACATTTATTGGTATCAGAGCTATAGGTTTAGCCGGTTCTGGATAGTAAATGAGTCTCTGTACAAAGTAAGAGTTATATATATGCCACTAGGATATCTAAAAATTACTGATATCATATAGGATCATGATGATGCCTGATATTGGGTAGATTACTCCTTACTTATTTAAGATAATCATGAAATAAACAGATGTCGGATTATCAGGAATCGTGACAGGCTGTTAAGCAGGATGTGCCTGCTCAAAGCGGAAGTAATGAGGTGAATCAGAATCCACCTCAGGTTCAGCAGAATATAGAGCAACTGGCTTAGGAGAATGTAGAGCAACAGGCTCAGGAAAAAATAAAGATGTCGGTGCAAGATCAAGGTTTATTTTTTCAATCCTTGGATGCGATCATAAATCGACGAGCACCAGTATCAGTCCCTAAGGAGTTAAGGAAAATCGGAGCACCAGAATTCCAAGGGGATACTGATGCAAATTCAATGGATGCTGATTATTGGTTAAATGATGTCAAGATCATGTTAAATAGAATTCCTTGTGATAATCAAGGAAAATTGGAAAGAGTAGCATCCCTATTGATGGGACAAGCTAGTGTATGGTGGAATATGATAACTGCACAAGTACCTCCGGAACGGGTCAAGAATTCAAAGAAAAGTACATTGGAGACGTGTTTTGTCGAAGATATGATACAAAAATTTTTGCAGCTAAAACAACATGGCAAATCGGTTTATGAATACAAATGCGAATTTAATAGACTAGGCCAATTTGCGATAGAATTTCTCACAACCGAAAGGTCTAGAATCGACAGATTCATAAATGGATTGGATTCACAATATAAGAGGATATTGGTTTCCTATAATTTCACTACTTTTCAAGAAATAGTGAACCGAGCCAAGGCTATAGAAAGAGTGGACCTCGAGGAGAAGTCATAAAAGCAGAGTCAGACCAGGAAAAGGTTTGGAGGTTCATTTGCTATGTTATCATTTAAATGCAGCAAAGGAATGTCACAGCAACATCTTGCATCATCAGCCTTTTCAGTTAAAAAGGGGTATGTAGGAGGAAAATCAAAGCAGTCTCAGATGAATACTGCGGGTACTCGAGGTTCTGGAGTTCGCCCGATTACGGAATGTGAGCATTTTGGCAAGAGGCATCATGGTCAATGCTGGTTGACTGGAGCATGTTTCCATTGCGGACAGGCTGGGCATTTCAAGAAAAAATTTCTGGAGGTTCATCCGCATCAGTTTGCTACAGTGCCTCAAAGGGGCAAGGGAAACAAAGGTTGATAGCCGGGAACACTGCATCAACAACCAATCAAGAAAGTAGAGCTACATCTTGGGTATACAACATCAAAATTGTTGATGACTGAAACGGTACAGAGATTGTTGCAGATATGATCGAACTCTTTGGTAGACCTATTTTTACCTTGATTGATCCATGCTCTACTCATTCATATATTAGTTCTAAAGTAATACTTGATATAAACATCACAATAGAACTAATTTCGAGTGAGATAGTTGCTGTTAACCCAATAGGACAAAGTGTTAGAGTGAGTAGAATATGCAGGAAATGTTCTTTAAAAATTCAAGCAGTAAAATTTCCTGTTGATCTTATGGAATTGCCTTTCCAAGAATTTGAAATTATTCTTGGAATGGATTGACAATCGGCATATAATGCTATGGTTGAATGCCGATTAAAATGAGTAGTCTTACAAGGACCAGAGGGTTCAGAAATAGTGTTTGAGGGAGAAAGACAGAACTATTTGAGCCTTGAAATTGTAGCTGTAGCTGCTGGAAAGTTGTTATCATGTGAATATGAAGCTTATTTAGCTCATATGATAAGTGCTCCGGAAACAAAGATAGATCTAGAAAACATACCCACAGCGCGGGAATTTTCAGATGTTTTTTTAGATGAATTACCAGGCTTACCCCCTGATCGAGCGGTGGAATTTGGTATTGATATGCTTCCTGGAACGGCACCAATATCGATAGCACCTTATAGAATGTCTCCTACCGAACTTAAAGAGTTGAAGGCTCAACTACAAGAATTTTTGGATAAAGGTTTTATACGGCCTAGTATATCACCTTGGGGAGCTCCAATCTTGTTTGTAAAGAAGAAAGACGGATCAATGAGACTATGTGTGGATTATCGTCAACTTAACAAGGTGACGATAAAAAATAAATATCCTTTACCGAGGATTGACGATCTTTTTGATCAACTTAAGGGAGCAACGATGTTCTCTAAGATTGATCTTTGATCGGGGTATCGTCAATTAAAAATCAAGGAAGCGAATATACCAAAGATAACCTTTAGAACCAGATATGGGCATTACGAGTTTGTAGTAATGCCATTCGGACTTACAAATGCATCGGCGGCTTTTATGGATTTAATGAATCGAATCTTCCAGCCGTATTTAGATCAAATCAAGCCAACTTTGATAGAGAGAATTAAAGAGTTACAAGCCAAAGATGAACGGTGCTTGGAAAGAATAAAACAAATAGAAAGTGGTGAATCTAAGGACTTTGAAGTAAAGTCTAATGTGTGCTTATATTATAAAGGACCTTTATACGTTCCTGAGAATGATGAGCTAACGAAAGAAATACTTTCTGAAGCCCATTGCAGCCCTTTAACAATGCATCCAAGTGGCAACAAAATCTATCAAGATGTGAAAAGTCATTTTTGGTGGCCTGGCATGAAGCGAGCCATCACATAATTTGTTGCCAAGTGTTTGACTTGTTAACAAGTAAAAGTAGAACATCAGGTACCATCCGGATTACTTCAACCAATTTCTATTCCACAGTGGAAATGGGAAAAAGTTACTATGGATTTTGTAACGGGCATACCTTTGATGTCGAGTAAAAAGGATGAAATCTGGGTGATCGTGGATCGATTGACTAAATCGGCACACTTCATACCAGTTCGCACATATTATTCCTTAAACAAGCTGGCAGAATTATATATAAAGGAGATTGTTAGATTGCATGGTGTTCCTATGTCTATTATATCGGACAGGGAACCCAGGTTCATTTCAAGATTTTGGAGTGCTTTACACGAGGCATTGGGAACTAAATTACATTTTAGTACTGCTTTTCATCCTCAAATGGACGGACAGTCAGAGAGAACTATCCAAGTATTAGAGGATATGCTTAGAGTGTGTGTATTAAATTTTGCGGGTTCTTGGGAAAAGTATCTTCCTTTGGCAGAATTTGCATATAACAATAGTTATCAATCAAGCATAAAGATGGCTCCTTACGAAGCATTATATGGGAGGAAATGCATAACACTATTAAATTGGTTTGAGCTTGAGGATCAAAAGGTTATTGGACCGGACTTGTTCAAAGGATGGAAGATAAGGTAAGAATTATTCAAGATAATCTCAAAGCTGCCTCTGACAGACAAAAATCTTACTCAGATCTTAAAAGAAAGGATATTGAGTTTGAAGTTGGAGATAAGGTATTTTAAAAGTATCACCCTAGAAAAAAATGTTACGCTTTGGACGAAAAGGCAAACTTAGTCCAAGATTTATCGGCCCTTATGAGATTCTAAAAAGGGTTGGTCCAGTGGCATATCAGTTAGCATTGCCACCCGAGATGAGTAAGATCCATTATGTTTTTCATGTATCTATGCTGAGGAAGTACCAATCAGATCCTTCGCATGTCATTACACCAGAAGAAATCGAGATTCAACAGGATCTAACATACTAGGAAGAACCTGTGAGGATATTAGCTCACGGAGAAAAACAGCTAAGAAATAAAAAGATTCCTCTAGTCAAAGTTTTATGGAGAAATCACAAAGTAGAGGAAGCTACTTGGGAACCTGAAGAATCAATGAAATAGAAGTATCCACATTATTTTCAACCTAGTACTTAGGAAAATTCGAGGACGAGTTTTCTTAAAAGGGAAGAATTGTAATACCTCAAAATTTTGGTTAGTGACCATGATGTAAAACATGAAAAGTTTGGTGGCCAAAATGTGGATTAAAGGGGCAAGATTGTCATTTTGCCAAAAGTTTGGTGACTAAGATGTAAAACTTGAAAAGTTTTATGGAGAAATCACTAACTCATTGGATTAATTTGGGCCATTGGATGATTAAAGTGACATGTGGCAATTTATTGAACCTTGGATTAAAGGGGCAAGATTGTCATTTTGCCATAATTTTTTTTAATTAAGATACTTTAAATAATGGACAAATGGCCTAAATTAAGTCAAAAGAAAAATCAAGAAATCTCTTCATATTTCTCTAGCTTGGCGTAAACACCCTATTCAAGGTATGGCAAATTTTATTTTGATTTTTTCAAGCTTATTTCTTTGGATTTTGGATGAAAGCATGAAACAAAGAATTAATCTACATGAAATTCTCTATCTCATCATACCATTTGTTCATGCTTTCCTTACTCAAAACCTTAGTTTTGAGGAATTGATGGATGAAGGGGATGTTGAATTAGGTTGAACTAAGGTTAGTGTTTGTTGAATATGATGTTGTAGAATCATATTGAAGCTTATGTAATGATTGAAACTACATGGAAATAGCTAAATCCTAAATTGTTCAAAGTTAAGGTTTTAGTAGAAAAGTTGAATTTGGATTGATTTTGATTTGGGAATGATTGTGAAGCTTGGAAATGATGTTTAAATGTTAATTGGACTGATTTGTAAACTTGGAAAATCATAGGGATGATTTCGGCAAATTGTAAAAATTAGGGGAAATTATGGAGAAATTTCCATAAATTTGAAAATGTTGAAATTATGATTTTACATGCTTTAAAATGTCATTTGGACCATTTTGGAAGTTTATAAAATCGTAGGAACCAATTTGAAAGATTTGAAAAAAATTGGGGACCAATTTAGCAATTTGGAATAATTTAAGGACTAAAGTGAAAATATATTTTCATGGAAGCATTATGCTGGAATTAAGGTTAGAATGAGTTTTAAATCAGTCTTTGAATAAAGGTTGGAAGAAATACAAAGTATTGAGGATGAAATGACTTATGTCATGAAACTAATATTTGGAAAATATTAGGGTGTTTATAGGAAAATTATTCCTATATTGCTTATGTGCTAGTAAGATACTAACATATAATTTGGGTTGTACTTATGGTATTTTTAATACACTTGTAGACTATGAACAAAATCAAGATCAAATTAACAATCGAGGAAAGGAACGGGACCGAAGTTGAACTTAGTGAGGCTAGTTGAATATTGACAGAGTATAAAGTGTCAAGGTGAGTGCATTTTTATGCATGGAAAATACTATGATTATCATTTGGAAGACTTGTGATAAGTCTACCTTATTAATAATTGCATGATAATGATATCATAAACTCATATGTGACATATTGAGAATTGTCAAAGGTAGAGCTGTGATGCATTTGATCACTAGATATATCATGTATGTATGTTTATGTTATACTTAGGGTATGAACTGCCCAGTATTCAATTATATTTCCATGGATGAATTGAATATGGAATTGGAAAGTGTGCCCAAATAAGTAATTGAAGTATAGAGTATAGTTGGCATGCCATGGAGTCCAGTGGTTTATTAGCACTTCAGTGCGGTTTATTAACACTTAGGTGTGGTTCTTTAGCACTTATGTGCGGTCACTTACCACTTCGGTGCAGTTTATTAGCACTTTAGTGCAGTTTTGACTCGTGTACTCAAGTCTTCAAACTATGTTGGGCAATAATTTATTTGATAATAAATAGTTAATGAATTAGAGAGTAGGTAAACTCTCGGATAATGGCAAGGATATTAATAGGATTTATGAATTTGTAATATATTATGTTAATATTTGATTAACATAAGGAAAATGAATGAATAGTGATCAAATTGAATGTTTAATTTATTATTGTTATAATTCAAGCATGTTGATTTATGTTAAATAATTATAATGTCTCACTAAGCATATACTTAACGTGTGATGGTTTTCACACGTAGGTAATAATCCCGGGCAGGTGTAAGGAATATCGGCATCATCATCCGCAGGAATATAGTCATATCAGTAAATTACATCTCTGATGTATTTTGATTATCTCTAATTGGCATGTATAAAATAATAGTAGCTCGCTTTAACTGATCTAGATATTGTTTGTAATATAAATACCTAGATAAGTGGTTACTTTATAATGTGGATTATAATAGTTTAAAGAAATTATTAGTAATGAAAAATCGGGTAAAGTTATAAAGTTTGATTTTTAGAGTAATCAAGATCATTTTTAATTTAGGCAGTTTTTGGCAGTCTTCTTAAATAAAATGTGTATTTACAAACTTCCAAGTTGCTGCCTGGAGACGAAAGTTATTTGACAGATTAAAAATTAATAATTGGTTTTACGCGATAAACTGAAATTTTTAAAAATTATTGTTTTGATTAAATTGAGTATTATTAAACACAGTTAAATATTAGGTGACATTCCTTACTAGTATCAAGAATTAAATATTGGTAAGGGTGTTACATTTATTAGTACCAGAGCTACAGGTTTAGCCAGTTCTGGATAGTAAACGAGTCTCTATAAAAAGTCAGAGTTATATACATGCCACTAGGATATCGAAAAATTTCTGATATCATATAGGATCATGATGATGCCTGATATTGGGTAGATTACACCTTACTTATTTAAGATAATCGTGACATGAACAGATGTCGGATTATCGGGAATTGCGACAGGCTGTTGAGTAGGATGTGCCTGCTCAAAGTGGAAGTAATGAGGTGAATCAGAATCCACCTCAGGTTCAGCAGAATGTAGAGCAACCGGATCAGCAGAATGTAGAGCAACAGGCTCAGGAACAAAGAAATATTCCAGTGCAAGATCAAGGTTTATTTTTGCAATCCTTGGATGCGATCATAAACTGACGAGCACCAGTATCAGTCTCTAAGGAGTTAAGGAAAATCAGAGCACCAGAATTCTGATGGATGTTGATTACTAGTTAATGATGTCAAGATCATGTTAAGCAGAATTCCTTGTGACAATCAAGGAAAATTTGAAGGAGTACTATCCCTTTTGATGGGACAAGCCAGTGTATGGTGGAACGTGATAACTGCACAAGTACCTCCGGAACGGGTCACTTGGGAATTATTTCTTCAAGAATTCAAAGAAAAGTACATTGGAGACATGTTTGTCGAAGATATGAGACAACAATTTTTGCAGCTAAAACAGCATGGCAGATCGGTTTATGAATACAAATGCGAATTTAATAGACTGAGTCGATTTGCGATGGAATTTCTCACAACTGAAAGGTCTAGAATCGACAGATTCATAGCTAGATTGGATTTGTAATATGAGAGGATATTGGTTTCCCGTAATTTCACTACTTTTCATGAAATGGTGAACCGAGCCAAGGCTATAGAAAGAGTGGACCTCGAGGAGAAGGCAGAAAAGTAGAGTCAGACCGAGAAAAGATTTGGAGGTTCATTTGCTACATCATCATTTAAACGTAGCAAAGGAATGTCACAGCAGCATCCTGCAGCATCATCCTCTTCAATTAAAAAGGGGTATGCAAGAGGAAAATTGAAGCAGTCTTATATGAATACTGCGGGTACTCGAGGTTCTAGAGTTCGCCCGATTACAGAATGTGAGCATTGTGGCAAGAGGCATCCTGGTCAATGCTGGTTGATCGGAGCATGTTTCCATTGCGGACAAGCTGGGCATTTCAAGAAAAATTGTCCAGAGCTTCATCCGCATCAGTTTGTTGCAGTGCCTCAGAGGGGCAAGGGAAACAAAGGTGGAAAATCGGGAACATCTGCATCAACACCAATCAAGAAAGTAGAGCTACAGCTCGGGTATACAACATCAAAACTATTGATGACCGAAATGATGCAGAGATCGTTGCATGTATGATTGAACTCTTTGGTAGACCTATTTTACGTTGATTGATCCAGGCTTTACTCATTCATATATTATTCCTAAAGTAATACTTGAAAGAAACATCTAGTAGAACTAATTTCGAGTGAGATAGTTGCTGCCAACCCAATAGGACAAAGTGTCAGGGTGAGTAGAATATACAATAAATGTCCTTTAAAAATTTAAGTAGTAGAATTTCTTGCTGATCTTATGGAATTGCCTTTCCAATAATTTGAAATTATTCTTGGAATGGATTGGCTATCGGCATATAATGCTATGGTTGAATGCCGATTAAAAATAATAGTCTTAAAAGGACCAGAGGGTTCGGAAATAGTGTTTGAGGGAGAAAGACATAACTATTTGAGCCCTGAGATTGCAGCTCTAGCTGCTGGAAAGTTGTTATCATGTGAATATGAAGCTTATTTAGCTCATATGATAAGTGCTCCGGAAACAAAGATAGATCTGGAAAACATACCCACGGTGCAGGAATTTTCAAATGTTTTTCAGATGAATTATCAGGCTTACCCCCTAATTGAGAGGTGGAATTTGGTATTGATGTGTTTTCTAGAATAGCACCAATATCGATAGCACAATATAGAATGTCTCCTACTGAACTCAAAAAGTTGAAGGCTCAACTAAAAGAATTGTTGGATAAAGGTTTTATACGGCCTAGTATATCACCTTGTGGAGCTCCAATCTTGTTTGTAAAGAAGAAAGACAGATCAATGACACTATGTGTGGATTATTGTCAACTTAACAAGGTGAAGATAAAGAATAAATATCCTTTACCGAGGATTCACGATCTTTTTGATCAACATAAGGTAGCAACGGTGTTCACTAAGATTGATCTTCGATCGGGGTATCATCAATTAAAAATCAAGGAAGCGAATATACCAAAGAAAACCTTTAGAACCAGATATGGGCATTACGAGTTTGTAGTAATGCCATTCGGACTTACAAATGCACCGACAGCTTTTATGGATTTAATGAATTGAATCTTCAAGCCGTATTTGGATCGATTCGTGGTAGTATTTATTGATGACATATTGGTTTACTCTAAAACCAAGGAGGAGCATGATTCTCATCTTCGAGTTGTTCTCTAGATCTTACGAGAAAAGAAGTTGTATGCAAAACTGTCAAAGTGTGAATTCTGGTTATCAAAAATAAATTTCCTTGGACATGTAGTTTTAGAAGAAGGAATTCGAGTCGATCCTAAGAAGGTTCAAGCAATCCTTGAATGGAAAGTTCCTAAGAATATCTCTAAAGTGAGAAGTTTTTTGGGATTAGCTGGTTACTATCGGCAGTTTTTGAAAGATTTTTCAATGATTGCCTCTCCGATAACCAAGCTGTTAAGAAAAGATGTTCCATTCGTTTGAACGGAAAAATGTCAAGAAAGCTTTGATCAATTAAAGAAGGTTTTGACAGAAGCTCCTGTTTTAGTACAACAGAACTTGGAAAAGAATTTGTAATATATAGCAATGCCTCCCATAATGGTTTGGGATGTGTGCTGATGCAAGAAGGAAATGTGGTAGCTTATGCTTCACAGCAACTCAAAACCCCTAAGAGAAACTATCCCACTCATGATTTAGAGTTGGCTGCAGTGGTGTTTGCTCTAAAAATTTGGCGACACTACTTATATGGTGAAAAATGCTATATTTTCACTGACCATAAAAGTTTGAAGTACTTGTTATCCCAAAAGGAGCTCAATTTAAGGCAAAGAAGATGGATAGAATTAATCAAGGAATATGATGTAATTATTGATTATCATCTGGGAAAGGCTAATGTGGTAGCAGACGCACTTAGCCGGAAAACTTTTTCTGCCTTGAGAGCCCTGAATGCCCAGTTGAAAATGCAGGAAAATGGTTCATTAGTGGCGAAATTTCAAATCAAGCCAACTTTGATAGAGAGAATTAAATAGTTACAAGCCAAAGATGAAGGGTTCTTGGAAAGAATAAAACAAATAGAAAGTGGTGAATCTAAGGACTTTGAAGTAAAGTATAATGGGTGCTTATATTATAAAGGACGTTTATACGTTACTGAGAATAATGAGCTCATGAAAGAAATACTTTTTGAAGCCCATTACAGCCCTTTAACAATGCATCCAAGTGGTAACAAAATGTATCAAGATGTGAAAAGTCCTTTTTGGTGGCCTGGCATGAAGCGAGCCATCACAGAATTTGTTGCCAAGTGTTTGACTTGTCAACAAGTAAAAGTAGAACATCAAGTACCATCTGGATTACTTCAACCAATTTCCATTCCACAGTGGAAATGGGAAAAAGTTACTATGGATTTTGTAACAGGCCTACCTCTGACGCCGAGTAAAAAGGATGCAATCTGGGTGATCGTGGATCAATTGACTAAATCGGCACACTTCATACCAGTTCGCACAGATTATTCCTTAAACAAGCTAGCAAAATTATATATCAAGGAGATTGTTAGATTGCATGGTGTTCCTATGTCTATTATATCGGACAGGGATCCAGGTTCTCTTCAAGATTTTGGCGTGCTTTACACGAGGCATTGGGAACTAAATTACATTTTAGTACTGATTTTCATCCTCAAACGGACGGACAGTTGAAGAGAACTATCCAAGTATTGTAGGATATGCTTAGAGCGTGTGTATTAAATTTTGTGTGTTCTTGGGAAAAGTATATTCCATTTGCAGAATTTGCATATAACAATAGTTATCAATCAAGCATAAAGATGGCTCCTTTCAAAGCACTATATGGGAGGAAATGCAGAACGCTATTAAATTGGTTTGAGCTTGAGGATCGAAAGTTTATTGGACCAGATCTTGTTCAATGGATGGAAAATAAGGTAAGAATTATTCAAGATAATCTCAAAGCTGCCTCTGACGGACAAAAATCTTACTCAGATCTTAAAAGAAAGGATATTGAGTTTGAAGTTGGAGATAAAGTATTTTTAGAAGTATCACCCTGGAAAAAAGTGTTACTCTTTGGACGAAAAGGCAAACTTAGTCCAAGATTTATCGGCCCTTATGAGATTCTAAAAGGGTTGGTCCAGTGGCATATTAGTTAGCATTGCCACCCGAGATGAGTAAGATCCATGATGTTTTTCATGTATCTATGCTGAGGAAGTATCGATCAAATCCTTCGCATGTCATTACACCAGAAGAAATCGAGATTCAACAGGATCTAACATACGAGGAAGAACCTGTGAGGATATTAGCTCACGGAGAAAAATAGCTAAGAAATAAAAAGATTCATCTAGTCAAAGTTTTATGGAGAAATCACAGAGTAGAGGAAGCTACTTGGGAACCTGAAGAATCAATCAAAAAGCAATATCCACATCTTTTTCAACCTAGTACTTAGGAAAATTTGAGGGCGAATTTTCTTAAGGGGGGAGAATTGTAATACCTCAAAATTTTGGTTAGTGACCAAGTTGTAATTTTCAAAAGAATGTAAGTTAGTCCCGTAAATGAATAGTTTACCCCCAAGAGTGTCATTTTCGTGATACACGGATTTTTGATATTGAGTTTGTATTAAGAGCTATAAAGCTTTAAAGTTTGAGAAAAATCTGGATAATCAGATTTAATCGAATAAATGAGAAATCTTTTATGGGATATTTTAAGCGATATTTTATTAAAATAAGGCAAGGGTAAATTTTCATGCCTTATTTGAATGAAAATTAATATGGATCGTTGGATCAATGATTACTTTTCCATGTTTAATCTTAGCCATTGGACGAAAAATGGCAAGATGGTAATTTTTGAAGATGGCAAGGGCAAAATTGGTAATCACTAAGTCATTGGATTAATTTGGGCCATTGGATGATTAAAGTGACATGTGGCAATTTTATGGAACCTTGGATTAAAGGGGCAAGATTTTCATTTTGCCATAAAAATTATTTAATTAAGATACTTTAAATAATGGACAAATTGCCTAAATTAAGTCAAAAGAAAAATCAAGAAATCTCTTCATCTTTCTCTAGCTTGGCCGAAACACCCTATTCAAGGTATGGGAAATTTTATTTTGATTTTTTCAAGCTTATTTCTTTGGATTTTGGATGAAAGCATGAAACAAATAATTAATCTACATGAAATTCTCTATCTCTTAGTACCATTTGTTCATGTTTTCCTTACTTAAAACCTTAATTTTGAGGAATTGATGGATGAAGGGGATGTTGAATTAGGTTGAACTAAGGTTATTTTTTATGAATATGATGTTGTAGAATCATATTGAAGCTTATGTGATGATTGAAACTACATGGAAATAGCTAAAGCCTAAATTGTTCAAAGTTAGGGTTTTAGTAGAAAAGTTGAATTTGTGTTGATTTTGATTCAGGAATGATTGTGAAGCTTGAAAATAATGTTTAAATGTTAATTGGACTGATTTGGAAACTTGGAAAATCATGGGGATGATTTTGGCAAATTGTAAAAATTAGGGGAAATAATGGAGAAATTTCCATAAATTTGGAAATGTTGAAATTGTGATTTTACAAGCTTTAAAATGTTGTGCCATGGTAAGGGTGTTACAAGTTTCTACTGATCATTCGGCATTGAAGTATCTCTTGGCAAAGAAGGATGCCAAGCCCAAACTAATCCGATGGATGCTCATACTTCAAGAATTTGATCTTGAGATCTGAGACAAAAAGGGTAGTGAAAACTTAGTAGTTGACCACCTCTCACGTTTAGAGCATCATCTTGAAGATGGTAAGACCAATTACATAAGAGATGAATTTCCTGATGAGTATTTACTTGCAGTTAATGTTGTGCCATGGTACGCTAACATTGTCAACTACCTGGTAAGCAACATTCTACCACCAGACTTGGCATACAATGTCAAGAAAAGGTTCCTATGAGAAGTTAGGAAGTACTACTGGATGAGCCAATATTGTTCAAATAGTGTGCGGACAAAGTTATCCGCCGGTGTGTGCCCAAGAATGAGCAACATAACATATTGAATTTGTGTCATGCCTCACCGTATAGAGGTCACTTTGGTGGGATGAAGACTGCTGTCAAGGTGCTGCAGTCAGGATTCTTTTAGCCCACACTATATAAGGATGCCCACGAGATAGGTTGTTATTAAAGGCTGGCACGGCATGAATAGGGTGAAAACTAGGCATTCCCTGCCAACACTCATCATTCATTAAAGCACCTTCCTTGTCAACGTCTTTACTTTACTTTTATTTCTTTTCTATTCAATTATTTCCAAAACCAACTTCAATACAAAACAACTTTTTCTCAAGGCAAGTAACAATCAAAGATAATTGAATTCCAAGTCAATCTCTGTAGGATCGATACTCAGCTTAACTGTTGTATTACTTGCAGACTGTGTATACTTGCACGCAAAAGACTTATCTTGGCACTATTTTATACTTTTCCAATACATAACTTCTGCCCCTTTTGCCAGCATTTCACCTAGAGAGTCTATAGTAGGCGCAATTTCAACTCTAAATTGTTCAATGTTTCGAATTCAACCAACATTAAGAGATGTCATTTTGATCCAATTGAACCTATAAGACGTGTTAGAATTTATAACTTGAATTTCGCAATGTGACCATTATCGAATTTTGACTAGCTATTTTCTATTTTTTTTAAATAAAATTTTATATTAATTATAAGACCAAATTAATTTAACAGAATTATAATTGAACTACGTAAAAATTATTTAATAAAAAATAATTTTATCATATTTATTTACTTATCAATAAAATTAATTTAAGTTTATTTTAATTGTTAAACATTTAATTAGGTATTTAAATTTTTTTACTTTGTCACTTAATTAATATCATAAACCAGATCAAATAAACAAATATATATATATAAAGTTGGCGTGAACTTCGTATATATATATATATTATTTTATTATAAATATATATGATGTACTTTATCTTTAAATTGGTATACTTTTGTTTAAACTGGAATAGTACTTCTAAATTCTAATTAATTTAAATAAAAGACAAATCAAATAAACAATCTTATATATATATATGAAAAAGTTGGAAGTTAGATTTCAACTTTTCACTCCAACATATATACATATATATTATTAAAAATATATGATGTACTTAACTTTAAATAGGTATATTTTTTGTTTTAATTGGACTAGTACTCCTAATTAGTTCAAATGTCTTCCTATCTCTCTCTATAAATAGATATGTTTGATTTCATTGTTTTACATCCTGAAAAATTCTTACAAATCTTGAGGCATATACTAGAGTAGAGAGAAAATTGTTGGAATTATTTAGTATTTTCAATAAGATAATTTCTTGCAAAATAATCATTGCAGTTGTTTAAAATTTTCAATAAGATCTTTTGGTTTGAGTCGTAAATCTATAATAAGTTCGGGTCATGCAGAACAATTCGAAGACTTGCCAGAAGATTTGCGTCAAGGCATCAAATTCTTAAATACACAAGTATTATACAATTGATTATATTTATAGTATTACATATCATGTCTGGTTTTTAAAAAAAATAAAAGCTTTTGCAACGTCTTTTTTATTTTTTTAAACCAAGACTAACACTATTTAAAGGAATGGGTATTGACTATAAGATTTTTTCCATCACATTGGAGAATGCAAGCCAATTTAAAGGAAACTTTTAATGCTCGAAGGGCTTTATTATGTAAAGGAATTACTTTCATATTCGGTGTGTTGCACATGTGTTGAATCTAATTGTTAAAGATGGACTTAAGGTCATTGAACATATTGTTGTCAAGATCAGAGAATGCATGAAGTACATTAAATGGTCAGAATCAAGAAAAAAATACTTTTCGACGTAGTGTAAAGTTAGCTAAGGTAGAAGAAACTAAAGTGTTGTGGCTTGACATTCCTTCAAGATGGAACTCTACATATATGATGCTTGATAGGGCTATTCTATACCGTGAAGCGTTTAAGCAAATGCTTGTTTTGGATTCTTCTTTTCATCATTGTCCAAACACCAAAGAGTGGGAAATGCTTGAGAAAATTTGAGATATTTTAGAACTATTTTTTTTATATAACTGGATTATTTTCATGAAGTGATTATCCTACTGCAAATTTATACTTTAGGAATGTTTGGAAAATTTTATGCTTTTGAAAGAGTTGATAAAAAGCAATGATGTGATATTAAAAACAATGGCAATTGTAATGAAGAAAAAGTTTGATAAATATTGGTTCAACTCGAGTGATGATGAATATGGCACATTATTTTCCTTTGCAGTAATTCTTGATCCTCGTTTTAAGTTAACTTTTCTCAAATATTGTTACAAAAAATTATTCGAGGATGAAACAGAAGCTGTTATGAAGATTCGTGATGTCAAAGCTAAGCTAGGAAAGCTTTTTAAAAGGTATGATCTAGAAACGCATGCCCTACATGAAACATCATTAGAATCAAGCTCAAACTCTAATACCGAGAGCTCATCTGGAAACCAGAAGCAGAAATTCGATCTTTTTGTAGTAAGTTTAATATTTTTTAAATTTTTATTATTTCCATATTTTTTAGTTTATATTTGTTTATTTACCCGTTTATTTTCTATTCCATCTTTTATATTTTTCTAGAGCTACGACAAGGAAGAGACCATGCTTTTGGATTATTCAAAGACACATTTGGATGTTTACTTAGAAGATCCTAAAATGGATAGGAAAACAGAACTTGACGTCCTTAATTTTTGGAAACATAATGAACAGCAGTATGAAAGGCTTTCTTATCTTGCTAGAGATATTTTGACTGTGCCCCTCACTACTGTTGCTTCAGAATCAACTTTTAGCATTGGAGGTCGAATTTGAATAAGTGGAAAAGTTCTTATATCCCTGAAAATGTGGAGGCTTTGATAACAACTCGTAGTTGGTTGTTCGGTTATGAATGCAAGTTATTTTATTACCTCTTAAATTTGTTTTTAATTTCCTATAGGAAATCTTGTTTACTATACAATCTTCTTGCACTACTAGTCTATTGCATTTTCTTACTTTAACTTAAAAAAATACATTTGCTTAATTTTTGATAATACATTTGCTTAATTTCTTATTTCACTAGCAAACAAAATATTAATTTTTTGTTATTGTTTATATAGCTATGGAAGATGACGAGTTTTTTGGCTCTAATGTGGATTGGACTGCAACAAAATCCAACAATTGATGCATACATTATTTTTGTTTATTTTGAGATTACTTTATTGATTTTTTAAGTTTTATTTAAAAAACTTAATATAATTCAGTTTGATATGTAAAGATAGCCTTTATTGATTTTTTAACTTGGTTTGTAGCAAATATTACTATTATTTAGTTTGTTAATCAGCACGTTTAATATCTTATGGAGTACAAGTTTTTGGCCAAAGAAAAAAACACCTTATGTTCACGAGATTGTTGTCTCGTTATATTTGGATTCCATTACAGTTCAAAGTGGTTCTTCCGGTATCTGTCCACACAAGTGATTTTAATCTTATTTGGATTATTTGCCTTAGTTTCTAATTAGTTTGTATTAGCTTACATATTTTAAGTTGCGATCATGGTTAGAGTTTGTATTAGCTTACATATTTTAAGTTGCGATCATGGTTAGATTCTGGATGGGCAATTGCAATAAAAGAGAGTTTACTTTTTTTGTATAGTGTACATCCATTTCATGGTTTATGGTCGGAATTCGTGGTTTTCCTTATCAATAATGTCGTCTCCAAGGTTCGAATTTAGATTCTCTCTTTGAAAGTACAATGTACCTTGCCAATACACCCAATCCTTGTTGATTAGATAAAAATAATGTTTTGTAATTTATTTTTTTGAAACATTTCTAATTTATTTTGTGTAATATCACTTTTGAAAGATAATTCTTTATTTGAGACTTGTGTTTCATGTTAATTTGTGTTCGTAAAAAATGAAATTTCCTTTCTTTTAAAGAAACTATAATCTACCGTCTAAGAGATATAAATTAAAGTTAACCACATTAATGCACTTTTTGGGTAGTAACTATCGAATTCGATATGAAGATGGTCTTTTAAAGGAGAAAAGATATAAAGAAGAATAAAACATATGTATTTACTATTTATCATATTACTAAAATTATTCGTTAACTTCGACTCAATTATCAGGTCAAAATCGAGTTGATATTTGGTTCAGATCAGATTTCAAAAAATTAATTTAAGTTTTTTTGTTCGGATTGATTTTTGATTAGGGTTACTTTCCGTTCGGGTTAATTTCAGTTCGGCTTGCTTTCGATTCGAGTTGGCTTTCAGTTCAGGTTGTATTCGGTTCAGATTGCTTTCAATTCGGGTTACTTTCGGTTCGTGTTGGCTTGCAGTTCGGGTTGTATTCAATTCGGACTACTTTCGATTCAGGTTATTTTCGATTGCGGTTCCTTTCGGTTTTGGTTACTTTCGGTTCGAATTAATCTTCGATTTAACTAAAAATTGGATCGGGTTTGGTTCGGTTCTATTCAGTTCGAGTTCAGATCAAAATTGAACTATTATGTTCGAGACCAAATAAAGTAAATCAATTCGGGTCTCGGGCTTCAGGTCATGTTTGCCAGGTCTAAACCAAAATACTATGCTGCTTTTAGACAACGGTGAAATCGCATCTGACCATGAGGATGAACAAAAAGAGCCTGAAGAAGAAGAGGAAGAGATAGAGGCTGCTGTTGATGGAGAGATCTTAGTGGTCAAGAGACTTCTAAATGCTCAAATGGCCGAAGAAGAACATCAAAGGGAGAACATCTTTCACACCCTTTGCCATGTGAAAGGTAAGGTTTGTTTTATGATTATAGATGGAGAAAGTTGCACCAATGTTGCAAGCACCTTGAAGCATCCTACTCCGTACAAACTTTAGTGGCTAAATGATAGAGGAGAATTGAAGGTCACCAAACAGGTTCTAATTCCATTCCCTATTGGAAAGTACCAAGATGAAGTTCTATGCGATACTGTACCCATGCATACAAGTCATATTCTCCGTGGAAGGCAGTGGCAGTATGACAAAAGAACCATACATGATTGCTTCACTAACCATTACTCTTTCCAACCTGGGGGAAAAAGATCGTTCTTGCACTTTAACTCCAAAACAAGTGCAAAACGACTAGAATCAAATGAACAAAAGCATTGAGGTAGAAAGAATCTGCTACTTCCATTCCTAAGGACGAAGTAAAAAAGAAGACAAGTGCTTTCACAAGCAAAGAAATGATTAAGGAATGTCTTTTGACATGACCTATTATCAAAATCAGTTTTACAAACACCAAACCATAAACTTTTTCTTCTTTTGTTTTGCAGAATGAATGCCCTAAGGAAAACGTTTCATTGAAGGACGAAGATAAGGAGTCGACTACCCCAACAGCAAGGAAATATCCAACAACGAGAAGCCTCGATTTGAGGAAAAATCGCTTTAAAGAAGGGGGATGATGCAATCCTAATCCACCAACTACTATTGTTCACTACACTTTCATCTTTGTTCACAAGGATGAAAGACGAGGGAGTTTTTACTATCTTTCTTTTATACTTATGTAAAACACTTAATTTTATTATTCATAATTATGCATGCTAGTATCATCCTAGTTAAATATAACATTCATATCAATTATGCTTATGTTATGACTATGCATTATGTATTCAGATATTATAATGTATTCCCATTCATCATACCATATACTTTGCATATTAAGTGATGATCATGCATCTATATTTATATAACCACATCTTTACTTTGAAGTTTAGTTTACATCTTTAATTCCATTTTAAAGTATAGAAACCGGACAGTATAGAAACCGGATTTCAACTCTCTTTACACCAATAAAAACTAGATTCAAATACGATTCTAACGGTATATCCACAAAAATTAATAAAATCTACAAAAATTCATAAAAATTCTCAAAATCTTGTCACAATATAAGATTTCCAAAATTTTGCTATCTAGTTTTTTTACCTTTCATCGAATAAAAATTTATAACTTTTATTACAGACCTCAAAATTAGTCACCGCTTTTTTAAATAAACTAGACTCAGTTTCCAATTCATACATGTAAAATTCATCATTTAATTCAATAAGTGGAATTTATGGTGATTTTTCAAACTTATTGCCCAGTCCAAAATTTTAAGACTGTTTTTCCCAATTTCGATTATAAGTCTACGAAACTATTTCTATATCACTATAAATTACCTAATAACATTACTAAATCATATTTCAACTATAAACATCACCAACTATAAAGATATTAGAGCTTGGTTTACACAAAATACAAGAGCTTAACTTTATACATGCCACTAATCAAAAGATCATATAGGATGTCAAAATGATACTATGATAACCTGTAGTATGTGCTTGTCCGCAAAATAATATGAGCTATTGTTGCTTACCCCCATACCGTATCAACCTACGTGAGTACAAAAAATCACACGAGCTAAGTATAACTTAGTGAGGCATTATAGGTAATCATAAAATTAAATAATGAAATAAATAAAAACATGGTTAAACAAATTCATATCAAATCTTTCTTATAATTTAAAACCATCATACATAAGAAATGGTGCATTTCATATACTTCAACTTTATAATTAGCCCAAGAATTGTATAAAGAGAAACTGATGTATGCAAGGTCGGTATCCTTGAGTACTATTCACCGAAGTGATGATAACTTGTAGACACATAAAGTGCCGAAAACATATAGACACATAAAGTGTCGGTAAACATATAGATCCGAAGATCGGTGTGCAGCTACACTACAGTCCTAGACTACTAGACCTCTAATGGCATGCCACTATACTGTAACTCTCTATCATAAACTTGGGCAATAAACCATATCATTAACTTGTAAATTATCATTTTGTAAATGATTCATATATCACCATTATTCAATAATAACTTGCCATAATAAAACATAATAGGGCAATTCATACCCTATCATGTACTAACCTTGTTCCTTTGCCTGTAAAACATCATGTAACTTCAATAAAATCAAGTAAGTAGAAATAATAAAAGTATACTAAAATACATTTTGAAACATATGAATGCACTCACCTTATATGCCTCACTAATTACTTGTACCAAAATGTGTTTACTCCGGACTTTCTCTTTATCTTTTGACTTGTTTCGATCTCGAACTTGCTCAGCTACTTGTAATCATCCATCCATAACATATACAATTAAATGTATATTTTAGATTTTCAATCCACTAAGTACACTAATAGGATAAAAAATTATAAAAATAATTTTCTTTAATGTACTAATAACATATCAATACTTTCTCCAATTCAATCTACCCCTTCACTTCATAACTTCCTAAAAATTCTCATTCCTTTCACTTATATTCAATCACCCCACTTTTGAATTTTCACAATTAAATCGCATGTTCAACAATGCAACCATTAAAATAAAGCTTAGGTGATAACAATCAACCTAAATACTATAAATTAATATTTCACAAAATTTCCCCAATAATTTAGGAAATTGCCGAATTGGTCCTTAACATTCCAACATAGGATTTTTGCTTCAAACAACACTTTAAAGCATGTAGAATGCATAATTCTTCATAACCAACATTAAAATAAATTCCTACACTTCAACCCTTAATTTTCCATAATTGACATAATGGTCCATCACTCAAGTTTTCAACATTCCAACTTCAGCCAAATATGAAAAACATCATTTCAAGTCATTTCCCTCATCAAAATAAATTTTGACATAATTTCCCCTAATTTTCCAACTTCACCAAAAATTCTCCATGCTTTAAATTTTAACATTTTCATCACTATAAGCATAAAAATAACACTTCAACACCATTTCCAACTTAATTGAATCATAAAACACAAGATTTCAATATGTCCTTCATCCACCTTATTGTCATAATTCAACTTAGAGACATGAAAACCAAATAAAAATAGTACCAAAGAAAGTGAACTTCATAGAGATTAATTTCTTATTTCATGTGTCAAACCAAAAACCAATCCAATCAAGCTAAAAATTGAATCAAAACATTCTCTCACCTACGATAGAAACTCACGGCAACATGGAGAGAATGATGAACAAATTTTCCAAATTTTTCTTTCTTTATTTTGATGCCAAATGTCTTTAAATTTGGCTATTTAATAAAAAATCTCTAAAATAGTCAAATGACTATTTTGCCCTTGAATTATAACCAATTGCAAGCCAACATCTCATCCTTATCATCTTCCATAATCAATTTATATTAAAAAGTATAGGTGAAATGACTAAATTGCCATTAATGAAATAACATATCTACAAAAATGCCATTCCATCACCTACACAAAATACTAAATAGAATCAAATCTAAATTGATTAAA
Organism: Hibiscus mutabilis; assembly: GCA_019671005.1. Taxonomy (NCBI): domain Eukaryota; kingdom Viridiplantae; phylum Streptophyta; class Magnoliopsida; order Malvales; family Malvaceae; genus Hibiscus; species Hibiscus mutabilis. The sequence goes on from CM033722.1 coordinate 33,194,397, forward strand.
AATGATTCAAAACCATAATTTCATATTCCTCGGGTCATCTTAAGACTCCCTTCAAAATTTTACAACATTCCGAGCTCATACAATTACCCGAATTCCAATTTAAACTTCAATTGTAATTTCCCAATAATAGAAACATCATATCACACCATAATTTTTAGATTAGATCCACACCCTTAGGTGATCTATGTATCTATAGAATAAAAATAATTATTTGGAAAATTACCATGTTGGTCCCTAAACTTTTCTCAACTTTTCACTTTAGCCACTAAACTTTAAAATCTTACATTTTAGTCACTGAACTAAAATCACCAACTTTCAATTCTTTACTATTTGGTCACTAAAAAACTATTGGGGTATTACATAACTTCTCGGGATAATCCATCCGATAATCTCGAGATAGATAATGACAGTAAAGAGAAACCAAGTACTCTTACACAGACCAATATGAAAACTCTCAATGCTATTTGAATGATATCGCGTCCTTTCCCCGAGTTTAAGAGTCGAAAGGTTACAGTTGTCTGGGATTATCCACCAGGATGTGGATGGTTTGCTCCACAGGAAAAGAAATTCGGGAAACCCAAGCAGTTCCTCTAAGTAAGTCAAAAGTGTTGAGGTGAGTGCAACATTTATATGTATGTTAATTATAAAAGGGAAGACTTGCGATAAGTCAACCCTGATCTGAATATGAAAATGCATTATTTAAAAGTTATAAACTGATCAGAAATTATAATTTATGTTTGCAAGTGGCAAGATAATGGACATGATAAAATTATTAACACTGTATGATAAAAAAATAACTGATAAGTATGTTGGTATGTTATTCTGAACATGATACTGTGTGTCATGTAAAGTACATGGTCACCTCTATGATAACTATTTCAGTCATGTTACAGACTTTGATTATAATATATTGGAAGAATCAATGTGATGCATAATACAGTAATGGCAAGTACATATGAATAATTATAATGAAATATGGGATGTGAATTGCCCGTTTACATGAATGATGGTAACTGATTGATAATGAAATGAAATGCCCAAGTATTTATTTATGAGAGTCTATGGTATAGTTGGCATGCCATAAAGATCCTTAGTAGCTGCATCACTCAAGTTATGATATGATTACATATTTTTGTGACTATGATGGTGTCACATACACCTTAAGGACCCAAGCCCTTGGTGTGCACCCTGGGGATCCACGCCCATAGTGCTAATTGCACTAACGAGAGGCTTTTATGAGGAGCAAAGAGCGTCCTCAAGTATGTACTCATTTACATGTTCACGTTACACACACTGGTGTCTTATTCATGTGACTCGAGTACCTTATTCTCATATTTCATAATTTGGGCTATCTTTAAAGAATGTTATACTATAAATGACTACCTGATGATTGATGAATACTAACAACATGATACTTATATTTTTTATGTTATGATATAAACTGTACTGGGATCGCTTTCCATTTTACAGGGAATTGTATTGCATTGTCATATGATATAATGTAATGTATGATCATATGCTTTAACTAAAAGTTTACTAATTGCCTCACTAAGTCGTTACTTAGCGTGTGTTTTATGTCGCACGTAGGTTTCTAGACTAGACTAGCAAGGAGGAGCCTGTTTTGAAGAATCAAGTTATCGTTAGTAAGTTTCAGCATGTACATCTCTAAGGTAGTTGACAACTAGAGGGCATGTAAATATTTTAAAAAGGTGGATGTTTGATATCGTATAAGTTTAACTTAGATGTATGTTAGTATGAAGATATATATATTATGAAAACAAGGATTAATAATATCAGTAAAGTATTTTAAATGACTTTTAAATAGAAATTAATGTATATTGCGTAAAATTTTGAAATCAAGAAAGGGTCTAGGCAGCGCATCTAGTTTGTAGCCTGAATCATATTTTTGTTTTTAATAACTGGCGTTTAAGTTTTACAAACTAAATCAGCGTTGAAACTAGTTGCGACTAGATGACCTAGTTTTAATTGAAAACCGAAAAAGGATTAATTACCGAACTAGTTTTATGAAATGATTTATGTTTTAAAAAAATTTAAATATAGATTTCTGAAGTACAATTTTGTGTCATCTTTAATGTATATTCGGCCTACGAGTATATATTAAGGGTGTCACATTTAGTGGTATCAGAGCTACAAATTTAGCCGGTTCTGGATGTTAAACTTGTCTAATACGAATTTGTTAAAGTGTACATGCCCCTAGGATGTCCCATGCTGATGTAATGCTTGCGTAACTTGACATTGCTCCTCGATAATATGATTTAGACCTTGTCTGTAATACGAACTGTTAAATGCTGCTGGATCTTGTCATGCAACGGATCACAAGGGTTATAAAGATACCCGTAGCAATACAATGAAATGAAGTATGACATTTTCTCAATTCTTGCCTTGGTTGAGCTACTGGTGTAGTAGGAAGCTCAAGCACAAGAACAAGAAATACTCTTTTAGATATTAGAAGAAATACCTTAGAGGTTTTAACCTTCGGCATTTGTATATAATAAGGCATTGGCTGTTAAAAAGTTTTGGGAGCCTTAAATGTTATGGTGAAAGAGAATTGATGACTGTTTATTTGAAGATGAAGGAAGATAAAACTCCTATAAAAGATCTGAGATGTATTAATATTGAAAGGTTAAAAGAAGTAATATCGATACAGAGGAGGTAGCTTGGAAAATTTCCTAAAAAAGTGTTAAAGATTGGATTTGGTGATTAGTTCATAAGGAAAATATTTCATTAATTTCTAAACTTTGATAAGGTACTCACACTGTTTATGAGAAATAGTGTGAGATCAGTGGGTTAAGCCAGTATGTCAAGGGGATAATTCTGACTGGAGAGTTTTAGTATGACTGCTAGTAAATGATTTGAATAGCACAAGAATTACAAGAAATTATAAGAACTGTCTGTTAGTAAAACAGAGTAGAAAATAGAGACAAATTTGCAAATTTTTATTAGGTACGTCCTAAAATTCGAGGACGAATTTTCTTAAGTGGAAGGAATTCTGTTACCTCGAAAATTTGCCAAGTCAGACAAGGGTTATTTAGTACTAAGATTATAACATAAGGCTAACTTAATGCCTAAAATGACAAAAAGGAAAAGTTAAGATCTCTTAATTAGAGCATTTTAAAAGTAGTTTCTATGATTCGAAAGTGTCATGTGATAGAGAATAATCTAAAAATGGTAAAGCCTAGTAACCAAAATGACACTTTAGTAAAAGTTTGGGGACTAAAGTGTAAACTATCCAGTAAGTGATTTTATTCAGTATAAGGATAAATCTGATCAAAATAAGAATTTTGATATCAGTTTTGAGAATTAATATGCAGTAGAAGGTATCGAATTTGGATCGAATAAAATTGTTAAGCATGCTCGGGCTAGGGAAACACTAGGATGAGTGACCTTTGGAAAGGTCCCATAAAAGTGTTTCTGATCAATATTTTGGACTCAGTAAGAGTAGAGAATATTCGTATGGATTTTCGATAAAGGATTTCTAAGAGAAATTTTACTCTGAAGATTTTTTATAATTATCGGAATAATAGACTAAGTTAGGAAAATTCAGTCTAAGTCCTTAGGAAAGGAAGTTTTTATGAGATAATATTATTTATTTTTTGAATATGAAAATAAAGAATTTTTGAAATAAATCCGATAGCTCAATAAAGGTAAAGCCGCAGTAAAAATATTTAAGAATATCAAGAAATCGGATCGAATTGAAATTTCAGAGGTTGTTCCATAAACCATGGAAAATCATAAAATGATATTTATGGAATAGTGGCCGGTTGGGAAGGAACTAGTTTAGTTAGATTATAATAGAATGGCAAATTTGAAACAAACTAGCAAATAGAGACTAGTTGGAGGGCAAATTGGTTATTTGGCAATGATGACAATTTTAAAATATTTTTGAAATGTTGGGGGCGTTTCTAGAAGATGAAATATACATGGATTTAATCTTGGCCCTTGATTTTAGATGAGATTAAATTAGCCATTGGATTTAAAGGCTAAGTTGGTAACTTCACTATTTAATGAATTTAAATTTCATTTAATTATACATGTGGATAAATATGATAAAATATGAACAAAATTTTGTTCATCTTTCTCCACCATTTCGTGAGCTAGGGAAGAAGAAGGGGAGAAGATATACATCAATTTCAAGCTTGATTTGGAAGGTTTAAAATTAAAATTAAGGTATGATGCTTTGGGAAAAAAATAACCTATGCTTAATTCTCTTCCTTTTTGGTAGTAGTTTTACATAGCAAAGTGAAGCATAGGTTATGTTTTCGGAAGAAGAAGATTATGAGATTAAGAACACGTGTTGAGTTTAAAGTTTGATTTGAGTAGATTTGGTGTTGTAGACATGAAAACAAGCTTGATTTGGAATTAATTCTATGTTTAAGAACATAAACCCTAACCCTAAGTTTTGGGAATTTGGTTAGGGAATTGAATCAAGGATGAAAATGAATGAATTATGAAACTAGAAGCCTTGTTTTGATGTTAGGGTGATTAAATTCTCTTTGTTATGTCAAGTGACCAATTCGGCTAGAGTGAAGAAATAATGGGAATTATTGTGAAATTTATTCTAGCATTAGAATTGATGAGATTGTGATTAAATTAGCCTAATTTGGTAATTTAGGACCAAAATGAAAATGTTTGGCAAGAAGTGGATCACTTCGGTTTGAAGGAGAAATGAAGGGGATTGTTTTGAATTATTATTTTAGTATGTTATTGATGAATATGAAGTTGGACTTATCAATTTAATCATGAATAAATTGTTTAAGGCTCAAAATGGTCACTAAGGACCATAATGAACATTCGGTAAATACATAGGGAGAAAAGTAATAAAGGGAAGTTAGAGTAAAATAGAAGTTAATTATGGAAGTTGTGTTGGATTTGAATTATGGCAATAAGTTTAATAAATTGCCATAAATTCTATAAAAATGACTAGATGACGAATCTTATACTGATGTAAATACATGGTTGTCTAGTTTCATTTTCAATAAACGAGAACTGATTCCGAGCTTTGTATAAAAAGATATGAATTTTATTCGAAAGAAGGTCAGAAAAATTATAAAGTAGTTTTCTGCCTGGACTAGTCTGTGATGCCGATTTCAAGATTTTTCATAATTTTTGTAGATTTTATTAATTTATGTGGCTTATATCGTTGGATTCGTTATTGAATCTAGTTTTTAACAGTGTAAATAAAGTCAAAATCCAGTGTATATTCTGCTCTATAAACATGCTTTTCTAAAGGTAGCGTAAGTTGCTAGGAATAGAATTTGATACAGTTTGTATCTAAATATTGGTTTGATAAACTCAAAGGAGTTGCTTGAAGTTTAAGTTGGTCACTAAGGATCATAATAAGTTTTGGACAATATAAGAAAGAGAGGAAAATATCTGGACATTTTATATTTGAATATATGTTACTTGAAGTGTTCAAGTGGAAATTTAATTGTTCAAGAAAGATACAAATAGGTACATTATTTGTATTTATGTAAATAAAGGTTGAATGAATTTCTAATGTGAATTCTACATGGTATTTGCTACATGGATGGAAAACGAAGTTTGAAAGCAAGTACGGAACAAGTAACTAAGTTTCAAGAGTCAAGTTAATTATCTTCTCGGGATGATCCATCCGATACTCTCGGGATAGATAATGGCAGTAAAGAGAAAGCAAGTACTCTTACACAGACCAATATGAAAGCTCTCAATGCTATTCGGATGATATCGTGTCTTTTTCCTGAGTTTAAGATACGAAAGGTTATAGTTGTTTGGACCCACCGGGATATGGATTGTCTGCTCTACCGAAAAAGAAAGTTTGGAAACCCAAGCAGTTCCGCTAAGTAAGACAAAAGTGTTGAGGTGAGTGCAACATTTATATGTATGTTAATTATAAAAGGGAAGACTTGCGATAAGTCAACCCTGATCTGAATATGAAAATGCATTGTTTAAAAGTTATAAACTGATCAGAAATTATAATTTATGTTTGCAAGTGGCAAGATAATGGACATGATAAAATTATTAACACTGTATGATAAAAAAATAACTAATAAGTATGTTGGTATGTTATTCTGAACATGATACTGTGTGTCATGTAAAGTACATGGTCACCTCTATGATAACTATTTTAGTCATGTTACAGACTTTGATTATAATATACTGGAAGAATCGATGTGATGCATAATACAGTAATGGCAAGTACATATGAATAATTATGATGAAATATGGGATGTGAATTGTCCGTTTACATGAATGATGATGATTGATTGATAATGAAATGAAATGCCCAAGTATTTATTATGAGAGTCCATCGTATAGTTGGCATGCCATAGAGTCCTTAGCAGCTGCATCACTCAAGTTATGATATGATTACATGTTTTTGTGACTATGATGGTGTCACATACACCTTAGAGACCCAAGCCCTTGGTGTGCGCCCTAGGGATCCACGCCCATAGTGCTAATGGCTCTAACGAGGTACTTTTATGAGGAGCAAAGAGTGTCCTCGAGTATGTACTCATTTACATGTTCACGTTAAACACTCTGGTGTTTTATTCATGTGACTCGAGTACCTTGATCTCATATTTCATACTTTGGGCTATCTTTAAAGAATGTTATACTATAAATGACTGCTTGATGATTGATAATACTTACAGCATGATATTTATATTTTTTTATGTTATGATATAAACTGTACTAGGATCCCTTGCCATTTTGCAGGGAATTGTATTGCATTGTCATATGATATAATGTAATGTGTGATCACATTATTTAACTAAATAGTTTACTAACTGCCTCGCTAAGTCATTACTTAGCGTGTGTTTTATGTCACACGTAGGTTTCCAGGCTAGACTAGCAAGGAGGAGCCGTGTTTTGAAGAATCAAGTTATCTTTAGTAAGTTTCAGCATGTACATCTCTAATGTAGTTGACAAGTAGAGGGCGCATGTAAATTTTTTAAAAGGTGGATTGTTTTATATCATCTAAGTTTAACTTAGATGTATGTTAGTATGAATATATATATATATATATATATATATATATTATGAAAACATGGATTAATAATATCGGTAAAGTATTTTAAATAGAAATTAATGTATATTGTGTAACAATTTTGAAATCAAGAAAGGGTCTAAGCAGTGCATCTAGTTTTGTACCCTGAATCATATTTTTTTAATAACTGACTTTTAAGTTTTACAAACTAAATCAGGGTCGAAACTAGTTGCAACTGGATGACCTAGTTTTAATTGAAAACGGAAAAAGGATTAATTACTGAACTAGTTTTATGAAATGATGTATGTTTTTTTTTAAATTAAGTACATATTTCTGAAGTACAATTTCGTGTCATCTTTAATGTATATTCGGCTTACGAGTATACGTTAAGAGTGTCACAATCATTGCGATGTCTTACGACAACAAGATGGGTTTGTGGGCTTCCTATGGTGAGGCATAGCTTCTTCTAGACGGTTGTGAAGCCTCACCGGATGATAAACCTTTACCAATAGATATGGTGAATTTTCTATTTTTTTACTTTTGAATGTATTTTTGTGTTTTTGGTAATTTTTATATGGATTATCTTGCAGTGCAATGAGTTTCTTTATGGACACTGTTACCTCATTTAGAGACTTAATTATTAATAAACTTATCGATTGCGCAAAGAAGAAACCTATTATAAGTTGACCTTCACAAATTTTTTTTTTACGCGTAACATCAAAATTTAAAAATATATTATTTCTTAAAATATTTAACACCAAATATAGCACAAAATTATAACTAAGATCTGACTTTATCCATAGCAAAAAGACAATATTTTTTAGGATGAGTCTACAACGGGCGACGCATACCACTGCACACCACTAACGCAACACACCGTTGCACACCATTAAATTTTTAGTGACTCTTAAATTATTATCAAAAATCTCAAGGATTGAATATGTAATTAAAATTATTTTTAAAAAATAAAATTTTTGATTTAATAAATCATTCATATTTGTTTTATACTATTTCCAACTCACCTTCCCCTAATTTTCTCACTGTGCCGTCTATTATAACAAAAATATTAGGGTTTATTTTCAATTCCTAATCGTGATTTTGGAGAAAACTATCGATCGAACCATCAATCTATTGCCCGTATTTTCTCTATTGGATTGCAGGCGCTCAAAAGGGTAAGCTCTTCCATGGCTTCCCTTAATCAAAAGGTTCAACTGAATCTCTTTGGCTATTTTTTTCTCACTTTTTTTGAATACCCTATTTAGCAGATTTTCTAGTCTGAATTATACTTGGTGATGAAAATAATAGGATTCGTGTATGAGATTTAACATCAAACTCCTACGGTCGTGACGCGGTATTTATTTTCTTTCTTCTATCTTCATTGTATTTTATTTATTTCTTCATATTTGGATTGTTGATTTCAAGTTACAACCTATGCATGAGAAAATTATTAGAATTATTATTGGGCGATATGGGAGATGGCTGCTGTTACGAAATAATACAGGGGTTGTCGTCATACACATGGCGTTTTCAGATAAAAATATAGTTATGGATTTGTACCTAATAGATGAAGAACAGTTTCAACCTCCATTTGTGAAATATTTAAGTTAAATGAGTGTCCTTTGAAGGATATTCTTGTTGCAGGGTTCTTTGTCAACCAATGCTGGGTTCTCGTTCACTCCTTAGCTTGGTGACTGTTCATAGTTATTCAGCTGGGAATCAGATTCGATTTTTGCCAAATTCAAGTTCTGACATTTGTAAATTTTCAGGATGGTGGGTAACTTCCGTTGGGGTTGGATCGAGAGCTGGTGGCTGGCGTGGTGGGGAGATTTCAAGTTTTCAAGTCAAAAATCTAGTGTTAAGCATCCAGCGGTAGTTGTGGCGAGTGAGGCTTGTTTACGTTTATTGCATTGATTCGAGGTTGCTTTTGTGTATTCGATAATTTCTTTTCAGAGTGTTTAGATGACTCGTCCCGAAAGTTCAGAGCGTACACGAGGTAGCTATTAGCAAGTCGTGGCATGCATTTGATTTAATGGAGGTTGGCTGATTTTATTTGATTCCATAATTTAGTTTTGTATGAGAAGATGACAATGATTCTTGGTATGGTGTGAGTTTTTTTTTCGAATGTATGTCCGGATGTTTGTATTTGTCTATCTTAAGGAACTTCCTTATTAATAAAATTCACTTTTGTAGAGAAAAAAATATTTAAGTTAAACTTTGCATGACACTTGAAAATAACTTCAACTAGCTTTCTATTTAAAAAACTTTTATCCTTTTCAAAATTCTCTTCTATTGTATTTGGCAATCATTAGTAATACAAAGTCTAGTTTTCGATTGCAATCGTTATTGGTACTTTTAGATTGAAAGCAATTTTATCGTACTTAGGATTGTGATTGAAACTTGTAACTTGTTTGTCATTACATTTAAGACCAAATATGAATTATGATGATTTCAATCGAATATAATTTAATAACCATAGTGAATGTTGTCCAAGTCCATTATGATTGCATTGCCAAGAAGATTTTTTTAATCTTTCATCTTTTGCTTGAAATTAACAAAAAATGTCTTTTTAATTTAACTGAAACTTATTGTGTTGCTTTATTTTGATTCTATGTTGCATCAATGTTCAAGCTTTAAGCCGGTGCAAACGACCAATAATAATTCTAATAATTTTCTCAGGCATTGGTTGTAACTTGAAAACAATAATCCAAATATGAAGGTATAAAAAAGTACAAAGAAGATAGAAGAAAGAAAGAAAAAATATCGAGTCATTTTTTTTCTCGACAAAAAATTAAAATTTTATTAAAATCAACCGCATAAAGTTATGGAATTGTAGCAACTAAAAAATTTGAAGTATCTCAATTTTTATTAAACAATTAATTTTAGGGGAATTCTTTTAAAATTACATTTTTGGAATAAAACTGGAGTCATCACCGGTCACTTGGGTTAGGTAGACCGGACACTAAAAATAAATCAGAGATTCTCATTCTCATTCTTTTGGGTTCGGGAGTCGGTTACGTGTGGGGAAGGGTTCGCACCCCACCAAACTTGGTACCAAATCAATTATCATTTTATTAATATCAGTTTTTGGGAATTAAAGTGACGATTAAATCAAAATTTGATTATACATACGAGTTCATTTTAAAGGGCACCAATGTTCGAGAAATAAACGAAAGACCACCACTTACTTTTTAAATACTAGCCACATTTATCCTCGAAAAAGAAAGCGTTGTATTAACAATTTATATCCCGAAATGCTATAACATGGAATAAATAATAACATACATAAAACAAAGAGCAAATGACGCAAATATATGATGAAACGGCCTACTAAAAAAACAATCTTTCAAATAGATAAAGCTTAGCACAAAATCACATATATACATGCTATAAATAAAAAAGTTACAAATTGCAATATATAAGGAAACATGTAAACTGTAGTATAAAAATATATAAGAAAAATGCAGAGTATAAAACCCTATTGTAAGTATGGTTTATAATTGAAATATCACGTAAAAATAGGTGTGGAATAGCATTGTAAATTAATATAAATGTATATAATAAATATATGTATATGGTAGATATATTATAAGGTAAGTAATGAAAAGGAAAAAAATAATAATGATTAGTATATATGATAATGAGCCGTAAACAACAATATATATACATAAAGGAAATATTATATATGCGTACATATATTACCATATGTATATATATACATAATACCATAAAAATATTAATACATATATTTATATATATTAGGGGTGTTCAAAAGTACTTGACCCGGTTGACCCGACCCAACTAACCGATGACCCGATTCAAAATAGGAGGTAATTTTACAATTTTTATTTTTTTCGGGTCAAGTACTCGACCCGATAATTTTCCCATGTACTCGGATCGGGCTTGGGCTGCAAATCTCGTTTTACCTGACTACCCGATTATATATATATATATATATATTAATAAATATATATATATATATATATATATTAATTAAAAATAAAAATATCAGAGGGAGTGGACCCCACCTAAACGGCTAAACCAAATATTATCGAGTTTCGACTCTGTGCCTGGTATTCTATTTTCCCCAAAAATATCAGAGGGAATGGACCCCACCTAAACGGCTAAAAATATCAGTCGAGTATATATATATATATATACACACACTTTGATATCATGTTGTTTGTGTTTGTGTTTGTGTTTAAACGTTTAAGTTTAAATTGTGTTTTGAAAATTTGTTTAAACTTTTAAGTTTAATTTTTAGGATTATGAAATTTGTATTTTTAAAGTTGTTTGGGTTTGATAATTCGGATCTTAAACACTATGTTGAGATTATATATTTCGAACTTTTATTAGGTATATTGTTTATAAAATTAAATGATTAAAAAGAGGAAGCGGGAACCCTTACCCAATTACCTAGGTACCCAACTTTCATGGGTACCCATCTAAAGCGAGCGAGACACGGGTCGACAAAGGCGATACCCGAATGAACTGGGTATCCAATTTTTCCGGTACTCGACAATGAACAGCCCTAATATACATACATAAAGGGGTAATAACAATCAATATGAAAGAAGGTAAATAAATATGTATACTATCAATCAATCAATACCAATAAAGGAAATGCATACCATAAAAAAACATATAACAAAGCATAAAATTACATATTATATTACATGCTACGCACATACTATACGGCAAAATAAAAAGAAGACATAAATTAAGGAAACAGAATAACCATAAAAAGAAGGGTTCGCAAGGGTGAATATACCATTGGTTTTTGGACTAAATTGAAAGAAAACTGAAATTAAAAGGCTCGAAACAATAAAATAAGTGACCAAATCGTATAGATTTAAAAACAAAAAAGATAGAAAAAATTCGGTGAGACGGAAGTCCTTAATGAACCGAAATAACCAATTTTTCTTTTAAAATCGCCTACTATAAAACATAAAACTGATGAACAGGTTTATTTTGTTTTCATTCTTTGAAATCAGATCAAAATAAAATCCTAAAAAAATTATCCTTTGTTCATGGTTGTTCATCTGGTGTTCATCACGAACTCAAATCCCGGCAACCCTTCGTTGCTTTTGTCGTCGTAAATCGTCGTTGGCTATCACTTGCCGACGGTGACGATTTCAAAAATACCCTCAAAACAGCGATCTATTCCTTCTAAACTCAAATCTGGCGTTTGATTCACAAAATGAAACCTCGTTTGCCCAAAATCTTGACAAAACCAAATCCAAAATAACTCTTTTTTGTTAAAAAACCTAAAGAAATTTTAACTCTAATCACTGAAGCGATAAGGGAGGCGAAGGGATCGAAGTGCTGAGGTGTCGTTCATCGACGACACCAACCTCTACTATGCATAGTGGAGGCCCGAGATCAAAAAAGGTATAAAACCCTAACTTTCCCTCCCTTTTTGAACTCAAAAATGAAAAGAGAAATTACCTCTGAAAAATTTCTTTTTTGTATTGATTCGTATCTCTAAAAAAATTACATTGATTGCTTTCCTTTTTATCTCTGATTCCCCATAACATTTTTGGGAAAACATTAAATGAAAATATGTGTTTCCTACATATCCCATGCTTATTTTTTCTGTTTTGCAGGGGACGATGGTTGGGAGAGGACGATAGCAGCATGATCATCTGGGACAAGACCATGTGAACAGGGAAGATGGAGGGTCGGGCACGTGGGCGTGTGGGAACACCAATAGTCTCGGCGGTGTGATTCACTCGCTCGTAAGGGACAATTGACTTGGTCATCTCTTCCTTCATCTAGACCGTCAGATTAAGATCTGATATGAAGGTGGAAATTGGGCTAAGCGGGATAAAAGGGAGAGCAGATTAGGCTTTAGGTTTCCTGATTTGGGCTAAACGAGATTATTGTAAATTATTATTTGGGTTAATAATATTGGACTTTGACATTAATAAATTAGTTGAGCTTATTTGATTATCAGATCTATATTTTTAATAATCAATAATAATAATTGATAATATTAATAACTTAATAACAATATTATTATTAATAATAACACTATTAATATTAGACAATAATTATTAAAATAATATTAAAACAATATATACACTTGGATAAAAATTAGTGATTACAGCTGCCTTTCTTTGCTCATTCTTATGAAACGAGAATAGAGCAAAGATCATAAGCACTAATTTTTATCCTACTTCCCTGTTTGAAGCCTTAAAATCACGAGTTCTTCTAGAATTTTTTGCTTTTCCTCGGTGGATTCTTTGAGCTGCAAGTGCTTAAGTCTTAGTCTTCAGAAAACATCCTTATGAAATGATCGAATTAAGAAAAACATCCTCATGAAAGAATTTGGTTTTGAGAAATTTGATTTTAAGAAAAATATCATTACAGAAAGATTGTAAATTTTATTTTAAGAAAAAATATCCTTATGGAAGGGTTTGATTTTAAGAAAAATATCTTTTATGGAAGGATTAAGTTAAGAAATCTGATTTTAAGAAAAATATCTGTAACACTCCAAAACTGGGCCTAGTCAGAAATCAATTAACGCAACTGAAAGACTTACACCATGTCCCTACTGGACTATTGCAACCCATTGATCTACCGCAATGGAAGTAGGAGAGAATCACCATGGACTTTGTCATTGGACTACCGTTGACTCCAGCTAAGCATGATGCTATTTGGGTTATCGTTGACTGTTTTACCAAGTCAGCTCATTTCTTACCTGTCAGAATAGACTATGACCTTCCTAAGTTAGCTGACTTATACATCAAGGAAATTGCCAGACTCCATGGAGTACCCAAGTCAATCATCTCCGATCAAGATCCATATTTTGTTTCTTGATTTTAGAAAACATTACAAGGAGCTCTGAGAACCGTAATCAATCTCAGTACGGCTTTCCGCCCACAGTCCAATGGTTAGTCAGAAACGGTAATTCAAATATTGGAAGACATGCTTTGTGCACGTATCATTGATTTTGGGGGAACTTGGGAGAGGTTCCTACCTCTCATCGAGTTTGCTTAGAATAATAGCCATCAATCATTTATTGGAATTGCACCGTATGAAGCATTGTATGACAGGAAATGCAAAACATCGTTATATTGGTCTGAACTCAGTGAAGGCAAAGTGTTGAGCCCTGACTTACTTCGGGAAACTGAAGAACGGGTTACCATCATTCACGATCGTTTGAAGGTTGCCTTCAACCAACAGAAAACGTATGTTGATCTCAAGAGGCAGGACATACAGTACTCTATGGGAGAGAAAGTTTTCTTGAAAGTCTCTTCATGGAAAAAGATTCTTCATTTTGGTAAAAAGGGGAAACTAAGTCCTTGATTCATTGGACCTTTCGAGGTGACAAAAAAAGTTGGTCTCGTAGCTTACCGGCTAGCTTTACCCTTAGAATTAAGAAAGATTCATGACGTATTCCATGTATCGATGCTCTGCAAGTATAGATCTGATCCATCCCATGTTGTTGAGCCTGAATTGGTGGAACTTCAACCTAACCTGACCCACGAGGAAGAACCAGTACAAATATTGGTAAGAGAAGTCAAGAGACTTCGAAACAAGAATATTCCTCTTGTCAAAGTACTTTGGAGGAGTCACAAGATTGAAAAAGCTACTTGGGAATCGAAAGATACCATGAGGAATCAATACTCGTATATTTTCGGTTTAGGTAAAATTCAAGGACGAATTTTCTTAAGGGATAGTTGTAACACTCTAAAATCGAGCCTAGCCAAAATTTAATTCCAGCAACCAGAAGACTTACACCGAGAAGTCAAATTATAGCATTGACCTTGACCAAGTGGTCAATTACTGGATTCTTGAACCTTAATTAAGTATTGTTAATGATCAAGGGTTTTATTACAAACTTTGAAACTTGTCCTAGTGACTAAATTAGGAAAATTGAAAGTCTAGAGATTAAAATATAGAAGTTGAAGGGTTGAGGGACTAACCTTACGATTAGCCCCTCCTTAAGCCTAATCATCACATACGTGGGATTAGGAGAATGAGTTCCTTCATTTGAAGGAAAGCTAAAACAAAAAAATGGGAAACAAAGAAAGAAGCTTAAAAACTTACCCGGTTAATTTTGGTAAGCAAGTACCACCCTCATCATCTTCTTCTTCCTATCTCTAACCTAAGCAAGCACCTCCATTGGAGCCTTAGTTAAGATTTGTTTTTCTTTAAGCTAACAATTCCAAATTATAACTATTGATCGGGTAAGCAATATCCCTTAATTGATTCCTCGATTCCATGGCTAAAACCATGTCTAAATTCAAGTTCAAGTAGTTAAGAACCCTAGAATTTCCTAAGGATATCAAGGCTCAATCTCTATTATTTTTCATAGCTACTAAGTTGCTATGAATCTATTATTGATATTGAAATCCTTATGATTTCTATTTCTTTTGTAGCTCAAGAGAATCAAGGTGAAGAATCACCAAATCTTTCAAATTCCAACAACTCAAAGAACAAAGGAATTGTCATCTGAGAACCTTAAAAGCTTTGAGAGTATCCGTTAGTGTAGTTAGAGTCTCGGGATTGGCTAGATGCCTTCCCGAATTCATTGCATTGGTCTATTGCATTTTTATCATAGGAATCAAGGTATGGATACATGAAAACCTTGTTAAAGGTAGCATTGGTAAGATTATTGCATTGATATATTGATAATTGGTTTATGGTATTATAATTGATAACCTTGAAATATTGTGAAAGGCCATAATTATTGTGATACACCGTTATTGACAAGTTGACATTGCTATTGTTAGTGTTATTACTATTGTTGTTGTTATTGGCCTAATTATTGAATCCTTGGATACGAATGGACATTGGATACAATTGGCATGCCATAGAATTCATGAGCTCATTGGTACGAAGTGGACTACGGTCCTTGAGCTAAGGCTCTATTTGGCGATGTTGGCGGGATGTGTTGGTTTTGGTCCTATTGGCGATGTTGGAGCATATTGACCATTTATTATTGGCGATGTTGGTTAGGAATTTGTGTATCCATATGCACATATCGATCCAAGGAATTAAGTTATCGAAATTATTGTTAAAACATGATTTGAGATGCAATTACATTGTTATACATGTTATTGATATTATTGGCATTCATGGTATTATTTTCGACTACATCACTAGGCTATATAAGCCTAATGCATCTCATTCCCGTGGATTTTCAAGTTAAAGGTGTGTCGAATCGAGGATTGGAGCTAGGAAAGTTTTAAAACAAGTCACATAAGATATATGTAATGTAAACCTAGCCCTTGAACTCCTAGTAGGGTGGCATATGGTCTAGACATGTTAACTTATCCCCATTTTGTGTGTATATATTGTTCACCGTGTTGAAATGGTCAAAATATGAAATATGGCATGTTTAAAGTTGGTAAAATTGGCAAAACTTGACCTATAATGCCCTAATAAGTAAAATCATGGTAAATGGGTTTTAAAAGCTATGAAATTTAACATACAAGTAGACATGATGTTTATAAACATGCTTGTAAAATTTGGTAACAAGTGGACAAGATTAAGGCCCCTAATTTGATTAAAAACCAGATAAAATCTGCCATTATAGGGTTTGTCGTATCAATGCGGGTTGTGGCGTATCGGTACGACCTTGCATATTTGGCCATATTAACGTTGGGGTATTGATACGCTCTTAGGCATATCAGTACAGAGTTTAGTCACTGAGATATTACCGTAGCCGGGTATCGATACCCACCTAAGCGTATCGGTATGAGTCTTAAACACTGGAAAGTTACTATAGCACCATATCGATCCCTGATATTGACCAATTTTCTTTGACCACACGTACCGATACCCAGTATCAGTACGAGCTTAATGACCTTAACTATTTTTATTGGACATAGTAAGCGTATTGATACGACATAAGGCGTATAGATACGGCTATACCCATACAGGTACGACCCCTATTAAATGTAACTATTTTAACTACCATGTTACATGCATACCGAATATGGCCTCTTCGTGTATCAGTACCGAGACAGGTAAGTTGGTTAAAAGATGATCAAAAGGGTTTTAGAATCTTATAAAGTGGTCACTAAATGTTATAAGGCTTAATTGAGGATACAATGAACTTTAATTATGTTGAAAATTTGTATGCAAGATATTCATGCATTGAATTTCACATTGGTAACCCTAACTATTGCAAAACCCCTGTAATTTTCTAAAATTATGATTTAGTCCATAAATTTGAATAAGTTACCAAATGACCCTTAACTATGGTTTTGATTAAGTACAAGATGATCATTGATAATCATGGCTTCATATTAATGAATTGGTTCACTGTTCAGTGTATAAGTGATCGTAATATTGATCTGATCACTGTATTGTTCACTAGTAACGCTTTTTGACCCAAATTCCTGTCGGAACGAGAAGAGGGTGTTACATTTGTGGTATCAGAGCTAGAGTTTAGTCGATTTTAGGACTAAACTAAAGTTTATTGTATTGTTATTGCATTGCATATGCCACCTAAGAGTTTATTGTTGTGTGTATATTGTGACTTGCGATTAATCTAATCCTTTTTCCTTTTATAGTATAAGATGTCTGACTCTGAGAAAGCTCACGAAGAAGTTGAGCACACTACAGGCTCCTAGATATATGGCGAGGAGAAAATGGGGGATATCCTCCGAATCCATAAGTTCCTCAACAAGAACCACCGAATCCTGAACCCGCACTGTAGACTGCTCAATTTGAATGCTATCGACACGTGACTGAGATGTTTAAACAATTTATGGCTACTCTAAAGTTTGAGCAATCTACACAATCTTTTGTAGCTACTACTTCTATGACCCGAGCCCCTATCGATAAGTTGGTACAACACCGAGCTACTACCTTTACAGGTCAGGCTAGTGACGACCCTGAAGTGGCAAAATATTGGCTAGATAGTACCTTGAGGATATTGACTAAGCAGTTACAGTGTTTGGATGAGCATAAACTAGAGTGTGCTATAGCATTGTTGGCGGACGAGGCTCTGCATTGATGGGAGACCACTATACTTACTACTCTCGAGAAAGCTGTAGCCTGGGAGTTCTTTCTACGTAAGTTCAGAAAGAAGTATATAAGTGAGTATTACCTGGCTGAAAGGCGAGATATCTTATTGCATCTCAAGCAAGACGGAATACTAGTGGAGCAGTACATCCACGACTTCTGTAAATATTGCAAGTACAGAGCTGAGTATATAAAGAAGGAAGAAAAAAGTGCAAGATGTTTGTTGCAGGTTTGGGTGATGAACTATGGCCATTGTTTACTGCATTGGGGATCACAAATTTCCAATAGCTCATGAACCGAGCTATCTCTATTGAAGCTGCTCAGAGGTCTCAAAGGACTAGTGGTCTAACTCGATTTGAGAAGAGGCCCCAAGATGATTCTCATCCTTCATTACCGTATAATAAGGGTAAGTAACAAGGGTTTAAGCGACAATACTACTAGTAGCCCTCCCGATCAGGCAATTTTTCCAAGCCACGAACCTTGTCCCAATCTATTGCAAGAATGACCTCTATTGAGAGTACCAAAGGTTCAGGTCAAGAATCTTAATACCTTATCTGTAATTTTTGTCAGAAGAGACATTCTACGAGACAAATCCGTAGACAAACGGGAGCATGTTTCTTCTATGGTGAATAAGGCCATTATATCAAAGATTGTCCAATGAACACATCTAAGTATACTGCACAGGCAAACACCGCGTCTCTTGCTCAGTCCTTCAAAGGAAAAGGATAGAAACAAGTTGTAGCAGGAGCTTCTGAGAGACCTGGTGGCTCTACAAGAACTCCAAGTCGACAAGAATCCAAGGCTTCAGCTCAAGTTTACCATGTGAGGAGTAGGGAGGATAAAGAAGATTCGAATATCATAGCATGTACTATTGAATTGTATACTCATCCTGTTTATGCATTGATTGATCCTTGATCCACTAATTCCTTTATAAGCATTGTATTGATTGGAAGATTTAAGTTAACATCCGAACCTATAACCTCCAAAATCATCGTAACCAACCCTTTAGGTAATAGTGTTGTAATTAGATTGGTATGTAAGAATTGTCCCTTTATGATACAAGGGATACCTTTTCTGGCCAATCTTATGGCCCTCCCTATTCATGAGTTTGATGTTATATTGGGGCTTGACTGGCTCAAAGAGCATCAAGCTTGAGTAGATTGCTTGAAGAAGAAATTGTATCTTCGAGGTCTTGGCAAGGAGAGTGTGACTCTCATGGACTCTAGGAGTAAGAAATCATTGTTATATGCTACAACAAGTAAATAAGAACCTCAGTTGCAAGATATTGAAACTGTGAAAGAATTTCATAATGTGTTTCCTGATACGATTTTGGGTTTACCACCCACCCGTGAAGTTGAATTTGGAATTGAAGTGCAACTTGTAACCACCCCGGTTTCCATTGCACCTTACCGAATGACACTGATTGAACTTACAGAGCTTAAAGTGCAAATTCAAAACTTGTTGGATAAAGGTTTTATTCGGCCAAGTTCCTCACCTTGGGGAGCTCCGATTCTCTTTGTCAAGAAAAAAGACGGTTCTCTGCATTTTTGCATTGACTACCGATAGTTAAACAAGCTCACCATCAAGAATAAGTATCCTTTACCAAGAATTGATGACTTGTTTGATCAACTTAAGGATGCAACCATCTTTTACAAGATTGATCTAAGGTTTGGGTATTATGAAATAAGAGTTAAAGAATGTGATGTGCCTAAGACAGCTTTTCGTACAAGGTATGACCACTACAAAATTTTGGTTATGCCTTTCAGATTAACCAATGCACCGACTGACCTTATGGATGTCATGGATCAGGTTTTTAGACTCTATCTTGATAAGTTTGTAGATGACATATTGATTTATGCCAAGAATCAAGTTGAGCATCGAGACCATCTTCAAGTTGTGCTTCAAACCCTTAAAGAGAAGTAGTTGTATGCCAAGTTTAGTAAGTGTGAGTCTAGCTCATCGAAGCTTCATTTCTAGGATATGTGGTTTCTGTAGAAGGTATCCAAGTAGACCTGAAAAAGATTCAAGCTATAGTTGAATGGAGGCGACCAGGGAACGTAGGTAAAGTTTGTAGTTTTCTTGGTCTTGTCGGCTATTACAGAAGATTCATTAATGGATTTTCTATAATAGCAGCACCATTAACCAAATTCCTACGAAAAGATGTCCCTTTTGAATAGACTAAGAAGCAACAACGTAGTTTTGATCAGCTTAAGCATGTATTGACTCACGCACCAGTCCTAACCCAGCCTGGGTTTGGTAAAGACTACACCGTATATAGTGATGCATCGCATCAGGGCTGAGGATGTGTATTGATACAAGAAGGTAAAGTAGTTGCGTATGCTTCAAGACAACTTAAGCCACACGAGATGAACTACCCTACCCATGATCTAGAATTGGTTGCGGCTGTCTTTGCCTTAAAGATCTGGAGGCATTATCTCTATGGAGAAAAATTCTATCTATACACCAACCACAACAACCTCAAATACCTATTGACACGGAATGAGCTTAACCTTCGTCAAAGGAGATGGATGGAACTTCTCAAAGATTATGACCTTGTAATTTATTATTACCCGGGTAAGGCTAACGTTGTAGCTGATGCACTCAACCGCAAACCTTTGCCTGGTAAGTATGTTATTGACTATTGAACCTTGAACATTGATTACTACATTAAACTCACAGTACAATAATCACATTGCAGCCTCTCGAGCTATCAATGCTCATTTCAAGTTACTAAGACACCGACCTTTAGTAGTTGAACTTCAAGTTAGTCTACCATAATGTTGAGAATCAAGTCATTATAGGATCAAGACCCTGAATTACAAGCCATCATTTCTAAACTTTAGAGTAATCCTAATCCTGACTTTAAAGTTAACTCTGAAGGATTGTTGTGCTTCCATGACAGAATCTATATATCGAATGACAAATCCTTTCGTGAGGAAATTCTCAAGAAAACTCATTGTAGCCCGTTCTCGGTTCACTCCGGGTTGGTGAAAATGTATAAAAACCTTCAGAAATTGTACTGATGGCCTGGTATAAAGAAAACCATTACAAAATTTGTATCTAATTGCCTTACGTGCCAGCGAGTCAAGGTTGAGCACCGTGTCCCTACTGGACTATTGCAATCCCTTGATCTACCGCAATAAAAGTGGGAGAGGATCACCATTGACTTTGTCAATGGACTATCGTTGACTTCAGCAAAGCATGATGCCATTTGGGCCATCGTTTACCAAGTCAGCTCATTTCTTACCTGTCATAATAGATTATGGCCTTCCTAAGTTGGTTGACTTTTGCATCAAGGAAATTGCCAGACTCCATGGAGTACCCAAGTCAATCATCTCCGATCAGGATCCATATTTTGTTTCTTGATTTTAGAAAATATTACAAGGAGCTTCGAGAACCAGAATCAATCTTAGTACGACTTTCCACCCACAATCCAATGGTTAGTTAGAAAGGGTAATTCAAATATTGGAAGACATGCTTCGTGCATGTATCATTGATTTTGAAGGAACTTTGGGAGAAGTTCCTACCTCTCACCGAGTTTGCTTAGAATAATAGCCATCAATCGTTTATTGGAATGGCACCGTATGAAGCATTGTATGACAAGAAATACATAACACCGTTATATTGGTTTGAACTCAGTGAAGGCAAAATGTTGGGCCCTGACATACTTCGATAAACTAAAGAACGAGTTACCATCATTCATGATCGTTTGAAGGCTGCCTTCGACTGATAGAGAACCTATACTGATCTCAAGAGGTGGGACGTACAGTAATTTTTGGGAGAGAAAGTTTTCTTGAAATTCTTCTCGTGGAAAAAGATTCTTCGTTTTGGTAAAAAAAGGAAACTAAGTCCCCTATTCATTGGACCTTTTGAGGTGATTGAAAAAGTTTGTCCTGTGGCTTACCGGCTAACTTTACCCTCAGAATTAAGCAAGATTCATGAAGTATTCCATGTATCGATGCTTCACAAGTATAGATCTGATCCATCCCATGTTATTGAGCGTGAATCGGTGGAGCTTCAACTTAACCTGACCTACGAGGAAGAACTAGTACATATATTGGCAAGTGAAGACAAAAGACTTCGAAACAAGAATATTCCTCTTGTCAAAGTGCTTTGAAGGAGCCAAAAGATTGAAGAAGCTACTTGGGAGCTAGAAGATATCATAAGGAATCAATACCCACATCTTTTCGGTTCAGGTAAAATTTGAGGACGAATTTTCTTAAGGGGAGAGTTGTAACACTCCAAAATCAGGCCTAGCCAGAATTCAATTTTGGCAACCAGAAGACTTACATCGAGAAGTCAAAATATAGCATTAACCTTGACCAAGTGGTCAATTATTGGATTATTGAACCCTAATTAAGTATTGTTAATGATCAAGGGCATTATTGCAAACTTTGAAACTTGTCCTATTGACTAAATTGAGAAAATTGAAAGTTTAGGGATTAAAATATAGAAGTTGAAGGGTTGAGGGACTAACCTTACAACCTCCTTAAGCCTAATCATCACATACGTGAGATTAGGAGAATGAGTTCCTTTATTTGAATGAAATCTAAAACAAAAAAAAGAAATGGGAAAGAAAAAAGCTTAAAAACTTACCCGGTTAATTTTGGTAAGCAAGTACCACCCTCATCATCTTTTTCTTCCTATCTCTAACCTAAGCATGCACTTCCATTGGAGCCTTAGTTAAGCTTTGTTTTTCTTCAAGTTATCAATTCCAAATTATAGCTATTGATCGGGTAAGCAATATCCCTTAATTGATTCCTCGATTCCATGGCTAAAACCATGTCTAAATTCAAGTTCAAGTAGTTGAGAACCCTAGAATTTCCTATGGGCTCAATCTCTATTGTTTTTCATAGCTAATTAGTTGCTATGAATCTATTATCGATATTGAAATCCTTGTGATTTCTATTTCTTTTGTAGCTCAAGAGAATCAAGGTGAAGAATAACCAAATATTTCAAATTCCAACAAATCAAAGAACAACAAAATTGTCATCCGGGAGCTCTAAAAGCTTCATGAGTATTAGTGAGTGTAGCCAGATTCTTGGGATTGACTAAGTGCCTTCTTGAATTCATTGCATTGGTCTATTGCATTTCCATCATGGGAATCAAGGTATGGATACATGAAAGCCTTGTTAAAAGTTGCATTGGTAAGCTTTGGTAAGATTATTGCTTTGATATATTGATCACTGGTTTATGGTATTATCATTGATAACCTTGAAATATTGTGAAAAAAATAATGATCATGATACACCGTTATTGACAAGTTGACTTTACTATTGTTATTTTTATTGCTATTGTTATTGTTATTGGCCTAATTATTAAATCCTTAGATACGAATAGACATTGGATACAATTGGCATGCCAAAGAATTTATCAGCTCATTGGATACAATTGGCATGCCAAAGAATCACGGTCCTTGAGCTAAGGCTCTATTTGGCGATGTTGGTGGGATGTGTTGATTTTGGTCCTATTGGCGATGTTGAAGGATATTGACCATTTATTGTTTGAGATGTTGGTTGGCAATTCACGTATCCACATTCACATATCGATCCAAGGAATTAAGTTATCAAAATTATTGTTAAAACATGATTTGAGATGCAATTACATTGTTATACATGTTAGTGATATTATTGGCATTCATGGTATTATTGTTGACTACCTCACTAGGCTATATAAGCCTAATGAATCTCATTTCTGTGCACTTTCAGGTTAAAGGTGTGCCGAATCGAGGATCAGAGCTAGGAAAGTTTTGAAGCAAGTTACACAAGCTATATGTAATGTAAACCTAGCCTTTGAACTCCTAGTAAGGTGGCATAGGGTCTAGACATGTTAACTTAGCCCCATTTTGTATGTATATATTATTCACCATGTTGAGATGGTCAAAATATGAAATATGGCATGTTGAAAGTTGGTAAAATTGGCAAACTTGACCTATAATGCCCTAATAAGTAAAATCATGGTAAATGGGTTGTAAAAGCTATAATATTTAAAATGTAGGTAGACATGATGTTTATAAACATTCTTGTAAAATTTTGTAACAATTGGACAAGATTAAGGCCCATAATTTGATTAAAAACTAGATAAAATCTGTCATTACATGCCCTGTCGTAGCGATACAGGTGGTGGCGTATCGGTACGACCTTGCATATTTGGCCATATTAACATTAGGGTATCGATACACTCTTAGACGTATCAGTACAGAGTTTAGTCATTGAGATGTTACCGTAGCCGGGTATCGATACGCACCTAAGCGTATCGGTACAAGTCTTAAACACTAGGAAGTTAATGTAGCACTGTATCGGTACCGTATTGATCCTTAAGGTTGACCAATTTTCTTTGACCATGCGTATCGATACCCAGTATCGGTACGAGCTTAACTGTTTTTATTGGACCTAGTAAGTGTATCGATACGACATAAGGAGTATCGTTACAGTAATTTAACACTGAAATTCTAGGCAAACATAGCGTACCGATACAGTTATACTTGTACTAGTATGACCCTTATTAAATGTAATTGCTTTAACTACCATATTACAAGCGTACCGATACGACCTCTTCGAGTATCGGTATCGAGACAGGTAAGTTGGTTAAAAGATGATCAAAAGGGTTTCAGAATCTTATAAAGTGGTCACTGAACGTTATAAGGCTTAATCGAGACACAAATGGACTCTGATTATGCTGAAAATTTGTATGCAAGATATTCATGCATTAATTTCACATTGGTAACCCTAACTATTGCTAAAACCCTATAATTTTCTAAAATTACAATTTATTCCCTAAATTTGCATAAATTACCAAATGACCCTTAACTATGGTTTTGATTAAGTACAAGATAATCATTGATAATCATGGCTTCTATTAATGAATTGGTTCACTATTAAGTGTACAAGTCATTGTAATTTTAATCTGATCACCATATTGTTCACCGGTAATGCTTTTCGACCCGGATTCCTACCGGACCAAGAAAGGGGTGTTACAATATCCTTATGGGAGGATTTGATTTTAAGAAAAATATCCTTATGGGAGGATTTGATTTTAAGAAAAATATCCTTATGAAAGGATTAAGTTAAGAAATTTGATTTTAAGAAAAATATCCTTATAGGAGGATTTGATTTTAAGAAAAATATCCTTATGGAAGGATTAAATTAAGGAACTTGATTTTTAAAAAAATATCATTATGAAAGGATTTGATTTTAAGAAAAATATCATTATGGAATGATTAAATTATGGAATTGATTTTAAGAAAAATATTCTTATGGAATGATTAAATTAAGAAATTTAATTTTAAGAAAAATATTCTTATAGAATGACAAAATTAAAGAATTTGGGTTTTAATAAGAACATCCTTATAGAAGGATCAAATTAAGAAATTTGGGTTTTAAGCAAAACATCCTTATGGAAGGATCAATTTAAGAAAATTGAGTTTTAAGAAAAAACATCCTTAAAAAACAAATTAAGAAATTATGGGTTTTAAGAAAAATGTCCTTGTGAAGGATCAAATTTATTTTAAGAAATAGACTTGCAAGCTTCATTAAGGTAAATGTAACAATGTAGACGACACGCAAGCGCGTGCTTTCTTGGTCCGTACAAAGGTGCACGAAATTTTTATCAAAGTTGTTTCCTCGGATTATGCTTGTCTGACTTTTTGCATGAAAGCTTTAGGATAATGTCACAATTAAGATGATGCATGAGCATATTTTATGATGCAAAGATGCATGTGTTCATGGAAATGCAAAGATGTGTATGTTCATGAAGAATGATATTCTCAATATTAATGGGGATGCAAAGATGCATGCAATTCTTCTTGAGATATTCTTCTTGATTGACTTAATCCTCTCGACTTCTTTCTTTGAAATATCTTTGGACCAAATTGATCTATATTTTTCATGGCCCCAACAAAATTTGCCCCTAAATTTTGTTGTTTATTCTTCATTAAACCTTCAAGTCGAGTGACCTCGATCGAAATCAAAACTGTCCCTTTCTTTCTCAAGACAATCCTTTGACTTATTCATTCATCAAGTTCTTTCAAGCATATGCCATCTCTCATCTATTCTGACTTGAACTCTATGTGCCAAAGCTCTTGTTGTTTCATGGAAACTGATGCCCCATTAGCCGCAAAAGGCGCTTTATCATCTCATGTCATGTAATGCTCCTTCCTCCATGCCCTGTTGATCATTTGCATCAACAATCTTGGATCTCGAATTTTATCTCTGAAGTAATACAAAGAAATCTTTTTGTTCATAAAAATGTCAGTTTGATGATCGACATTTTAATGAAATATGCCTTTTTAAATTAACATACAACACCTTGAAACCAAAATCTTAATATAAAGAAAAAAATAGGATGCCCTGGATATCAAGTGCAAGAGCGTCTCAGATTCAACCCTCCGGTGATCATTCCAAGCACATGTGTCTATGAAGACTCTGAATGTTGTGGCCATATTTGAAGTTGTTGTAACACCCTCAACCCGGTTTAGAAGAAAACCGAAATCGAAGCAAGACAATTCAGGAAACACGTGACCAAAACTAAAACTTTAGAAGTAATTTGATTCAGGGTAACGATTTTTTTATATTCTTTAATTATATATCTTAGACTGATACATACATATAAGTCTCACACCGAGGAGACTCCAAGCGTCAAATTATGCGAAAGACTAGTCATCAAACAAGTAGGTGAGCCCCAATAAGTTTTTGCAAACATTATACAGATTTTCTAAAGGCAACAAGTGATATCTTAAATTAAAGATCAAGAGGTGTCAAGACTTTCCACAAGTGATCATTCCTTTTTATGGATAATACAAAACAAGCATGTACATGAATTACTTACTCAAGCACATATATAATCGGATAACCAACATAATATATATATATATCATGTTCCAAATTTTATTGTCGCATGGATTGTCAAGTCGAATTTGTGATTCTAAACTTTAGACAAGAGTTAGCTTTTTTAGGAAGAGGCAATCAAACAAAGCCTTCACATATATGTACACCCAAGAATTCAAATAAAACTTATTCATAACATGAATGAGACTCGATCAAGCATATCTTAATAGAAGTTCCTTACCAAATAAGAATCAACTTAACATAGCATCATACGAATTTCTCGTCAAATTAGGTATTCATACAAATCGAACTGATCGTATATATAAACCATCAGGCAATGATCCAAACAACCATTTGTATACATATAAACATGACATTCATTCGGTCAAGATAGTAAAAAGAACTATTTAGACACTTAATCACGTATCTGGTTACCACAACATATAACTTTTATAAAGCTAGTTAATACAAGACTCAATAAGTCATATATGAACATTCAAGAATTCTTTTTATTATTGCCTTATGAATTAAGCTATCCTTTTATCACAAATATACCCTAATATGAATCCATTTTAGTCGAGTCATTTACTAATGTAAAATACCATTCGGATCTACATAGGTATACCTTTTTACAAGATTCGAATTTCATGTATACGTGTATGTATGTATATATCTTAGACTGATACATACATATAAGTCTCACACCGAGGAGACTCCAAGCGTCAAATTATGCGAAAGACTAGTCATCAAACAAGTAGGCGAGCCCCAATAAGTTTTTGCAAACATTATACAGATTTTCTAAAAGCAACAAGTGATGTCTTAAATTAAAGATCAAGAGGTGTCGAGACTTTCCACAAGTGATCATTCCTTTTTATGGATAACACAAAACAAGCATGTACGTGAATTACTTACTCAAACCCATATATAATCGGATAACCAACATAATATATATATCATGTTCCAAATTTTATTGTCGCATGGATTATCAAGTCGAATTTGTGATTCTAAACTTTAGACAAGAGTTAGCTATTTTAGGAAGAGGCAATCAAACGAAACCTTCACATATATGTACACCCAAGAATTCAAATAAAACTTATTCATAACATGCATGAGACTCGATCAAGCATATCTTAATAGAAGTTCCTTACCAAATAAGAATCAACTTAACATAGCATCATACAAATTTCTCGTCAAATTAGGTATTCATACAAATCGAACTGATCGTATATATAAACCATCAGACAATAATCCAAACAACCATTTGTATACATATAAACATGACATTCATTTGGTCAAGATAGTAAAAAGAACTATTTAGACACTTAATCATGTATCTGGTTACCACAACATATAACTTATATAAAGCTAGTTAATACAAGACTCAATAAGTCATATATGAACATTCAAGAATTCTTTTTATTATTGCCTTATGAATTAAGTTATCCTTTTATCACAAATTTACCCTAATATGAATCCATTTTAGTTGAGTCATTTGCTAATGTAAAATACCATTCGGATCTACATAGGTATACCTTTTTACAAGATTCGAATTTCATGTATACATATATATATATATATCATTTTAATAGACCAAATTTTCAATTACGCACAAATAGTTTTATGCAAAACTTATATCTTTATAAAATGAAATATTTACAATTATGACTAAATTTCATTGAACAGGAACTAAACACACACATAAGTTCAATCATATACATTACGTAAACAGCTTAAATTACCCAAGTGTTAACAAACTCATGTATATACCAAATTTAACATATCTTAATTAACAAGAAAGCATTTTATTTCTTCTCTGCCCAAGCTTAGCTAATAAGCAACTTTAGACATATTAATACACTTACAGTCCATAAAACAAACCATAATTAGGTAATTTCAGTTACTCTAGTACAAATGCATTATGCGACCATTCTAGGAGTCCCGAGGTAAGAAACTAGACAACTACAAAGTCTTTACAACTTTACTTGCAACTTTTCCACAAGATCTACACAAGGAACATAATAAAACCTGCAAATGCATGGAAATGAATGCATTAGGCTTATATAGCCTAAGTGAGGTAGTAATGTCAAAATTATAAACATCCATGACATTCATAATTCTTTGTATGGCAACCAAGCACATCATGTATATAAATACACAAGAAATGTTACTCAACTTTAGTTAGCTCAAACAATTTGTTAGTTAGAAACTACTTAAAACTTTATGATCTTTGTGATTGATTTGATGCTTCCTTTCAATAATTAAACTTAGTTCATATCTTAGCTCACAAGGAGCCTTATTTAAGAACTTGCTCACCAAGAGCCTTGTAGCAATTATG
The DNA here is from genome assembly GCA_019671005.1 of Hibiscus mutabilis. NCBI lineage: Eukaryota > Viridiplantae > Streptophyta > Magnoliopsida > Malvales > Malvaceae > Hibiscus > Hibiscus mutabilis. The sequence continues at coordinate 33,223,522 of CM033722.1, forward strand.
CTCACCAAGAGCCTTGTAGCAATTATGCTCACTAAGAGCCTTGTAACAATATTCAATATTCACTTTATTTTTTTCTTTAATTTCAATCATTTCATATGTTTTAACATGTTTGCCTTGGATTACAATTAGTTATGAATAACATTGGTCTGTGTTTGACGATATAGGTCCAAAAGATACTTAGCTCAAAGCACATAGCAATGAAAAATATCGGAAACATGTAATCCTATACTTCTCACTATCCAACCAACTGTCGCCAATCTCCGTACAACTCCCTCGTTACCTCCAACTATTGCCAATAACATATTTCATGTAATGGGGTGTCCTCCGAGCCGTGGCTCATGGACCGTAGTCCCAATAATATCATGTATCATACCAATGTATCCAAGGACTTCCATTGTAGGCAATTTAAGTATCTTATTTTATGTTTGCAGGTTGGAGTGTTTCTTATTGTACAAGTAACCTTACTTGTTACTCAATTATTGCATCATGGCCAATTTTGAGCTTTTAGATTCTTAAAGCTTCTCAATCGTTACATTGTTGAGTAGTGGAAGTCATTCTTCTTTAAATTCCATAATATTATCAAGGATTTGTTTACGTCATTCTTTATATCGAAACATTACCTAATCAATCATTCAAACAAAGCCTAGCAAGGCATCAATTACAGGTAAAATGCAACATAAACAATGTTTTAACATGAATGCCATGCTATGAATGTATTTTCCCATATTGTGCTCTACTTGAGCCAATTGTACATGCTTATGCAATTTAAATAAGATTTACAACTCACTAACAAATTCGAAGTGACACCGTGTCACCCGAAACCATACAACTACACTCACCTGATATTCCAAAGTTATGGAATACCTGAACCACAATCATTTTTCCCTTCTCAACTAGATCCCTTCTCTAGCCATCCTTACCAATATGTGTACCTCAAAATAATTAACCAGACATTACAACCATATCGTATAAAACAATATACTCTATCAAACTACATACACATTAATCACATCCATACTTCATAACTATAAATTTGTTACTATAAAACAGCCCACTATATTAACTTACATACTTATATTTTACAAAATAGTCCACATAACTTTTACATCGAGATAAACAGTCCATATATTCTTTAATTCTCACAAAATAGTTCATTACCAGATCTAAAACAGCCCCTTAGGTATTCATAGAAGTTCAATACAGTCCACTTTAACATGTACACATAATTTTCATATCGAAACAGTCCACTTTCACACATACACATAATTTCATATCCAAACAGTCCGCTTAATCACATGTTCATACAAAACAGTCCACTTATTCTCATGTTTACACAAATTAATCCAATTAAACATGTATACATAATTTCATAGCAAAACCGCCCACATATTCTCATGTTTACACAAATTAATCCAATTAAACATGTATACACAATTTCATAGCAAAGCGGTCCATAGATTCTCATGTTTGCACAAATCAAACCCAAATTGACATGTACACATATTTTCCACAACAATATTCAATTATTTTAAGTTATAACACATTTCAAATTATCCAATTTAGTTATCCAGCTACATCAAGTTTTCTATAGAAATCATTCACCAGTATAGAGATTCAAATTCCCTCAAGCATTCGGCAATATACACAATCTGCCCTCCCCTATTTTTTTTTGAACAGGGCACAAGGATTCCTTCACCTAGATTGCTTCTTGATTAACCCCATTTCTTTCTATAACAGTCTCAAGCTATAACCTCACAAGAAATTCAAACCAATTTAAACACAAGTCCGTCAATAACTAATCTGAATAGCCAATTATATATACCAATTTATATACTAGACTATATTTAATCCAGTACTTGAGAGAAGTTTAAATCTTATACCGTTTAATATTACTTCAATTGAAATCCTTTGTAATTTGCACCATACTCAAATTTCATTACTCTTTAAATCTTCCTCCCTAAACAACTATACGGTGAACAACTAACATCCAACTTTAAGTTTGAAATTACTATGGTTCACGGTTCAAGAAAGAACGTTCACTAATCACATTTCTAAATTTTGCTAAAGGCTTCATCTACTAAACCCTAAGCATATATACTACATTTATGTACAAAATCTCATGATTTTCATGGTAATCTTTAAATAAAGTACCAATATTGAAATGGACTTACCCTTTCTTGAAGAAAAGTGAATTTTGATAGTTAAATCTTGTAGATTTTCGAGTTCTCTTAGACAATATTTAACATGCCTGTAATGGCGGAAATTTGAAGAAGAGATGGTAAGGAAGAAGATGGCGATTCCAAAGCCATTTTTTTCATTCTCTTTCATCCTCGGTTTAGAGTAACCGGTATTCCCCTTTTTCCACTTATTATTTCTTTTTTTTATTATTACAAAATTTGCTACTCCTTACACCTAGCAAAAGAGATGCTGGCCATGTGTATTATGCATGCAAGGGAGGTCAAATTGCCATGCAACCATGGGGCTTTTGTCCTTCATACAATATAGTCATTTCACAAAAGTCCTCTTATCTTTCATTTTAATCTATTTAGTCCAATTTGTAAGAAAGATGCTATACATTCTTAAAAATAAATTATAAGGATTTACAACAATTATATATATATATATATATATATATATATATATATATATATCATTAGTTACCCTTTTCATGCAATTTCCATATTTAACATTTCATTCATTTTAGTCCTTAAACATTAGTTATCATTTCTTCCTATTCTTTCAGTTTGATCCCTTCTAATATAACTTACAACTATACAAGCTTATTAATAAGTTTTTGTCATATTTAATAACCAACTTTAAAGGTATCTTTAAATCAAATTGAGCTATACTCAATTTGAAAACATCATCCTAAGCTGTCTTTCGGGATATTACAGTTGTAAATTTCCCAGATCACTCGATTCATCCTCATGATTGCCACATTGCTAGAGAAAATGACTCATTCTCAATTCTCATTATTTCTCTATTCATAAATTTGTTCAAGCTTCCCGGACTTGTTTAACCAGTAGAGTGAAAAAAATTAATTCTAAAAATAAAATTCTAAGAGCACATGTGTGCTTCGAATTGTATTATTATTATTATTATTATTGTTGTTGTTGTTGTTGTTATAATACTTGTATCTTCAAGGATTCATCTCTAACGTCAAGGTCTTGAACTGGTGGAGCATAGCTTCCTTATTAGATTGTCGATCTCACGGCTTCATCAGAGTGGTATGAGATTTATTTAATGTTCATTTCTTTTTTCTTCTTTTTCTTTTTTCTTCTTTTTCTTTTTTTCTTCTTTTTTTTACATATATATTTGTATTTCTAGTCATTAGTTACAATCCATTAGGGCATAAAATACTACACTTAGAACTTCAATTTCAAGCAACTCCACACGGCTAAACTTGCCTAGTCCACTTCACTTTTTATGAACTTTAGAGATTTTCTCATCATCGAATGTCGTCAAAGTAGTAGTAGTTTTTTTCTTTGCCGACTAGAGTAGACTGAGGAAGAAATCACACTTCATTGTTTTCACAACACTCAGCTGATCTTAGAATTAATATCGTATCGTGCAATTGAGATACAGGGACCTGCAAGTGTAAGAAGGGTATACACATATATATGGTTTCAAGGCCATTGTATGCCAAGCAAAGATGCAACTTTCGTTAGAATGAAAATTTGCAAACATATCATATGCCCTTACAAAAGGATCTTTGCTATTTTTGGGCAAAAATAACAAAGTTGATTCTAAGCATTACTTCAAAAGAAAAAAATTCAAAATTCAGGGAATCAGCAAATGAACACCTGAATTGGAAAATCAACATCTCCCCAAAACTCATATATGTAATCTTTATTTCTCAAAACTTCAACAGGCTGGCCTCAATCAAACTTTAGACCTTGTTTTTCAAAGCTCTGCAATTCTATGTAGTGTGGTCTGTACTTCCCACATGGTAGTCGCGTATGGCATTAACATTATAACCTTCCGGATATAGATGATCTTTTGGCTTATATTGAACTGGAATTAACAGCTTCTTCTCAACAAGTGTTGATAACAAATCAACGTAAGTTTTAGGAATAAGATGGATCACCTTTGAAGGTTTTGCAGACCATGATGACTGATTACGAGGACGACCTTGAGGCTAACTAGTTGAGTGAGAACCCACTATATGAACCTGAGAGTCTTCTCCGTTCAGGGGCAGTGCTGTAGAGGTCTTTTATTGTAATACCTCAAAATTTTGGTTAGTGACCAAAATATAAAACTTGAAAAGTTTGGTGACCAAAATGTAAAATTTAAAAAGTTTGGTGCCAAAGTGTAAATTTCTAAACGTTTAAGGACTAAGTTGTAATTTCCAAAAGTTATGTAATTTAGTCCCGTAAATGAATAGTTCACCCCCAAGAGTGGCATTTTCGTGATACTCGGATTTTTGATACAAAGTTTGTACTAAGAGCTATAAAGCTTTAAATTTCGGGAAAAATCTGGATAATCGGATTTAATCGAATAAATAAGAAATCTCTTGTGAGATATTTTAGGAGATATTTTATTAAAATTAGGAAAGGGTAAATGGGTCATTTTGATGCCTTATTTTAATGGAAATTAATATGGACCATTGGATTAACGATTACTTTTCCATGTGTAATCTTAGCCAGTGGATGAAAAATGGCAAGATGGTAATTTTTGAAGATGACAAGGGCAAAGTTGGTAATCACTAACTCCTTGGATTAATTTGGGCCATTGGATGATCAAAGTGACACGTGGCAATTTATGGAACCTTGGATTAAAGGGGCAAGATAGTCATTTTGCCATAAAAGAATTTTTAATTAAGATACTTTAAATAATAGACAAATGGCCTAAATTAAATCAAAGGAAAAATCAAGAATTCTCTTCATCTTTTCCTAGCTTGGCCGAAACCCTCTCTAAGGTATGGAGAAATTTTATTTTAATTTTTCAAGCTTATTTCTTTGGATTTTGGATGAAAGCATGAAACAAGGAATTAATCTCCATGAAATTCTCTATCTCTTGGTACCATTTATTCATGCTTTTCTTACTTAAAACCTTAGTTTTGAGGAATTGATAGATGAAGGGGATGTTGATTTAGGATGAAATAAGGTTAGTTTTTGATGAATACGATGTTGTGGAATCATATTAAAGTTTGTGTGATGGTTGAAACTACATGGAAATAGTTAAACCCTAAATTGTTCAAAGTTAGGGTTTTGGTATAAAAGTTGAATTTAGATTGATTTTGATATGGGAATGATTGTGAAAACTTGGAAATGATGTTTAAGTGTTAAGTGGACCAATTTGGAAACTTGGAAAATTACAAGGACGATTTTGGCAATTTGTAAGAATTAGGGGAAATTATGGAAAAAATTTCCATAAATTTGGAAATGTTGAAATTATGATTTTACAAGCTTTAAAATGTCATTTGGGCCATATTGGAAGTTTGTAAAACTATAAGGACCAATTCGAAATTTTTGAAAAGATTGGGGACCAATTCAGAAATTTGGAAGAATTCAAGGACTAAAGCGAAAAATTATTTTCATGGAAGTATTATGCTGGAATAAATGTTAGAATGAGTTATAAATCATTCTTTGAGTAAATGTTTGAAGAAATACAAAGTATTAAGGATGAAATGACTTATGTCATGAAATTAATATTTGGAAAATTTTAGGGTGTTTATAGGGAAATTATTCCTATATTGTTTATGTGTTAGTAAGATACTAACATATAATTTGGAATGTACTTATGGTATTTTTAATACATTTGTAGACTGTGAACAAAATCAAGATTGAATTAGCAATCGAGGAAAGGAACGAGACCAAAGTTGAACTTAGTGAGGCTTGTTGGATATTGACAAAGTATAAAGTGTCAAGGTGAGTGCATTTTTATGCATGGATAATATTACGACTATCATTTGGAAGACTTGTGATAAGTCTACCTTATTAATAATTGCTTGATAGTTATATGTTTATATCATGAACTTATATTTGACATATTGAGAATTGTCAAAGGAAGAACTATGATGCATTTGATCACTAGATATATCAGGTATGTATGTTTATGTTATATTTAGGGTATGAACTGCCAGTATTTAATTATATTGCCACAGATGAATCGAATATGGAATTGGAAAGAATGCCCAAATAAGTAATTAAGGTATAGAGTATAGTTGGCATGCCATAGAGTCCAGCGGTTTAGCACTTCGGTGATGTTTATTAACACTTAGGTGTTGTTCTTTAGCACATATGTGCGGTCTCTTAGCACTTCGGTGCGGTTTATTAGCACTTTGCTGCAGTTTTGACTCGTGTACTCAAGTCCTCAAACTATGTTGGGCAATAATTTATTTGAAAATAAATGGTTAATAAATTAGAGAGTAAATAAACTCTCGGATAATGACAAGGATATGAATAGGATTTATAAATCCTGAATATATTATGTTAATATTTGATTAACATAAGGAAAATAAATGAATAGTGGTCAAGCTGCATGTTTATGTTATTATTGTTATAATTCAAGCATGTTGATTTATGTTAAATAATCATAATGCCTCACTAAGTATATACTTAGCGTGTGATGGTTTCTCACGCGTAGGTAGAAATTCTGGGCAGGAGTAAGGAGTATCGACATCATTGTCCAGTTGGATAATAGTCATATCGGTAATATACATCTTTGATGTATTTTGTTTATCTCTAGTTGGCATGTATAAAATATTAGTAGCTCTCTTTAACAAATCTAGATATGGTTTGTAATATTAATATCTAGATAAGTGGTTACTTTATACAGTGGTTTATATTAGTTTAAAGAAATTATTAGTAATGGAGATCGGGTAAAGTTATAAAATTGGTTTTTAGAGTAATCAAGATCATTTTTAATTTAGGCAGTTTACTTAATTAAAATGTGTAGTTATAAGCTGCCAAGTTGCTGCCTGAAAACGAAAGTTATTTGACGGGTTTAAAATTAGAAATTGGTTTTACGCGATAAAGTGAAATTTTAGAAAATTGTTGTTTTTGACTAAATTGAGTAGCATAAAATACGGTTAATCCTTATGTGACACTCTAAACTAGTATTGGATAATAAATACTGGTAAGGGTGTTGCATTTATTGGTATCAGAGCTACAGGTTTAGCCGGTTCTGGATAGTAAATGAGTCTCTATAGAAAGTCAGAGTTATATACTTACCAATAGGATATCAAAAATTACTGATATTGTATAGGATTATGATAATGCCTAATATTGGGTAGATTACTCCTTACTTATTTATGATAATCGTGACATGAACTATGTTGGATTATCGAGAATTGCGACAGGCTGTTGAGCAGGATGTGCCTGCTCAAAGCGGAAGTAATGAGGTGAATAAGAATCCACCTCAAGTTCAGCAGAATATAGAGCAACATGCTCAGGAACAAAGAATATGCTGGTGCAAGATCAAGGCTTATTTCTGCAATCCTTGGATGCGATCATAAATCGGCAAGCATCAGTATCAGTCCCTAAAGAGTTAAGGAAAATCAGAGCACCATAATTTTAAGATGATACTGATGCAAATTCGATGGATGTTGATTACTGATTAAACGATGTCAAGATCATGCTAAGTAGAATCCCTTGTGATAATCAAGGAAAATTGGAAGGAGTAGTATCCCTTCTGATGGGACAAGCCAATGTATGGTGGAACGTGATAACTGCACAAGTACCTCCGGAACGAGTTACTTGGGAATTCTTCCTTCAAGAATTCAAAGAAAAGTATATTGGAGAGGTTTTTGTCGAAGATATGAGACAACAATTTCTGTAGCTAAAACAACATGGTAGATCGGTTTATGAATACGAATGTGAATTTAATAAATTAAGCAGGTTTGCAACAGAGCTCATTCCAACAGAAAAGTCTAGATTTGATAGATTTATTGCTGGTTTGGATTCGCAATATAAGAGAATATTGGTTTCCCATAATTTTACAACTTTTCAAGAAATGGTGAACCGAGCCAAGGCTATAGAAAGAATGGACCTCGAGGAGAAGGTAGAAAAGCAAAGTCAGACCGAGAAAAGGTCTGGAGGTTCATTTGCTGCATCATCGTTTAAACGCAGCAAAGAAAAGTCACAGTAGCATCTTGCGGCATCAACCTCTTCAGTTAAAAAGGGGTATGTAGGAGGAAAATCGAAGCAGTCTCAGATGAATACTGCGGGTACTCGAGGTTCTGGAATTCGCCCGATTACAGAATGTGAGTATTGTGGAAAGAGGCATCCTGGTCAATGCTGGTTGATCAGGGCATGTTTCCATTGTGGACAAGCTGGGCATTTCAATAAAAATTGTTTGAAGCTTCATCCGCATCAGTTTACTACAATGCCTCAGAGGGACAAGGGAAACAAAGGTGGAAAACCGGGAACATATGCATCAACACCCAATCAAGAAAGTAGAGCTACAGCTCGGGTGTACAACATCAAAACTGTTGATAATCAAAATGATGTAGAGATCGTTGCAGGTATGATCGAATTCTTTGGCAGACCTATTTTTACCTTGATTGATCCAGGTTGTACTCATTCATACATTAGTTCTAAAGTAATACTTGAAAGAAACATCCCAGTATAACTAATTTCGAGTGAGATAGTTGTTGTCAACCCAATAGGACAAAGTGCCAGAGTGAGTAGAATATGCAGGAAATGTCCTTTAAAAATTCGAGCAGTAGAATTTCCTCGTTGATCTTATGGAATTGCCTTTCCAAGAATTTGAAATTATTCTTGGAAAGGATTGGCTATCGGCATATGATGCTACGGTTGAATGCTGATTAAAAATAGTAGTTTTAAAAGGACCAGAGGGTTCAGAAATAGTGTTTGAGGGAGAAAGATAGAATTATTTGAGCCCTGAGATTGCAGGTGTAGCTACTGAAAAGTTGTTATCTTGTGAATATGAAGCTTATTTAGCTCATTTGATAAGTACTCCAGAAACAAAGATAGATCTGGAAAACATACCCACGGTGCGGGAATTTCCATATGTCTTTCCGGATGAACTACCAGGTCTACCTCTAGATCGAGAGGTAGAATTCGATATTGATGTGCTTTCTGGAAAAGCACCAATATCAATAGCACCTTACAGGATGGCCCCTACGGAGCTTAGAGAGTTAAAAGCTCAGTTGAAACAATTATCAGACCGACGTTTTATACGGCCTAGTATATTACCTTGGGGAGCTCCAGTCCTATTTGTAAAGAAGAAAGACGGATCAATGAGACTATGTGTGGATTACCGTCAACTTAATAAAGTGACAATAAAGAATAAATATCCTTTACCGAGGGTTGACGATCTTTTTTATCAACTTAAGGGAGAAACGGTGTTCTCTAAGATTGACCTTTGATCGGGGTATCATCAATTAAAAATCAAGGAAGCAGATATACCGAAGATAGCTTTTAGAACCAAATATACTGAAGACAGCTTTTAGAACTAGATATGGGCATTACGAGTTTGTAGTAATGCCATTCGGACTTACAAATACACCAATGGCGTTTATGGATTTAATGAATTTAATCTTCCTGCTATATTTAGATCGATTCGTGGTAGTATTTATTGGTGACATATTGGTTTACTCTAAAACAAAGGATGAGCATGATACTCATCTTTGAGTTGTTCTTCAGATCTTATGAGAAAAAAAGTTGTATGCAAAGCTGTCAAAGTGTGAATTCTGGTTATCAAAAGTGAATTTCCTTGGGCATATAGCTTCAGCCGAAGGAATTCGAGTTGATCCTAAGAAGTTTCAAGCAATCCTTGAATGGAAAGTTCCTAAGAATATCTCCGAAGTGAGAAGCTTGTTGGGATTAGCTGGTTACTATCGACGGTTTATGAAAGATTTTTCAATGATCGCCTCTCCGATAACCAGGTTGTTAAGAAAAGATGTACCGTTCGTTTGGACGGAAAAATTTTAAGAAAGCTTTGATCAGTTAAAGAAGGTTCTGACAGAGAGAAACTATCCCACTCATGATTTAGAGTTGGCTGAAGTGGTGTTTGCTCTAAAAATTTGGCGACACTACTTATATGGTGAAAAAATGCTATATTTTCACTGACCATAAAAGTTTGAAGTACTTGTTATCCCAAAAGGAACTCAATTTGAGGCAAAGAAGATGGATAGAATTAATTAAGGATTATGATGTAATTATTGATGATCATCTAGGAAAGACTAATGTGGTAGCAGACGCACTTAGCCGGGAAACATTTTTTGCCTTGAGTGCCCTGAATGCCCAGTTGAAAATGTAGGAAAATGGTGCATTAGTGGCGGAATTTCAAATCAAGCTAACTTTGATAGAGAGAATTAAAGAGTTACAAGCCAAAGTTGAAGGGTGGTTGGCAAGAATAAAACAAATAGAAAGTGGTGAATCTAAGGACTTTGAAATAAAGTCTAATGGGTGCTTATATTATAAAAGACGTTTATACATTCCTGAGGATGATGAGCTGGAGAAAGAAATACTTTCTGAAGCCCATTACAGCCCTTTAACAATGCGTCCAGGTGGTAACAAAATGTATCAAGATGTGAAAGGTCGTTTTTGGTGTCCTGGCATGAAATGAGCCATCACAGAATTTGTTGCCAAGTGTTTGACTTGTCAACAAGTAAAAGCAGAACATCAGGTACCATCCGGATTACTACAACCAATTTCCATTCCACGGTGGAAATGGGAAAGAGTTACTATGGATTTTGTAACGGGCTTGCCTTTGACGCCAAGTAAAAAGGATGCAATATGGGTGATCGTAGATCAATTGACTAAATCGGCACACTTCATACCAGTTCACACGGATTATTCCTTGAACAAGCTGGAAAAATTATATATCAAGGAGATTGTTAGATTGCTAGATTGCATGGTGTTTCTATGTCTATTATATCGATAGGGATCCCAGGCTCACTTCAAGATTTTGGAGTGCTTTACACGAGGCATTGGGAACTAAATTACATTTTAGTAATACTCTTCATCCCTAAACGGACGGGCAGTCAAAGAGAACTATCCAAGTATTGGAGGATATGCTTAGAGCGTGTGTAATAAATTTTGCGAGTTCGTGGGAAAAGTATCTTCCATTGGCAGAATTCGCATATAACAATAGTTATCAATCAAGCATAAAGATGGCTCCTTACGAAGCATGATACGGGAGGAAATGCAGAACGCCATTAAATTGGTTCGAGCTTGAAGATCGAAAGGTTATTGGACCGAATCTTGTTCAAAAGGTGGAAGATAAGGTAAGAATTATTCAAGACAATCTTAAAGTTGCCTCTGACAGAGAAAAATCTTACTCAGATCGTAAAAGAAAAGATATTGAGTTTGAAGTCGGAGATAAGGTATTTTTAAAAGTATCACCCTAAAAAAATTGTTCCGCTTTGGACGAAAAGGCAAACTTAGTCCAAGATTTATTGGCCCTTATGAGATTCTAAAAAAGGTTGGTCCAATGGCATATCAGTTAGCATTGCCACCCGAGATGAGTGAGATCCATGATGTTTTTCATGTATCCATGCTGAGGAAGTATCGATCAGATCCTTCACATGTCATTACACCGGAAGAAATCAAGATTCAACACGATCTGACATACGAGGAAGAACCTGTGAGGATATTAGCTCACGCAAAAAAATAGTTAAGAAATAAAAAGATTCCTCGAGTCAAAGTTTTGTGGAAAAATCACAAAGTAGAGGAAGCCACTTGGGAACCTGAGGAATCAATGAAAAAGCAGTATCCACATCTTTTTCAGCCTAGTACTTAGGAAAATTCGAGGATGAATTTTCTTAAGGGGGAGAATTGTAATACCTAAAAATTTTGGTTAGTGACCAAAATGTAAAACTTGAAAAGTTTGGTGACCAAAATGTAAAATTTAAAAAGTTTGGTGCCAAATTGTAAATTTCTAAAAGTTTAGGGACTAAGTTGTAATTTCCAAAAGTTATGTAATTTAGTCCCGTAAATGAATAGTTCACCCCCAAGAGTGGCATTTTCGTGATACTCGGATTTTTGATACGGTGTTTGTATTAAGAGATATAAAGCTTTAAAGTTCGGGAAAAATTCGGATAATCGAATTTAATCGAATAAATGATAAATCTCTTGTGAGATATTTTAGGAGATATTTTATTAAAGTAAGGTAAGGGTAAAAGGGTCATTTTCATGCCTTATTTTAATGGAAATTAATTTGGACCATTGGATTAAAGATTACTTTTCCATGTGTAATCTTAGCCATTGGATGAAAAATGGCAAGATGGTAATTTTTGAAGATGACAAGGGCAAAGTTGGTAATCACTAACTCCTTGGATTAATTTGGGCCATTAGATGATCAAAGTGACATGTGGCAATTTATGGAACCTTGGATTAAAGGGGCAAGATAGTCATTTTGCCATAAAAAGAATTCTTAATTAAGATACTTTAAATAATGGACAAATGGCCTAAATTAAATCAAAGGAAAAATCAAGAATTCTCTTTATCTTTTCCTAGCTTGGCCGAAACCCTCTCTAAGGTATGGAGAAATTTTATTTTAATTTTTCAAGCTTATTTCTTTGGATTTTGGACGAAAGCATGAAACAAGGAATTAATCTCCATGAAATTATCTATCTCTTGGTACCATTTATTCATGCTTTTCTTACTTAAAACCTTAGTTTTGAGGAATTGATGGATGAAGGGGATGTTGATTTAGGATGAACTAAGGTTAGTATTTGATGAATATGATGTTGTGGAATCATATTAAAGCTTGTGTGATGGTTGAAACTACATGGAAATAGTTAAACCCTAAATTGTTCAAAGTTAGGGTTTTGGTAGAAAAGTTTAATTTAGATTGATTTTGATATGGGAATGATTGTGAAAGCTTGAAGATGATGTTTAAGTGTTAAGTGGACCAATTTGGAAACTTGGAAAGTTACAAGGATGATTTCGACAATTTGTAAGAATTAGGGGAAATTATGGAAAATTTTCCATAAATTTGGAAATGTTGAAATTATGATTTTACAAGCTTTAAAATGTCATTTGGGCCATTCTGGAAGTTTGTAAAACTATAAGGACCAATTCAAAATTTTTGAAAAGATTGGGGGACCAATTCGGTAATTTGGAATAATTCAAGGACCAAAGTGAAAAATTATTTTCATGGAAATATTATGATGGAATAAATGTTAGAATGAGTTATAAATCATTCTTTGAGTAAATGTTTGAAGAAATACAAAGTATTGAGGATGAAATGACTTATGTCATGAAACTAATATTTGGAAAGTTTTAGGGTGTTTATAGGAAAATTATTCCTATATTGTTTATGTGTTAGTAAGATACTAACATATAATTTGGAATGTACTTATGGTATTTTTAATACATTTGTAGACTGTGAACAAAATCAAGATCGAATTAGCAATCGAGGAAAGGAATGAGACCAAAGTTGAACTTAGTGAGGCTTGTTGGATATTGATAAAGTATAAAGTGTCAAGGTGAGTGCATTTTTATGCATGGATAATATTATGACTATTATTTGGAAGACTTTTGATAAGTCTACCTTATTAACAATTGCTTGATAGTTATATGTTTATATCATGAATTTATATTTGACATATTGAGAATTGTCAAAGGAAGAACTATGATGCATTTGATCACTAGATATATTAGGTATTTATGTTTATGTTATATTTAGGGTATGAACAGCCCAGTATTTAATTATATTGCCATGGATGAATCAAATATGGAATTGGAAAGTATGCCCAAATAAGTAATTGAGGTATAGAGTATAGTTGGCATGCCATAGTGTCTAGCGGTTTAGCACTTCGGTGCGGTTTATTAACACTTAGGTGTGGTTCTTTAGCACTTATGGGCGGTCTCTTAGCACTTCGGTGCGGTTTATTAGCACTTTGGTGCAGTTTGACTCGTGTACTCAAGTCCTCAAACTATGTTGGGCAATAATTTATTTGAAAATAAATGGTTAATAAATTAGAGAGTAAATAAACTCCTGGATAATGGAACGGATATGAATAGGATTTATAAATCCAGAATATATTATGTTAATATTTGATTAACATAAGGAAAATAAATGAATAGTGGTTAAGCTGCATGTTTATGTTATTGTTGTTATAATTCAAGCATGTTGATTTATGTTAAATAATCATAATGACTCACTAAGTATATACTTAGCGTGTGATAGTTTCTTACGCGTTGGTAGAAATTCCAGGCAGGAGTAAGGAGTATCGGCATCATCGTCCAGTGGGATAATAGTCATTTCGGTAATATACATCTTTGATGTATTTTATTTATCTTTAGTTGGCATGTATAAAATATTAGTAGCTCTCTTTAACTAATCTAGATATGGTTTGTAATATTAATATCTAGATAAGTGGTTACTTTATGAGGTGGTTTATATTAGTTTAAAGAAATTATTAGTAATGGAGATCGGGTAAAGTTATAAAATTGATTTTTAGAGTAATCAAGATCATTTTTAATTTAGGCAGTTTTTAGGCAGATTACTTAATTAAAATGTTTAGTTATAAACTGTCAAGTTGCTGCCTGAAAACGAAAGTTACTTGACGGGTTTAAAATTAGAAATTGGCTTTACGCGATAAAGTGAAATTTTTGAAAATTGCTATTTTTGACTAAATTGAGTAGCATAAAATACAGTTAATCCTTGTGTGACACTCTATACTAGTATTGGATAATAAATACTGGTAAGGGTGTTACATTTATCTTCCCTTTCTTAATGGCATCTTTAATGCGCTCACCAGTCATGACCATGTCCGCCAAGCTGACAACAGGGTGGCTTATCAAGCAATCATATAATACTCCCCTTAGAGTATCTACAAACATGGAGTAATTTCACTTTCCTAAATCGAGGGCTAAACTTGAGCCGCCACGTCCTGCCATCGTTGAGCATATTGGCAAAAACTCTCATTAGGCTTCTGCTCTAAACATTGTAGTAGGAAGCGATTCAGGATCATATTTGTTACATGCTTGTACTAATCCACAAAAGCCTTTGAGAGGTCTCTCCATGATTTCATGTTATCTCAACTGAGCTGAGTATACCAGCGAATTGCAGACCTTGTCAAGCTGGCCTGAAAATAATGGATGAGTAACTTTTCATCCTTTATGAAGTCTACCATTTTTTGGCAATACAATGTGATATGAGTAGAGGGGCACTTATTCTCATAGTATTTTTCAAAGTCAAGTACTTTGAATTTTGGTGGGAGGACTAGATCCATCACGAGGCTCAAGTCTTGGACCTTATTTCCCTGTTCATTTATCCCTTTCATGGCCTTAAACCCTTCTTCAAAAGAACGAAACTTCTCCTCATACATCTCATCCATATCTGCCTTGATACTCTTCTCTACCTCATCCATCATACTCAGATCAAACATTTAACCTTCACAATTTGCCCCCACATCAATAGGTTGACTCGCAGATGCCCCCTCTAGGCGGGCTGCAGATGCTCCACTGGTGTCGATGTAGATTTTCCCTTCAAGGTTCAACGTTTCTGGTTGAACCTTAATGTGAGCTGTGGTCCCCTCTTGTTCTTCGACAGAACCCTCAGAAACCTTCTTTTTGTGGTTTTTTCCAAGCAGAGTAGTCATTTTTAGCAATAATTGCAGCATGCTATTATGCAATCTGATCATTGATGCTATGTTCTGTTTCATCAAAATAGGTCTCCAGGTCCCTCTGACCTTCTTCCAAATTAGTGATTCTAACTTCCATCACTTTAACTTGCAAATGAGTACTGTAACAGTGCAGAATGATTGCAATACGAAGTTAAATCTTCTTCCATGACATTTCCCCCAATTAATTTCATTATTTTATTACTTAATGCATGGTATGTGTCACAAGAATGCACAGACTAAGAACAAACATTAATAATGCGATAAAAATAAATGCAAGAATGAATGCGAACAAAGGCGTTGGTCCCATGGGTGATCATTCTAGAACAACTTTCATAGAATATAAAAAGGTTTTCATTACAGCATGTTCTTCTATATATAGGCTTTAACTCTAACTCCTAATTCCTTGATTGCCTCAACTATTCGAAATATTCTCAGTTTCTCTTCTGTCTCCAAGGGGATGAATGGACGAAGATCTTTAGTTTTCACGGCTAACATCTTCGCGGGCTTGGTCACTTCTTGTGCTTGGATCAATGTCAAACATTCATGTTTTCTTCTTCTTCCTTGAGTTACCTTCTATTCATGGTGAAAGATTTCTAATTAAGTGATCAATTTGAGAATCAACCATTTATATCATGTCATGTAAATGCAAAAAAGTATATGCAAAAGCAAAAACAAAACACAAAAAGAAATTAGTTACTGCTGGATAAAATAAATAAATGAAGAAATATAGCAAAAAATTAGACAAACAATATCAAACAAATCAACCTTATTTGCATACCATCTAAGACACCTAGGTTATCCACATGACTCTAAGAGGGGTGGGCTTTTTATGTTCTCTACATGCAATTTTGGTACTAAAAAGTAACCCAAATTGTCCTTGTTGTCCCCTACTAAGGGTAGCAAGGCCCCCGATCATCACCCATTATAAGCTCCTTTCAATTGAGTTCAATTCGTGGGGACCCATTCGCTATGTCCATATAGGGAAACAATATTCCTACGAAAACATAGGGTGCTCGAGCCCCGAAGGTACTTGCTAGGCCTACACGGGGGAACAATATCCCCATGAAAGTAATAGCATTTTCCCTCACTTAAACGGACATGTTTATATGTTAAATTTTAAATGCGTTCAAAATAAAATCTCATTTATAAACAAATAATAAATTAGCTGTCACTTTGACTCAGAACTTCTGATATTAATAAAGCGGTAATTGTTTTTAGGCCTTACTCTTTTTTTGTAAAAACAAAAATTTCGGTCCCCAGCAGAGTCGCCATGCCACAGCGACCAAAAAATTCGAAGCATCTCACTTTTATTAAAATTTGATTTTAAGGGAATTCTTTTAAAATCACATTTTGGAATAAAACTGGAGTCGCCACTGGAAACTTGGGTTAGGTAGACGGACACCAAAAAATAAACTAGAGATTCTCATTCTTTTGGGTTCGGGAGTCGGTTACGTGTGGGAAAGGGTTCGCACCCCACCACGCCCAAACTTGGAACCAAATCAATAACCATTTTATAAATATCAGATTTTATGAGTTAAAGTGAAAATAAATTAAAATTTGGTTATATATTCGAGTTCATTTTAAAGGGTTCCGGTGTTCGAGGAATAAACGAAAGGCCACCACCTACTTCTTAGATACTAGCCACCGCCTACTTCTTATATACTAACCACGTTTATCCTCGAAAAAGAGAACGCCACATTAACAATTTATATCCCGAATGCAACATAAATATAAGATGGAATAAATAATAACATACATAAAACAAAGAGCAAATAACGCAAATATATGACGAAACGGTCTACTTAAAAACAATCTTTCAAATAGATAAAGCTTAGCACAAAATCGCATATGTACATGCTTTAAATAAAAAATATACAAACTGCAATATATAAGGAAGCATGTAAATTGTATTATAAAAAATATATAAGAAAAACGTAGAGTATAAAACCCTATTGTAAGTATGGAATATAATTGAAATATCACGTAATAATAGGTGTGAAATAGCATTGTAAATTAATATAAATGTATATAATACGTATATGTATACGGTAGATATATTATAAGGCAAGTAATGAAAAGGAAAAAAATAATAATGATTAGTATATAAGATAATGAGATATAAACAACAATATTATGTACATGTGATACGCTCCCACTCTTGATGTTGTTGTTGAAGAGTGCTCGCTTGATTGTTCCCTATCGTTGAATGCAAGTAAGCAAGTAAACTTGTGATATTGGAGGCTGTTTAGAAGAAAGAAAGAGTTTGGTGCGGAAGTGTTTGGGTTAAGGTAATGTAAGGATTAAAAAGAAGAAAGATGATATAGGTGGTGAGTAAGAAACAATGGTTTAAAGGATGAAAAGGTAGGAATTATATTGCTTGGTGTAGGCGTGAAGGCTTAGGTATGGTGTAAAGATGGGTGATAAGTGAATAGGGTGATGGCAATGAAGATAAAATGGTTTAGGATCAAGGAAGAACCTATAGTAAAGAGTATAGATTCAAACCTTATAAGATCTTCAACCGATAGGATTTGGACCCACTAGTTAGAAAACTAGGAACTTGAAGTATCAAGGAAAGGGTGAGCCACAAGCAGAATGCTTGATAAGTTGATAAAGTTATAAAAAGAACAAAGTTTGAGAGAAAATCTCACAAAGTATATTTAATTGAAAGGAATGAGTAGTTAAAAATGCCAAATGATGGCCTATTTATAGTTTTACAAGGGGTGTTAGCCGAAGGGGCTTGTAACCATTCGGCTAGGATGGTGTCTGCAACCCCCTTGACCTGGTCTAGTCGCAAGACCGAATCAAGCGAGCTAAATTAGGGTTTACTGAAATAAACCCCGAAAAGATTATGATAGAAACGGTCTATTTTTTTCTTTAAGGTGATCATACGATTCATGGTTAAAATTAAAACTCAATCGAGCGTCATTTCGACATCTAATTTCTCGAAAATGCTTTACAAGGACTAAAACATAATTTCCAATATTTATAAGGGCTTTCACAAAATTAAGATTACCAATCTTCAATTAGTCATGTTTCCTGCCTTCACATTGAATCTTAACTCAAAACGACCATTCAAACTCATTCATTTGAACAATTAAGAAATATGGACCAAAATGCAAATATTTCAAACATCACATAGCATCTCAACTAATTTAACGGTCAACGTACCGGTACGGGTGCATAGTGTAACAAAACGGCACAAACGACAAAGGCGTACCGATATGGTCCCTAGGCGTATCGGTACGGGCTTGTGTATTTTGAAAATCATAATTCTAGTAGCTAAATATTGTATCGATACGGTAACCCTTGTACCGAAACGAACACTGCTACATAACTATGTGTACCGATACGATTACCAGGCGTATCGGTACGCCTAGTCTATTTTGAACATTCTAAGCTTGGATAGATCCCCGCGTATCGAAACATGTGGGCTTATACCGGTACGGTGAGGCTTGTATTGACCTCTAGGCCCAACATATGACACTTTGGCTCAATCTAAGATCCTCCAATAATCCTCTAATCAACATATGGCATCACAAACATTCAATCACCAAACATAGCAATATAGATTGAGACTATACTAAGCATGGCATAATTAAACAATCACCTATGATCATGATTTCTACCCGAACATGCTTATTGTCTCCCAACCCCTCAAAACCAAGTATAAAAACATCATACAAGTCCAAAACATTAATCCAAATTTATACAATAGGGAGTAACTCAAAATACATCTCCCAAAACAACCCGGACACATTGCCTTCTTATTACTACTTAGCATATATAAAACCATACTTTGTAATGTATCGACTCTTGGATCCTCGCTTACTTATGTGCTGCCCGAGAAAGCTATTTCTCTGCATTGATGAGCAAAGGAGAGCGTAAGCTATAAGGGTAGTGAGAGAATCCCAAAAACACTCATCAATGCATTTAAAACCATTTGATTCAAACAACATGTAATTATCCATGGCAAAACATCTCATGCTTTTCATAACATCTCAAATATGCACATTTAAATCATTTTCAACACATGTATCATGGATTCAATATCTACCTCAATTTAAGCTTCACACTACAACACCTTTATAATAAGCTTAAAGAGTACCACATGTATAAATCACATTATACAAACATAATCCATTTCTCATGATACATTATCTCATATATTGGCTTTCAAGTGACTCAAAACTAGCAACCTTTCAGTTCATCAAACATATCGGATACACGAATTTCTCAAGTGGTTCCCACGACCACTTCACATGCATACCTCAACGGTTCAAATTGGAGTAACGAAACATTTACCCACCTCTACGGTTTGGATGAATAAATCCACCAGCGGTAAAAAATGGAACATTTACCCACCTCAATCGCTGTGGTTCTCATGATGGAGATTACGGACACTTAACACCCCTTGACATACATGAGGCGACTTTTTATAGTGCACTCTAAACCCTATGGCTAGCCAACTATATCTGATATCATTTTAAACACATCCACTTGCCAATATATTCAATAAACAGCATTACCTTTACATATGCATCAAATCAAACCATAAAAAATACATTAAACCATGTATTTCAATAATCTCAAAATTACTTTCATAAACCATATGCCATTCTCAAAAGCCATCATCTATGATCATTTGCAACATCTTTCTCTTTCAAAACATGCATAATACAATGAGTAAATAAAACATCAACATGTGCATGAGATTTCATTTTGCAAAACCGAAATCGAGAGAAAGCTCAACCGATATTACTTCCAAGCTTAGATAAGTGTATCAAACTTTATCTAAACTCCCACAACTCCTTTTCAAACCTTTTAACAGCAGTAAAATACTTTTCCACTCACCAACAATCCAATGCTTGCTTGAAGATATGTGAATCAAGCTTCCTAAGCTTCCGATCCTTCTTCAAAAGCCAAAGGGTTCAACTCCCCCGCTTTACCCAATCAAAAATAGAGGATTAAAACACATCTCTGTAACACAAACCTCTAGCAACCAATAAACACAACTTCCCCTCACAAGATTCCTTCAAACAGCCCTCTAAAACTATCAAGAACACCACCAAACCTTACCTAAACAAAGCCCAACCAACATCTAATGATTCAAGCACATTAACAACATCAATTAACATCCAAATAATCTTACACACATCCTTACACCTCCAACAACAGTACAACAAAAAGATCAACCCAAAAACCAACTATAACCAACCTAGAAAACTAACAATACACATAGTTTCAGGATTACATTGATTAATCAATTCTTTCAACATTAAAATAAATCCAAATAAAGTTATAAATCCATTAGATTCATCACCAAAATAGATCCAAATCAATTTCCAACAAATTTCCAAGAAAACTCAATTTAATCATCAAATCCATCTTAAAATCATAATTCTTTAACATAAAACAATAACAAAGGATCAAGAACTTGGGAATTTCAATAAAGAACCTTTAATTAGAGGAGAGAAATGAAAATCACCTCTAATTGTTGATTTCTTCTTTAATTGGCCAAGCTTTGATAAAATCCAAAGAGATTTTGTAATAGAACTTTGTAAAAACCATCTAGAAATCAAAAAGGAAATCAAGGTGAATTGATTCCTGTAATTTTTAGAGTAGAAATCCTAGTTTGGTTGCTAAGAAAGTTGAGAGAAAAAGGTTGGGTGAAAAGTAGTTACGTAAGAAAGTGAATTTGGCAAATTAAAATCCTTTTAATAAATTCCCTTTTATTTATTTACAAAACCATTTAAAAATACCTTTAAAATAGCCTAAATTAAGAGAGAAATCTGTTGAAAAAGATTGGTCTAATAGCTTGTTAAAGATTCTAAGTTTTGACCCTTTTACGATTTAGTCACCAAAAATAGTTTTGAAAACTTTCAATTTAGTCACTAGGCTAAAATGTCTTAAAATCAGATTTAATTTCCACAAATTGAATTCACCAAATTACTTAAAATATTAATTACTAATTTCCATTATTTTCCATATTTTATTTTTACCCAAAAATCCATTTTATAGAATAAAATTCTCAAAACTATTCGAATTGCCTAAACCGGTTCTCCCGAACCACTTACCCGATTCGACCCACGTCTAGGCCCAATTTCAGAGCGTTACAACTCTCCCCCTTTTAAGAAATTTCCTCCTCGAAATTTACCTGGCAAAAAAAATGAGGGAACTGTTTCAACATGTCATTTTTGCTCTCCTAGGTAGCTTCCTCTACACCGTGGTGCCGCTACAATACCTTTACCAACTATATGGTCTTTTCGCAGAGAACTTTGCTACTCGAATCCATATTTTCTCAGCGGTTCCTCATCATAGGTTAAATCTGGATTCAACTCAATCTCCTCAAAAGTATTACATGCGAAGTATCCGATCTATACCTCCTCAACATCGGCACATGGAAAACATCATGTATCTTTTCTAGCTCAGCCGACAACCTCAACCTATACGCAATTGGGCCAACGCGCTCCAACACCTCATACGGCCCAATAAACATAGGGCTTAACTTGCCCTTCCATCCAAACCTCATTACCTTTCCAAGGCAAAACCTTCAAAAACATACGATCACCAACTGCGTACTCAATCTCCCTTCGCTTCAAGTCAGCATAAGACTTTTTTCGACCCGGAGCCGCTTTCAAACAATCACTAATAAGCTTTACTTTCTCATTGGTATCCTTTAACATATCCGGCAATGATATATACTTCTCTTCTGCCTCCGTCCAACAAAGTGGCAAACGACACATTCTTCCATACAAAGCCTCGTATGGTGCAATCTGTATACTAGCTTGGTAACTATTATTGTAAGCGAACTCCACCAACGACAACTGCTTCTCCCACAATCATTGGAAATCTATGATGCAGCACCACAACATATCCTCTAACAGTTGGATAACACGCTCAGACTGACTATCCGTTTGAGGATGATACGAAGTACTGAAGTTCAACCGTATACCCAAGGCCTTATGTAAACACTTCCAAAACCTCGTGGTGAAATGCGAATCTTTATCCGACACAATAGACTTCGGCACTCTATGCAACCTCACAACCTCAGCAATGTACAGCTTTGCCAACTTATCCAGAGTATACGTCATATGCACAGCCATAAAATACGTACACTTCGTAAATGTATCCACAATCACCCAAACATAGTTCTTCTTTTATGGCGTCAAAGGCAAACCGAATACAAAATCCATGGTGATTCTCTTCAATTTCCACTCAGGAACCTTTAACGGTTGCAACAACCCCAAAGGAAACTGATGCTCTGCCTTAACATGTTGACAAACCATACAACGAGCCACAAAATTCGCGATATTGTGCCTCCGTCAAGATAGTGTGCCTCAACTCTTCATCCATCAGCACCACCACCCGACTCTTAAAGCACCAAACTTCATCCTTGTTAAAACCAAAATCCATCTGATTCCCATCCAAGATATCCTTAACATGAGGCACCAACGTCTCATCATATGGTTGCTTCTCTTTTATCATCTGCAACATCGAAGGCTTCACTTGCAACTCCGCTAACAACCCACCATCTCGCTTAAACTCAACCGCGCAAACATTGCCCTTAACTCCACCACGACTTTTCTACTCAAGGCATCCGCTACCACGTTCGCCTTTCCCATATGATACTCAATCGTTAGGTTATAATTCTTAAGCAACTCTAACCATTTTCGTTGCCTAAGGTTTAATTCCTTCTGCGACATCAAATACTTCAAAATTTTGTGATTCGTATACACGATACACTTCTCAGCGTAGAGATAATGTCGCCAAATCTTCAAGGCAAACACCATTGCAGCCAACTCAATGTCGTGCGTAGGGTAGTTGCGCTCATGCACCTTCAACTGTCAAGATGCATAAGCTACCACCCTTTCTTCCTGCATCATCACACACCCTAAACCCACGTTCGATGCATCACTATACATGACAAACTCCTTCCCTAAATCAGGTTGAATCAAAATGAGAGCTTGCGTCAAAGCTTCATTCAACTTGTCGAAAGCTTGCTGCCTAACTTCCATCCACTCAAAACTCACATCCTTTTGCAACAACTTTTTCAAAGGAGAAACAATCTTTGAAAACCATCCATGAAGCGTCGGTAATATCTCCCAACCCCGGGAAACTAAAGACCTCAGTAACAGACTTTAGTTGCTTCTAATTCATAATGGCCTTAACTTTATGCGAATCCACACGAATACCCTCGGCCGAAACAACATGACCAAGGAAAACCATCTGCTTGATCCAAAACTCACATTTACTTAGCTTGGCATAAAGCTTGTTGTCCAACAGAACTTGCAACACAATTCAGAGATATCGATCATGATCTTTCTCGATACACGAGTACACAAGAATGTCATCAATGAACTCTATCACGAATTGGTCTAAAAAATCATGGAATACCCTATTCATCATATCCATTAACACTGCCGGTGCATTTGTTTATCCAAACGCCATTATTAGGAACTGTAATGCCCATAACGTGTGCGAAAAGTAGTCTTCGGCACATCCTTATCCTTCACCTTCAACTGATAATGCCTAACCGCAGATCAACCTTGGAAAACACTGTAGTACCCCCGAACTGATCAAATAAATCATTAATCCTCGGTAAAGGATACTTTTTCTTAATCTTCAACTTGTTCAGTTGTCGATAATCAATGCATATTCTCATCGTGCCATCCTTCTTTTTCACAAACAATACTTGTGCTCCCTACAGTGACACACTTGGCTGAATGAACCCACGATCCAACAACTCCTGCAACTATGTCTTTAACTCCTTCAACTTTTTCGGTTCCATACGATACAGAGCAATCAACACCAGAGCCGTATCCGCGTACATCTCAATGCAAAACTCTACCTCCCTAACCGGCGGTAAACCAGGCAACTCTTCTGGAAACACTCATGGAAAGTCTCAAACTATACGAATATCTTGGGCACGCGCTCCTTCATATTTGAGTTCATAACATAGGCTAGGTATGCTTAACCTCCAAACTCCAACAACCTCTGTGCCTCCAATGCAAAAGCCACATTTGACATAAACTTTACATTCTAGCCCACAACCACAACTTCATAAACCTCAACAAGTTTCATAGAAACCTTCTTGGCTTCAAAATCCACTATAGCCTTGTGTCGAGACAACCAATCCATACCCAATATCACATCATAATCATGAAATGGTAACTCCATCCGGTCAGCCTCAAACATATGCCCTTGAACCGTCAAGGGACAACTCCTATACAACTTTCTAGCTACAACTATCTGACCAAAGGAACTTGTTACCCGCATACCAACATCTAACAACTCTACAGGTAAATCCACCAAACATGCATGCTCGTGCAAAATATAGGAATGCGTAGAACCAGAATCAATCAAAGATAACAAAGGTATAGCTTGCAGGGTAAAGGTACCTGCAATCACATCGGTGTTATTCCTCCCTACACGGTGAGCAAAGACCCTTATCGATCCACCCTTCTCTGGCTAAACTGCCATGGTATGTGCCACCACTCTCTGTCCATCATCCCTACGCTAAAAATGTCCATAGCCACGCCCACGACCCCTCTATACCACAGCAAATAGTACATGAGCCTGACCCTCTTTGGCCAACTGCGGACAATCCCTCCTAAGATGATCCCTCAATCCACAGCTCCAACACGTGCCTATAGTACCCCCAGTATTCTCTCGAATGATTCCTACCACATCTCCTACACCCAGAAACTCTAGTAAAGGTATTTTGTCCCTGAAAACCATGCCTAGTACCATTTTCTCCACGCCTTTAATTTGGATGGTACCTTCTATCTCTACGCCTCTTATAACGATCCTTACCAACATCAGACTCTACACTCCTCTTTCCAGCTGAAGAACTCCCAGAATGAGTAGACAAATCCATTGCTCGAGAAACTAGGACATCAAACTCTGTATAGTCGGTAGCCAACATGTACGTCTTCACTTCTTTGATAAACCCATAACGAAATCGTTCACACCTCTGTTGCTCATTCAGAACCAACTCATGAGCATACTTATTTAACCGTACAAACTGGATCTCGTACTCAGAAACGGACATGTTTTCTTGCTCCAGCGTCATGAACTCTCTTTTCTTTTCATCCCTATATCGAGTTCCCAAATACTTCTTCCTAAAAGCCTCATAAAAGAATTCCCAGATAACATTGGCAGGATCCACTCCCTTGATCATAGTTGTCCACCAATTGTAAACATCGCCCTGAAGCAATGATACAATATACCTCAGCTTGCGTACACTCGTACACTCTATCTGGCCAAGGATTCTCTCCGTACTAGCAAACTATTCCTCGGCTGCTTCAGGAATCAAACCTATAAACTCAACACCACCGAGGCTATGAAAATGCTCCAGAGGTAACCAGGTATTAACCGTTGCAGGCACCGATGCAGGTACATGCACTCGAGCTATGGCTACCTAGAAATCTCCCGTCATCGCTTGGACTACCGGTGTCGTATCACCAAAATCAGGTGCCTGAGGTACACTTCCCTCTACTTGAACACCAGCAGGGGATTTAGTGGAGGAGGAGGCAACTCATGATCGTGTGTATCCACCACGCAGCAAGAATCCAAGTAGTAATAAGGCAATGTGTCCCAAATTTAAACACCCCAAACATACCACACATCGAATACAATTTCACAAATTCAATCACCGTACATGTCAAACAACATATTCATATAACATCAACCAACCAAACAACCATAACCTACCTCCCAACAATCATAACCTGGCTCTGATACCACTAAATATAACCCCCTTAACCCGGTCTAGTCGCAAGACTAAATCGAGCGAGCTATATTAGGGTTTACCAAAATAAACCCAAAAAAGATTACTATAGAAACAGTCTATTTTTCTTTTATCTTATCTAAATGCATTATTAGGTCCTAAGGTGATCATACAAATCATGGTTAAAATTATAACTCAATTGGGCGTCATTTCGACATCCAATTGCTCGAAAATACATTACATGGACTAAAACATAATTTCCAATATTTATAAGGGTTTTCGCAAAATTAAGATTACCAATCTTCAATTAGTCATATTTCATGCCTTCACATTGAATCTCAACTAAAAACGACCATTCAAACTCATTCATTTGCACAATTAAAAAATAGGGACCAAAATGCAAAGATTTCAAACATCAGATAGCATCTCAACTAAATTAACGGTCAGCGTACCAATACGGGTTCATAGCGTATCAAAACGGCACAAACAGACAAAGGCGTACTGATACGGTCCCTAGGCGTACCAATACGGTCCCTAGGCGTATCGGTACGGGCTTGTGTTTTTTGAAAATCGTAATTCCAGTAGTTAAACACCTTATCAATATGGTAACTCGTGTACCAAAATGAACACTGCTACATAACTATGTGTACCAATACGGTTACCAGGCGTATCGGTACGCCTAGTCTATTTTGAACATTCTGAGCTTGGACAGATCCCCGCGTACCAAAACTTGAGGGCCTGTACCGGTACGGTGAGGCCTGTATTGACCTCTAAGTCCAACATATGATACTTTGGATCAATCTAACACCCTCAAATCATCCTATAATCAACATATGGCACCACAAACATTCAATCACCAAACATAGCAACATATATTAAGAGTATACTAAGCATGGCATAATCAAACAATCACCTATGATCATGATTTCTACTCGAACATGCTTATTGTCTCCCAAAACATTAATCCAAACTTGTACAACAAGGAGTAACTCAAAATACATCTCCCAAAACAACCCAGACACATTACCTTCTTATTACTACTTAGCGTATATAAAACCATACTTTGTAATGTATCGACTCTTGGATCCTCCATGTAACGTCCTCAAACCAGCTTAGAAGAAAACTAGAGTTAAGAACATTACTACAGAGAAAACTGAAATCCAGAACCCAAAAATTTCTTAATTTATTAAAACATTTAACTATATCAAGCTGAGTGTTTTCTTATCTCTTATGAATTTTGTAACCATAAACCGAATACATTCACCTAATTCGAATTCATCCTTTATGACATAATAACCAAGACTTCAACTGAACTTAATAATCCTTAACTCTATCAGTATTTGAGTTTTTATAACATTATAAATCTGCCCAAGTTACTTGTATAATCATATTGATGGTTAAATCAACCTAAATATTTACACATTCATGATTATTCCCACTAGTATTTCACTTAGACAATCATATATGCACATAAGGTTACCCATATATTTAATAGAGACTAACATAACAACATCGAAATGTCCATGATACAAGAATGTTCATTTAAATTCCCTTGGTTATCACACACATTGATCAGTTCTTGCTTAATAGATTTACATCAATCTTTAACTACTTCATAACACATCAAATATCCTTCGATCCTAACAATGGAACAAGGCTTTCGATCCATAAGTAATAAATAGAACAATATGCCAATAGCTTGAACCACAATCAACAGCTTAACAAATATGTTAACATTTTTAATTACAATTAACATATACATTCATGGAATTTACATATTAAAAGTTACACTACATAAATCGACTCAAACACTGTGCCACCATTCTAGGAGTATTGCAACTAGGGAAGATCCAAATCTATTTGAATCTTGAATGATGATTCGAAACCCTTGACAAATTGAATTATTGAGCTCTATCCAACCTGCAATACATGATAATGAATGCATTAGGCTTATATAGCCTAAGTGAGGTAGTAACCATGAAATGATAAAGCATATTATACATTAATTTCAAAGAATCACACATCCAGATTCACAATCATATATTAACATATGTTATCTTTATCTTAATTTAACTCATAGATTTTATGAAATTCAGTAGCTTATCCAAGCTTCATTATTCAATAGGTTGATATTGTCAAAGATCAACTTGGCACATTGAAGTCTCCATGAGACTTGACTATTATCCAATAGTTTTTTGATTATTTATTAACATTCATCAGAACTTTAAGAGTTTACAAAACTTATCAGGAATTTTAAAGTTTACAGAGCTTTCAGAGTTGTCAGAGCTTATCAGAGTTTTCAGAGTTGACAGAGCTTATTAAAGCTTTCAGAGTTGCAGAGCTTATCAAAGCTTTCAGAGTTGACAGAGCTTATCAAAGCTTTCAGATTTGACAGAGCTTATCAAAGCTTTCAGATCTTTTAGGGACTAATAGGGCTTTCGACCCATTTTCAGAATTTACATAACTTAGTAGTGCCTTCAAGGCTTTTCAGAATACTATTCAATGTCTTTTCTGGATTCTTATTTGATTTCTCATTAGGCTCACGTCTTTTACTTGTTTGCCTTGGATCACATATTTAATCATAAATAATGTTGGTCTGAGTTTGACCATATAGGTCCAGACGATAATTAGTCCAAAGCATCTAGCAATGGCTAAAATTGAAAATAGAACATATACATATATATATGTGTGTGAATGGGGCACCCCCGAGTCATCACTTATGGACCGTAGTCCCAGACAGACCAACTATTATATCAGAGTGCCCAAGGACTTCCATTGACCAAGCAACTTAGATATCTTATTTTATAACAGGAAGTTGGAGTGTATCTTATCAGACAAGTAATCTTACTTGTTGCATTCTTTCAATAGCTTATTGCATAAGTTAAGCTTTCTTGCTTCTCAAGCTTTTAAGATTCAAGGTATTTAACATTAGCTTTCAATCTTTTAAAAAGGATCTTATTATTGTTTTGTTGGTCAGTAAGCAATCTCAAGCTTATTAACAATTACTTGTTCATCTCAATCTCAAAGTCATTCCATAATCAATCATCCAAGCATAGCAAGGCGTTTAACATAAGAATTGCAACATCATTCAAATCTAAACATGAATGCCATGCTATGAATGTATGCTCATCCTCAAATATCTCTATTTGAGCCTTTTTACACAATGCACATGTACTGCAAATCATTTACAACCAAAAAATACATAATCTTAACAAATTACACATCGGGATAACTCTGCGTTACCCGAGACTCAAATGAATACACTCACCTCTTATCCTGACATTACGGATACCTGAATCCACTATCAAGTCCTACTTTCTCATCTGAATCCTAGCCATCCTTATCCAATGTATTTACCTCACAAGCAATTAACAATCAACACTAGTCAAGTTTATTCATTTGTATTTAAACAAATATATAACAAAACAATCTCCTATGTGATTGCACATACACAAAACAATCAATCTCTCATATGTTCATGTATACACATTCGAACAATTCACCATATACTTGTAATTACACAAAACAGTCCATTTTAGGGGTGGTTTTGAAACCTTTCTCACATATTTTACAGTTTTACATTCTAGACAAATGGTTTCGAAACCACTTGTCATGGTTTCGAAACCTCAGCCCTGTTTTGCCAAACTATGACACATTAGGTCTTAATTAACCCTTAATAGATCACCATCAACATAAAGCAACTTCAATTCAATAACTCAAAAAGCAATGGCACAATCAAGCATGGAATCCATTTTAATAGATTATTTTCATACTCAAGAATGACATACAGCCAAGAACCACAATTATACACATGTAAATCTGTCCAATTTTATTCATGTATACACTTAACAGGATGACATACATATTCATATATTTAAATACATAAAGCTGTCCGTTTTATTCTCATAATAGCCCTTAACCACTTACAAAACAGTCCACTAATTCCTTCTTAAGTTCATAACAGGACCACATACACACCTGCACTTACGTGTCTCTCCTAATCACATATATATTCGATACTTAATTCAAGACAGGGCAGCCTCATAAACATATATTTCTGGTCACTTTAAAATAGTCTTATTACACTCATTCTTATACAAAACAGAACGATTCCTTTATTTACACTAATTAGATCGAAACACCTCACATATGAACATGTATATACAGTTTTGGACAGAATCCTTTGTACCCTTAATCCCTTTAAATGTGACAACAAATTAATACATACACACATACACAAAACAGTCTACCTTTTTACATGAAATCACTTAACAGGGCAGCTTACTTGTTCATGCATTTCTATTTAACAAAACAGTTCCAAAAATCCATTTATACATAGACAAAACAGTCCATAATTCATGTCTTCGTATATATAATCAAAAGCATGAACAGCCTACCAATATTTCTACTAACACTTGATTCATGCAATTCTCATTCAAATCATAGCAATTCATTTCATTCTAAACATGTTAATTTAACTTATATTCACTCTCATACATGTCTAAGATAGCTCCCAAGTTCATGTATTTACATTTCATGCCCTGTTTTTACATATACTCCACTTCATGCTCAAATCAGTCTAATTTGCTCACAAAACAGCCCTAATGATTTACTAAACAATTCCAACACATTTAAATTTCAATTGGACAGTTTTAAATATTATTCACATGACCAATTAAATCTTTAATTTGCACATACATGTATGGTTGTATAAATCAGTCTTATTTTGATTAATAGACTATATCATCCAAATTAAGCTTAAACATCAAGTTTAATAACGTCAAGGAAATATTCGAACAACTTCTAACTTATTATCCATGCCCCCTTTCATTCAACTCAAGTATTTTTCTCTATTAAAAGCATCAAAGTTCATATAGACATAATATAAACTCTTAAAATCATCCAATATAATCAATACATCATTTGGCTAGTTTAAAGGAAATCACACATACGTATATATATTTCTAACAACCAATTTCTCCATAACATATGTAACAAAACATAAGATTCCAACCAGCATACAAGTCTTAATATAGAAAGAAAGGTAAATAGCTTTTACCTTAAACTAAAATTCACAACAAGGACTAGTTGAATGCACCCAAGCTTTTAAGCATGGTGGAATTCTCTCATTTCTCTCCAAGTTTGAGTTTCGGTAAAGCATAGAGGAGAAGGAAAGAAGATGCAAAATTGATATATCTATCTTTCCTTCAAATGCCGTGTCAAAACATCCCCCCTAACTCCCACGCTTTAATTTTTTGGCTAGACAAGTGTCTATGCCCTTCAATTTATATAAATTCTACATGCACAAACCAAAGTTTACACTACTTTCTTTGAGTTCATATATTATGGCTCTTAACTTACTGAACATTCCCAATTGAGTCCTGATTTTAATAATTCAAATATTCTAACAGCATGTTAATTAATTCGAGCCACACTCGAATCACATCAAAAATTCTAAGTTATAATTTGGGATACTATATTTCTTTCTTTTTGGTCATATAATTTTAAATTAGCTACCTTATCACACATTAGAATAAAATTTTATGAATTCAAAAGTGGTAACATTCTTCTAAGCCCAATTTTGGGTATTACAATTCCTCCCCCTTAAAAGAAATTCGCCCTCAAATTTCCTAAGATGCACAATGAGAATACTCATCAATGCATTCAAAACCATTTGATTCAAACCACATGTAATTATCTCATGGAAAAACATATCATGCTTTTCATAACATCTCAAATATGCACATTTAAATCATTTTCAACACATGTATCATGAATTCAATATCTAACTCAATTTAAGCGTCACACCACAGCACCTTTATAATAAGTTTAAAGAGTACCACATGTATAAATCACACTATACAAACATAATCCATTTCTCATGATACATTATCTCATATATTGGCTTCAAGTGACTCAAAACCAGCAACCTTTTAGTTCATTAAACACATCGGATACACGGATTTCTCAAGTGGTTCCCACGACCACTTCACATACATACCTCAACCGGAGCAACGACACACTTGCCCACCTCAACTGTTCAAACCGGAGTAACGAAACATTTACCCACCTCTACGGTTTGGATGTATAAATCTACCAGCGGGAGAAAACGGAACATTTACCAACCTCAACTACTGCAGTTCTCATGATGGAGATTACGAACACTTAACACCCCTCGACATACATGTGGCGACTTTTTATAGGCACTCTAAACCCTATGGCTAGCCATCTATATCTGATATCATTTTAAACACAACCACTTGCCAATATATTCAATAAACAACATTACCTTGCTATTTTACATATGCATCAAATCAAACCATCACAAATACATTAAACCATGTATTTCAATAATCTCAAAAATACTTTCATAAACCATATGCCCTTCTCAAAACCCATCATCTATGATCATTTTCAATATCTTTCTCTTTCAAAACATGCATAATACAGTGAGTGAATAAAACCATCAACATGTGCATGAGATTTCATTTTGCAAAACCGAAATTGAGAGAAAGCTCAACCAATACTTACTTTCGAGCTTAGATGAGTGTATCAAACTTTTTGTAAACTCCCACAACTTCTTTTCAGACCTTTTAACAGCAACAAAACACTTTTCCACTCACCAACAATCCAATGCTTGCTTGCCGATGCGCGAATCAAACTTTCAAAGCTTTCGCGCCTTCTTCAAAAGCCAAAGGGTTCAACTCCCCTGCTTTACCCAATCAAAAACAGAAGATTAAAACATATCTCTGTAACATAAACCTCTAGCAACCAACAAACACAACTTCGCCTCACAAGATTCCTTCAAACACCCCTCTAAACTATCAAGAATGCCACCAAACCTTACCTAAACAAAGCCCAGCCAACATCTAATGATTGAATAACATTAACAACATAAATTAACATCCAAAATCATCTTAAACACATCCTTATACCTCCAGCAACACTACAACAACAAGATCAACCCAAAAACCAACTATAACCAACCTAGAAAACTAACAATTCACATAGTTTCAGAATTACATTGATTAATCAATTCTTTCAACATTAAAACACATCCAAATAAAGTTGTAAGTCTGTTAGATTCATCGCCAAAACAGATCCAAATCAAATACAATTTTTCATGAAAACTTAATTTAATCATCAAATCCATCTTAAAATCATAATTCCTTAACATAAAACAATAACAAAGGATCAAGAACTTGGGAATTTCAATAAAGAACCTTTAATTAGAGGAGTGAAATGAAAATCACATGTAATTGTTGATTTCTCCCTTAATGGGCCAAGCTTTGATGAAATCCAAAGAGAATTTGTAATAGAACTTTGAAGAAACCAATTAGAAATAAAAAAGGAAATCGAGGTGAATTGATTCTTGGAATTTTTAGAGTAGAAATCCTAGTTTGGTTGCTGAGAAAGTTGAGAGAAAAAGGTTAGGTGAAAAGTAGTTACGTAAGAAAGTGAATTTGGCTAATTAAAATCCTTTTAATAAATTTCCTTTTATTTATTTACAAAACCATTTAAAAATACCTTTAAAATAGAATAAATTAAAAGAAAAATCTATTGAAAAGGATTGGTCAAATAGCTCCTTAAATATTCTAAGTTTTGACCCTTTTACAATTTAGTCACCAAAAATAGTTTTAAAAACTTTCAGTTTAGTCACTAGGCTAAAATGTCTTAAAATCATATTTAATTACCTCAAATTGAATTCACCAAATTACTTAAAATATTAATTAAGTAATTTCTCGTATTTTTTCATATTTTATTTTCCGCCAAAAATCCATTTTATAGAATAAAATTCCTGAAACTATTCGAATTGCCTAAACCAGTTCTCCCGAACCACTTACCCGATTCGGCCCATATCTAGGCCCAATTTTAAGCTGTTACAGTGTCTCCCTCCAAAGAATCTTTAACTATTTAGCTTGGTTGATGTCTCCCACCAAGGGTGTTTGGCGCCCATTTTCTTTCCCTCCAAGTGTTGTTTGCCACCCATTTGTTTCCCTCCAAGTGGTGAGAGGCATGTCTCTTAGGAAGGAACATGTCATTTGGGTGGTGAGCTATTTTAACTAGTTTGAGCTTCCCCTTAGTTGATTGAGCTACTTGAGCTGGCTTCCTAGCTGATCGAGCTGATTGAGCTACACTTGAGCTGCTTTTAGCTGATTGAGCTGTTTGAGCTTTCTCTGAGCTAAGTGAGCTATCTCCGAGCTGGTTTGAGCTAAGTGAGCTGAGTTGAGCTGTCCTTTTTTTAATTCCCCTTGTTGTGTGAGCTGAATAATGCCTAAAACATAAATAAACATAAATTAGTGCTTATAATATAAGATAGTAAAATAAGCTAAAAGAAAGATGCGGTTACTATATGGATATGCATGATCATAATCATATAATATGCAAAGTATAAGGAATAATGAATGGAAAGAAGTTATAATAACCTAATACATAATGCATAATCTTGATATGTGCATAGATGATATGAATGATATGATAAGCTAATATGCTTTTAACATGCATACTTAAGATTAATAACAATGTGTAAATGTAAAGAAGGTTAGTAAATAACTCGTCATTCATCCTTATGAATAAAGATAAAAGTATGCTGATTAAGAGTAAGTGGCTGAATTGGATCGCATCATCCCCTATTCTTTAGGGAGATTTGTCCTCAAATCAAAGCCTCTCATTTTTGGACACATCTTTGGGGCGGTCGAATCCTTACTTTCTCCATTTATTGGAATGTTACCCTCAAGGTCTTCAATCTGCATAAAAACAAAATTTTTCTGGATTTTGGTTAGAACAACAAACATCGTTCATTGGTTGTGTCAAAAGACACTTCCAAATCATCTCTTTGCTTGCAAAAGCATTTGTCTTCTTTGTTTCTTCTTCTTTAGGACTGGTAACGATAGGATTCTTCTTCATGGATTCAACAGTCCTTCTTATTTGTATCTAGTCGTTTTGCACTTATTTTGGAGTCAAGGGCGCAAGAATGATTTTCTTGCCATCATGCTTGAATGAATTCTGATTTGTGAAGCAGTCATGAATGGTCCTTTCTATCATATTACTAAGGTCTTCCAAGGAGGATATGACTTGCATGCATGGGTACCACATCAGATAAAACTCCATCCTTGTACCTTTCAATGGAGAATGGAACTAAAACTTGTTTTGTGACCTTCAATTCTCCTCCATCGTTTAGCCATTGAAGTTTGTAGAGGTTGGAATACTTCATCGTCTTCAAGACCATTTTCTCAACCATAATGGTACTTGCAACATTGGTGCAACTCCCTCCATCTATAATCATAAAATAGACCTTACCATTTACATGGCATCGAGTATGAAAGATATTCTTCTTTATTGTTCTTTCTCGGCCATTTGAGTGCTTAGGAGCCTTATAACAACCAAAAGCTCTCTATCAACAACAACTTCCATTTCTTCTTCCTATGGGTCAAATTCTTCCTCTTTCTCATCCTCATGGTCAGATGCAATCTCGCCATCATCCAAAAGTAACATAGCAATTCTCTTGGGGCATTGATTGGTCATATGATCCTTTCCAAGGCACTTGAAACACTTGATATCCCTTGCGCGCTCATTAGTGCTCACTTTCTTTCCACAACTGGTTTCCACAACAGGTTGCTTAGGCTTTAAAGATTCTTCCATTTCCTTAATTTGAAGCGGTGTGGACTTTTTAAAAAAAATTTCGTTCAACTTGGGTGTTGTAGAATGGTTACTTCGAGATAAGGATCTTCTCTTTTGTTTCTTTTCCATCTTCATGGGTATATGTACCATTTTATCCATCTCAACATAGTATTGTAATTCTACCACACCAGCAATCTCTTGGTTATGTTCTGCTAACAATCTCGCCATGGTTGCCTCTCGATCTTCATCTACATTGGCACATATCATCGTGACCTCCATCTCCTAGTAGTAGTCTTCTATGCTCCGATTGCCTTGCTTTAAATTCTAAAGTTTGTGGAAAAGATCACGATGGCAGCGTGTAAGAATAAACCTTCTTCTCATGATGCTTTTCATGTCATGCCATGTTGAGATGGGCTTTTCTCCATTTCTTCTCCTAGACAGGGTTAGTTGGTCCCACCAAACTAAGGCATAGTCAAATAATTCCATGGATGCCTGTTACCTCTCCAAAAATATTGTTTTTAATGCCAATCTTACAATGCTCTTGCTTGTTTTTAGGTGCATTTAGTTGCATTAGGATGTTAAAACCATGCATTTGCATAAGGAGTTTAGAATTCTGTCTATGCTAGTGTGAAGGGTTGTTTTGTTGGTAGTTTTGCAGGTTTGGCATAGGATTTGGCTCAGAAAAGCAACAACAGGAAGGAATGCCAGAGAAAATGGCGGGCACTGTTGGTACAGATAGACCAGACAATGCCAAGCACCGGTTGGCAGAGAAGTGAACTTGATGCCACGCCAAGAAGCTATTGGAACCCAAAAAAATAGGAAATGATCAGGCTCCGAAAAGATAGCAATTGGATCAATCTTTGAAAAAATAGCGAATAAGATGGTGCCAAGACTTGTTGGCAGATTCATGCCAAGTTTGGATGCCAAGGCAGCATCGGCAGTATGACGTCAGCCCTAACCTGATCATCACTCATTCAAATTTGGATAAGATGATAATCCCTTATCCCTTGGGCAGTTGAAGTTCAAAATTTGAAGAGCTAATCTTATCCCTTCCTCGCATGCCTATTTAAACACCAACCAAGCTAGCATTTGAGAGAGCGGAGAAGAGATCAAAGTGAGGAGTTGGTGTGTGACGATTGACAACCGGCTGCACCTAAGAAGGGTGGTCTGACCAACTTGGCTGAGAAGCCTGGATCTTGAAGGGCTGCATCGAGAGACCCCTTCTAGCCCATTTTCTCTTTCAAGTTATTTTATTTTGTTTTAAATGATGATGTACTTGGGAAACATTTGTGGTTTTTTGGTTAAGTCCCTCACCATGAACTAATTTCATTGTTGGTGGGGGATGTTTGCGTTGAACGCTATTTTTATGTTTTAGTTTTTAATAATAAATCTGCCTTGGCAATGTTTTCACTATTCAGCATACTTTAATATTTCCTAAATATTATGCTAAGCGAGAGCTGGCACTGTTGGCCTATTGCTCCTCAATATCTTAACAAACTTGGGGTGGCAACGATTAAGTTGTTGAATACTAAAGAGAGAAGCTTCGAAGTCGTTCAAGTAGATGAACTTACTTCGGGAGTGAAATCTACCCCTTAGGAGTATAGATTGGATCTTAATCAAATTGGTTTATTTAAAAACAAGAACTATAGAGATATAGGTTGTTATTAAAGGCTGGCACGACATGAATAGCGTGAAAACCAGGCATTCCCTGCCAACGTTCATCATTCATTAAAACACCTTCCTCGCCAACGACTTACTTTACTTTTATTTCTTCTCTTTTCAATTATTTTCAAAATCAACTTCAAAACAAATCAACTTCTTCTTAAGGCAAGTAGCAATCAAAGCAATTAAGTTCCAAGTCAATCTCTGTGGGATCGATACTCAGCTTACCAGTTGTATTACTTGCAGACCGTGTATACTTGCATGCAAAAGACTTATTTTGGCACGTTTTTATACTTTCCAACACATATCTCTTGCCACTTTTGCCAGTATTCCACCTAGAGA
This sequence comes from Hibiscus mutabilis, assembly GCA_019671005.1. NCBI lineage: Eukaryota > Viridiplantae > Streptophyta > Magnoliopsida > Malvales > Malvaceae > Hibiscus > Hibiscus mutabilis. The sequence goes on from CM033722.1 coordinate 33,261,423, forward strand.
GTCTACACTGCCATTCGTACCTTCTTTTGTTCAGAATAATTGTGGCATTCAAAGATAAGGTCTAGGCTTCTGGATCAGTCTTTCCTTGCACAGGTGGTATTGTGGCTCGAATGTTGTTAAGGTTATCATTAATTTGGGCATGCCCTTCTTGATATCTTGGAGCATTTCTTAGGGATTCTTGTTCAACCTCGTCTTCTTCATTGTCCTCCACATACTGATCATGTTGTTCTTGACTCGTTCGTTGATTTTTCCTTCCAAAGCCTTGATTGCTTCAGTTATCTCCTTGCGATCCTTTAAGTCGGTCGATCCTGTCATATAAGAGCTCAAGTTCTTCTCTCAATAATCATTCCATTTCTCTGATAATTGCTTGCATTTGAAGGTTTGGTTGTCCTCCCTCTGGATGTGAATTTCTACATTTTTGAGGCATGGTTAGAATAAAAGTAAAACAGAAAAATAAACCTTACCAACACACTCACAAAGTCACTCCAAAAAAAGAATTAGATATCACTCCACTCTTCACTCGTGTTTCACTCAGGAATATGGATTTTTCTTTTCCTTTTGAACTCACAACTCACTTGCCTTTTTCCTCTCGATTCTCTCACAGAAAGTTCTTAAAAGACTTACTCAAAACCTATTCAAACTTCTTTTCTTATGGCGTATGCTGCAAAAGTGATGTTAGGATAGGAAAATAAAGGAAATAAAAGGGTAGGCTTAAAAGAAGTAGGAGAAAGAAAGAAAGAAAGAAAGAAAGAAAGAAAGAAAGAAAAGGGTTGTCCTTTACCACAAGACTTACTCACAACTTGTTCGAGAAAACAATCAAGCCTTGATGTACTTCTTCGATCCCGATTGCTTCCTCTTGCCTTCACCTTTGTGTTTCTTTCTTTTCACACTACTTTCTTTTGTTTTCTTTTTTTATCTTTTCGAATTCCTTAAGAAGAAGATGAAGAGGAATTCTTTTGCTTTTCTTTTTATATACAAAAATGAAATCACAAAGACAGGAGCTTGCTTGATTCTGCCAAAGCTCTGAGTACCATATGATACGCTCCCACTCTTGATGTTGTTGTTGAAGAGTGCTTGCTTGATTGTTCCCGATCGTTGAATGCAAGTAGCAAGTAAACTTGTGATATTAGAGGTTGTTTACAAGAAAGAAAGAGTTTGGTGCGGAAGTGTTTGGGTTAAGGTAATGTAAGGATTGAAAAGAAGAAAGATGATATAGGTGGTGAGTAAGAAAGAATGGTTTAAAGGATGAAAAGGTAGGAATGATATGGCTTGGTGTAGGCGTGAAGGTTTAGGTATGGTGTAAAGATGGGTGATAAGTGAATAGGGTCATGGCAATGAAGATAGAATGGTTTAGGATCAAGAAAGAACCTATACTAAAGAGTATAGACCCAAACCTTATAAGATCTTCAACCGATAGGAATTAGACCCACTAGTTAGAAAACTAGAAACTTGAAGTATCAAGGAAAGGGTAACGCCACAAGCTGAATTCTTGATAAGTTGATAAAGTTCTAAAAAGAATAATGTTTGACAGAAAACCTCACAAAGTATATTTAATTTAAAGGAATGAGTTGTTACAAAATGCCAAATGATGGCATATTTATAGTTTTACAAGGGGTGTTAGCCGAAGGGGCTTGTAACCATTCGGCTAGGATGGTGTCTCCCTTTAAAGAATCTTTAACTATTCGGCTAGGTTGGTGTCTCCCTCCAAGGGTGTTTGCCGCCCATTTTCTTTCCCTCCAAGTGGTGTTTTCCAGCCATTTGGTTTCCCTCCGAGTGGTGAGGGGCATGTCTCTTAGGAAGGAACATGTCCTTTGGGTGGTGAGCTATTTTAACTAGTTTGTGCTTCCCCTAGTTGGTTGAGCTGTTTGATCTGGATTCCTAGCTGATCGGCTGATTGAGCTACACTTGAGCTACTTCTAGCTGATTGAGATGTTTGAGCTTCCTCTAGTCTAAGTGAGCTATCTCCGAGCTGGTTTGAGCTAAGTGAGTTGAGTTGCCCTTCTTTAATTCCCTTTGTTGTGTGAGCTGAATAATGCCTAAAACATAAACAAACATATATTAGTGCTTATAATATAAGATAGTAAAATAAGCTAAAATAAAGATGTGGTTAATATATGGATATGCATGATCATAATCATATAATATGCAAAGTATAAGGAATAATGAATGGAAGGGAGTTATGATATCCTAATACATAATGCATAATCGTGATATGAGCATAGATTATATGAATGATATGATAAGCTAATATGCTTCTAACATGCATACTTAAGATTAATAACAATGTGTAAATGTAAAGAAAGTTAGTAAAAGCTTCTTTGCCATTCATCCTTATGAATAAAGATGAAAGTGTGGTGATTAAGAGTAAGTGGCTGAATTGAATCACATCAACATGTATATATTACCGTATATATAAAAACTATATATATATAACGGGGATAAATATATGCATATAGATATTACCATATATATATACACATAATACCATAAAAATATTAATACATATATTTATATACATACATAAAGGAGTAATAACAATCAATATTAAAAAAGGTAAATAAATATGTAAACTATTAATCAAATATAGTCAATCAATTAATACCAATAAAGGAAATGCATACCATAAAAATATATATACAAACATATAACAAAGCATAAAATTACATATTATATTACATGCTATGTACATATTATGCAGCAAAATAAAAAAAAGACATAAATTAAGGAAACAGAATAACCACAAAAAGGAAGGATCGCAAGGGTGAATAAAGGAAAGGCTCAAAACAATGAAAATAAGCGACCAAATCGAATAGATTTAAAAACAGGAAGGCCGGCGGAAAGAAATACGGTGAGGCGGAGGTCTTTAATGAACCGAAATAACCCATTTGTTTAAACTGCCTACTATAAAACGCAAAAATGATGAACATGTTCATTTTATTTCCGTTCTTTGAAATCAGATCAAAACAAAATCCTTAAAAACCTATCCCTTGTTCATGGTTGTTCATCTGGTGTTTATTACACAACCAAATCTTGACGACCCTCTACCGCCGTAAACCGTCGCTGGCCGTCACCATCTCTTCCTCTTAAACTCGAATCCTATGTTAGATTCGCAAAATCAAACCCCGTTTGTCAAAAATCTTGAAAAAACTGAAGCCAAATAATCCCTTTTTTGTTAAAAACCCATATTTTGAAAAAAACTTAAAAGAAGTTTGAACCCTAATCAACGAAGCTATAAGGGAGGCGAAGGGACGGAGATGATAAGGTGCCGTTCATTGGCGACATCAACTTCTACCATGCATGGTGGCGGCCCGAGATCAAAAAAGGTATAAAACCCCAATTTTCTCTTTTTTGAACTCTAAAATGAAAAGAAAAATTACCTCTAAAAAAATTATTTTTGTATTGATTCATATCTCTGAAAAAAATTATATTGATTGCTTTCCTTTTTATCTCTGATTCCTCAGTACATTTGTTGGGAAAACATTAAATGAAAATATGAGTTTCTGACATATTCCATGCTTGTTTTCTCTGTTTTGCAGGCGACGGTGGTTGAGAGAGGACGGTGGTAACATGATTGTCAGGGACGAGGCCACGTGTACGGGGAAATTGGAGGGTTGGGCGCGTGGGAACGCCAACAGTCTCGACTGTGTGCTTCACTTGTGCATGGGGGACAGCTGGCCTGGTCCTCTCTGCCTTCATCTGGACCGTCAGATCAAGATCTGGCTTAACGGTAGAGATTGGGCTGCCCGAGATAAGCGAGAGTTGATTAGGCTTTAGGGTTTCTGATTTTTGCTAAACGGGCTTATTGTAAATTATTATATGGGTTAATAATATTGGACTTGGACATTAACAAATTAATTGGGCTTATTTAATTATTAGAACAATTTTTTTAATAATCAATAATAATAATATTTGATAATATTAATAACTGAATAATAATAATAATAATATTAGACAATAATTATTACAATAATACTAAAATAATATATACACCCGGATAAAAATTAGTGATTACAGGGATTAATCAAGATACAATCTAAAATCAACAAGACACCTATCGATATCACAGTGAAGCCTACCGTAACAAGAGGATGAACTGCTTGAGATTACACCAAATGCTCTCGGAACAGTTTGAGACCAACACTGATCATTTTCTGCAATAGCACAAAAGGATGAACTGCTTCAGAAGACTAAAACACCATTTTGGATCAAGATCAACCACTAAAACATTCACATAACCAACTCAATCTCTGCCGACCCCCAACCTAATAAGGACCACCAGCTCATAAAATCTCAACGTCGTCTATTAATGCACCCCTCATACCTTTAAAATCCAATAAAGAACAGCTTCCCTAATAGGACCTTGGGTCTCGACAGAAAAGACTTAAACCTTTCCTGGAATATTCAAATAAAACACTGCAAAAGAGACTCAGAGACATCATATCGCCCCCAACAGAAATACAGCGTCACAACCGTAGGAGTTTGCTGTTAAATTTCATATACAAATCCTTATTATTTTCGTCACCAAGTATAATTCAGACTAGAAAATCTGCTCAATAGGGTATTCAAAAAAGTGAAAAGAATAGGGAAACAATAGCCAAAGAGATTCAGTTGAACCTTTTGATTAAGGGAAGCCATGGAAGAGCCTACCTTTTTGAGCGCGTGCAATTCACTAGAGAAAATACCTGCAATTCACCTTATTAGGGTGTGCAAAGGTATGTTGCGTTAGGGGTGTGCAACTGTGTGCGTTGACCGTTGTAATTTTTTTTTTAAGTCTTTAGTTAGAATCAAGGTTTTAAATCTTGGACCGAAACTTGGATCTCGACCGAGAAATCTCAGTATCGCCGCCGTCCGAAACCGATTTTGGCGAAAATCACGATGGGTAGCGGATTCACGTCGGTAACGGTCAGTCGCGGCTGCAATTTAACGTTGAAACGGTTAATAGCAGTAATAACGGGCCGATATTCACGAGTTCTGAACAATCTTGGGCTGCCGGAGGAGGAATAAGAAGAAGAACGTGGGCTGCCAGAGGAGGAAGAAGAAGAACGTGGGATTTAAAAATCTGGAAAAATGGGTCAATTACACATTGAACTTTTTAAAGTTTTTAGTTTGGCCTCAATACTTTAACCTGTATTGAAATTGATCCTTTAAATTTTTAAAACTTCTTAATTAAGCCTTTAAATTTCTATTTTATCTCAATTAAATCCTTAAAGATTTGATTTTTTGTTAAATCTAGTCTTAAACATTATATTAATTTTATTTTCCTTTTACTTAATAATAAAATTAGAGTATATATTGAATATAAGTATTGGAAAAGAAAATCAAATAAATGAGAATAAAGACTTATATTTAATGTGGTATAATTGTTTATTATTATTTAATTTTTTATAATATGTTTATTGTTTATTATTAGTTTTTATAATATGTTTATTTAATTTTTATTATTTATTAATATTATTAATTCTTTTTATTATAATAATATTTTTTATTTTTTATTTAGGTTTATTCACATGTTTAGTCCTTTTATTGGTGCACATTGTTTATTTAGAATATTCATATGATTTTATTATCCAAACTAAAATAAACAAAATCACAATACAATCTAGAATTCTTTAAACAAAATCACTTTCACTTTCAAATTCATATTAATAAAAGTTCATAAGTGTTAAAAAATAATCTAAAAATTATTGAAATTGACTTTTTATAATTGTAATTATAATTAGTAGGTTTTACAATAAATTGTGCAAAATTTTAAAAAAAATCACGACCGCGACACTTGCAATGACCGCAATAGCTTCTGTTATTTTAAATATTTTAGAATAATTTTGTATATCACGTGTTTTTGCTATCTTTGTAGCTTATTTCTATTGTTTTTGTATAATTCTAAACTCGTGTAGATATGGAAAAACGATACAATGACTGAATTATGGAAAAGGATGACACCTAATTATGTTGGTGCGTTTAATGATGGGTACATAAAATTTGTTGAGGTGTACACGCATATATTAACAGTACAATTTTTTGTATGTAATGGGTACAAATAAAATTTCAGGGGCGCATTCAGTAATGTGTAACTAATAAAGAAAAATCAGATTATTAGGGTAGACACATGTCCACCCCTAAACCTTTACTGCATTTTTCAGTATATAGGGATATGATCCAGTTATACAATGTAAAAATTTTTAGTTGCACTAATTTAGGATCATTGGATAAGTGTAAATTGATAAATGAGTTTAACAGTTGAAAATAAAAAAATATATATGAAAAAAGAGAAGTGGATAATCTTAACCATCAATTTACAATTATCAAATGTTCCAAAAAAAATGTGTAAAGCTCTTTAGTTTTTACATTGGCCATGTTTGATAATTAGTGCATAGCTAATAGCTGGTAGCTGACAACATATTGCATTAACTGATTGTATAAGTGTTCGGTAAGTTGATAGTTGTTTAATTATTTGAACAAGCAAAATGAAATATAAGTACATTATTATATTCAATATTTGTTTGAACAAATTATTACTTATCAATATTTTGTATCTATTAATATTAATTAGATTATAAAAATTAATTTTTTAATATAACATTACTAAGCATATTTGAATGATGTATATAATACTTTCTTATTTATGAAATTATCTTTTTGCTATAATTTTATTAATTATTAAATTTAGATGTATATATTAGTTTCTTATTTATAAATTTATATTTTTAATATAATTTCATTAATTATTAAATTTGTATATATATATATATATATCAATTTATATATAAATATTTTATTTATGAAATTATCTTTTTAATTTTATAAGTTATTCACATTTAGGTTATTTAGAGAAATTTTTTATAATTGTCAAGGACAAAAGAGTCTTCACAACTCTTATATTCAATCCTCTAACCCAAAAAGCTCATAAAATGGTTCAAACATCAAATTTTGGCTAAAAAAATAATTTACCAAACAGGACCATTGCGCAAGTATATCTAACCCAAGTTTTTTGGAAGGTTAGATTAACTGATTTTAATACTCCCTCTGCCCCATTAAATTTGTCTCTTATTAACTTTTTTTTGGTCATTTTTTAAGTTTGATCCATTATTATTTAATACTCCCTCCGTCCCACAAATAATGTCCCTTATTGAATTTTTTTGTCAATTATTTTTAACTTTGACTCGTAATTATTTAAAATTTATTATTGATAAAAATATGAAAAAATATATTTTAAAAACTTCTAATCAATTATATTTTAAATATATTTTTTATAAAATTTAATTATTTAAAATATTTAATATAATTATAGTTAAAGTTTACAAAATTTGACTTTCAAAAAGTTAATAAGCGACATTATTTGTGGGACAGAGGGAGTATTTATTATTGATAAAAATATGAAAAAATATATTCTATAAATATTCAATCAAGTAGCTTTAAAATATATTTTACAAAATTTAATTGTTTAAAATATTTAAAAAATCATAGTTAATGTTTAAAAATTTTAACTTTTAAAAAGTCGATAAGGGACAAAATTAATGGGACGGAGTGAGTAGTTGAGATTAAAGCTTTTAAATTAGAAATAATTCACTTTATTTTTTTAGTGAAAAACTCTCATTACCTATTGTTAATCTCACTCATCCATTTTCATTAATCTAATAATCCAAAAAGTGTAAAACTCATAAGTTTTACATTATATTAACATATCCTAATTGTAACGACCCATATTTCGAAATTCGAGGGTCGGTTTAACCCGACTTGTGGGCCTCGGGTGTTAGGCCGAGAAGGTCTCCATGGGGGTTCTAGTGGGCTTCCAAGTGTTGTTGGGCTTGGGTATTGGGTTTGTGGTTGTTTGGGGAGGAGGAAGGGAAGGGTAATAAGGTAATTTACCCTTTAAGGGAGAGTAATAAGGTAAATTACCCCTTAAGGAAGAGAAAGGTTGTTTCCTCTTTAATTTTTTTGCAATTTGAAGGATGGTAAGATCACCCTTGTCTTCCATCTCTTTTTCCTATCTTTTTTCTCCGTCAACACCCACCCTAACTCAACGATAAAGTTGGAAACTTTGTTATTGTTGTGGGAATATCGAATTTTGGGTTTGAGATAAGTAGTTCAGCTTTCAACAATCTACGTATCAAGGTAAGGATTATTAGATATGGCAGAGACAGATATTCTTGGATTTAGTGGGGGTTTTATGAGAGTTGGGTAAAAAGTGGTTTTAATCTCAATTTTCCAGCTCCAAGAGTAAGTTTAGTTGGATTCCTTATCTTCTACAAGTTATAACTCATTTTACAACTCTCTTGTGTAGTGAAAGAGGTTGGAGAAGCTTCTAAAGCTCAAGAGAAGAGGAAGGCTTGAGGAGCTCGAGAGGCTTTTTTTCTAGCTTAGAATCAAGGTTAGTACACTACTAACTCCCTTATATTCCTGGAAATCATAAATGTGATTGCCTTGTTGCTAGATTGGTAAATTGGTTGTTTGAATGCTTGAGTCTTCATTGATGGCTAATCTTAAATTTGGTGTTAATGGGGCTTGAAAATGGTAGGAACCACTTAAACTACATTTCATAAATTTTAGGTTCGTTTTGCGATCTTGCCTTTGGGTTTTGGAGGCTTGAGAGATGATTCATGAACTCTGGAAAACAAGTTCTGGGTTTGAGTACCGATACAGGTTGAACGTGTATCAGTACCCTGTGTTATATTGGCTAAAATCGAGATAGATTGGAAGGGCGTATCAGTACGCCTAAAGGGGTATATGTACCTCATGTTCCATCAAATTCTAGTAGCTAAAATGGGTATCAGTACACTTGGGAGTGTATCGGTACATCTGGGGTATCGGTACACGGGGTCGTGTATCGGTACGGGGTATCGGTACCCAATGCAGCATTTCTTTACTTTTAAGTGGGTATCGGTACTCGCTGGACAATCTGCCCGAAAAATACGTTTTGAGTTTGACGGACCTATAATTCGAGGACTAAGGCCCAATGGGCTTCTAAAATGGTAAAATGAATAGTAAAATTGAGAAACTAAGACTTAAACCTCATATGCGAGATTTATAAGTAAATAACTTATTTAAAACCTTGGGCGACTTGTTGTGTTGTAATGATAAGCATCCTTGGTGGATAGACTGATTGTTGTGTGCCACTTAAGGGCAAGTGTATGGTTGTGTTACCCTATTTGATGGGATCTAGATATCCAGTGAGAGAAAGAGTGTGTTGCAACACCATGGTTGAAGATTTCCAAATGTAAGATCCTGATGCTTTGTTGTCGCGGGGCTCATTCGAATATGCTTGATGAGAGATCCCGAGCGTGGGTGTAGGATCCCGATACTTTGTAGACGCGGGCTTCACCCCTACGAGTGTATGATCCCGATGCTTAGTGGTCGTGGGCCTCACTCGGAGTGTAAGATCCTGATGCTTTGTGGACGCCAGCCTCACTCATATATATATATATATAATGTGTGTGTGTGTGTGGTTAAAGCTTATGCTTTGAGAAGCCCTATTTACTTGTTGTTGTTATATGTTTAGGCGGCTAGAGGTAGCGTCATATTTGCATGATGTTTTTGCCATGTTATTATCTTAGTTACATGCTCATAGTTATGATTTGCATGAAGTATGGTTGAGTAGAAGTGTATCCACTGAGCTTTGTTAGCTCAGCGTTCAGAATTGTTGTTTCTGTTCGCAGGTTAGTAGTGCATCGTCGGAGCACCATCAGAGTAGGACTTCAGCATCGACTTATGTCCGAGTATAGTACATAAATTATTTGGGCTATGAATTCATAGGACCCTACGTTTGTATTGTAACTTTTATTTTGGAGATTTTAACTTGTGAGGCGAACGCTTTTAATTATGTTATTTTAAATGGAGCTCCCACGTAACGTTTTAAATTGGTTTATCTACTCTGAAATACTTAAACTTGATGGATTTTATGAATGAATGTGATTTTGGCTAAATCTAGTTTCAAAGTTTTATGGTTTTAGGTTGGGCTTAAGGCCCAATTTACGATATTTGGGTCAAGAGTGTTACACTAACACACACATATTTATTGATGTTACATTAAAAGGAAATCTTTTAGTATGTAAATGCTATTGTTAGCTAGATTTAGTGATATTTTTTGTATAATCATTGGTATTTGATTCATTAATTGACTAATCTAATTAGATATTGTAAATATTCATTATAAAGATGACCCTTAAATCTAATTTACCCTATTTATAATGTTAAAATTTAAATATTTTACGTCATTTAAGAAAATTTACATCTTATCGTTATAATTAAAAATGAAACCATACTAATTAGAAAATTTTAACCAGCAATTTTCCCCCACCACAATAATCGGTGGTTAGGAATAAAAAATCGGTATAGTACAATGGATGTCACTCAATTATGAGTAAGGTTACATTTGGGTCACCCAATTATTAAAATTTATATGTGGTCATTCAAAATATTATGGTTACATTTGGGTCACTCGACTGTTTAATTGCAAACAGCCGTTAAATATTTCCATTTAATTGGGTATATTGATAGTTTTAGTCCTTGAAGTTTTTATATTCTATCAATTTAGTCACAATTCAATAAATTTAACCCTTCATAATTAAAAAAATATATCAATTTAGTCATGTTTTCTTCCAAATCACTTGTATATCGTCGTTAACGATAGAGTACTTCTTTTGAAATCATTAATTAACCTAATACACAAATTTATAAGTTTAAATCTATTTATAATTATTTTTTAATGTTAGATATGTAATTAGTATCTACATTAAAATTAAACTCGTTGAAATCTATTTAAAATTATTTATGAAAACCTTTAGGTTTTAGATACTGTTACCACGTAATTTTCTACAAAAGTTCAGGTTTTAGTTATTGCTTCCATGTAAGTTACTGAATTTTTATTATAAAACAAATATCTCAAGTTCTTTGCAAGTCTATGTATTTTCATTAAAAAGTTTTATAATTTTTTGCAATAATTTTGTGACAAAACATGTCACCATGTCATTAAAGTTGAAACAATGGCTTGGTATAATAACAATTTTAGTCCCTAAAACTTCTATTAATTTGGTTCTAATTCAAAATAGTTCAATAAACTTAACATTTTATATTTAAAAATTTCGACATGTACCATCATGACACACCCTCTGACCACTTACCACACTCAATGTTATTGTCCATCAGTCCAATAATCAACAAATGTGATAGCTCGACATACATAGTAACTTCACTACTAAATAATTGATAGACTAATGGAATAGACTCATTATGACCTTAACGCCGCCTGCTATTAGAAACAATCACTTCACTAATAGAGTTTTTCAATATGAAGGGCCAAGTTTATTGAATTATTTTGAATTCGAACTGAATTAATAAAAAAATGCCAAGTTTCGAGGACTAAAATTACTATTATATCAAGCCATTTGAAAATGATAGAATAACAAGCTTGTCACAAAATTATTGTAAAACTTATACTTTTTAATAAAAATACACAGACTTGCAGAGAACTTAAGAAATTTGTTTTATAATAAAAATTACTAAATTGATATATTTTTTAAATATGAAGGGTTAAACTTACTGAAATAGGAAAAAATTGATAGAATATATGTTTCGAAGACTAAAACTATCATTATACCAAGCCTTGTTAGATATTCATTTGAATTTTAACTAAAGAGTGACCTGATTGTAAGTTTTAATAATTGAGTGACAGGTTTGTAACTTCGTGAATAATTAAGTGACCCGTTTGTAACTTCATTAATAATTTAGTGACATGTTTGTAACTTCACTAATAATTGAGTGACCCAATTAAACATCATATTTAACGACCATTTGTCATTAAAAAAATTAATGGCCATTTGTAATTAAACAGTCGAGTGACTCAATTGTAACCATAATATTAATTGAGTGACCCAAATGTAACCTTACCCATAATTGAGTGACATTCATTGTAATTTACCCTAAAAATAGTGGTTTATAGAAGCCTTTCATTTCAAATCCTTTACCCATCCTCTTATTATTTTAGAGTTTTATAATAGGGTAAAATACACCATTCATTGCTAAACTATCTTCTCGCTCCTATTTTGGTCACTCAACTCTCAAAATTTTAATTTAATAGATGAACTTCAAATTGCTCTTGTTTTAGTCAGTTTGTATTATTTTATTAATATTTTTGTATTTTTGATTAAGTTAACTACTCAAATGACCACTCAACTATGGGGTTGGTCTCGATTTTACCACTATACTTTTAATTGTGGCAATATGACAACTCAACTATGTAAGTAGCCTCAATGTGACCACATGCTATTAAAACCTAACTGAAGGAGTGACGTGGTAGTTTGTAAAAATTTGTATAATTATAAATTTGATCCCCGCTATTTACACATTTTATCAATTTGATCATAATAAAATAATTTGATTACTTACTTAGGTGGCGACATGTGTCACCTGATTGAAGAATGAAAATAAAAGAATGCACTGCTTACCCCTAGTAGGAATAGAACCCAGGTAAGCTTGGTGTAAAGAGAATGAGCTCTAAGCCAAGTGCAATTTTGTGATATAAAACACAAACTTCAATATATATATATATATGTGTGTGTGCGTGCGTGTGTTAATTTGTTGTTAATGCCAGTAAAAATAAAATAAATGTGGATTGAGGGGACTCAAACATGACACACCTGGGATGTATAAAACATTTAAACTACTGAAATTAACCTGATAATTAAATTAAAGTTCACAACATTTTATATATATTTTAAACTATTGCTAATGCTTGATTTAAAATAAAAATGGTTTTAAGATTTTGTATTTTTAAACCAAATTTAATATAATTTTTCTTTTCCGCGTTTATTTTTATAATTTCACATATATAATGAATGAATTGATTTTTTTAAACTTAACTAATAATTTCAATATTTATTAACAAAATTTATCTAAATTATTATATATATGAAATTATATTAAAAATAAAAATTTTAAAATTATATCAGTTCATTTGAATCATATTCGTGAGTTTAGATTCTTTAAATTATTTTTTAATATATATTTTTATTTTTTAATATAATTTCAATTATATAATAAATTAAGATATTTTTAATAAAATATAAAATTATTAATTAAATTTGAAAAATAATTCAATGATTATAATGTAAAATTATAAAAAAATAATTTGGAAAAAACATATTAAATTTAGGTTAAAAATACAAGTGTGTCAACTTTAATTTAATTATTAGATTTTTTTAGTGATTTAGATGTTTTTATGCATCTAAGTGTGTCATGTTCGAGTCCCCTTAATCCATATTTATTTTATTTTTTCTTGGCATTAACAAAAAATTAACAAATATATTAAAATTTGTTTTTTATATCACAAAATTGCACTTGGCTTAGTGGTTGACTCATGCTTCTGACACAAAGCTTACTCGGGTTTGATTCCTACCAAGCGCAAGTAGTGCTTTCTTTTATTTTCCTTATGCAATCGGGTGACACGTGTCACCACCTGATTAGAGGAGGAAAATAAAAATCATTAAATCAAATATATAGATAAAGTCCTCCAATAAGGTGGTGACATGTATCGCCATCTAATTAAATAATCAAATTATTTTATTAATATAAAATTAAGACCAAATTGATCAAATATGTAAATAGCGGGGACCAAATGTGTAATTATAAAAAATTGTACTAACTGACACGTCACTCCCTCCAGTAGGTTTTAACGGCAGGTGGTCACAGTGAGACTACTTACATAATTGACTGGTCATATTGCGACAATTGAAAGTATAGTGGTCAATTCGAGTCCAACCCCATAGTTGAGTGGTCATTTGAGTAGTTTACCTTATTTTTATTATTTTATATAAAAATAATTTAAAATAAAAAATTAAACCCATTCCATCATTCGTCGTCGTCAGATGCCTCCGCCGACGGTAGTAGTTGGTGTTTGTTTGGTCCCAGATTTCAACAGTCGCTTCATCTCGACCACGTAGTTCTAATTTGATCTATATTTTTTCGAAAACTACTCTCAAGTCCACAAATATGTGATAGAAAGTGAGGAAATTGAAACGTTTCAGTCGATATCACGGGTTCTAGGATATTTTCGGTGAAATAACAACCAAATTCAGACTCATCATCTCAAAGCGAGTTTTCTGGAGCAATTTGGGATCAAACGGCTGCCGGTTTCAAAGGTTGACGGTGACAACAAGCTACGATAATTCTTTTGTATATTTTCAAATTTAATAATAAGAAAATATGATTTTATTATTTATTTTAAATTATTTTTATATTTAGTAATATTAAAAAATTCAAAAATAATAATAAATTAATTCATAGTGACAAAAAATTTCTATGTACAAAGTTCAATTATTAAATTGA